>OX359284.1:35404546-36037046 GCA_947179155.2 Hedera helix | reverse complement strand
CAATATATCACCAACGGTCATGATTATACCAGATTCAGCCTTTGGTCATAATCATACCAAACAACAGTTCATCTTTGCACTACGGGCCAAAGAGAACATTCACCACGTGCCATAAAAGACACCGAACAGATGTATCGCCTTTAACCTATTATATCGCCTTTAACCTATCATCTGTTCAACAAATATATCACATCTGTACCCCCGGCCACAGATATTCACAACAGCTTGATTTTTGGATGATTAGAATGATATAAATGATGAACAGAAGAAATAGGATAACAATAAGTATTGGAAGTTTACTTTGTACAGATTCAAATAATGTCCAAATTGTCAACATGATGTGGAGTGAAATTCAAGATCCACAGTTCAGAATAACGATTACAATTCAATAGAAAGGTTCACGTAAATAGGAAGGTTCAGTTGAAATAATGAAGTTCAACTATTATGGAACATATAATATTTTCAGGAATTATAGAATCAATAGTTCCATAATAAATTTCGATTTAGGAGTATGAAAGAAAGTAATATCCCTTACCGTAGCAGGTTTGATTAACAAAAGGTGAAGGAAATTAATACAAGGGTTATTCACCAACAGGCGGCAATCCGCTCCGTAAGGTTATTCCCACAATTTAATAGAATTTGAGTACAAAGAGTTATTCACCAAACAGGCGGCAATCCGCTCCGTAAGGTTATTCTCAGAGATTAATAATGAATGAATACGAAAGGTTATTCACCAACAGGCGGCAATCCGCTCCGTAAGGTTATTCCCACAATTTAATACATGGAAATAAAAGGCACGTCTTATGAGTAAGGAAGAAACAATATTATTATCGAGAATCAAATAATGATAATCCCTTACCATAGTATGTTTGAATAATGGAAGATGAAAAAGATGGTATCCCTTACCGTAACACGTGACTGGATATTGATTTAAATGAGGTTGATTAACTTGAACAGTACACGTATACTTATAGATCTTCACAAATACTCAAGATGACTTAAGCACACTTAGAGAGAATTTTCACAAGAAATATTTAGAGAGAAAAAGAAAGAACAAGTAAGGAAGTTTATGAAAAATCCTTAAGTTAAGGCTTCTATTTATAGCCAAAAATCTTATCATTCATTTAATCTAAACTATTCATTTAAAGATCACCTTTTAATCTACACCATCCATTTCAAATATTATATTATCTTTAATCTACACCATTCATTTCATATCACCTAATAATCACCTAACTTTATATTATAAACAAATCAATTTAATTATTCAACAATAATTCACACTTTAATCTACACCATTCATTTCATATCACCTAATAATCACCTAACTTTATATTATAAACAAATCAATTCAATTATTCAACAATAATTCACACTTTAATCAACACCATTCATTTCATATCACCTAATAATCACCTAACTTTATATTATAAACAAATAACTTTATCAATTCAATTATTATGACTAATTGTTATAAATACAGTATAGTTAGCTCTTAGATATCAAGTCAATAAATTAATGAAATACAACTGTTTAAATAACATCATAATAGAGATAACAATAATATAAAATAAAGCATACGTTACTGTGTAATGACAATTATTGATTCAATAATGTGAATTACTGTGCATATGTTACTGTGACAATTATTAGGTTCAATAATTTTAAAAACAGTGCAACAACAATTATTGACTCAATGATATAAAATACAGTGTAATGACAATTATTAAATCAATAATGCAAAATACTGTGTAACAACAATTATTGAATTGATAATATAAAATATTATGCAGTGACAATTATCGATGAAATGATGCATAACAGTTACGGTGTCAATTATCAGACCAATAATATGAGACACTATGCAATACCGTGTGTTACTGTAGAGTACCGTGTGCTACAGAAAATACCATAAACTACCGTATGCTACTATTCTTTTATCACCGGTATTTTAACAGTTCCGTTGACTATTTTTATTTAAAAAGGTTACTTCTGTCGTTTTCTATATCCGACAAATATTCCGTTGTGGGGTCCACCAATAATTTATTATTTCGGCGCCGTCGTACGGCACGAATATTCCCCGACCAAACGAATATTCCCCGACAAAGCGAATATTGTCCGACAAAATAAAATTTGCACATAACATCCTTAACTTTCAATTTTGTTAATTTAACCACTTACTGTTTCAAAAAAAATATATATATGAAGAAAAATTAAATTTTGTATTTCATAAAATTCGGGGTCTTACAACCTCCCCTCCTTATGAAATTTCGTCCCCGAAATTGACGTACCTGACATATCGAAGAGGTAAGGATACTTAGATTTCATCTCAGATTCTAGCTCCCAGGTCATTTCCTCAGTATCTTGGTTCCTCCATAAAACCTTAACTTGAGGTATAACCTTTGAGCGTAGGATCTGCTCCTTCTTATCCAGGATCTTAACAGGTACCTCCTCGTATGTTAAATCTTCTGCTATAACGTCTGGTTCTAACTCAATGACGTGGTTTGGGTCCTTCACATATTTACGTAACATAGATATGTGAAAAACGTTATGGATGCGAGACATACTTGGTGGTAGGGCTAGTCTGTAGGCTACGGTTCCTATTCGATCGAGGATTTCAAATGGGCCAATAAATCGAGGGTTGAGCTTTCCTCTTTTTCCGAATCTCGTAACCCCTTTCCATGGAGAAACACGTAAGAATACATGATCTCCGACGTTGAAACTTTCGTCTCTCCGATGAAGATCAGCATAACTCTTTTGTCGTTCTTGTGCGGTCTGTATTCGTTGTCGGATCATTTGGATCTTTTCGGTCGTCAAGCGTACCAACTCGGGTCCCAACAATTTTGCTTCTCCTACCTCATTCCAACATATTGGAGAGCGACACTTCCTTCCATACAAAGCCTCGAATGGAGCCATGCCTATGCTTGCTTGGTAACTGTTGTTGTAAGAAAATTCCACCAATGGCAAGTACTTATCCCAACTTCCTTTGAAGTCTAATACACAAAGTCTCAAAAGATCTTCGAGGGTCTGGATCGTCCTTTCCGATTGTCCGTCCGTTTGAGGATGGTATGCAGAACTAAAACGTAGTTCAGTGCCCATAGCTTTTTGTAGACTGATCCAAAAGCGTGAAGTGAATCTAGGATCTCGATCAGAAACTATGGAAACTGGCATGCCATGCAATCTCACGATCTCATTTATGTACATACCGGCAAGACGTTCAAGTGAAAAGTTTTCTCGTATAGGCAAGAAATGAGCAGATTTGGTCAATCTATCTACGATCACCCAAATTGCATCTAAGCCTTGAGAAACTTTTGGAAGACCCGTCACGAAGTCCATATTGATGTGTTCCCACTTCCATTCGGGAACTTCAAGTGATTGTAATGGACCTTTAGGAACTTGATGCTCTGCCTTGACACGTTGACAAGTTAGGCACCTTGAGATAAACTCTGCAATCTCTCTTTTCATATTGTTCCACCAAAATGTATGTCGAAGATCTCGATACATCTTGGTACCTCCTGGGTGGATTGCAAACGGCGTGTTGTGTGCCTCCATCATGATTTTATGCTTTAATTCAGGATCGTTAGGAACACAGAGTCGAGAGTTGACTCGAAGTATTCCTTTCTCGTCGATTCTTGCTTCAGGAATGGCACCTTCTTGTACTTTCTTTATCATGTTTATCAGTTCCGGATCGGTAGCTTGAGCAGCTTTAATTTTATCGATTAAAGTTGGTTCTACTCGCACGTGAGCAATCTTCGAGCGGGTCCCTGGTGTCTTTAGCGCTATCTCCATCTTTTGCAAGTCGTACAAAATACACTTTTGTGTTGTCAGCAGTGCACTTGTACTTGCATAAGATTTTCTGCTCAAAGCGTCAGCTACAACGTTCGCCTTTCCCGGGTGATACTGGATTGTGTGGTCATAATCCTTTAACAGCTCAAGCCAACGTCGTTGTCGCATGTTGAGTTCCTTCTGGGTGAAGAAATACTTGAGACTTTTATGATCCGTATAGATATCCACTTTTTCTCCGTACAAGTAGTGTCTCCAGATCTTCAACGCGAAAACGACTGCTGCCAACTCTAGATCATGAGTAGGATAATTTTTCTCATAATCTTTGAGTTGTCGAGAGGCGTAGGCTATAACCTTTCCATGTTGCATAAGGACACAGCCTAGACCTTTGCCAGAAGCATCGCTGTAGATAACAAATTCTCCTGATCCTGATGGTATGGTCAGAACAGGAGCTGAAACCAGTCTCTTCTTGAGTTCTTGGAAACTTTTCTCGCATTCCTCGCTCCATATGAATTTTGTGCTTTTCCGAGTAAGCTGCGTTAATGGAGTGGCGATTCGAGAAAATCCTTCTACGAATCTCCGATAATAACCAGCTAGACCCAGAAAACTTCGGACTTCGGTTACTGTTTTGGGTTGTTCCCAATTTAGTACCGTTTCAATCTTCGCAGGATCGACTGATATTCCTTGACTAGAAATCACATGCCCAAGAAACGCGACCTCCTCAAGCCAGAACTCACATTTCTTCAACTTGGCATATAATTTGTTTTCACGGAGCTTTTGTAGTATCAATCTCAGGTGTTGTTCATGATCCTCGCGACTCTTGGAGTATATGAGGATGTCATCAATAAAGACAACCACAAAATGATCCAAATGTTCCTTGAATATCCGGTTCATCATGTCCATGAAAGCTGCAGGAGCATTAGTTAGTCCAAAAGGCATGACTAAGAACTCATAATGCCCATAACGAGTTCTGAAAGCAGTCTTTGGAATGTCCTCAGCTTTAACCTTTAACTGATGATATCCAGAACGGAGATCAATCTTTGAGAAATGTTGAGCGCCTTGCAATTGATCAAACATGTCATCAATCCGAGGTAACGGGTACCTGTTCTTGATGGTGACATGGTTCAATTCTCGGTAGTCAATGCACAATCTCATACTCCCGTCTTTCTTCTTCACAAATAGAACAGGAGCACCCCAAGGTGATGCACTCGGACGAATGAAACCGGTATCCAACAATTCCTGTAGTTGGATTTTTAACTCTTGAAGTTCAATGGGAGCCATTCGGTAGGGAGCTTTGGAAATGGGCTTGGTACCGGGTTCAAGATCAATATAAAAATCAATTTCACGGTTTGGGGGTAAGCCAGGAAGTTCTTCAGGAAAAACGTCAGGAAACTCATTAACAATGGGAATATCATTTAAGTTTGACGTATTTTTGTTCAAATCAGTGACATGAGCTAAAAAGGTTTGACATCCGTTTTTCAATAAACGAATGGCTTTATGGCTAGAAATAACAGTTATAGATTTCAATGGTTTAGTTGCTTGAATTTGCATGATAGGTTGATTAGGAATATGAAAACTAATAATCTTATGAAAACAATCAATTTTAGCATGATGGGTAGTCAACCAATCAATTCCTAAAATCACATCAAATTCATGCATCTCCAAAGAAATAAGGTCAACAGGTAATGTGAGGTTGTTGATTTGAACTAGGCAAGATTTATAGACAGTAGATGTAATGGTCATTTCTCCTAATGGGGTTTCAACTGATAAGTCAAAGTCCAAATTTTCAGGAGTTAAGTTTAAACGCTGAGCACATGCAGGTGAGATAAAAGAATGGGTAGAGCCAGTATCTAACAAAGCGTAGACTTCACGAGAATTTATGAATAGCTTACCGGTTATCACCTCGTTCGAGTTTCGCGCCATTTGGGATGTCACAACAAAAGCTCTCCCTTGAACTACAGATTTTCCCTTATCCGCGCTAGCTTTTGGTATCATCATTGCAGCTGGACTTGATTTTGTGGCAGGACAGAACCGCGCAAGATGACCCTCTTTCCCACAACTGTAGCACTTTTTGGACTGCAGTGTACAGTTTGGGCTGATGTGACCTTCCTGACCACACCTATAGCATCTCACTGGTGGTCGATCTTCTCCCCTTGAAACTGGGGTCGGTGCTGGTGTTGGTACTGGTGCTGGTGCCCTTCCATAATTATTATGGAATCTCTTTCTTTTGAAATTGTTCCCACTAGATTCTCCTCTTCTGTTATTTGGTATGGAATTACCACCGAAGTGTTGGTTACCTCCTCGATGGTTCTCGTTCCTGTGGTTGTTGTCACTCCTTTCTCTATGCTGATCATTAACTCTTGGCTGCAATGTTTCATCTGTTTGCTCCACCCTTTGAGCCCTATCTACAACATCTGAATACAAACTAAATTTATGAGAGCTAAGTTGTTGACGAATTTTGAATCTCAAACCTCTTAGGAACATCCGACTCATTCGTGCTTCGTCATCCACAAGATGGGTGGCAAAGCGAGATAACTCGGCAAACTTGGCTTCATATTGGGAGACTGTCATGTTTCCCTGCTCCAGCTTAATGAATTCCACCTCTTTCATATGGCGGATGCTTTCTGGGAAATACTTCTCGTTAAACAGTTCTTCGAATTCTGTCCAAGACATTTCGAGTGCTGAAGGTTGGATACGTTTTACCGCTTCCCACCAATGGTCCGCCTCACCTCGTAACATAAAAGTGGCAAATGGCACCTTCTGATCATCAGCGCATTGTAAGACATCAAGTATTTTTGTCGTCTGCTTTAGCCATGCCTCCGCTTTGAGTGGGTCAGGCTTCCCGTGGAATTCAGGTGGTCCTAATTCTTTAAATTGCTTAACAGTGACCATCCTTAAATTGCCAGCGTTTCTACCGTTATTATTGACTGGATTTCCTCTTCCTTGATTCTGTATGAACTGCATGAAATTCCTAAAGAATCCATCGTTCATCATGTTATCAGGAACATTATTTCCTGAGTTGGCAGGAGGATTGTTTTGGGCCTCTTGATTCTCGGCTACATTTGCTTCAGGCATTCCATAGTTAACCTCTTGATTTCCAGATGCCATACTAAACTGTGGTCACAAAATAAATGTTAGTTCAAATAAACTGACTCATCACTTCATGTTCCTACATTCAAATCGACTCATTAGATAATAAAATCTATTTTAGGTAGGACACACTAGTGACTGATTCTATTCGTCTATCCCCTCCTAGTTCTAACCCCAGATCTCCATTAAAGATCATATCCCTAAGCTCTGATACCAACTGTGACGCCCCCAAATCTGGGCCCACACAGCCCAAACTTGAGTCGTCAAAAGACTACAACAAAATTATTATAACAAAGCACAACGTACAACAATACAGTGTATAATAATACACAACTAAGTCTTCACTATTATTGCCACACTATTTTACAAAACGTGAAGACTATGATAACTATTCCTCGGACCCTCACTCCATTCCCCGGCTAGACGCTGTTATGTTTTCATCTCCTGTTGAAAAACAATGGAACAAAAGAAAGGGTGAGCTCAAATAGCCCAGTAAAGAATATCATGACTAAGATAATGACGAATAAATTATCATTAGTCTTCAACAGCTGAGTTCTTGATAAAATACAATAGACTACAAGGTTTATATCAAAAACTGCAGTTAAATTCTTAAACAACGTTCAGATCAATAATAGCAGCGGAATGAGTAATCTATTAGAAGAATAATGCAGACTATAATGTCCACTCGGTTCTCTTTTTAGGAAAAACATCATCAACTTTTATCATCTGAAATATCATTAGTCAAGATAATACAAATTCACAGTTCCTGATCATAATCATGCAGATCAACAGTTCATCTTTGCACTACGGCCAAAGACATTCAATATATCACCAACGGTCATGATTATACCAGATTCAGCCTTTGGTCATAATCATACCAAACAACAGTTCATCTTTGCACTACGGGCCAAAGAGAACATTCACCACGTGCCATAAAAGACACCGAACAGATGTATCGCCTTTAACCTATTATATCGCCTTTAACCTATCATCTGTTCAACAAATATATCACATCTGTACCCCCGGCCACAGATATTCACAACAGCTTGATTTTTGGATGATTAGAATGATATAAATGATGAACAGAAGAAATAGGATAACAATAAGTATTGGAAGTTTACTTTGTACAGATTCAAATAATGTCCAAATTGTCAACATGATGTGGAGTGAAATTCAAGATCCACAGTTCAGAATAACGATTACAATTCAATAGAAAGGTTCACGTAAATAGGAAGGTTCAGTTGAAATAATGAAGTTCAACTATTATGGAACATATAATATTTTCAGGAATTATAGAAGCAATAGTTCCATAATAAATTTCGATTTAGGAGTATGAAAGAAAATAATATCCCTTACCGTAGCAGGTTTGATTAACAAAAGGTGAAGGAAATTAATACAAGGGTTATTCACCAACAGGCGGCAATCCGCTCCGTAAGGTTATTCCCACAATTTAATAAAATTTGAGTACAAAGAGTTATTCACCAAACAGGCGGCAATCCGCTCCGTAAGGTTATTCTCAGAGATTAATAATGAATGAATACGAAAGGTTATTTACCAACAGGCGGCAATCCGCTCCGTAAGGTTATTCCCACAATTTAATAGAATTTGAGTACAAAGAGTTATTCACCAAACAGGCGGCAATCCGCTCCGTAAGGTTATTCTCAGAGATTAATAATGAATGAATACGAAAGGTTATTCACCAACAGGCGGCAATCCGCTCCGTAAGGTTATTCCCACAATTTAATACATGGAAATAAAAGGCACGTCTTATGAGTAAGGAAGAAACAATATTATTATCGAGAATCAAATAATGATAATCCCTTACCATAGTATGTTTGAATAATGGAAGATGAAAAAGATGGTATCCCTTACCGTAACACGTGACTGGATATTGATTTAAATGAGGTTGATTAACTTGAACAGTACACGTATACTTATAGATCTTCACAAATACTCAAGATGACTTAAGCACACTTAGATAGAACTTTCACAAGAAGTATTTAGAGAGAAAAAGAAAGAACAAGTAAGGAAGTTTATGAAAAATCCTTAAGTTAAGGCTTCTATTTATAGCCAAAAATCTTATCATTCATTTAATCTAAACCATTCATTTAAAGATCACCTTTTAATCTACACCATCCATTTCAAATATTATATTATCTTTAATCTACACCATTCATTTCATATCACCTAATAATCACCTAACTTTATATTATAAACAAATCAATTTAATTATTCAACAATAATTCACACTTTAATCTACACCATTCATTTCATATCACCTAATAATCACCTAACTTTATATTATAAACAAATCAATTCAATTATTCAACAATAATTCACACTTTAATCAACACCATTCATTTCATATCACCTAATAATCACCTAACTTTATATTATAAACAAATAACTTTATCAATTCAATTATTATGACTAATTGTTATAAATACAGTATAGTTAGCTCTTAGATATCAAGTCAATAAATTAATGAAATACAACTGTTTAAATAACATCATAATAGAGATAACAATAATATAAAATAAAGCATACGTTACTGTGTAATGACAATTATTGATTCAATAATGTGAATTACTGTGCATATGTTACTGTGACAATTATTAGGTTCAATAATTTTAAAAACAGTGCAACAACAATTATTGACTCAATGATATAAAATACAGTGTAATGACAATTATTAAATCAATAATACAAAATACTGTGTAACAACAATTATTGAATTGATAATATAAAATATTATGCAGTGACAATTATCGATGAAATGATGCATAACAGTTACGGTGTCAATTATCAGACCAATAATATGAGACACTATGCAATACCGTGTGTTACTGTAGAGTACCGTGTGCTACAGAAAATACCATAAACTACCGTATGCTACTATTCTTTTATCACCGGTATTTTAACAGTTCCGTTGACTATTTTTATTTAAAAAGGTTACTTCTGTCGTTTTCTATATCCGACAAATATTCCGTTGTGGGGTCCACCAATAATTTATTATTTCGGCGCCGTCGTACGGCACGAATATTCCCCGACCAAACGAATATTCCCCGACAAAGCGAATATTGTCCGACAAAATAAAATTTGCACATAACATCCTTAACTTTCAATTTTGTTAATTTAACCACTTACTGTTTCAAAAAAAAAATATATATGAAGAAAAATTAAATTTTATATTTCATAAAATTCGGGGTCTTACAAATATACCAAATAAGTATATTTTATTTTATTTCATAATTGAAATAAATATTAAATAAAACTCATAATGAATCTAGACATGTATGCATATATGCGATACTACCTGTTTTAAATTTTGTGTTGATTTATATGTAATCCAGATGGGCCTGTTTGTTTTGATATCTATTTTTAATAATACTATTTTAGATGTAATTCAGACAGGTATGCATGTCTGTTTTGATGTCTGCTTTAATAAAAAAAAAGTAACACTATATTCAAAGACTCATTAAAATTTGTCAAAAATAATTAATAATATATTAAAATTTGTCACAAATAATTGTGTTATTGGTAATGTTATTATAATAATATTCATATCACTAAATATGTACTAAAGATAATTGAAGAATAAATATAATGAAAAGAATCATAATCCAATTATTACTATATATGACATTATAAGAACAACTCTCATATCAACACTAAATTATAATATAAATGTTAATTTAATCTATTAGCTGAAGTTTGAATATGCTTTCCACCAATAAATGTTGTTTTTCCTCTTTTTGAAGTGGTCGAACCATATCTCGTATTGCATCCAAAAAGAGTCGGTAAGACTTTCTTATCCATGCAAATCTACAAGGGGGTCGTCTCAATTTAATAAGGGAGTATATTCAGTGAAGACTTTTTTTAAGTAATTTTTGTAAAGTTAGTAGATTTTAATGATTTTAAAGATTATTTTAATTAAAATAATTTTTAAAGACTCTATGAAATAAGTGATAGATTTTTATATACTTTTTACTAAGATTTTGATAGACTTTGATATACTTCTAATATATCTTGTAGTTTATATTAATTGTTAATTAGCCTATGTGTACAACCTCCCCTTCTTGTTAATTATTTTAAACAAATTGTTAGAAAAAATTCATATTACGCTATATATATATTTAAATTTTGTATATACCTAAATATATGTAAATAAGTCCAAGTACATTTTCAATTATGAGGGTGTCAACTATTAGATGTTATACATCCTTATATTTTTGTTTGTTTTTTTTAATTTTATTTAAAAAATAAAATATTTTTAAATTCAAATTATTTGAATTATGAATGGTTAATTTAGTGTGTCAATAATGACGTTAATTTAGTTATATTTATCACAGTTAATTTATTCGTTATTTTAAATATTGTCGTTAATGAAAATAGATATTATTCTTGTTATACCAAAGAGAAAAAAGAACGCATCTGACGAATACTTCAAATAATTAAATTATAATCTCGTTAGTTAGTATTATTATGGTTAATTGTTAAGTGCGTAATTCTTGACATGATTCGTTCTTATACAAGTATTTAGTTTAGTGATTTATGATAAATTGATACATTTTGATTGATTATGTAAAAACTCTAGATAGTATTTTAATATTATCACTCATAAGTAACATTTATAAAATATCGTGAATGTCTAATAAAAATGATTGAATAATAAACTAACTAATAATTCCTTTGTATTAAGTATAAAATTTATAGATAAATTATATGTTCACTTTCTATTCAACACAATTTGGGTAGATTTTGAGTCAACTATATATTTCACTAATATGAATATATATTTTAGTAAGTTATGGTAAATTGGTAAATATATTTTGATTGATTATGTAGAAATTCTAAATATTATTATAATTTGATCACTCATAAGTAAAACTTATGAAATGGCTTATTCGTCCAATAAAAAATATTAAACAATAAAGTAGACAATTCAGTATAAAAAATTTAGATTAATTATATGGTTGCTTTTTATTCAATATCAATTTTAAAAACACCACCGAATATATGCCTTATACCTTATCTTAATGTTAATTCAGTCCCATTAGTGGTCTGTACCGTAGTCAAATAGATATATTCTTCTTTTTGTATCTCGATAAATAATTTCATAAAAAAATACGAGAAGCAAAGAGCAAAGATACATAAGTGAAATTCAAGGAGACAAAACTTCCCAAAAAGGCCAAGAAAAGAAAAACCTGATAATACATGCATGTAGGTGAAATTCTCAATATGGGATTGTGACTAAACTGATGATTGTGCGGATTAGGAGTGTCATCTTTAATGTATATGAAAGGTTGGAGCGTTCCGTTTTCACTTCTCACGTCTGTTCATCTACTCTCTTTCTCAAATATTTGGAAGTTTTTAGACATAAGGTCATACTTTGAATATGAGTTGGTATTTATACCTCTTGTTCTAAAGTCTGTCAAACTCCACAATTTGATAGAAATCTGAAAAATCTATGAATTTTTGAATACCAAAATACTTCTATAAACTTTGTAAAAGTCTCAATTCAATATCACCTAATTTTTAAAGATATTACAAAAATTATAATTGAATACCACTAAACTTTTATAAACTTTATAAATGTCTTGATTGAATACAACTAAAATTTTAAAATCTTTAAAAGTCTTTATAAGTACTCAAAATTTTTAATTGAATACACCCCTTTTAGTAGACGGGAGTAAGGGATATGCTTTCATTTTAGGACTTCTAGAGCAATAAATAAGTGGAGATGTAGCTAATCATGCACCCCAATAGTCGCAACATATATAGTTACATGCATCCTTGATCATATGCATCCTTGATCATATGCATCCTTGATCATCATGCATCTTCACCTTCTGAAAATGGCTAAAATCACACTAATCTTTCTTGTGGCAGTTATCCTATTCCTTTCTATTCCATCGCAATCAAAACTTGATCATAACAATTCATTCATGACTGAACATTAATTCCTAGAAAAGATCTTCTTCTTCAATGACACATGCATCTCTCATTTGTAACTTCTTATGTTACGTCTGGATTGAAGGAATTGAATGAATGAATGAATGAAATAGAGAAAAGAATATAATGGAGAGTGTAATAATACAATCTATTATAGCTGAAATGAGTCATTTCATATCCTCTTTAAAGGAATAAAATTCATAAATTTAAAAGAAATGAGAATGGTATATTTCATTTCAATAGAATAATTAAATACAATTTTTTTTCATTCTATAAAAATGAGTTATTACATTCTCACATTCATCCCTATTATCCAAACGTAGCATTATATTGTAAACTTACTGGACATAAGTGTCGGGGATGGCCGCCTGACCAACCTTTGCCATTCGTGAGGAGGGCTGCATTATTAATCCCGGTGTTGTAGCCACATCTCTTGAAGAGAGTCCTTATGCAACCGTTTAGTCAACAGTTTCATCTAAACCCGAGTTTGGACCGAAATATATATCCTAAGCTTGATCTTTGTTGTTATAATATGCCAAATAATTTCCAGCGTTCCCAAGTACTTTCCATTTTCAAGGAGGAGCAAATTTGAAGGTTGGACAGCAAAATTCTTTCATTGTTGATTGTCAGAGTAAAAAGTTTTGCTTCACAATGTCGCCTACGTACGTACGGATGGGCCAACGGTCTTGGGTGCATACCAGACGCACCAGCAACAAAATACCCGGTTCATTTTTTATACTAATGCGGGTGTTCATTTAAACTGGAGAATTTGCATGTGTTACTAATGATGGTGCTTGATTTTTATAATTTGAGTTTTGTGTTAAATTGGCTATAGCAATATGAACATACTTATGTAATCTCCCTATAGTCAATTTTGTCTTCTTGTAATTCTCCATTTATTACTATATATGTTATATTAATAATAATATGATAATTTGCAAATGAACCCCCAAAAACTTCCTACTCAGATGATAGTTGGCATTTATTATTATGATATTCAAAATTTTAAAAACTTTATAATAGCTCCAATTTGCACGGCTAACCTAAATTAATGATCATATATGAAATGAGTTGTTTATCCATTTGGTTATAAATTATAATCCAAAATAATATTATATATATATATATATATATATATATATATATAGGGAGTGATAGCAACTGTTCCAACGAACTTATTTTAGACAGTTGAATAAGTGATTTAATGACCAATTTTAAAATAATTTTTTTCTGGCCACCATTAAGAGTAGTGGCTCGAAAAAAAAATTGAATTTTTTTTTCCAGCCGCCATATGAAATTACAAAATTGCCCTTAATCATAAAGGGCAGCCACTCCTCTTCTCTTTCTTTGCATTGTTTTGTTTGTATATTATTGCCGATGTTTAGAAAATCGGACCGGTGATCGAACCGAAAAAATTATCGAGTGGATGGGTCACTGGTTCAACCAGTGATCGAACCGTTATTGAACTAGTGACGTCATAAATACATTAAAAAATATATTATTATTAATTAATAAAATTTTAAAATATCTTTTTTTTATAAGTTAAAATATAGTAAAATAATGTTATAATATTATTAAAAATATTTTTATAAAATAAAAAAAAAACTTGAAAACCGGGTCAACCGGTTCAACTACCGGTTGAACCAGTGGTCAACCGATTTTTAACCGGGTCATTGACTTCCGGTTTTTTGGCCGGACCAGATTAGAAAGTCGACCGATTCTGATCGAACCGCGATCCGACCGCCGATCCGGTCCAATTTTTTAAACATTGATTAGTGCTACTTTGCTTTTATCTAATAAATATAATGTCTTAGTTTTTGATTAGTAACTATGCTTAGAAGAGAATTACTAATAAACGTGTCTCCTTTTACTTGGTTCTGCTTGTGCTAGAATAATACTGTTCTCCATAATTTTAAAGTCATATTACTACTGCAAAGTTTTACAATAAGCCAAAAAAGCTAACAGAAAGAAGAAGAAAAATTAGTGGGTACCAGTCGCTTAAAATATTTTTTTTTCTTATGCAGAAAAAAGAGATGTTTCACATCTCTATTGGAACAAATTATTGTTATTGATGAGATTTGTTGAATGCTGATGCGGTGGTTATTCAACAGATATTCAACCTGCAGTGTCTAATTTACTTTTTATGTTTATGTTTACATTATATATATATATATATAGGATCCCTTTTATGCGGATCACTGCTAATACACAACAAAGATTTGCAGGAAGCTAGAGAGGATTTAAGATGCCTTCCTGATCATTTAGTGTCTCGAGCTCCGAATTAACATGCATGTTACACTAGCTAGGACGTAAGACGTGCCGTCGGTGGTTAACGAGATGAAGAAGGAGAAGAATGTAAATCAATTATTAGTTTCTCTTTCATAAAAAGAGTCTCAAATAAAATTTGCAAATTTTAAAAATATATTTCTCTCAGTGTTTCGTATAGTACTGAAATTGTGCCGTTCTTGAGGATAATATATTATCTTATCCTGTCATCAATAAAAAAGAAAACTACTCTGGGTATTTTGGAGTTGACACACTAATTTGAAATTCCGGAGGCTTTGCAGGTTGCAACAATTAAGCAACAAGTAATAGAGAGAAATTAATTTGTTGATTGACTATTTCCGTGCATGCAATATCGTGTTAATGATTACTGATCATGGTCATCCATTTGTAATGTATCTGTTAAATAATTATTCGTATACGTTACTGATGCCTTGTTTCAATAGAAATGTACAACATATCTCTTTCTTATGCTGTTATATATGTTTCAGTCAACGACAACAATTTGTTCCAAACTCAAGAAGGAAAAAAATTTAAGGGTACCCTTTAACAATTCTGCGGTTCTTACTAATTTGTTTTTTTGCTTTATGTTGCCGTTCTTAAGAACAGTTCTACATTACCTAATTTATTTATTTTTTACATACCGTGGAATAGTTATGCAGTATGTTAAAAAAAAAAAATAGGGATACCACAGAATAATTATATATGCAGTACCCCTAATTTTATATTTTTTTGCATTTGAGAAATATTATGGACAATTTTTTTGTGGGTCATATATCACATAACAATTGTGCAGTAATTATGCTACTAATTGTTATGCAGTATGCTGATAACATCTAAACCATTGAATATTACAAGGGATAGATAAAATTGGTTTGGATGAAAAATGACTCTCATTCTCCTTTAGCTATGAATCATTTCCTATATATATATATATTGGATACCAAAAGTTAAACCGCCATTTGGCTTTCTCGTAGTTGAAGTAATGGATTAAACCAACCTCATGCATGTGAAAAGTATTTCCTTTCGGATCAAACAATTAGATGAGATATATTGAATACTAAGAATTAAACAAATTCAAAATATGTCCTCCTTTTTTTATTTATTTCAAACATCATCATTGCAGCGCCCATATTCATGCGGAAATTCTGATTGCAAACTATATATGTTTGAAATGTCTAAAAACTATATATGTTTATCAAAAAAAAAAAAAGAGCATAAATTAAATAAGCCAATGAGTGAATAAGAGAAAAAAAATATTATTTTTTACATTAAACTGTCATTTTACGCTGAATACAATTTTTCCTTGTTTGTACCGGAAACAATAATTGGGGGAAAAAAAGAAAGTAAAAAGAACAAGTCAAGTAGAGAGAGACAGACTAGATTTGCTCTTCACCATTTTGATGCATGCAACATGCAAGCTAGCTCTTTAAGTGCGTATAGCTATCTAGATCAAAGAATATTGATCTTCACCATTTGTTTCTTTAAGGTATCTGTCTTATAGTTGGTTAATATATTGTGCTCAAAGAAAATGATTACAATTGTTTAATTTGAAGGAATAAGAATTTTGGAGGCACGAACTATATAATATGGGATGCAATCTAGCCTTCAATGACCGCGACCACGGTGACTTGGCCCCGAGTAAGCTCTCCCCATCAAGAAATCCTCCAACACCGGAAAATTAGACGAAGAAGATCGATGAACTTTGATAGATCTCGAACCCTCGACATGCCTAGAATTGGAGAGCAAAAGAAAGAAGATGAGAATGGAAATGGCATTAAAAGCCATCACTAAAGAATTATAAGAATACCTCATTGTTATTTGGGTGAATGTAATTGTTTGTGGTTTGGTTGAGTTAACAATGGGGTTTGGTGGTGATATATATGTTTGTGATTTGTGAAGGAAGGAAGGTGGAGTAGTTGTTGTATATAAAGGGTTTAGAAAAGGAGGCCGGGAGGAGTTGTTTAATTGTTTGACTTACCCACATTTATTTGTAGGTGAGTGAGATGGCGCCGTGGGAGGAATGACGTTGTAGATTTTGTCATAGATTTGAACTATCTGATTTGAAAACGTATAGGCCACGGTTTGAAAATGGGACATGCATATTTCACAATAGTCAAAGTCAATGAATCAGTGTTTAATATCTTGGTTGGTTTGGTTTTTGTTAATTATATATGTTACTCTCTCTCTCTCTCTCTCTCTCTCTCTCTCTCTCTCTCTCTCTCTATATATATATATATATATATATATATATATATATATATATATATATATACTTTATACTAATCTTTTCATTTTCATACGACTATAAAGATTAATATATTTCTAAACCATGAACTTGTTCCCTTTTTGGAGTGCTCAAATTTATTTTAATATTGTAAATTTTAACATCCTAAATAATGTCTTAGTCTTAAGTTACGGCCTTTAGGTTTTAGGACTATTTCTCTATTCTCACGTTATTTTATCATGTGAATGCTCTTTAGTGTGATAAAGTTTTATTTTCTTTCTAGTGTGAGACTTTTGATTATCGTAGACGAGTTTATTAATTTGTTATTCTAATTTTTGATGTTGATTACAAGAATTTATTGTACTAATTAATAATTCTAACTTCTCTAAAAACAGAGTATTATTATTATTATTATTATTATTATTATTATTATTATTATTAATAATAATAATAATAATAATAAAATACCATTTCAAAATTAATAAAAAACTTTTTAAACATTCGGACATTAATGAAATTATACAGCGTGAGTAAGTACTCTTCCTCAATCATTCTATAACAATGTTAAAGTCGGCTTCCAGCCTTGTACATCAGCTGATGGACAGGAGACATTTTAATGTATTTATATTTGTATTTTTCGTCTTTCATTTTGCGAAGTAATATTAGAAGGGTAAAAAGTACAAATTTTTATACGTTTGATAATTTATGCTGTGATCGTTATAATTTTGTGACAAGAACATAAATACCTACCTACCTACATACATATTTGTTAAAAATTAAATAATCGTTGTACGTTAATATCAATTCGTTTTCACTTCGTAACTGGCTGGGTGTATTTTACCAAACCTCACCTAATTAATTGAAGATAAGAGTGATTGATTCTATGAGTGAGTGACACACATATATGTTGATTAAATTCCAACATTGTTGGTTCGAGTTTTCACGCTTGATAATTCAATCATTCGAGTTTCAACTAATTATTACAACCAACTCACACTTTGTAGTAAAATTCACTATTTTATATATATATATATATATATATATATATATATATATATATATATATATATCTTGACAATTTCCTCTTTTGATAGTCAAGATTGTTTAAACATAAAGAAATAATTTCGGCATTTATTGAATGTAATACTAAACAAATAGAATTTATGACTTCGTCATTTAATTATATATTTTCCTCTGTTCAACAAGTAAGACATGGAATGTAAGACTCCAGCCTTGAAGCCAAAGCATGTTTCAAGTCAATAATAACACATGGATCAACAAAATCAATATGGGTAGCCTCATTAATATTTTTACTTGGTCCGCTGTCCTTGTTTTACCAAGCCCGTTCAAACAAATCTTTGATCAAATAATCACAAACATGCATCAAAAAGATATATACCCACAAATATATAGAATAACATGAAAGCAAATGGAAAAATACTACCCCCTCCCTCCGTCCCACATAAAAAATCCGTTTACAAAATAATTTGCGAATATTAAGGATGAGATTTTGTACATTTTTCAACTCTAAAAAAAATAAATCGTTAGTTTAATAGAAACGAAATGATAATGTATTATGACGGTAAATTTAACAATAATGAATCATTTTTTACTATAAAAAATATCTCTTTTTGTGTAACAGAAAAAATTAACAAATGAGACAACCCTTTTATGTGTAACAAAGGGAGTAAAATCCTTGCTAACAAAACACATAACATGACTGATGAGTAATAATAACATTCTCCAGAGGGACAATATAGCCACTTTAATTATTCTCTAAAATGGTCCAAGAGGGAGGAGCTCCATCAATATAAAATCTCAGCCTTTAGAAGCATGAACAAGATAGGTGGCTCAGTTTTACATATTTTTTTGCCCACCGACTCGAGGTCAATTCAAAGTAGTGTATATATTGCAACAATAATAAACAGCTGTAGAGAAAAGATACTCCCTCCCTTTAACTTTATGTTGTCAACTTTCTATTTTCAAATGTCCAAAAATGTTGTTAATTTTCCCAAATCAAGGTGTTGATACCAGTAGCCTAGATTTCCATTTTAACAAAACGAAAGAAAAAATTTTGTGAACCCCACCATATATCAAAGGAAGGCAAATTATGAAATGATTAAAAAAAATTACCTTTAAACCAACTGCAATATTGAAGTGACTGTTAATACGTGTTTGTAAGTTTTTATTTGAGGGAAATGAAAGGAAAAATTATTGAAATACCTCCATATCCCATGTTTGTGGAAAAAAATTACGCGGGAAGGGAAGGGATTTTGATGTAAAATTGATTCAATTTTTGACTCAAAATTTTTCTCTCAAAAGCGAGAGGATTTGGAAGGATTGAAAAGGATAGAAAAGTGAGATATTTTATATTATCAAAAATAATCTTGCAAAATAAATAATATGACAATTGTTTTAAATTCATTATCACAATTTCATGATTATATTATCATTATTAAATTAAAATTTAATAAATTTACGAATAAACATAATATATATATATATATATATATATATATATATATATATATATATATATATATATATATATATATATATATATATATAATAATAATTTTGTAACCGAGACTATTTGTAGTATCAGATAATATTAGGCTATGGCATAATGATCAGAGACCCGTATGTTTTCACTTTTACTCACAATTTTAGATGATCTGCTACTTGTTACCCAAAAAAAATGATCTTCTACTTGGTAATTGGTACAACATTTCACAAACTCGTATGTTTCATCATTCATGTTTGCTTTGATACCATTTGTTCCAAAGAAAAAAAAATAAAGGTTAATTGGTTTATTTAATTTCATCTATATCTTTTGAAAAACAATTTTTGTTTGTTTGTTTCTTGAGCTGTAACTGATGAAACTATTATTATTAATTTTTTTTAGATTTCTGTATTATTCTAATCTCTTGTTGAAATGGATTTTTGTGATTCTTCAAATTACAAGTATATTTTTTTAACAAAAATAAATATATTACAAGTAAGTAAATATATGCGTGCGTGTGTGAGTGACAAAGCAAAAAAGAAAAAAGACTAAGCAAGATAATTCTAATAGATAGACATTATTAAATTATATCATTTCTTATATTTATATATGCAAGGATAATATAGTAATAGTGTAGTTTAAAAGGAACCTTACAAGCAAGTTGTTCACTATCATCATGAGGCTCACACAAAAAAGGAACAAATGCTTGTAAAACCAGCACCAAGTGCCGGACCTGCCAAAATAAGCAGGAGATGTCTAGATTTAGGTACCTGCCAAAATTGAATCTTTTCAGCTTAGAAAATTATATGTTGAAGGCACACATCAAAGTGTTCAAGATACAAAAGAATAAATAATATCATACCCTAAATCTGGAGTATATCATATCACATCGCAATCCATTTTCACCAATCTGGCCCTTAGAAGCACCTCTATAGAATGTCCAGACCAACCTCGTTTCCCTGATAATATTCATCGTTTAACATATTACGGACTCAGGCTGGATAAAACTCAACACCTGCATTTGGAAACCAACAGGAATGCCATGATCAGCAACCAAAGAGAATCTGGATCAAGAGAAATTACATTTCAATGAATTTCAAATCATGCTTGATGGGCAATATCTGAATAAGAAAACAAAAGAAGGGAAGACAGACAATGCAATAAAATGGTTTAATTTTACTTGGAGACATTTGACAACAACCGTGGTCTTTGGATGGCGTGTGTTTTTGTCTTCAGTTAATCAAGAAAAGGTAAGGTGAGGTAAGGTGAGGTCAGGGTGGGGAGGGGAGGGGGTGCAATTCTAATATAAATTTGTTGTGTAATATGTAATGTTGACACATCGACAAAGTATTAAAAGGTTGTAAATACATCGATACTAGAATTGTGCGAGGCGTATGAATTTCTTCTTTCTGCCGATGACAGCCTCAATCTGAACAATGTTTTAGGTATACAAGATTCAGTAATCAAGGAAAATAATAATCTGTAATATTGTTCAACTTTATCAAGAGTATAAACGGGTGAAATTGCGATAAGACCAAAAAGGAGAGAAGCCAATGGTGAATAACTACAAGAAAAAAATTGGTCAAACGTAAGCCATACCAAATTTGTAGATGTGACCACCAGGATAACAAAAAAGAATAATAAAGTTAATGTTCAAGGAAAGCGACCGCCGACCGCAAACAAGTAATAACACACTCGAGCACTAAAAAATTGACAGTATTTAAACCCATGCCTACATTGTACTGTTTTATTGTTCAAAGGTATTTTTACTCCTAATGCAAAGCACATAACTATCAGGTATATGTGTTGTAAATCCAAAAAGTAATCAAAAGAGGAATAGCTATAACCATTGCATTAGTTATTCAAGAAAAAAGTAACCACATACAAAAGTTCAACTCAAAATCTAAGGCCATCAATGCATGGATCATCTAAACAACAAAATTGAACATTAAACAAGTCTCCAGAGGTAAATAAAATTAAATTACTTACGATCTCGGATATAACAATGTTCAGAATCCAGCACATAAAAGTTGTTACTTGAGGATGGATCTTCAAAACCCAAGAGTCCCAGACTAGCATGATGTATTCCATAAAGGCTGTATCTATTGATGATCTATTGAGAAATAAATCCTTCAAATGTTAAGTACGGAAATTTCCACCATAGTTTTCACCAACAGTTGCCTAGAACATTCAGTTCAAAAAAGTGTTATACAATAACAAGAAAAGAAAATAAGGTTACAAGTAAAGATTCTCTGGCTTTCAAAAAACAGAGTATATGACTTCAAGGACACTAATTACTAACGATTCCTTACACGGATAGATCATGCTTCAAACACTAAAGTTTACCTGCCTACAGCATATATTCAAGAAAAGTACCAAGGCCTATTTGTTTGTTCATCTTTACCCAGACAATATTCATACAATGGATAGAATAGTAGATAATAACATGAGATATATATTACAAAAACCAAATGAATAGTTACATTGCAACGGAAAATTTAGTTGGAGAAGTCAGCTAGTACGGTGCAAAGTGAACAGAGGATGATCTATTCAGAAAACCAGAGTAGACAAGACAAAAATTGTTGTGCAAACCTGAATGTCAGGAAGGATGACTTTGTACACTTCTAAAAAGAATGTTGACTTCATAGATAACCTGATGCAGTGACTAACTCAAATCAAAACTCGGGCTAGATAATAAAGTATCTTTGTTAAAAATTAGAAGCAACCATAAAGTGGGAATGAAACATAATCCTCCTTTGGCATTAGAAAGCATCATGCATCATGCAGCATGCCGGTATTCCTCGAACCAAATTCTAAAATTGGTACTCAAACTACAAAATTTTTGTACGATGAAAGGGAAACTTGCCAAAATCATAATATTCTCTGTTTAGCAAAAAAAAACAACTAATTTAAAGAACCAAACAAACTCTAAGTCACAAAGAATATAATTTTTTTCTTAAAAAATGCTGAAACTCCAAACTACTGGTAACAGTCCAACTGCATGTCAGTTATTTGTCATTAAAACTCCAGACAAGTTATCTAAATTGGAGGTGATGCAAAGCAGGTGAATTGGTGAGTGCCAGCATTCTACTAGCCACAGCCAGATGATAAGATTTGGAAGAGAAGAGTAGAATTCACAATTTTGGGAGGTATCAGTCATACACCAAACAATCCTTCTCCTTAGCATGTATTTTCATATATTCTTCAATGTGGTAGTTGAAACATCAACAAAGTTATGAAACGGAATCAAATGCAAGTGTAACAGAAGGATACAAACTTGTCAACACAGAAGCATCATTAAATATTAATCCACTCATGCATACAGGAATAACAAACTGACATATTCATGGTCAATAGAAGTGAAGTTTAAAGCCTTCTGCTTACAATAACAGATAACAAGAGAATACAAAAATCACTAAAGAGCCTGAACAACAGATGAGATTTGGGGCCAGAATAGCCAACCAGATTTGGAATAAGCCCCGAAATTACAAGTTTAGTGTTTTTGGATGGATGACTAAATTATAACTATACAAAATTATTTTCACTTGAAGTGACTGTGAAACCAATTTTTAAGTGTGGGTACCTGAATTGCAATTCCAATTCATACAAATCTCCTAAACAGCACTTTTGATTGGGGAGCTTACTAAATTTTTAGCGGCATGGTTCGTCCACAGATACTACATGGGGCTAAATAAAAATTATACAAACAAATGTGGGGGAGATTAATCTAAAAAAAATATATGCATAACATGATGACTGAATGTATATCCAATCTATTTGGAGAAATAAAATTGCTCATGCAGAAAAGAATAAAGCAATCCTAGGCAACCAAAAGACAACGAAAATGAACAGTCAGACATGATGTTCTCATTGGGTGTGTATAATACCTTCTTAGAAGACAGAAACAGAGATAGATCTCTTCTATATCTGTTTCTATCTTTAGTTTAATATATTGCTTGAGAAGCTCAGACAAGCAATGTATAGCATCATCAAGTCCATCAGTATTTGAACTGAGAGGAAAACGAAAATCGGACATAGTCCGCTGCAGTATGGAAGATAATTGACCAGTTGAACCTGATTTGTAATACATATCTGCGAATATATTTGAAATCACACAATTGCTAAGTTTAAAATTGTCAACCCATCGTGGTGGATTTCCAATCAAATGCTCATTGTGTGAAACAAAATCCCTTGATCCTTGCTGATTCCCAATACACTCTACGTGAAATGAATCCCGAGGATAGGACTTGTAAGGACTCAACTCAGATGCACATTCTTGTCTCCTGTGTGCAGGAAGAAGCTCAAGTATATCCACTTTCATTTCCTCAGGCAGTTGTTGCAACACTGAGACATCAACTTGGCTTAGAGAGGAGGGCATTACATTGTTATCTTCAGGAAATGAAGAAATCATGTTCGAGGTTCCTGCCCCAGAAACAGATGCTGACTGTACTCGCTCAACTATGCTCTGATTTTTTTTTAACAAACACAACCGATATAACCAGTATCAGTATAAAGTACAAAGAACGGTACTTCAACTAAATAAAGGCAAAAACCTATAGTACCTTTTCATGTACAGAAGATTTCAATAAAGAATTTTCTGCATTGAAATCTCTATTAAAAGTCTCCTCCACCTTGGAAGAAAAAAGGATAAAACAGCAATGATCAATTCATTTGGCCAACAATGCATACAAGGAAGTCTATTCAAAATAGAGATTGTCAACTTCACTGGAAATATTCGTAAATTATGTGGTTCCCTTAGCCCTATCACCGGTGTCCCATGGAAGTGATATCTATTTAACCACAACTCATTGTTTTTACATTCTCAATGAGGTCCTTTTATCCCTCCACATAAAGCCAAAAAATTTAACCACAACTCATTATTTTTAGAATCTACTTTTGAAGTAATAAAGAACGTAAGAAAACACATTCAATTAAGAAAAAGTAGAAGCTCTTCATCTTCTCCTAATGATCTGATTTCCTAAGTTCTAAGTTGGCAGAACCTGTGGGGGAAAAATGAAACTTTCAAAAATGATTAGAAAATGATGTAATTCTATTAACAAAATAACAAATCGTTGTGGCTAAATAACTTTTGATCTCTGATTTGTTAATTAACGAGCCCTGTCAACTAATGAGACGCATGAGCGATTTTGAAAATATTATAAGTTACTGTTGGAGGTAACTATTCACATTATTAAAGCAGTACTGTGGCAATTTACTGTAGTGAATTACTACTCATGCTACAGTATTAGAATATTTTTAGAACTTGGTAGCCTTTTCTTATTTTATTTATTACAAGTTTGAGAGAATTGAAAGCACAAAAAGAATGAGGGGGAAAGCTAGCTACAGAGGCAAAATAAAAAACATACCCTGTTATCTAGAGTGCATTGTCTCGAAGGGGCCAGAGAAGCAAGAAGAGTTACCTTTTCTTCACATGTTACACCTACATCAAAAACAAACGTGTATTATACACTGGTACAAAGAGTATACAATCTGTTAGACAACAAGTAGGTTTGAAATTTACCTCCACCACTTCCAGAAGATGTGCGCCACAAACTGCCAATATCAGCACTTTTGCCTTTATGTTTTGACATTAAACTAATTAACATCCCACCATACAAATCATTAATTTCCGAAAGGAGGTCTGGAGGAAGACTCTCTATTACTCCCATATCAAGATCACATAAAGGAGGGAGAGTTGAATCCTGGTTTATATGACCTTCACTATTGGACAAATTACCGCCGACAGTCAAATTGGTGCGTGACTGCCCCAAATCTCGGTCATCATTCTGTTTCTCTAAATCTGTAATATGACATGGAAAAGATAATAACACAATTTCAGCTAAGAACTTGAGACAGTAAAGTAGTTCACAGAATCATAAAACTGTATTTAAGATCTCAAGAGAGACAGTCTGATCATGCTAGTCCAGAAAGGAGCCAAAAAAACCTGAATTTAAACCATACTGTACTAGATCGGTAAGACGCTTCACTTTGTTGATATCGTTAGCAATGAACAAAATTTAGTGTGCAATATAAAAAAGTTACAATTTGCAAAAAATAGCTTATGCAGTGGCAGATACACTATTTACTAAATTTCCAAAGGCAACAGAGAAACTTGAATCAGAATTACCTCGAGTGTTTGTTGTTAGAAATTTTCTTAGAATCCAAATGTAGTGAAACTAAGGTTTATAGAACATATAAGTTGATACAAATGTGATGCGTGAGCATCCGATACTAAGTTAGAATTTTAATATTTGTGCGTAAAACAACAAAGAAATATTTCGGCAAGCTAACTTTAGAGTCTGTATGTAAGAGTACCATATTTGGAAATGTAAGTACCAATAGGCGGTTTGCTAGATCAATAAGAGTATCTAGTAACTTTGACTTTAATACAAGAATAAAGATTACAACACTCTACTTTCTCCAAAAGCAAATCAGAAATTTAGATACTAAATCTATAAACTTTTAGCATGATTCCGCGAAACAGCTAGATTCAGTGAGTTTAAATTCTGATTGCATATCCCCGCAAAAGTAAAAAAAAGAAATATACCAATAGTTTATAGAGAGCATTGTATGAAAGCAAAACATCAGAATACCTCCATTAGGATTAGCTTTTGCTAAACCACCCATTTCACATTGATCTCTCTTACTTGTTGAGGCAGAGATGAGCCAAGAACGAATAGAGTTCCTTTCATTCCCTGTGAATGAAGGCCATTGTGACATTCAAAGAGTGCAATAAAGAAGTAACAAGTATAATCACAATTCACAAAACAAAAGATATATAGCCTAGTAAACTGCCAGTATAGTTTTTTTGGTCAACGTAACTAACAATATAAAGCAGACATCGACCTACAGTTAACAGCAAATGAGATTCAAAAATCAAAATATCAAAATCCAGACCTTGATTACCACTATCAGCATTTTCAAGTTTTGAAACCTGCAACCCCATTCCCCGAATCTCCTTCACATCTGAGGGGGGAAAACAGACATTGCATAGTAGGGTAAAGCATACAAATTAATAAGAAAAAGGCACAAAACAAACAAACCCGAAAAATTAATAAAAGAAATTCTAAAACCAAACAGCAGAACTTTTGGATAAAAATAAAAAAGAAACCAGAAACGAGATGGATTTGGAAACTACGTTCAAAATACATATCTATGAACTCTATTTTCCAACCACAAATTAACTTTTTCTTGATAAGTTCACCCCCAATTTAAGAACTTGCAATTAATTAATTAGACACCTATGTGCAAATGGAGTAAGAATGGATACAATACCTATGTGAAATGAACCAAACAGCTTTCCTGTTATCCTTTGGAGGACATCCGCATCATCAGTAGCCATTGGAACCTATTATTTTAATAATAAAATCAAAACTTGGTAGTATGAAATCCAGAAAAGCTAGAGAAGTAAAAACTCTATTTGGATAAAACAAAAGGGTTTGGACTAAAGTTCGGTTACCGTTATAGAATGGCTAAGGTTCTCACAGTCTCCACACCCCAAATACTTTACTGGCTCCTTAGCATCATTTCTTCTCTTCTTTACCTAGATCCAGACACCAATCTTTAGTTTCAGCTCAAGATGAGACAAAAGACATTATATATGACTAAAACTTAATAGAAATGCCAAAATGCAATCCATAGATAGAGGGACCTTAAGAGTAAAAGTGCGGCCTTGCACTCCACATCCCTGCAACCGCAATGAGACCTCCTTGCAAAGGTTCGCAAGAAAATGTTGAGTCTGGAATCAGACTATGTTAGAATTTGGTCCATTAAACAATGAAAAAAATTGTATAATTTCTCCCACAATGAAAATACCAACATCTTTCAAATCGTTGAACCTCACGCCCCAGTTTACATCAGCGCCTATGGACTTGCTCTCCTGCAGACAACAAAAGAGGCAGGCTAATATGATAATTAAAATGGTGCATTAATTAAATACGTAAATATGTACCCTTGTTTATACAATACATATATTTAAAAATCCGTTAAACCCATATTTTATACAAATATTGAGCCCAATCACTAGATGAAGGATCCAATCATTAATCTATAAGTTAGTCTATTCTTAAAATAAAAAAAGTTGCAGCACGAGCCTGCAATGTTAGGATTTAGGAAGATTTAAACAGCACAAACTTCTAAGATCTTGACACTCCCAAACAATTAAAGCTAACTTGTTAGCCAAACCTGAATCACTCCAACCAACCGATTGTCTATCCCTCTACTATGATTCCATAGCATATCACCAGTTTTTAAACCAAAATCCTTTTGAAGAGATTCCTGCAAAGGCCAAGAAGAGGAGCACAAAATATTCATTAGATTCTATTAGCATAATATACTTCAAAAGTACTAGAATAATGTTTAACTGTACTATTAAAATGAAAATTAATCCGCAAAGATACTTAAACATCAACAAGCTATACACTAGAGAAAATTGGTAAGCAACTCCCTGTAGAGTCCAAACAAATGATTACTAACAACAACAATATCCAATACTAGTAGGGGTATGCTGAAAATGAATCCCCTATATAAGAGTTAAAGAAGACAGTCGAGTAGAAAAATATAAAAATATAACAAATAAGAAAAATAGAATCAAAGAACAGAAATGAATTAAATAAATAAAACAAAAAAACTCGCATATAAAAGTATGGACACATGCATACAGACATATATATATAAGCTAAAATAGAACAGGGGAGGGAAAAGAGAGAAACAGAAAACAAAAGGAAATGGGAAAATAAAATAAAAAATAAAGAAGGAATAACACCATACTCAGCCTCCGATATAAGGCCATGTCCTCGGTTATATGTATAAGGAATAACACTAGCAGAAAGCAGGGCAATAAGAGTTTCCTGGTAACCCATTCTCAACTACAGCTTCGCCTATCAAAGGAAGAAAGAAGGAAAAAAAAAGGTAAACTGAAAGTAGTCCATTTAAAAACCTTGGAAATCATGCGCAACTGTCCACAAGTTTTCACTTGTCTCCTTTTCAACTTCTCCTCTAAAACATGGCCAATTCCTGGAAGTGCTTTAATTGGAAGTTCGTGTAGATACTCTTCCACCTGAATCACCCAATATACTTCTCATCAGTAAAGGTTTTTCTTTGAAGTATCTAAAACATTGATCAAGATCATGCAAAACGAGTAGTTGAAAATCTAAGCTTGAGATGATCTAGAAAACATCAACATAATTACATAATCACTTCAAACCCAAACTACATGACTGCACGGTTAGTTTAATTCGATTTAGTCTCAAGTATCTCTGTCAAATGTCAATCAACAATAGATAAATAGAAAATATTGAAGGGAAAGGATAAGCTGCTGGTGCATGATGAACTCAACTTTAAGACAGAAAGAAAGGAAGTGGGATCTTCCTATTGTACTCATTCCAATCTATTCTTCAAACATAGACATTATAATAATTAAAGTAACAAATTCACCAAAATGGCCTCTGGAACACCAAAAAAATCAACTCGATTAACAAACAAAGGAATCAAACATTGAGGATACATACCTTATCAGCTGGGATGTAGCATTGACCATCTGGTTTAGCAGTTCTAGTTGCAAGGCGGGCCATTAGCATATTCCTAGCTATTCCAGCACTTGCTGTGCATCCTGTAGAGTCAAATATCTCCTTTCTGATTATGGAAGCTAAAAGCTGATAATCTTCCACTTCAGAATCTGTGACATCTAAAAATGCTTCATCACAACTCACAGCCTGCATTTAGTAAGCACTGCCGATTCAAGAACCATATGACCGAAACAGAATATAAATTCAGGAAAAATATTCCCACATCCAAACCTGCACTTTATTGCTGTGCTTATGCAGGATGTCATAAAATTGATCAGCTACCTGTAAAGGGTCCAACTAAGTTAATTGACTAATAAGAGCCCACGTGACAGAAGAATAAGATAATTTGCCTTAAGCAAATTTAACAGTAAATATGTTTCGCTTAAATATATACCTCCTCATATGCTTCAAAATTATATGGAAAGATGACGAGTTGTGGGCAAAGAGCCTTGGCATCCCTAACAAATATTCCAGCCCTCACTCCTGAAAAGATTATAAATTATCAGTAACACGTCAAAAGTACTTCATGCATGGAAGGAGGAGATAACTGGCAAAGAAATTTACTCAAAACGATACCAACCATAATTTCGAGCAGGGTAATTTGCAGATGAAATTTCAGCGGTTCCACGTGGAGTATCTGAATGACAAACAGCAACAGGCTTATCCTGTAATTCAGGACGATTCCTGATAACAACCGAGACAAAAAAGCAATCCTGCAAAGAATAGCAATATAGCACTAGTCAATAAAATATCCAGTATCAGGTTGAAATTAGTTGCTCCAGGAACATCCAGAAACATTATTCAGAGGATTTCCACACTTGTAAAGAAACAAAAGAGGACCAAAATTGAAAAATACTTGAATCCTGAATCTAGAGTTTACCATGTCCACGTGAACAATAGCACTCTTCTCATGTGTAGCAGAAGCAATAACACTGGACTTTGTGCATTCAAATCCATTAGAGAAGTTAGGAAAACGCTTACGGTAACGATTTCTCCATGTTCCTATAAAGTGCAACCTAGAGTTCTGTAAGAGCCAAAGTTTAGTCAGAAAGATTGCAGAAGTCCTCATAAGAATACTTGATGTTATGCAAAGCTAATAGAAAAGCAGCAAACATTTTATTTAGTTACCATAATAAGCTAGTTGCATAATACATGCAAGTCAAACAATAGCAACTGATTCCACTTACTAAAGCGGTGAGGTCATAATTAAATCAGAATAGCAGCCAATGTTACATTAAGTTACTATCGTAAGCAAGGGCATAATACCTGCATATCAAATATTAGAAACTGGTGCCACATATAAAAAGCTTAAGATCACAATATCAAAAGAATAGCAGCAAAAACATCAAGTTACCATAGTAAGCAAGTTGCATAATAGCAACTGATTCCACTTATAAATGCCCTAACCTCTATTGATAATAGGGTGCCAAAACCCAAGACAAATCCATGGGACTAACAACTTCCAAGGTAGCAAGCGGAAAAAGATTAATAAAGACAACTAACCCGTATAAGAGAACCCAGGTGATAAATGGATGAAAATTAGATAGTTTACAACCAAGTCTATTTTATTACATTTCTTCCGGCAAAAATTAAAAAAATAAATAAAACTGCATACCAAAATAATTCTGTTGATGCATGTGCAAGATTCTCACTCTAAAATATGCACAAGGTTTCATGAAATTTGAAAAAAAATAGTGTTAAAACACGAAATACATCCTGGGCCATTTCCTAATAGCTTTTCCTTTTAGAAATATTGAAATGGTGTCAAGTTCTTGGGTCAATGTATACCAGCTTTGATGCAGGACAATATTTGGAACAAAGAATTAATGGAAAATTAAATAAACTAGAATTTAAACTCCATATTTAAATCATTAGAAGTGTATCAACTCCACGAATCAGCACTAAGATGGATAAAATACCACAATGGTTTGAATCAGAGTAATCAACTTGAACATCAATAGTCTAATGAATTTGTGGGGTTTATATCAATATTTAAAGAGATTCAAAACCCTAATAGTACTAGGAGAACAATAAAAAAACTAAACGAGTAAAATACTCTTAATAAAAATTAAAACTTCCTAATCACTATTAAATGTCCTAAACACTCGCTGATAAAAAAATCAATAATTACATAAATTAATTTATCCCAAATTAAACATAATAAAATTTTCTGTAAAATAAATATACATTTGGATTTGTACTTGTACTTGTACTTGTCGTCCCCATCACCCCTCCCACACAGTTTAAGGGCAAATAGGTGACCAGTAGTTCAGTTGTAACAATAATTGAGGGATTGACCAAATTTCTGAAAAAGTTGCACACAAAGCTTACCATATCGTGTAAAAAAACCAATATGCATTACATGTGCAAGTCTTTATAGAAAGGCTAATGTCAATCAACAAGTTAGCATTGGTTTAACTAGGATTAACATTATTTAGCCATATAACAATCAATTATATTTCTACTCTTTTACCTTGAAATAATTTTCCACAAAATTGGGGTCTACAAGGGTTGAATGACGCTGATTAGAAGCCACAACAATTCTGGAAATCGGTAATTCTTTACTATTCTGATTGTCTAAGCAGTAACCGCTAACAGAAGTAGAACGCCGACCAGGACTACTAGATTCAGGTTGAATTCCAACAAAATCACTATTTGTTTTAACAGCATCATCTGGTTCAGAAGTGTTTGCTGCCCAGTAGTTTATATCACTAAAACTTGTCTCCTCAAGTTTTTCTCCAGTAAAGTTCTCAAGCACGAGGTTGTCAGATACTTCACTACATTGCTTTATGTGTTCTGTTGATTCACCCTCTCCAAATGAGATTTCATTCACCTCTGTATTAACCTTCCGTGCTGGATCTTCACGTTCAGAAATTAATTGACTAGTCACATAAGTATCTGCTTTACTAGAGAATGGGCTTCTTTTCAAAGAAAAGAAGGCTGACAACTTTGGTTGGTTCCGAGTTTCACTAGCAAGCTGGTCAAGTTGGTAAGTATGCCCTAGAAACAACCCACAATATATATTAAATACATTAGATACATAAAAATTACATTTCTCAACACAAGCCCCAATCAGAAAATCTAAACCATTGAGATACTCTATACACATAATTAGCATGGAAACTATAAAACATGGTGTTGGTTCTAAGCTGCTAAGCATTTTTAAAGGTATCAGAGGGGCATACAAGGAACAAACTAGGATAAGTTCCTATTTTGACAAATTCTTTCTCGTGCTATGCTTGACCATTTATTGTACAGTTTAATTGACCTAATCCATGTTCAAGGGAAATTTAACATAAGAAAAACTTGAAATCTAATTATATCATGGTTTAAAGTATCGGTTAGGTATCGGTCAATGCCGGACCGCAATCTTGACATGAATCGTAAAATTAGAAATTATTCGTGTAAAGGTAATTTTTGGTGAAATTTCGGCAACTCGGCGTAACGCAATGTTTTCAAAACCGGATTGGTCATCGAACCGGAAAGAATACCGAGTGAATGGGTCACTGGTTCAACCAGTGGTCGAACTGTTATTGAACCGGTGACGTCATAAATACATAAAAATATATATTATTAATAATTAATAAAAATTTAAAACATCTAATTTTTTGTAAACTAAAATATAGTAAAATAATATTATAATATTAGTACAAATATCTAATTTTAAAAATATAAATATTTTTGTAAAAAAAATTAAAACTGAGTCAACTAGCCGGTTGAACCAGTGATCAACCGGGTTTTGACCAGGTCGATGAAAATCGGTTTTTTTGGCAAAACCGGACAGGTGTGCCAACAAGTCGGACTGCCGGTTCGGGTTTTAAAACATTGGCGTAACAGTTTTGAACCAAATAAAGGACAAATCACGTCATAAAGGAGAGAAATGCCACATACAAAAAAATTAAATATGCTAAAAGCTATAAAGGGGGAGATAAAAGAGAAGAACCTTTCTCTATAAGTTATACCTAAATTGTATCTATGTAGTACCTAGTTAAATATACCTTAAAAAAATAAAAAATTATTATACTTCAAATATACTTGGTGAAATTAAAATGTACCTATATAGAACCTAGTTAAGTATAACTTTAAAAAATATATAAAAATGTGTTTAATATATCATTAGTTTAGCTAAATTGCACTTCAATTTTATTAAATTGTACCCATATAATACCTAGTTAAGTACAACTTGAAAAAAATTGCACTTAAAATAAACTTAATTAAGTTAAATTGTATTTAAATTATACCAAACATGTGTGCGACAACATCAGTATCAACTTTATTCAAATGTAAAATTGAATAAAAATATTTGGGAGATGTCTCTTTTATCATTTGGACAATGTTATGTGCAGTAAATAGTGTTTTTTGTGAACTTAATTGATTCATCTTACTATTCTTATTATTTAGAATTTTTTTCATAATATTTTTTACATTTTTTTTAAGCTCCTAACTAGCTAACCGATACTAAAAACGATAATGAGTCAAAAAATGACCTTCCAAAACATAAGCTCCTACCGCGACTTTTAACTATGGATTATATACAATTAAAAGAGGTAAAATAAAAGAAGATTGATAAGATATTAATATGTCTCTTAAGTGTTTTCAAACATTTTATTTTCCACAAACCCAAACAAGCCTCAAAGAATATCAAAGTTTAGAGTAATGAGGACCTACGATAGCAACAGCAAAATTAGGGGAAAAGAGAAAGAGAGAGGAAAGAAAGAAACTTACAGCTCAAAAGTTTGTTAGCAACAACAGAATCCAATACCCATGTTGGTTTCACAACAGGAAGCCCACCGCTAAAAGACCTAAATCAAATATCCAACAATAAGAATGTTAAGGGGAGAAATCCTAACTTATATGTATCATATGCACATTTGAAAAGGCAATGTCAAGTGTGAACCTCAAATTCTTAATTTTACTGTCAGGAAGATTGCTGCAGATTATATGAGTAACACGATGCCTTGAAAAGTAATTTTCAAAGTGTCCTCCATGTTTTACCATGTAACCTCTTAGCTCCTGAAAAACCCGTACACAAATGAAAAGAATGCACAAAATAAAAACAAATATTTTGTACTTCTAGCACATGTGAGTGTGTTTCTCCAACTTCCAATATGTAAAAAGAATTTTAAACCTTTTCTTTTTCATTTTGATCCACATGCTACAATATTTTCATCTAAGTATTGAGCAGAAGACCATTAGAATTCAATACAAACCTGACTTGAAGGAACCGTAAATCCATCAACGAAAATAGAAACCCCAAGAAAAATAGGTTTCCCATAAACTGAGCCTCCATGAGAGGAGGTGAAAGCTTCAGCATCAAATTGTTCATGTAGCTTCTGGTTCTTTACTACCATGTAACTATAAACCAATTTCCAAAATGAATTAAAAAAAAATTAAAATGGAATTATATAGTCATCAGACCCAAAAAGGAGTAAAATAATTGCACCATCAATAAAATTAAATAAAAATTGGGTATTTAACAAATTATCATGAAGTAATTAATTCAGGGATTTAGATCATCTACATTTTCCCTCAAGTGTACAAATATTCTATTTTCTCAAGTTGTATAAGTAAGATTAATGCCTATCACTTGCCTTTTTAATATTGAAAATCAAACTACAAAATAGTTTTTCAATTCGGTTAACATCTTAATTTTTAAACATTTTTTAAAATGATTAAGAAAATATTTAAAAGATTTAATGGTTGAACTAGCGGATATAGTATGTCGCGTAACATATTAATATATTATGATCGTGACATAGTAGACCATAAGATAAACTCCCTCCGTCCTAGAAAAGATTTTGTTGATTTCTTTTCCAAATGTTGAATTTTGCATATGACACATTTCAATATCACGTTTTTTTTTTAAATATATATTGCCTTTAAAATCTAAAGTTTGTAATTGGAAAAGGACTATTAAAAAAATTATGCCCATGTGTCCTATGAAAACCAAAATGTTCAGGAAAAAAAGAAAAAGTATACTATTTCTAACAGAAGTAGTATATTTCATTGGACTGAGGGGAAATGGGAGTAGTGAATGGAGAGGAAATTCATAACTTCATCATAAGCAGCACAAATATAGCTAATTTGAATCACTTGTAAAATGAGCAACATAGCTAAATGTATCCTTTGTTTGAAAATTCGGTCTAAATTCATTAGCGCAAATTAGCTAACTGCAACAATATATAGTGCACTATGGATTATCTATAAGTAAAACTTAAACAAAATCAAGCATAATTCATCAATATAAAAAAATTTATATTTTTTCTATAAAATAGTAAGTAGAATTGAAGAGAGATCAATTAAAAACCTGCCGAAATCGGAGAAAGGGGAAGAGCGGAAAGAGGAGGAACAAGAATTGGTACCCCAAGCAACACCTAGGGCTTTTTGGTTCGTCTTTTTCTTCTTGTTAGTTTTACTGGTATTTGAGCAGTTCGAATTGAGGATTCTCTTCGATTTGGAGCCTGAATTGGCAGATCGAGACGAATGGAAGCTCATTTTTTTTGGTGGGAAATTTCAAATTGGATCAGAACGTCAGGAGAATGAAGGGGTTTTAGGTACAGAAACGAAACGAAACTTGCATTGGACGATTGCGGGCTGTCGGATTCAAAGAGAGAGCCGTAACGAACCAACTGACGTGGCTTTTATCTAATACCAACACCTGTATTTTGAATATTTGAATATGAATATTCTGAAGTGAGGATTCCTATTATAAAAATTAGCACCCACTCTCACACGCGAAACTTATATAAATTACGAAGAATAAAATTAAAAAAATTTAAAGGATTAATAAATAAATAAAAATTAGCAAAAAAAAATTAAAATATATATACAAATAATAAAATAGAAATATAAATTGTAAGGAAAAAAAGACAAAAATATATATTTGGTACTGTAACTTTATTTATTTCAGTGATTCTAAAAAACCTTTTTATAATGGGTCCGCTTAATGTGTGCTCTAAGGGCACACACTAAGCGCGAAAAACAAGAAATGAGACCCGCTAAAAATTATTTTTTTATATAGTTGCATTGAATTTAATACATGGGGTCCATTAGTATATTATTTTTTTATACATTGAATTCAGTGCGCCTATATAAACAAATAATATTATATATCGTTTTCCGTTTTTAGTGTGTGCCCTAAGGGCACACATTAAGAAAATCCTTTTATAATATATATATATAGAACCACATTCACAATAAATGTTTGTTGAGAATATTGTTTCAGCTATTAAAATAAGGGTAATTTATTTATTAATTTATTTGTTACTAAAGTCTTTAACAACAATGTTAAAAAAAAAATATTACCGTTAAAAATTCTAGCAAAAGTATGCTCCTAGCATATATATGTGGCCAAAAAGAAGATACACTCATTTTCTCGGGGTTTTTTCTCTTCTTCATTGATAATCTAGTTACACATTATTAAGGTCGTGTTTGAATAACTTTTTGAATTCTGTTTCAAATTTATTTTGAAAGAGATAGCTATGGGGTACATAGCTACCTTATGGCTTATACTTCATATCCTAGTTTGTATAATAATTTTATTTATAAAATTTAACAGGGGTGAAATAATATGCACAAAAAAAAGAGAAAATACATTTTTTATTTAATTATAGATTTTAGGATACCAATTTTATTTTATTTTTCAAAACAGGATACCATTATTAGAACAGTGTAAACATAATTTTATTTTCTTATGGTATAGATTTGTTTATTCTTTATTAGTACTAAGTATCTATGGCACACCGTACACACTCTATGTGTGCAATTCAAATTAATAAATAAATTTTAAATAAAAAATTATAAAGTATGCATTGTGTGCCATTCAAATAAATAAATAAAAATTATAAAATATGAGTGAAAAAATATAATAGAGATTGTAGGGATAAAATGTGAGGGGGGGGGGGGGAATAGAAGTTAGATTTGACAAAATTTAAGGGATGTAGTTATCACTGCTAGGGGTGCTCAAAACTTTTATTTTTTTTTATTTTTTTTCGAATCGATCAACACCGGTATGGGCGATACCAGTTTTTTTTAACATCAACGTCGATATTTTGATATTTTTAAAGTTTTCGATATCGGTACGTGTTTTTTAAGAATCGATAAAAAGTGAAAAATCAAAAAAATAAAATACATTATTTATATATATATATATATATATATATATATATATATATATATATATCACAATTAATAAGAGAAATGCTAAGTTTTCTAACTCCTTAGTTCTATCCTAATTGGAACCACTCTTAATTTCTTAAACTTATAACTTTTATAAATTTCAAAGCATTATTTGATATGTATACTAATTAATATGTTGTATTGTTACAAGCATTGTTTATATATTATACATTAATTATTATAATATATAATAGTAGTATTGAAATGTTAAGTGTATGTCAACATTAGCTTTATCACTTCCTAGATAAACACAAAAAGAAGTCTAACAAATATATTACTATATTATATTAATACATTAACTTTACCTTTTTGTAATATCAAATTTATGAACAAATATCAAATTACTAATTTTATAAACTAAAGAACACGACACAAGGGGAAAAAAGTGAGGCAACACAAAATTTATTCATTCATGATATATATTATCAATGGGGCAAAAAAATAAAACCAAACTGAAAAAACCGTTATTGAAAGTGTATCGAACCGATACTAAAATCGATATTTCGGTACCGGTATCGATTTTTAATTTGTATAAAATTTGGCATCGGTATCGATTCAATATTTTATCAATGAGCACCCCTAAATTCACTGCTCTCTTTTTATAATAAGAGATAAAGTCATGAAATTTAAAGAAATTTAAAAACATGTCACTAAATAGTATGATATTTACAACAGCCCTCATAAATTTTTATGTATTTTAATGAAGGATTAAATCTCGTTATTTTTCTTTGGCAAAAAATTTGATCGAGTTTGATTGTATCTTAACGTATTTTAACAATTCACCTCTTAATACATCTTAATTGATTATCTGAATAATTTAGATTTAATTTTATATCTTAATAATTTAATAGAATTTTTTTAATCCCAATTTCAAATATTAAAATTTATTAAAATATGGACTATTCAGATACAATCAAATTAGCGACTCTTCGGCAAAACTTAAAATCCAGATCTTGTGAAGGCTCGTCTCCTAGGTTAGAGAGACTCCCTCGTCGCTGTCTTTCTTGTTTACTTTATCTCAGCCCTCTTTCTTGTGTGCGAGGGTTTTCCCCCTCTTACACTCTTGTTTCTAAGTTTGGAACGGAGAAAGAAATAATGATAATTTATAATGTAAAAGAAATACATAAAAATTTAATTAAATTTTATATTTAAGTTACTTTGTTATCTTTTTATTAATTTTAATAGGTTTATAAAATTTAGAGGCCAGGGTATAATAAAGATTATAAAAGATGATCTTATATTATTTATTTTTTCATCCAAATTTGTCCATTTTTTAACAGATAAATTTGACAAAAAAAGTGGCCAAATATTTATTTCATTTCTATCCATTAAAAAACTGATCAGTAACAGAAGAGCTAAAAAGAAAATTTAAATTTTTCATACATTTCGTTCAGTTGACGGCGGTTTATTTCTCAACTTGGGAGAAACATTTTTCCTCACTTTTTTTTTTGAATTATTTTATAGAGATTTATTTTTATTGTACGCTTTTCTTCGATGTTCTCATATTAAAGATTTTCTCATACATGTAAATTATATTGATATTTTTAATGTTTCATTTCAGGAGTAGTTAAGGTGTACACTAACTTATGACTACAAATTACAGCTGCCCTATATTCTTGATATAACTTCTGTTAATTTTTGGGACTGAGATATTATTACAATAGATATTATTAAAATAAATCCAAATTAGTACCCAATTGCTTCCCAAAACAATAAATAATAAACTGATTTACAGACTATAAAACACGGACAAGTCTACATACACAATATATAAATATAAAATAAAATACTATATTCATCTTAACTATTAAAAAATGAGACATGACACAAATTTCAATGCCAAGTTTTATTTTTTAATAATTAAGATGGACGTAGTGTTTGAATATTATATATTTATACTTGTTCATGAAACACAGTCATGCCATCATGAGCAAAAATGAATAAATAGAGTTAGCAAATCAACAAGCATATAGGTAAAAATATAATTATGAAAGAACATATATATCATTGTAATCTCTCATTTAATTATAAAAAAAGAAAAAAAAAAGCATATGCACATACAAATCATGCAAAGCTATTCAACTCCAAAACCCTCACACATAAATGTATAAATATCATCTTCTTGCATTAAATGGGTGCGCTCCCAAAATGCCAACTTTCCATTCTTTCCTATGCTCTTTTCCTCTCTTAATTTCTCTACGCCTCGAAAGAAAAGGGCAGACAAACATTTTCTTCTACTCTTTTGATCTTTTACAAACCATGTATCATCTTAATTTTCATGTTTGGCAGTACCCTTCTTTTTCCTTTTCAACATGGTTTATACTAGCAGCTGCAATATATATGTAATTAAAATACCATACACGTACAGATTATTATAGTATTAGCCAGCCATGTACAAAGGAAGAAGGAGAATAAAGGACTGATCTAGAGAACACATGAACAAAAGATTCAACGCTGAGCCTGAGAAACATTTTTCCCCATGGCAGCTGGTGACCAGAAATCAGCACCGTTGTTGCTTGCCACATGCATGGTGATGTCCACCGGAACCAGACATAAACCCCTGCTCCTTAAATCAGTTCTTGACTTGTTTTCTCCGGTCCCTCTGCCCTCCAGTCCAAAACCTGATACATCGGTTCCTCCACCCTCCTGTCCAAAACCCGATACACCAATCAAACTTGTTGATGCAAATTAACTACCACTATTACAATATGCTAATTAATTACGCATATTTATTCCAACAGCCATGCTTTTACAATTTCCAAAACCTTCATAAACCCCGTCATAATATTCTTACAAGTTTATAGTAAAACACTACTAATTCTAGCAACAGTACAACCTCATCCCTCTCATTTGTTTGTCTATACATGAGATGCATCATTTTAACATGAATTTAAAACTAGAACAAAATAAAATGAACAGAAAGACATGTAGACAACACAGTTAGGGATTATATTTTTAAAATTATTCTTAGACATAAAGTTTGAGAAAAGAATTGAAACCAAGTATATTATCTTCATGTAGCACATCATAAATCCATGGCATTTTATAGATTTGAAAATAAATTGAGAGGGGAGGAGCAGTTAACATGGAGTATCCAGTACCTCTGCAAAGCATTAGAGAAAATTTTACACCAGTAAAAGATCTATTTGGAAATTAAATAGGACTTGCCCCAGGATTAAACATTTAAAAAATCAGCATTCAGTTGAAAACAAATAGATTAGAGTATCAGCACTTCATTCAGACTTGCTCTACGTGGATAAAGGAATTTACTCTTCCTTTGAGTTGAGTGCAGGTTAATTACGACATTTGCCAATCAAGCCACAATACTAAGGAAAACGGTGACAGTATAATTTCTAACTATGCCTTTTTGCAAAAACAAAACTACCATTCGCAGCAAGGTACACGAGTAGACAGAATATTTTTACTTTTGATTCATGACGACCGTTTCAATATTACATACCGATAACATCCTTGTTTTTAAATTGTCAAATCACATGACTTGTGACTTCACACGAAACGACTACATTTTCCTCTTTTTTTGGTGATGAGATATTGAACCGATCACAATCGCAATTGGCTCGTGGCAACACAAGTGTGTAGTCCTTTTTAGGGGTGTTCAATCGATTTTAATCGGACCGGACCGGTGTCGAACCAACCCAAAACTTCGTAACGATACTGAAATCGGTTGAATCGACTAATACCAAAAATAATAATAATAATTATAGTGATTAGTATTATTTTTATTTATTTTATTATTATTTATTAATAATAATAATAATAATTTAAAAAAATAAGATAATCAATACGGTCTGGTATATACCGGACTACCAAACGTGTGAACCAATACCGGAACGGTCACTCTCAAACCGATTCAATATACCACCAGCTTTTTTGCACACCCTTAGTCCTGTCCCACAAACCGGGCAACAAAAGAGCCCAATGGTAACACATTTAAACTCACTAATAGGCAAACAAATATTTGAATCAATTACTAATTACTTGCCGAATATTTTTATCAATTAAAAGAGGATACTAAATCGAGATATATGATAAGAGTATATGTGTGTATGTGTTGCAGCTTGTAACTAAACTACATGGTCTGATAACGGAAATTAGTCCTTACAGGCAGCTGGGCCTGGTTGGAAGACGGCAGACGCTGTAAATATGGAGAGCACAAGACCTGAACTTGGTCGTGAAGAAACTTGATATATCCGGCTGCTTCATGAAGCACTGATGCAGTATCAATCTGCAACCAAAACCAAAACAACGCCATAAATCAGCTTCTGTACATCTAGCGAGACCCCACTTAATACTAAGATATTCACATTTAATGTCACTAAAACATGGAGTATATATGGCTTTTATGAAATCAAATATTAATTAATCAACAAAAATGTAACCTTGCCAAAGGGTGATACAAGTTGCTGCATTGCTGAAACTCTTTCCCCAAGTTTTTCCTTTCTAACCTTCACCTATGAAACATCCAAAAAAAAATATCAGAAAATTAAATTTGACCCAATTAATTGACAAAATCCAACACTTGCATAAACCAAAATCTAGCTATGAACATGCATTAATGGCCATTTATTGATCTGACCTTTGCATGGCCGTTCCCAGCGGCGGAGCTTTCTGACTTAATCTTCTTACTACTTCTCCGTTGACTCCCCGCCGGAGCTCCGGTCCCGGTACTCAAACTCTGAGCAGCAGCTGCATCATCTCCATACCCATTTCGTTTCTTCTGCACAACAAGACAAACAAAAACCAAAAACATAAAAAAGTTACCACACCATTTTCTAGCTGTCATTTTCCAAACAGATTAAGAACTAGCCCCACATAGATTTTGCTTAAAAATTAAATATAAAAAAAGCCGCTGACTTCGATTCTGGCATTATTAACGGAAGATGTTGAAGAAGAATCACTGCATGTAAGTCCAGATTTCTGAGTGGTTCTTTGAGGAGGAGGGAACCCAAAATCACATTCTCTCTGTTTCAGCTGCTGATAATCCCCACCAAAACAGAGCATTTTTGGAGGCTTTTGAGTAGAAACAGAGGAATTATTAGGCCCAAAAAGCCCATCGGAATTTGCGAGACTCACAATGTTGTCATCATCGGCAAATAGAAGCTGTGAATAGCTCCCTCCGGCTAATGGGTCGTCACCGTCCGCCATTGATGAAACACTCTCAACACCGATCAACACATATATAGATATAGAGAGAGAAATTAATAAGAGAATATTTATATAGAGAGATGATGACGGTGAACACGGAAGCTTCTTTAGATAGGACAGCGCTATAGGCTATAGCTGAGCTATGTGCCGTTGTTTAGCTTCTTGAGTTCTCGTTTTGTCATTTGTGGTTTGTGTTCTCTCTCTCCACTGTTTAAAGTTTTAATTTTGAAAATTAATATTTTTATAAATATATCTTAATAATCGATTAATATTGTGTTAGTAAAATATTATTTGTATAGAGGCTTAAATTGTTAAGTCTTAACTATTTAAGCGATATTTACAGTTTAAAATGTTCACATACACACAGACGTATATATATTCTCATCTTCATTTGCACAAAAAATAATTATGTTTATTAAATAAAATCTCATTTTTGTATATCAATACCAACATAAGCTCCCTCTGTTCAGCTTTATTTGTGTCGCCTGACTTTTTTTGCAAATTAATCATATTTAGAATTTAAATATATTTTTCAGTTTATTAAATATACGTACAAAATTATTATCATAAGAAAGTATATTAAATATACTATCAAAATTAACATATTTAATTTTAAAAAATTTAATATATTTTTTAATTATGAATTTTAAAATGAGTCCATTTGTTCATAAAAAATTAATTAAGACAAGTAAATCGGGATGTATAATTATAGTAATATAATATTATATTATTATTACTAAATACAAAAATAAATTATATTTTTTAATATTTGCAAAATTTGTAAATTAAACTGTTATATATAATATAGACTGATATATATATATATATATATATAGTAGACGTTAAGGCCGTTGCTTGCATTTCAAGGTTTTGGTTTTGTCGCCGTCTCCAGTCAAACTTCCCCAACTTTGCCCGAGGAAACCATGGTTTATCCATCCAAAGCAATTTCCATAACCCGGTTTCCTGTTTTTCTTTTTACCAAAACCCGGTTTTTTGATAAGTCTTGTCGCCGTTTAGTGACGAACTGTCACCGGCTGAGGTTGGTGGACGCGCAGACAAATTGAAAGTCCGGTTGATAAGTACTTGGTTAAAGTAAAATTTAATTTTTGGATATTGTTTTTTCAATATACAAGTATATATAATGATTCTTTCGTGCAACTTTACTTACACAATATTTAAATAAAAAATTATATTTAATTTAAAGATCCGTTTAATATGTGTCCTAAAGGTACACACTAAGCACAAAAAATAAAAGATGAGACCCGCTATAAATTATTTCTTTATATAGTTGCACTGAATTCAATACATGGGGTCCACTAATATATTATTTTTTTATACATTGAATTCAGTACGCCTACATAAACAAATACTAATATTATACATTATTTTCCGCGCTTAGTGTGTGTCCTAAATGCACACATTAAGAAAATTCTTATTTTAATTATTAAAAAATAAGACATAACATAAATTTTAATTTCATGTCCTAATTTTTAGTAATTAAGATAAATGCATTGATTAAATATTGTTCACTTATATTTATTCGATTCCCAATTATTTATATCTTTAATTAATTTATCTAATTATAAGATCATAGAGTTCCATAAAATAAATTACAAAAAATAATAAAAAATTTAGATGAATTTAATTTTAATAAATACTTCAAAATTTATTAGTGAAAGGACAAGATACTGAGATAATTTATTGTTTATTAAGAACATTTTTAAGTCTAGTCTAGGATGCTAATATCATAGTGCCTCTATTCGAAAATGTAATACTCCTTTTGTTTCAACATATAATATTATTATTTATTTTTTAAATTTAATTTATTTTATTTTTAAATTAAAAATTAACATTAATTTCTTTAATTTTAGTTGATAATAAATATAATATAATTATTTAAAAATTAGCATTCACTGTAAAAAAATATTTATAATATTTAATTAATCATCTCAAATTTAAATTTGTAATATTTTAAATTGACTTTTAGAAATTGATAATGATCTTTTAATTTGAAACATAAGAAATATTAAGTTTGACCTTTACAATTAATTTAGATATTTTTAAAGCTAATATAATTTATTTAATATTTGAAATAATATATCTTATAATAAATATTATTTAAATAATTTATAATTTTTCTAATCATATTATCTTAACTGCTACATTAGTTCATGTAATTTTGAATTTAAAACTTTTTTTAATATTAATTTTAAAAAGGAAGGAGCATTAAAAAATAAAAGTGAACACGTGAAGTGACGGATTTAAGTTCGCGCGTAGAGAAGAAGCTTTTTGCAGATATCGGGGTTCCTATGAATTGCGCGCGTCCCGAAGAATCTGTTACCTTCTGCTTTTGTCAATAGTCCATACCAATACCCGATATAAATTGAGCTCAAATCCTCTTTCCCATGACAACGGAGTAATGACTTTTTAACTTTATACAAAAAAAAAAAAAAAAAAAAAAAAAAAAAAAAAAGTTAAATGTTGTATATATGAACAAAAAATAAAAAATAAAAAAATTGCGTTGTGATTTTTATTTTTTGAGAATTTTACGGAAGAATTTAGTTGTTAAGTTAGTTCATAATGAGCAAAAATAACTCTCTCAAAATAATTTTAAAATATTTCAAGTATTTATTTGATTGTGTTGATAAAAGTGAGTGGTGTAACATGATGATAAAATTATCGTACATATATATTATATTGGAATAAATTTTATTTCATCACCTCTTATATGAAATAAAAATTAGAGAAATTAAATAAAATTTTATTCTATTAGAATAATTTATTCTCCAAAATAATTATTAATATATTTTTATTATATATATATATATATATATATATATATATTTTAATCCAAAAGTAATATTATTATTGGGAGAATAATAAAAGAAACGTTTAAAATTGGGAATTGATATTTTCACACAGTTTTTTAATATTTTCACACAGTGAACCCTATATGTATAGTCTATAGTGACAATTAACCGTCGTTATACATCTATAGTAACACTTTTTGTGAAATCCATCATGTAAAAATATCAAAATATAATGTAAAAATATCAATTTCCTTAAAATATTATCAATGCTAAACCCACAAGGAATATGTGCTTTCGGTTGATGCAATGTTTTAATTACTTGATTTAGTTTATTTTTATATTTTTATTAATTTAATTAATTAATTTTATTTTGTTATGAAGAATTAGATAAATGGATGAAGTTTAGTTGAAAAATAAGTTTTAAAAGCTTTTTAGTTAATTTTTATTGGACTTTAATAAAGAAATGTATAAGAAAAGAATACTTAAAAGATAAAAATAAAAAGATTGATTTTATCTAGAATTTGAATTTTTTTTTGACCAAATTCATTGTACCTAGTTTGGAGTAGAAGGTAATTTATCCCTAGAGTAGTACCATAGTTAATTTTTAATTGAATTCAATTGTTTTATTTTTTCAATTATGTGATATGCGTAATTTGAGTTATAAAAATAGAAAAAATTATACTATTTATTATAAAAATAAAAAATATTAAATTATTTATTATTTTTATTATTTATTGGATTTGAATTCTCAAATTGTTTTCTTATTATTAATTTTTATCTTTTAGTTAATTTAGTTATTATTTTTAATTACAATTAATTATTTTTTTTATTATTAATTCGTGTGACATACATACATACATACATATATATACATACATACATATATATATATATATATATATATATATATATATATATTATGTTAAGAATATTTTAAAATTAATGTAGTTTGTATAAGTTTCAACATGTACTTGTCGATTTTTTAATTTTATACTGTGTACATACAGTTATTAATTTCTTCAATTTAATACGTTCACGTGTTTATCACATCACATATATTTATTCAGACTTCGTATACTCATTTTGTATCACGCAAGTCTCCATCCAAACTCCAAACAAATAAAATTCCACGTACCAATTTCTCATTGATCAATTACGCACGATCGTCCATGCAAAAGTATTTCCTAATTTCCTCTCGCCTCAACTCCACACAATAACAATAGAAGGATTGATCTTCAAGAAATAAAATCTTCATGAACAATTAATCCAAACTAAACTAAAACCTCAAATTCCACAAGTCTCACCGTATATAACCACTGAATAAGTTTAAGTATATTATAACTGAATATTATTAATTCTAATTATTAAAAATTATACAAATATTTATATCAGACTTTATTTTTTAATAATTGAGATTAATATTATATTCGAATATAGTGTATGTATACTTGTTCCCACCGATCTCAACCCTATAGCAGCCAAAACCACCACCAAGTTGGCCAAATTTCCATCACTCATTCCTTGTATAAATCCATTTCTCCATCAAAACTCCAAAAATCGATCTAGAGAATTAATTAAAAATGGAGATATGGCCATGAATATGTGAGCTTCCCAACCTAGAAGAGTGGAGTACCGAGTCTAACTCACCACCCAACTTCGAGTTTTAAACTGAGTCAACCCAACAATAAGACTGCCCATAATGATCAGTCGATTCAACTCAAAGCTGAGCGATCATTTGATGACAACAAATCGGATGCATAGCTGACCTTCTCTATATGCTATGGAGAGAAGACTCTTTAGGTTTGTGATGTGACAACAAAATAACACCTCTTTAGCCATTCCTTCCTATCATCCTTCAGCTCCTCCAAGAGACTATCTCACGTTCACGCAAGATAGCTGTTGCCCGCGTTCTCAGCTCCAAAAGCTGAAACCCAACCTGGTTTCTTGTATTCTTGACTCACACTCACCCGAGTCGATCTCGCGTTTCTTCAACGTCGTCTTACTCACGCACCTCTTTTGGCTGTGTGTTTGTGACGTTCCATCCGAAGTTGGCTCTATGTACTTTCACTCCCTTTTGGCTCCTAAGTCCTAACCTTGAAGGTTTTTCTTGTAGCCACGCGCCTGTTCTGCAAACTTTCTTCGTTTCAGTGGGTATTGGCGTGGAGCTGTGTTTCATGCGCACCTTCGGGTACATGTTACCAAAATGGTTAATTTTAAAGGAGTTGGGCGTAGGATTACAGTTGGGAACACCATTGCCGTCACATAACCTTGGGTTCTCCTTTGCCATGGAGTCTCATGGGTTATGGATTTGATACGCGCCCGTATCAACAGTGAAGGTCAGGGTTTTACCAGTCCAAAAAGTTAATAGTTTGGCTTTGACCCCAAGGAGTCGGTGCTAAAATAAGCCTTAGAACTCTCCAACAGCTTGAGACTGTAATTTAGAAAAAAAATATTCAGTGATTCTGGGACAATAACACGTGGTGTCTCAAGTATATGAAATCTTTTTATTTCAATAGTGACTCATTATTTGCAATTATAGGTCCACTGAAATAAGGAGATTTCATTGACACGTGGGGTTGCCCCAGGATCATTAAATAATTACTCGTAATTTAGTTGGAATACTCGATTAGATTCAACGATGGTTTTATCCAAGTGAGTGCACGTGTCGACAATCTACACTTCCACATGGCATAATTAGGGTTTAATAAAAACGAAGACGATATTTGTGTCAACGAGAGGCATTTTTCGTCGAGGATCTGCGTGTGGGTAGGACCTGAATTGGGGGCGAATTATGTGACAAGCTTGAGCTTGGGACGATCCATGGATAATATGGAGAAAGATGTGGAAATGCAAAAGGTTATGAAGGGTACTTTTGGAAAGTCAAAAGTACCTAAGGTGAAGGCAATGACTAGAGGATGGTGAATCAGTATAAAATCTTACCGAACCGAAACTGGTACCAGTTGAACAGATATACCGAATCAGTCAATCGGTTTATGTACCTGTTTTTATCGAAAATTATTAATAATAATAATCTTAGGAAAATCGGTAAGGTTCGGTACAAACCGAACCCCTGAAGCTCAAACCGGAATCAGAATCGAAAAATTGGTATACCGAATCGGTATTAAACCGATCTTTTGTATATCGAATAGGCCGGTTCGATTTACCCATGAATCGAAAATTTTGAACAATCCCCTAATGGTGATGAGATCGAAGATGAGGAATTGGAGGTGGGACCAACATGAGGAGAGAAATGTTGCTAATTTTGAAGCGATTTTGTGTGACAACACGAGTGGTGTTGAAGTGGCCACGTAAAAGCCATCAAGCAATGATAGTGGTGTCGATGGCGGTGATCAATTAGGGAACAATTTTTGAAGACGATACACTAGGCAAATAGGGTATTTACTAAAAGTGATAGCTTGATTTTTAGTGTGAATGAGTGTGGAGAAAGAGTGGAATTGAGGTTGAACAAAGAAATGGAAGGGAGTGTGTTGAAGTGGAGGATGGAAGGCCAAGTTTGGTTAAGTTATTGGCCTAATGAAGTGAATAGTTCTTATATTTGAGACAAGATGTGTGGAATGGTGTGATGAGGTTGATTTACCTTTGATCCCTACCAAGTAGAAGTACAAAGTCGGGTGGGGGTAAGAAGAGCGAGGAGGAAGGGTACTTATGTAAATGTACATGATATATATATATATATATATATATATGTAAATAAAACAATTAAAAATAATATATAAAAACATAGTATTAAGCTTGCTTTGTGTTGCACATATGATGAGTTTGTTGTGCAATTACTTCTTTAACATTTCTTGTTCTATTTTTTCCTGGTCTTTTTTCTTTTCTAGATTTTATCCCTCTTTCTTAGTGAAGCTGAATTTGAAGTGACAATTCCGAAGATATCTAAAAGTTCACAAGGGTTGTTAACTTGTTTTCTATTTAATGTAAGAAACTGAACAACATATTATCTCCTTAATTGTTCAAACAATCAAACTCCTTGTCGCAAGATATAACAAGACAATAGAGAATAATACTCCCTCTTTTCCTTTTCTTAATTATTTAATTATTATTAATTTTTAAAAGTTAACTTAAGAGATTTTTAAATTTAAAATTAACATTAGATTATTTTAATTTTAATCAATATAATAATGAATATTACAAATTATCTAAAAAGTATTACCTATTGTAATATTTATTATTTCATAATTTTTAACGAGTCATCTCAATTTTGAGTTAAAAAATTTCTCATATTAACTTTCATAAATCAATAATAATCATATAATTTAAAACGGCAGGAGTATTAGCCAAGATAAAACTAAGGGACCTGATATTTTCTCATGTATTTTTTATATTTATACATGATCCTCCCTTACATGAATATAAAGTGGGATCAACCCTCATGTAAGAAGAAACTATATAAAAATATCAAAAATATATATGAAAACAGTATTCCCTTAAATTAATCATAAACTCAATATTAATTCTCGAACCAAAACTGAAAAATTAATTTTGAATGTGATTATTTTTTATTAAGGTCAATAATGAAAGCCATCTTTAATTAGTGAATGAAAGATGAGAGAGGAAACTATAACATGCAATGTTTACTTTGGGGACAAGTTTCAATCTTACGAGAGATGTTGTGTCTAATCTTGTGTGGGACGTGGGTTCGAATAAGATGTCCTTCTGCATGGAAGGATTTAATAGAAAATAATGGCATATATACTTACTCTGTTTTAAAATATACTTCATTTGTCTCAAATTAAATGTTTAATTTTAATTTTTTTAAAATTAATAATTAAATATATATATAAATATACTTTTAAAATTATAAAGAATTGGGGTTATTTGTAAATTTAATATACTTTCTTTTAATTTGGTTGTAATATTTTCACCTATATTTTGATAAAATTTAAATTTAAATTAATTTTAAAATTTCAAAATGAGCATTTAATTTGAGACGGATGGAGTATAATATAGAATCAATATTAACTTTATAAAATCAATTTGAGATTTAAATATAAAATTGGTATAATGTTGATATACTATGTGAAAAGAATTATCTAAATTACAGTATCTATCAATTTGAAAATTTAAATAAGTTGCAAATATTTTAAATTTAAAAATATTCTCAAATTAATTTTTAAAAATTAAAATTGATCTTATCTTTAAGTTTAAGAAGTATAGGGTTATGGGCAGCGTTGGATTGTTTGTGGGTTGGGGGGCAGCGTCCAAGGGGCAAATCTTTTTTGAAGCTTTTATATTTCGGATATATATTTATTGTGTGATAGTGCCTTATAATAATATTAAATATATTTTTTTTACTTCTTCTCCTATCTTAAATTGAATCGGACTATAGTTTTGGACTTAAATCTTAAAATGAGTACTTTGCAATCGTATTGGCACCACTTTAACATTTCAAAAAATAATATTAGGGATCATAATTTTTTATTTATTTCAGATAATGTCTTATTATTTTTATATAGTACTGTTTTATAAAAAAATAATAATTTATATGTCAGTTAATTTTATGACAAATTTAAATTGTAAATTACGTGAAATTACAAATAAGAAAACAAAATAATAAGGTGTGAATATCTCATTTATTTATTTATTTTCATAAAATAAAATAATATTTAACAAAATAATAATAATAATAAATAAATAATAACGAAAAATCATAAGTGTCAAAAAGAGGAGATCAAATTCTCTCTAACAATTTTTTTTTGTATTTTTATTGTAAGACTCTATAGTAATAATTTTTAGAATTTATATTAATAATTTATCCCGTAATTATAAAATAAAATTATAATAATAAAATAAATTATTGTCATATATTCTACAAATTATACTTATATCTCATAACAGAGAGATAAAAAAAAATTTGTTTTGAAGAATTTGAAGTCCCTAAAGAGGGCGTACGGCGGTAGGTACAAAAATTTGAATTTTTTTATTAAAATGTGAAAAAGGCAGGAGAAGACATTCGGGAGAAAGGTGCGGTCCTGATTGGTTGGAGGAGTACAGTACATGCCGCGAGATAAATGCAAAGGGCCCACTTGATAGCTGTCTTCTCTCTCTTCTCAAGTCATCGCTCTACACTCCTTTCTATTTCTTCTTCACTTTCATCACTCCTTTCTATAGAGAGGATCAGAGGAAAGCAGAGAGAGGGAGAGTTTGTACTTTAATGGCAGAAAGCAAATTTCTTAATTTTTTCTACAAACTCTTATATCTCTACTCTCTGCTTTGCGCTGCAATGGGGGAGCATGATGATTGGGTTATGGTGGATCAACCCACAGATAGAGACTTGTGGAGTCCAACCAGCTTGATTAACAATAGAACAGAAGAGAGTTCGAAGCCCCTCAAGGTTAGGTCTAATGGGCCAGCAAAGCATTGGACTGACGCTCTTCCTCTTGGCAATGGCCGTCTCGGTGCTATGGTTTGGGGCGGTGTCGCTTCTGAAACTCTCAATCTCAATGGTAATTTTGATATGTCAACTTTCGCAATTACTGCTATTGTTTGGTATTGTGTAGATATACATTGATGGCTATGCCGCATTCAACTGGAATCCCCTCAGTTTAGAAGAAAGTAAAAATCTGCAACAGAAAAAAAAAATCCACAAGAAAGACATTTTCTAGTGATAATAGTTTCGAACTTCCATATTGCATTTTACCATCAAATTAAATGAGAACAGCCCATCCTCTTTTTTAGAAGGAGTCTTATGGTTTGATTGATTCATTCTAAATAATGGAAGTCACAAAATGTGAATTTAATGTTTTATTTTTGGCGAACCATAGAGAGGCAGTGACATATAATTAGAACTTAATATGCTCGACAGTGTTGCTAGAGTGAAGTCTGTTACTATTCGGCTCCTCTTCAGGTGTGCCATGTGTGTGCATTTGTCTTTGTTTATGCTTATGTTACCACATACACAAATTTCATTCACAGCTAAAAGGAAAACTCAAACCCTATCATATAATTTTTTTTCTTTGTAGATGACACACTTTGGACTGGGAATCCTGGGAATTACACAAACCCAGATGCTCCCAAGGCATTATCAGAGGTCAGAGAACTTGTTGATGATGGAAAGTATGCTGAGGCTACTAAGGCAGCAGTAAAGTTGTCAGGAAGTCCTTCTGATGTATGCTACTACTTCTTCTTATTATTCGTTTTACCCTGGAAAGGATGTATGCAGTTCATTGCCTTTATTGCAGCTATGTTTCTTTGTTTTTGTGACCTGATGATTAATACAGTCTACAACTTGCAATAGATGTGACATTACTTGTACATCTGTTTCACTCTTATTGTATTCCTCTTTTAACAACTTGGGTTTTGTGGTAAACATGCTAGTTTTGGAATGTGTTCCCTTTACTCAATCTATGCAGCAGTCTGAAAATTATCTTAATACCGATTGCTTAAAGGATCAAAAAATTCTAAATCAGAAGCAGGTGCTAGAACAGTTATCCTTGTTAAGTTATAGTTTGTGATGAATGCCTGATTGATTTCTGTCCTAAGGGCATACCTTATCACCCTAGAATGGGTTACAAACACATTTTTATTATTGTCCTAAGACTATGGTTATTGATGTATTATGAATGTCTGTTAGCGTTAGTCTCTGTGGTAGATACATACATACGCATCTATATATGTTTGTGTATGTGTGTGTAGAGACTAGAGAGAGATGTATGAAGGGTCTGACAGTGCTTTAGGAATTAAAACCTAGTGTTGTAGTTGGGGCTCCAATGCAAGATACCAAGACTATTAAGGTTATTCAACAAACACAAACTGAACATGATAATTACCTAATCGGGGGAGTTCTAGTACACCATGAAGTTAGCTTATATATGAGGTACAAATTTTGTCCACTGGCTGGCAGGGGTTTTAAATGGTTTGAATTCTTTCTCTAGTTCTGTATTCTTACTTTGAGTTGACACGCTCGAGGTTCCTTGACGCATCTTGTGAAGAAGCTTCACAATTATACCCTGATAATTTTTGTTCTGTAAATGAAGGTTTACCAGCTTTTGGGTGATATCAAGCTAGACTTTGATGATTCTCATGCTGAATATACTGAAGGAACATATGAGAGAGAGCTGGACTTGGATACTGCAACAGTAAAAGTAAAATATTCTGTAGGTGAAGTAGAATTTACAAGGGAACATTTTGTCTCAAATCCAGACCAAGTGATTGTGACAAAGATTTCCGGAAGCAAACCTGGGTCCTTATCTTTCACTGTATATCTTGACAGCAAGTTACATCATGAATCACATGTAAATGGTCAAAATCAGATTATCATGCACGGAAGCTGTCCTGGTAAAAGAATTCCACCTAGACTGAATGAAAATGACAATCTTCCACCTACACTGAATGAGAATGGCAATCCTAAAGGCATTGAGTTTTCAGCACTTCTTGATCTAAAAATTAGTGGCACTGCTGTTGCAGTACATGCCTTGGATGACAAGAAGCTTAAGATTGAGGGTGCAGATTGGGCTGTTATGCTTCTGGCCGCATCTTCTTCATTTGATGGGGCATTCACTAAGGCTTCAGACTCCAAAAAGGATCCTACTTCTGACACCCTAAGAACATTGGATTCAATAAGAAAATTTTCGTACTCTGAGCTTTATGCTCGCCACTTGGATGACTATCGAAAGCTATTTCACCGTGTTTCGCTGCAGCTTTCGAAAAGTTCTAATAGTGTTACAAAAGATGGGTCCTCTGTAACTGGTCTACAAGTTAGTGAAGATGAGACAGTATCAACTGCTCATAGGGTGAAATCTTTTCAAATTGATGAAGATCCCTCCTTGGTGGAGCTTTTATTCCAATATGGTCGATATCTGCTTATTTCTTGTTCAAGACCTGGAACTCAGGCAGCAAACCTGCAGGGGATATGGAACAAGGATATCGAACCAGCATGGGAGTATGTTTTGCATTCTTCTTTCATACCATATCTCTTCTTTTAGTTGCCTTTGCTTGATATTCATGCTGCCAACATAGTATCCAATGATTTCCCATTTTATATTGAGTTGGACTTCCAAATGTTCTGGATTTAGAATGTGTTATTAAATGTTTTTCTAAATTATTATTATTATCTATATTAGAATGCTGCAACTTTTATTTGTTATCAATATAATCCTCGCCTACACCTGAGAGTAAAATAAGCTTAATGCAATTTATGATTAGAGGTTTTAGTTATTAGAAGTATGGAAACCAAATTCTTATATGTATAGTGGCAGGAAGCCATAAGAAAATGGCTGGAGTTCAAAAAATCTTTCACTATTCTGAAGTTTGTCTTTGATGCAAGACTTGATTCAATGTACCATGACTAGTGTTTCTTAATGTGTATATGGTCATTTATGCTTGATAGTCTGAACATGGCATCTTAATGTGCTTGATTTATCATTTAAATGGATGAATCTACGTTGTCTCGGATATTATGTGGAAAGGTGGATGTGAATTATGCTTGCCCTGATGCAAACTTTATCCTTTTGTACAATTTTTTGGAAGAGAGATCTCTTGTGCTGCTGTGCACACGGGGCAGATGTCGAATTTAATGGAAAGATGTTGTAACTTAGGCCTTGCTTTTTTAGGATAATAATAGATGCCACGATCCAAAGTCGATAATTTTTTTTTCAGTTTTCAGTTCTAATTAAGGTTTGATTAAGGAACTTAAGCTTTAATGATGACGCAGAGAGCTAGACTAAAAGAGGCAGTAATTCAAGGTTCCATAGTACCTTCACATTAATCATTGCATGCATCGGATTTGATGCCGCCTGATGGCTGCATGACAATATGAAATGCCTATACAGTTTTGTATCACAATTAACTTATATAGTTCTGAGACAATATTCATCAAGACATCGTTTGAATTTCTCATTTGGCCATCTTATCCTTCTTCAGTGGTGCTCCTCACACAAATATCAATCTTCAAATGAACTACTGGCCTTCGCTTCCCTGCAACCTTAAAGAGTGTCAAGAGCCGTTGTTTGATTATATTTCATCCCTGTCGATCAGTGGCAGTAAAACTGCAAAAGTAAGAATTTTATTTCATTTTCTCATTTTGACATTCCTGATTGTACAATTCTTTTTGTCTATTATTCTCTTAATGATTGTGCAACTGTTTATATACAATTACACACCACACACAAACGCTCACAGAGAGAGAGAGAGAGAGAGAGAGAGAGCTTAACAGTCAAAATATTTGGGTTTATTTGATCTATGGGAAAATGGCTCTCCACAGGCCGAGCGAAAGCCGAAGCTGCAAGATATCAATTCAGTTGCTGGAAATATTTAGATTTGGTATTGGCAACTGACAAATATTTTGAATTTGGAGGGTCACCGGCTGTTCTCGTTTAATGCCTTTGTTGTGAAGTTCTTACAGAAAAGGAATAGCAGAAGCTCTAATTTGCTATTATAGGAGAACTGATAACTGCAAAGATATTCATGACAGTTACGATCCATGATGCATTTTAACATTGTGTGCTCCAAAACAATCTACTTTTGTCTACCATATCTACATCCTCTATGTACAACTTTATGAATATTACAAAATGTTACAGGTGAACTATGAAGCAAGCGGTTGGGTTGTCCATCAGGTGTCTGATATATGGGCAAAAACATCCCCAGATCGAGGTGAGGCTGTGTGGGCTTTATGGCCAATGGGTGGAGCTTGGCTTTGTACCCATCTGTGGGAGCATTATTCTTTCACAATGGACAAAGTAAGACTCTTAATTCTTTCACTTCTTCTGTATTTCTTTCTTGTTGCATTTGCAGCTGTTGTACATGGCTTTGTACTTCTTCCTGTACGCTGTATGATGATTCAATTAATTTACTTATGTACAGTACATATGGGCTTGACATGTGGTAAACTGGTCCAGTTTTCTTTCAATGTAATGGTAGGGTTTGTAATGTGAATTGGTTGCAAATTGTTACATACTTTAACTGTTCCCTTAATTTTTATATAGATTTTAACCGTATGATATACTAATGGCTCTAGTAGTTTAAAGAAGACATTATAAACATTGCAACTCTTGTGAATGATCTCATAGTTTTAGTGCGAGTATTGTAATTATGTCATGGTTTTGGGAAGTAGACGAGTATAAGTCGACATGACAACCAATAGCCTTTAATGTAGCTAAAAGGCCTAGGTATTTAAAATTCCGATTTATTTAGTTTTAACAATTTGCTTTCAGGACTCTTTCTACGTGCTATTTCTGCATGCTATTAAAATGAATATGCAACCAACCAATCATAACAGTCCCTTAAAAATGAAGTTGGTTACCCACATGAATATAAAGTGGGGCCCATCTTCATATGAGTACATCCTTGAGGAAATATCAATTTCCCTTGTGGAAATATCAATTCTCTTTTTAGTATTGTTATTTTGGAGAATGGTTAACTATGATTTTTATTTATTTATTTTTATTTTACTTTTTTAAATTCAGGGTCTAGAGATATCATAGGTTGTGGAAACTAAAACTGTATGTAGAATCTGGAATCGCTTCTTCCACACATGGGAATCTAACAAAACTATTTTTGTATCTTACTTAGATACCCTTGAACTTGAAGGGTAATACATAAAATAAATATGTTTATAATTTTTATCTCAGTATGACAGTATGCCCAGCAGTCAATATAATTGCTGACATTAATCTACATAATAGGATTTTCTAAAAAATAAAGCATATCGCTTGCTGGAAGGATGCGTGTCATTTCTTTTGGACTGGTTAATTGAAGGTCGCGGAGGATATCTGGAAACCAACCCATCAACATCTCCAGAACATATGTTCATTGCTCCTGATGGTCAACCTGCCAGTGTGAGCTACTCATCAACCATGGATATGGCAATAATTAGAGAAGTGTTCTCTGCATTTGTTTCTGCTGCCGAGGTAAAGCTCTTATCCTAAATCTGCAAACAACCTTTAATTCTACATTTGTTATTACTTTTCTCTATATTTTTTTCTCACTTTCTTTTATAAGGAACAAGATTTTTTGAGCAGGTGTTGGGGAAAAGTGAGGATGATCTCGTGGAAAAAGTTCGTAGAGCTCAACCACAGCTTTATCCAACAAAAATTGCTAGGGATGGTTCCATTATGGAATGGGTATGTTAAAAATCTTAAAAGAAGTACCTTATTTCTTTGTGCTTGTCCAGAAATGTTAAACCTGTTACCTAGAATTGATTGTCTGACTGTCGCCATTGTGACAGGCACAAGATTTTGAGTATCCAGAGGTGCATCATAGGCATGTGTCGCACCTATTTGGTCTTTTCCCAGGGCATACTATAACTGTTGAGAAAACTCCCGATCTCTGTAAAGCTGTGAATTATACTCTCTATAAACGAGGTGTGCGAGTATGAGAACTCTCACTCTTATGCTGTCAACAGATCATTTCAACGTATATAATTGAGGACTATAACCATTTTGAAGTTTCTGCTCGGTCTTAATTTGTTGAAGGAGCTCTTCACTTACAATTTTTAAGTTTCTGGCTTTCACGTGTAACAACAGTTGATTAATCTTAAATATTGTTGTTTATATACTATGGTCTTCAACAGGGGAGGAGGGTCCAGGATGGTCAACTACATGGAAGACTGCTCTCTGGGCGCGCCTTCACAACAGTGAGCATGCATATAGAATGGTTAAGCATTTGATTAACTTGGTAGATCCTGATCATGAAAGCGATTTTGAAGGAGGACTTTACAGTAACCTGTTCACTGCACACCCTCCATTCCAGATTGATGCCAACTTTGGGTAAGCAGTAACCTCTAGGTGCATGTTAACTTTTATCAGCCATCTGTTTGAGCAGTAATTTCCATTTCCATGATTAGCTATCTTAATATAATTTGTAAGTTTCTTTTATTTTTAGTAGTTGTTGCAAGTACTCAGTCTAGTAAAACATTAATGTGCATAGTCCCAACCGAAAAGAGAAAATAATAATTTACTCTAGCAATAGTTCCATTTGAGTTCCAAACTTGATTTACATACATTGTTGGAGAAAGATGCTAGTTGTTTATTAAAAGCAGCTGACTTTGCAATGCATTTCTTGTAATAAGTTTTTCTGCAGCAGTAGCTGAAATGCTTGTCCAGAGCACTTTGAACGACCTGTACTTGCTTCCTGCCCTCCCTCGAGATAAATGGGCAAATGGCTGTGTTAAAGGCTTGAAAGCGCGGGGAGGTGTGACAGTCGGTATCTGCTGGAGTGAAGGAGATCTTCATGAAGTTGGTCTTTGGTCAAATAATTCCAATAATTTGAATTCCAGCATAAGATTACACTATAGAGGAACTGTAGCCACTACAAATATATCATTCGGGATGGTATACACATTCAATAAGCAGTTGAGGTGCATAAAGACATCTTCTTTATAGGAGGCGGAGGTTTATATTTCTTTGAGCTTTGAGATCAAAATGATCTTCCGAAGGGGATTAATGACTCATGAGACATTAAATTCTTTAATTTTGTTTGATGTACTCCATAAGTTAGGTATGGACAAAATACTAACATTTGAGAAGATTTCTGATTGAATTGAACCGGTCTTATGCCTGATCCAATTTGGCTCAGTTGAACCAATTTGATTAAAACTCGGACTGAATACTTGACGTCTATTCGAATTGCTAGTTCAACTAGTCAAATTGGTTAAACTTGATTAAGTTGATCCAATGAATCGATTTTTAATTATTTTTTTGTATAAAAATATTTTTAATATTTAAATTAATCATTTGTAGTAATATTGTATCACAATTTCATTATATTTTAGTTTATAAAAAATAAAATATTTTAAAATTTTATTAATAATACACTCCCTCCGTCCTCAAACATAAAATTAGGCCTATAAATAGTAATCGAAAATTTTGTATTCGTCCGCATTCGTATTCAAAAAGAAACGGATATTATTCGCATTTGAAAAAATTTGAATATATTCGTATTCAATTTAAAGGTATCCGCAAATAAATGGATACGAATATGGATATAGACGTATTCGTATTCGTTTAACATTCGACCGTAAATATATCTGGTAAATAGCGGATATTTGGAATCTGATATTCGAATTCGTATTTGGAATTCGTATCCGAATAACTTATATATATATATATATATTAGAATGGATCAACAACATACCCTCTTAAACAACATACCTAACATACCCCCTTTAGCGATGGACCCGGCGACGGTTTGGTCCGTCGCCATAGGTTCGTCCGTCGCTAAATGTTTTAGAGACGGACAACAAAATCCGTCTCTAAAACATTTAGAGACGGACGAACCTATGGCGACGGACCAAACCGTCGCCGGGTCCGTCGCTAAAGGGGGTATGTTAGGTATGTTATTTAAGAGGGTATGTTGTTGATCGGCTCTCATATATATATATATATATAAGCAAAATAATTTTTTTTAAGTGATCTTCCTTATATAATAATTAGTTTTCACTATCATATGAAAATTATTTTTAAAATATGTCATTTCACTTTTAAAAAGTAGAAAATAACACTTTTATTATAATATTAATAAACTGAAATAAATTAATTTAAGTATAGTTAATGGATTTTTACTATTATAAAGTTAAAATATCTAAAATGTATCATTTAACAAGTGTTATAAATGTTATAAATATCATTTAACAAGTGTTAGAATATTACTTTTGGATTATTTAACAAGTGTTATAAATATCATTTAAATGTTATAATTATAGATTATAAATATTAATACACACTACAGTATTACTCCAAACACATAAAATGTTCATCAACTTATTAATGGACATCTAAACTTTAATAAGTAAAACATTCATTTTGAATTTAGGATTTCAAAATTAATAAAAACTTATTTGAATTATAATTTAGAATATTGATTATTGTATTTATTAAAAATAAATAAATTATCATTCACTCATTAATATGTATGGTTTAAACTTTAAATTGCGATTGGTTATCAGTATTTATTCAATTTTTTTCTTTATTTTTTGTAAATAATTTGAATGAATTTTATATTAGGTGATTAATAAACGAATTCGGATACCCAAATATTCGAATAATCTGTTTACTCAAATAAAATAAAGAAAAACGGATATTATTCGTATTCGGATATTATTTCGAATACCGGATACAGATAGTATTTTTAAAATCCGTCGAATACCAGACACGAATACGGATCGCGAATTGATTTTTCGGATACGGATACAGATATTACTGTATTCAGATTCGTTTATATCCGTTTACACCCTACATAAAATAAATAATAAGTATGTCATTTAGTGATTTATTAACATAAAAAAATAAAAAGACTGTAGTACTTTGTTCATTTATGTTATCTTGCGGGCCACTAGAGATAAATTAAAAAACTTTTTTATTCTCTTTCCTTTATTTTTACTTTTTTTTAATTTGTATGAAAATGTACTTTGTTCATCTTTTTAAGAATGGGGGGAATTTTTTTTACGTATATATGACGCCATTAGTTCAATAACAGTTCGATCACTAGTAAAACTAATGATTTATCAACCCGATAACTCGTATGATTCAATGTCCAATATGAATTTGAAAACATTGGTAAAAACGACATACAGTAATAATTTACCACCAGAGATTCCCGTGCAACCAGTTTCATCAAACTTGCTACACACTGTTAGAACAACATACTCAAAATGGTCTGACTCTAACTGAATTTAATTGCCATTTTATTGACAAATATTTTTGTGTGTGGTTAAATCGAGGGTTTATGATAAATTAAGTGATCAACTCATGAAGTTTGACCAATGAAGAAAGCCATTTAACGAATTTAGATACGTTTCAAGGTTACTATAGATTTTGTGTCTAAGTTTGTGTGGAATATGGATCCCGAATAAGAAGTTCTTGATTTAGGAGTGTAAATGAATCGAGTATTGAGTTTCTTAAATTTAGTTCATAAAATTTATCGAGTTTGAAATAAAGTTTGATTGGGGTTCGTTTTTCTACCGAGTCGAGCACAATCTCGAATAGAGTCTGAATAGTTTGAACTTTTTGAGTAAATACGATCCAAGTATCAATAAAAAATTGTAATTTAAAAAAGTTCGAATAATTTTTCGAATTTTAAAATTTATTCATATTTAAATCGTTTATATTTCGAGTCAAGCTCAAATCGAACTTTTAGTCGAACGAGTACAAATCAAGTACGAACCATTTGATTCAATTTAAAGCCTTAATCCTTGTGCATGGAAGGATCTAATAGAAAACTATGGCTCACAGGTGCACAAAAGGCCTACGGTCGAGCCTAGGTCCGGCCTGGACCGATCAGGCTCGCCCTGCCAAGCTGAGAACAGACCATGTTTTTGTGGTGCATATCCAGCCCGCTTCGGCTTGACCTTCTGCCTGGTTCGGCCTGAAGCCTGGATCGGCCTAAGGCCTAGGGCTGCTAGTGTCCCGCGGCGCAGTTCGGCAAACAACTTAGCCAGCAAAGCAAGCAACAGTAAAAGAAATTTGAATAGAACTACTGAAGAAGTAAGCCTAAAGCCAATTTTAAGTTGTCCCATCAGTCATCACCTGTAATATCCAAGAAATTTATAAATGCTTATATTAATGAAATTAAGGAATTACTTGAAAAATTATTTGTATACTCATACATTTATGTATTATCTGATAAACACTAATAATTCAATTAAATATGTGATAAATAATAAATTAAGTGGTGATGATGATAAACTTAAATTAAAATTTATTTAAGTTTATGTAATATGTCATGTATGACATAATGATTAAGATGGATTGATTAACTAATTAATTAAATCAATTGTGGGATGATTAAATAATGTTATGGATTAATGAGGGAAATTAAATTAAACCCAATGTGAAGATTAGGAGGTCACATGAATTAATGTGACATAGCCCAACATGTTATAAATTAAAAGTCTATGTGTGTACAATTGTTAGATTTAAATTAATTGACCCACATAAAGAATCCATTTTCTATATATATGATATAGATATACAAGAATGCTAAAAAGTTATTTGTCTTTTATGCTTGGATCCATGTCGGATTATAATTATATAGGGTAAGGCTAAAAATTATTTTAGTTAGCATTATAGGTGCATCATTGGCGCTTGAATATGACCTTATGTACTAAAAGTGTGGTTACTTCACCAAACTTGGAATAACCAATGGTTAATAGCTTGATGGATGGATAAATTCAATGTATATTGGACCAAGTACATGTATTTATACATGTATATGAAATGTATTGGTATAGGAATTCTCCTATACATAGGAGCTTGCAAGTCAATTTTTAAAGTTTACTTCCATTTGTTAAGTTTTAGCAAAGAGAGAAAATAGTGAGTTTAGGAGAAATTGAAAAGAGAAAAGGGAAACTCTTGCCATTTGAAAAATCAAGGGGAACCTAAGGAGGTAGAGGAAAGGGGAGGCCTACTACAACTTCATCTCTAAGAGAAATAAAGCTCCAAGAAGGTATAAACCTTATTTATACCAAAGTTAGTAGGTTATGCTATGTTTTAGTTGGTAATATGAATATTTATGCTTAGTTGTGAGAGAATATTGTGTGTGGAAATCATGGTGAATTTTGAAGGCATAAGGAAAGATTTGTGAAGGATAATATATGATTGATATGTGTTTTTATGTATTTTATGTCAAGATGATTAAGAATAATGCATGTAAGCATAAAAACCCTCAGTGTACCAGTGAAAACATGTGATTTGGGTAAAAATAGAATAAAATGTATAATTCATTTACATGATCTAAAAATTGTATAATGTAGTTCTATGAAATATTAAGAAATTTCTAGTGGAACGAACAAAAACGGAGCTAAAATGAATTTATGATGAATTTTCTTGTAAAGAATGTCAAAATGGAACTCTAGCTTGAAAAACCAATAATTTTGGTTAAATAAATATTTTTAAAAATAATATAAAAATTAAAATGTTGAAGGGTTATGAGTTTATAAAATAACAAAACTGATTTTGATTCATTTGGATTTAAAATGAGGAAGATATGAAGAATTGAATCAAAAGGGTAGAAAAATAAAAATCTGGATTTTTTTTATATCTTTTCCTGTATGGAGCGCTGCAACACCGGTCAAGGTTTTTGGTTGACTGGGCTGGTCAAATCGGTTTGGTTGACCAATCTGAGCCGGTTCGACATTTTTTTTTTAATAATAATAATAATAATAAACAAATAAAATAATTAAAAATTATTTTATTTGTAAGTTAATTAAAATAATATTAAATAAATAAAATAATAATTTTTTTGTGAGTTAATTAAATAATATTAAACAAATAAAATAATATTTTAAAATTATTTTATTTGTGAGTGGATTAAATAATACTAAACAAATAAAATAATACTTTAAAATTATTTTATTTGTGAGTTAATTAAACAAATAAAATAATAATTAAAATTTATTTTATTTGTAAATTAATAATAATGATTATTTAATGTTAAATATTTCTTTAAACAATTAAAAAAATACTAAAGGACTATTTTAATTGAGGATTAATTGTGGACTCTAAGCAATTAAAATAATATTTTAGGTTATTTTAATTGTAAATCGATGAGAGTTAAACAATTAAAATAACATTATGAATTATTTTAATTGTAAGTCAATAAAGAATATGTAATTAAATAATGTTAACAATTATTTTGATTGTGAATTATTAAAAGATAAACAATTAAAATAATATTAAGAATTATTTTAATTGTGTACTAATGAAGCGTAATTAAATTAAAATAAAAGTAAGGGTTACTCTAATTGGGAATTAAATAAATAAAATGATAATTTAAATTATTTTATTTGTGGATTAAGAAAGAGAGATCAAAGAATATAATAATAAGTCATAAACAAATAAAGTAATAATATTTTGCTGTGAATCATTAAGAGATGATAAAGAATAATGAAACAAATAGAAAAATTCAAAGTATTATTTTATTTGTAATAATTAATGAATGAATTAAATAAAGAATGTGAAAGACAATAATGTACAAACAAATAATTTTATTTGGAATTATACGTGTAATGATTTGAGAGTCCTAGTTATATAAAACTTGTAAGTCAAATCTACTAGATTGTTACGTGAAGGTTAATAGAAATTAACCGTTAGATAAATATGTTGAACCTAGGTTGTTCAAAGGATAATGAATTATAGTTCGATAGAGTCGACGATCTAGGTAAGTACTTTAACTTGTACTTTTATCGATTCGTACTAGTAGAAGTAATTGATGAATCAATTCATGTTTATCTATATTGTGAAGATTAAATTATTATATCTGAAACTTGACTAAATATCATGATTATATCTTCGGACGATTATTCAAACCCTATTTGCGGACATTGAACGTATCAGAATTGGAACTTTTGACAGTTACATTGTTCACAATTCATTTAATCAATTCCCGAGCTCTTAATTATTGTTATACACCTTGATATATAAATCCCCACACATGCACACTTACTTTTATTATTTTTATACTTGTTGAGCAAACTCGTTGCTCACCCTTGCTTCCCTTACACATTGCAGTTAAGTTTGAATAAGGCACTGGCTCAGAAAAAGATAAAGACAAAGGCAAGGTTGCTGAGTAGCCTTATTGAGATGTAGTAGTTAATTTCATTCAGTATTGTATTAAGACTTATGTAGTACTTGTTATGTTAAGTGTTGTCATGTATTAGTAACGGTTGCAAGACTTGGGACGCAAATATTTATGTTAACTCAATATAAATATTTCTATTATTTCGCATTTAGTTGTTATTAGAATATTGTATGAGTTGGATCGTGAAGCACCAGATTCAAGGTACATGTATCTGAAGTTGGGGGTGTCACATCACCTACCACCTGATAAAGTTAAAAAAATAGTAAAGGTTGTGTTGAAAAATTAAGGCCTGTAAGGCTACAAAAATTAAGGCCGGCATAGTTGCAACTTACAATACTACACCAAAAATTAAGGCTTGCAAGTGTGCATTCTGCAACCGCCACCTACAATGCTACACCAAAAAACAGAGCAAAAAAAAAAAAACAACAAATTAATAGCTATAAACAAACGGCTAGTGCACTTTTGTAAACAAATTGCTATACTTTGCATCTATAGAAATCATTTTAGTAACTGCAAAATATTCACAATTTTGTTCTACATTCATTCTCTCCGCAACTCCAGTTTTTGATCAGTATTTTCTCTATTCACAATTTTCACTTCTCTCTCTATTTAGTATTATGATATTCTATAATACTTATAGGAAACTGATAATTCCGCAGTGTTTTTTTTGTTATTTTTGCATGTGGGCACATTTATTTACCTATAGTAACGGTTTTAAAATCGTCGTTATTGACCTATGACGACATTTTTCACATGTAAAGTGTCGCAGTAGGTCTATAACGACGATTTTAACATGTAAAGTATAGTCATAGATATTTAGTGATGGTTTTAAAACCGTCATTATAAGTAAAAAATGGGACCTACATGCAAAAATAACAGTTCCCTACTTATAAAGCTTCAATTGTTATTATTGTAATGCTCAATTTGTATTATTATTACATTTTTATTATTACAATACAATAGATTGGAATCCAACACTCCATAAGGATCACAAATGTCGCAATTTATCCAAAACGACGCAAATATCATTATGCTTGAAAGTGGAACGAGTTTGAGTATGTTACTTTCACGTCCTACCGGTGAGCAAAGTAAACATACAGTGTCTGTTTGGGAACATTTTATTGAAGTGTGAGCTGTCGAAGGTGTTAAAAAACCCAAACGCAAAATATGTAATGCCTTATTTGGTGCTAAAGGCAATAACATATTATAGAGGCACTACCATTCGTGTTTGTAAAAGTATAAACTAATCGCTCTCAAGTGTAAATTGATCGTTCTAGTCACAATTGTAGTTATGATCAAATATTATAAAAAGAGTTGCAAGTCAAACTAGTGATCGAGAAGGAGCTCCAATTTAATTTTTTGATGATGTGTGTTGTACCGATTACATTCAAGACGCATTACAACCAAAATGCAAACAATCAAGTAGAATGACTACTAAACGTGATGCAATTAAATTATATAATAAAGTTAAAAATGAACTAATTGAATATTTTGAAAATTTTGTAGGTAAAATTTGTTTAACTAGTGATATTTGGTCTATTAATCATCAATCTGGTGTTAGCTATAATTGTATTACTGCTCTTTAGATATATTCTGAAATGTTTAAGCAAAAAAGAATTATAATATTTGAATTTTGTGAATTTCCTCATATTGGTCAAACAATATATGTTCAAATTATGTTTGTTATTCGTACTTTTAAAATTATAGATAAAATAATGAGTATTAGTTTATATAATGCAACAATAACACTAGTTTTGTTAACATGTTAAAAAATAATTTAATGCATGTAGTAAATGGTGCATTTTTTCATATTAGTTGCGTATGTCATATAATAAATTTAATTGTTCAATCCGAATTTAGTTACTTAGAAATGACAATATATAAAATCCGTGCTATAATTAGTTATGTTTATAGTTCAAATAGAAGAATTCAAGATTATAGAATTTTTTGTAATACAATAAGAGAAAATTTTAAAATAGTCAAATTTGATAATAATAGTAGGTGGAATAGTACATATGATTTGTTTAGAGATGTTTATAAATATAAAAATATACTTATGGAGTTTTATAATACACAAGTTGATTATGAATTAACAAACCAAGACTAGGATTTACTAGATCAACTTTTAACAATATGAATCTGTATATTCTACATCTATACGTGAATCGCCCCTTGCCCATTCATCTTTTAAATATGCATCATTATTAAAATCATTATCTAAGAAATCAAAAACTTAAGCACACATAAGTAGTTTAAACGAACTTGTTTTATATTATAGTACTAATTTTAGGAGTTTTATGATCGACTAAGAATTTTAAAATTTTAATATACTCACTTTCTGAAAAAAGCATAAACGACAAATTCATACTTTAGCTCGCAATGGCCCGTGATCTACTAACTATCCAAACTAATAATGTAGTTTCAGAATCTTGTTTTTCGTTATCTAATAGGGTATTGGATGAAAAAGGAAGTAGACTTAGTTCGGAATCGTTGAAAATATGCATTTATTGTAAAGATTATCTTGTCGCGCAAAGAATAGTACAAGACGAAATAGACAATCAAGATAGCTCCGAAGATCTCGAAATCGGAGCAGAAACTGCAAAAAGTTCAAATCCATGAATAGTAAAGATATATATTTTGAAGATTTGAAGACATATTTTTTTTAAAATTGAAGATAAATATTCGTAACCGACTCATACTTTAGAGTTATAAGGTTATAATTATTCATTATTGTAACTTGTAAGTTATAACTTGTAAGTTATAATACATTACTTTTAATTAATATATCAATTAAGTTTAAAATTTTAATTATTTATTCTTGATTTTTTATAAGTTTATTAATATTTAAAGACATGCATGATGCTCCTAATGTGACGCCCCCAAATCTAGGCCCACACAGCCCAAACTTGAGTCGTCAAAAGACTACAACAAAATTATTACAATGAAATACAACGTACAACAATACAGTGGATAATACAACACAACTAAGTCTTCATTATTATTGCCACACTATTTTATAACACGTGAAGACTATGATAGCTATCCCCGCACTCTCACTCCATTCCCCGGCTAGACCCCGTTACGTTCTCATCTCCTGTTGAAAAACAATGGAACGAAAAGAAAGGGTGAGCTCAAATAGCCCAGTAAGAAATATCATGACTAAGATAATGACGAATAATTTATCATTAGCCTTCAACAGTTGAGTTCTTGATAGAATACAATAGACTACAAGGTTTATATCAAAAACTGCAGTTAAATTCTTAAACAACGTTCAGATCAATAATAGCAGCGGAATGAGCAATCTATTAGAAGAATAATGCAGACTATAATGTCCACTCGCTTCTCTTTTTAGTAAAAATATCATCAACTTTTATCATCTGAAATACCATTAGTCAAGATAATACAACTTCACAGTTCCTGGTCATAATCATGCAGATCAACAGTTCGTCTTTGCACTACGGGCCAAAGACATTCAATATAACACCAACGGTCATGATTATACCAGATTCAGCCTTTGGTCATAATCATACCAACCAACAGTTCATCTTTGCACTACGGGCCAAAGAGAACATTCACCACGTGTCATAAAAGACACCGAACAGATGTATCGCCTTTAACCTAGTATATCGCCTTTAACCTATCATCTGTTCAACAATTATATCACATCTGTGCCCCCGGCCACAGATATTCACAACAGCTTGATTCTTGATGATTAATACAAATAACAGTGATACAAATGATGAACAGAAGAACAGGATAAACAATAAGTATCGGAAGTTTACTTTGTGCAGATTCAAATAATGTCCAAATTGCCAACATGATGTGGAGTGAAATTTAAAAATGATATTCAAGATCCACAGTTCAGAATAACGATTACAGTTCAATAGAAATGTTCAGAAAATAGGAAGGTTCAGTTGAACTAATGAAATTCAACTATTATGGAACATATAATATTTTCAGGAATTATAGAAGCAATAGTTCCATAATAAGTTTCGATTTAGGAGTATGAAAGAAAATAATATCTCTTACCGTAGCAGGTTTGATTAACAAACGGTGAAGGAAATTAATATCCCTTACCATAGTAAGTTTGAATAATGGAAGATGAAAAAGATGGTATCCCTTATGAGTATAAAGGAAAATGATATCACTTACGAATATGGAATAAAAGTGTCATGTGATAATTCGTGTAGACAAATTATTTCCACACGAGACAAATAAAAAGGGTTATTCACCAACAGGCGATAATCCGCACCGTAAGGTTATTCCCATCAATTTGAATACGAATAGTTATTCACCAAACAGGCGTAATCCACACCGTAAGGTTATTCCCACAATTTAATAGAATTTGAACACGAAGAGTTATTCACCAAACATGCGATAATCCGCACCGTAAGGTTATTCTCAAAGATTAATAAGGAATGAATACAAAAGGTTATTCACCAACAGGCGGTAAACCGCGCCGTAAGGTTATTCCCACAATTTAATACATGGAAATAAATGGCACAAGGAAGAAACGATATTATTTTCGAGAATCAAAGAATGATAATCCCTTCAAGTAAGAAAGAAAATAATATCCATTTATGATGATGAAAAGAGTGATACCCCTTACCTTAACATGTGACTGGATATTGATTTAAATGAGATTGATCAACCTATATATTTTTAATATAATTAGTAATTACCACATATAAATTTCAAGGTGTACGATAACTCGTATATTATGAACTATCAAAATTATATATATTTAACATAATTTTTGTAGTATAATATAACAACTTTAAAATAGTTTTTAAAATAATATTCCAAAATAAATCTTCCAAAGGAAGCTTTTAAAAATGAATCTTCTCAAAGAAGAGTCTTCTAAAGGAAGATTTGTGAATACCGTGAAAAATAGAAATTTATGAAATTACTACTCTTTAATAAAAGACTTACTTGAAAATTTTCTGCACTCCTTTTGGCTTTCAAACTCTCAAAATAACCTTACTATTCTCAGAGAAAACTCATAAAATTCTTATAGAAAAATTTTAGGTTTTAGGTGTGATTTTTCTATTCAGCTGAACAATCTATTTATAGGAGAAAATAAGTTACTATGCATGGTAGGTGAACAGAAAAAAATTCAGCAGAGGCTGCTGCGCAGCCTCCACCAACTCTTCAGCAAATTCTCACATTTCTCACATTTCATGTGGGCCCCACAATGGGTCCCACATGTTTCTTACTATTCACGTCACTATTCACGTCACTATTCACATTACTATTTCAAATAGTAAAATTAATTATTTTATTTATTTATTTATTCTTCCTGTGAGTCCAACATATAAAATAATGTTACCATAATAATGTAAGAAACACGTTACATATTTTTATTAATTTAATAATATAAATTACAGTATATTTGCTACTGTGACAATTATTAGATTCAATAATTTTAAACTACAGTGCACCAACAATTATTGACTCGATGATATGAAATACAGTGTAATGACAATTATTGAATCAATAATGCAAAATACTGTGTAGCAACAATAATTGAATTGATAATATAAAATATTATGCAGTGACAATTATTGATGAAATGATGCGTAACAGTTACGGTGTCAATAATATGAGACACTGTGCAATACCGTGTGCTACTGTAGAATACCGTGTGCCACAATAAAATACCATAAATTACCGTATGCTACTATTCTTTTATCACCGGTATTTTAACAGTTAACACCGTTGACTATTTTTATTTAAAAAGGTTACTTCTGTCGTTTTCTATATCCGACAATTATTCCGTTGTGGGCTCCACCAATAATTAGTTATTTCGGCGCCGTCGTACGACCCGAATATTCCCCGACAAAACGAATATTCCCCGACAAAAAGAATATTGTCCGACAAAATAAAATTTACACATAACATCCTTAACTTTCAATTTTGTCAATTTAACCATTTACTGTTTCAGGAAAAATATATATGAAGAAAAATTAAATTTTGTATTTCATAAATTCGGGGTCTTACACCTAAAGCTCAAACGATCCAAATATAAAAATGCATGGGTATTTATATAATATTTAAAATTACTAAAAAAATTTGACTAGACTGACCTAGTCTTGGCCCAAGACATGCCCTGAATTAGATGTTATTTGTCCATTTTTGATCAATAACAAATACTTGATACGAATCTGTAATATCCCGGATATTTAAATGAATTATAAATAAAATATTTAATATTTAATAAAGGTTGGAGTTTGATAACCTAGTAGTAGTAGATAAATAGAGGTCCAAATTAAATTTAATGGACTAACTTAGATATGGTGCTATCAATTTTTTTTTATAAGTTAGCATGTAAAGTGATAATTCAATAAGCTTGACTAATGGCAAGTCTAATTAGATTAAGAAAATTAATTAGTGGAGTTATGTAATTATGCGACGTAGTTGCGTGTAAATTAAATATGTATTTATATGAATATATATATATATGCGTGCATATTTAGTAACATAATTCAATGGTTAATTAAATTGTGATAAATAGATATATTAATATTAAATTAATTCGAATTGAATTAAAAGGTTTATTGTGGAATTAATTATATTCATTAATCAATAGTTATGCAGATTATTGATAAATTATTTGTGAGGAATAATTATGTAATTTATATAATTATAAGTTATATAAAGTAGTTAAATTAATTAAAGGAGAATTGTAATTATATATATTGTACAATATTTAATTATATATATATATATATATATATGTATACATATATAAAGGGATTAAATTAATTGAGTAATTTTAAATAGTAACTGAATATATTAAATGAATATATTCTATAATTAAATAAATCATTGTAAATGATTTATGGGAGTGAGAAATTTAATTATACAATTATTTGTGTAATATTAATTAAATAAGAAATTGAGTAAATATATTATTACTTTAATGTATTTTCGGGTAAATAGATTTATTTCCATAATTGATGAGAAATGAATTATTTAATGTAAATGTATTAAATAATTTAATTTATGGCCTAAATAATATATATTAAATTATATATTGTATTTATTTTAATTTCATAATTTATTGTGAAATTATTTTTGATGTAAAGTAATGTGTATAAATAATATATATATATATATATATATATATATATATATATATATATATATATATATATATATATATATATATTATTATTATTAGCGGACAAACTCTAAAGTTTTAATATCAAAATAATTGATAAGTTGTCATTAATTAAATATTCAATTAAATTGAATATAATGAGTGAATTAAATTTTATAAATTAATTAATATAATAATTAATTAATGTAAATAATGTAAAATATTAATAATAATATTTATTAGTCCATTTAGTAGTTAATACTAATGGGTTAAAGTATTTAATTATTTATTCAATATAATTATTTATTTAATCATGGATTGAATAATTAATGTGTAAATTATTAAATTAGCCCAACAAGGATCAATTAGTAGCCCAAGTGAAGAATAATAAAATTTGGCAAACTAGTAGCCAAACAATTTAATAGGAGCCCAATTGGTATTTTAAAATAAAGCCCAAAGCTTGAGTCCATTTGGAAATTAATTATGTAAATGATTATTTATTTAAAAAGTGGTTATGACAATCATGGTGGGACAAATGGAATCCATCAGCCGCGTGGGAAAGGAGGAGAAGTGAAATAATTTTTGTTTTCTTTTATTTTTCATTTTTTTTATTAAATGGTTGCTTGTATTAGTTTTTGTACATGAGCACCATTCTTCTTTTCACCAACCAAGTTATGGGCTAACTTTCTTGTGCAAGTATCCAAGTAGGAGCATAATGAATTATAGATATAATTTTGTATCTAAGAATTTTACAAGTATACTTGTTTTGTTAAGGCATTTACACTTCATTTTTCTCCAAGTCCAAAAGAGAGAGTTGAGAGAAATAGCTTGTGAGAGTAAATTTTTGAGAGAGATTTTGGGTGGAGCTTCAAGGAAGAAGAAGAAATTCTAAGTAGTTCATGTCATCTTCCTTTACAACATATTTTGGAAAGAATAGGAGAATAACTATCAAAATAAGGTAGTTATTTTTATAAACCCTAATCTTGTTTTTTTTCAAATTTATGGTAGAAATATTAACATAGTAATTTTTATGGTTAAAATCATGCTATGTATGCTTCTATAATTGATCATAAACTTAACTTATATTTTATAAAGTTTTAATGATGGAAAACATGTGTTTGGTGATGTGTAATCAAATCTCAAAATAATGTCCTAAAATAATTTTTATAAAATTTAGATTTAATGTTATAATATTATAGAACATTAAATCATGAGAAAAACAAAGTTTGAATCACTCAAAATGGAGTTATACACAAAAAGTTATGATTTGTGGTAGTTTATGTGATGTAAAAATTTTTATAATTTTTTTTTTAATATTAAATCATGAAAAATTAAATTTTCATGTTATAAATTGTTGTTAAGTTATTTGTATTTTTTTTTAGATTTTTATTGAGAGATTAGGAGTTTACTTGAAGTTATAAATTTTATTAAGTTGTGTATTAAAAAGTACTGTTCACGTTTGTGAGAGGAAAAGAAAAAGGACTGGCCGCGCAATGCGCGCCAGCCAATTAATCTGCCAGACAGCGGTACAAAATGACGCCGTTTGGCGCATAAAAAAATAACTCACGCACAATGCGCGGAGGTCGATTCCGGTTTCCCAAAACGGTACCGTTTTGGGGCCTGGGTTATGTATGTGTGCGCAATGCGCAGGAATAAATTTTCCGGCGAAATTACTAAATTGCCCCTCTGTTCGGTTTTCTGATTAATTACGAAATTGTCATCGATCCGGTTTTTCAGCTTATTTACAAGTTTGTCATTCTGCATATTTTTAATTAATTTAAATGTTTAAAAATTAATTTAAAATTATAACAAAAATAATAATAATACAAAAATGATATTTAAGTATTTAATATTATATTTTCCAAATATAATAAGTATTTAGGATTAATATTTAAATATTTTAAATATTAATCTAGTTAGTTTAATATTATATTTTTCAAATATAATAAATATTTAGGATTAATATTTAAATGTTTTAAATATTAATCTAGTTAGTTTAATATTATATTTTCTGAATTTATGATTAAATTAATTATTTATTATTTAATTAATATTAAATAATAAACAAGGATGATAAATTAATTAATTATTATTTAATTACTATTAAATAATAATTAAAGACAACTAAGATTGATTATTTAATTATTTATTATTTGATTAACTTTAAATAATAAATAAATTCAGTTAGTTATTATTTATTATTAGATAATAACTAATGATATTTGAGTATTTACTATATAATTTTATTATTTATTATTTAATTAACTTTAAATAATAAATGAATCTAGTTAGTTAGTTATTATTTATTATTAAATAATAACTAAATATATTTGATTATTTATGGTATAATATAATTATTTGTTATTTGATTAACTTTAAATAATAAATAAATCTAGTAAGTTATTATTTATTATTAAATAATAACTAAATGTAGTTAATTACTTACTATTTAATTAATGATAAATAGTAATTAAATGAAATTAGATTTAATGAAATAAAGAAAATGTCTTTTAACTCTTTTGTTTAAACAATTATAATAAATTGTTTAATGGTTTAATAAGTGTTTAACACTTGAGAAAATTATTTTCTAACTGATTAAATTATTAACCTAATATGATTGAGGGTCTATAAGGTTAATAATATTGTTTTGACTAATGTATATCATATGTTAGTACTTATGTGGTAGATAAGTTCCTTAGTAAGCGTATAGTTGTGCAAATACGCCGTACTAATTATTAGACCAACTTTATTAATGTTAGGTCTTTCAAAGCCAGTTAGTTAAAGCTAAACATTTATTGTAGCTGAGCAGACAGACAAGTTTCCTAAACCCTACTCAATTTATATTCGAGCAGGATATATTATTTTATTGTTCAAGTTCCTAACTCAAACTCAAGTTATTATGTTTCAAGTATTCTATGGTTTAATTCAGTATAATTATTCCACCTCTTTAAATTGTTGATTCACACATAGTGCTTGTTGCATGTGTTCATTATGTATGAAAGGTTGATCACCTTCATTACCATAAGGTTCAGTTAAATTTTTTCATGGTCATTATTGACACTTAAATTGACTCAGTCATTCAATTATTGAAATTATGATTCGTACTCCTTCACAATTATTATATTGTTAAAAATCCAAAACCTTATTCTTTCTTTCAATCATGATATATCGTTATTGTATTTAAACTTGCTGAGCAAAGTCGTTGCTCACTCTTGCTATATCATGATAACAAATTTCAGAATAATACGAATGTCCGAGGAGAGATGGAGACAGAAACAAAAGACAAGATTATAGTGTTATGCATGATAACTAAATTGTTATATGATGTAAGTAATTTTGTAAACTTTTTTATGAATCTAAATGTATATATGTAAGTTAAGATTAGAAACATTGGGAAATGTTGTAGAATAAACAATTTATGTTTATATATTCCGCATTAGTTATAAAACATGTATGAAGATGATGTATCGTGACGTACCAAGTCTAGGGTTTAAGGAACCCGGATTTGGGGATGTTACAGAATCACTCTCTCATAATATTAAATACATATAACACCTACTAATATATATATATATATATATATAATATTAAATATACAATATTATAACACATAATATAATATATGCATATATAATATAATATATTATAAATATGCATAATATTTATATTATATTATATTTATAATATAATATAATATATTTATTTGTTTAGTAATTTATTTAATGAAAAAATAGTGATTCTTATTATATAATATTGAATCAATACATCTTTTTATTAATTTTTATTTATTTATAATTTTTATATTTTATTTTAACTTATAAATTCCGAACACTTTTACAATTTATTTTAATTTAATTTTTAACTTATAAATTAATTTGATATCGAATCTTTTTACTCATAAATCATACTTTAAAAAGAGTTATAAATTTTAATTTTAAATTATTTTAAAATAAGTAATTGTCGAACGGATACGTGTCATCTTTAAATTTTAAAAATGGTGCACATAAATTGAGGGGATGGAATTCGCGCGGAGCATAGATACCACCAGCCATCGTCGTCCCCAACCGGCCGGCCTCTTCTGTCTTCTTCTTCTTCACCCTTTCCAAATTGTCGATTCTGACGATGCAAAATTTTAATCTATATTATATGTGGAGTGAGAAGGAAAATAGAGAGCTCATGAACAAGCTGGAACTAAATAAACTATCTGATTATCTCTCTATTTTGGGCGTTCAATGGAGAAGGAGGACGGTGATTGGGTTATGGTGGGACGACCCACAGAGAAAGATTTGTGGAATCCAACCAGCTTGATTAACAATGGAACTGAAGAAAAGCCTCTCAAGGTTAGGTTTAATGGGCCAGCCAATTACTGGACTGACGCTCTTCCTATTGGCAATGGCCGTCTCGGTGCTATGGTTTGGGGCGGTGTCCTTTCTGAGACTATCAATCTGAATGGTACTGTCTTGGGTTCCAAAGTTAGAAATACATTTTCATTTTTAGTCCATTTCAAAATTAGTGACTGGTAGCGATCTGTAGACTGTAGCTGATCCTCTTTTAGTTATCGTTCCTAATGTGCCATTACTTTTCTATGATCATTTCTGGCATCATATCACTACTCATAAACTTAAAATATTAGCTAATTTTAAGGCTATATTGGAGAGTATAATGTATTTATAACTTTGGAACAGAAGTAGTTTCAAATTAACTTCAGTAAAGTAGGTGATTGTTTGGCTCCTCTGTGCATGTGGGTGTGTTTGTCTTTGTCTATGCTATCACTAGACATATAGTACCTATGTAATGAAAAGGAAAACTCAAAACTCAATTATTTGAATTGTTTTTTATTTTTGCAGAGGACACCCTTTGGACTGGGAATCCTGGTAATTACACAGACCCTGATGCTCCAAAGGCAATATCTGAGGTCAGGGAACTTGTTGATGATGGGAAATACCCTGAGGCTACTACAGCAGCAACCAAGTTGTTGGGAGATCCTTCTGAGGTATATCATTTCCTTCCCTTTATTTGGAATGTTGCATTGCATTGTTACTCAATGCTCATAAAAATCTACAAATTGCAGTGTTAAGGAACATTATTTTATGTTAAAAAAAAGTAGCATTTTTATATTTAGTTTCACTCTAAATAAGTAAAGAATTATTTATCCAACCACTGTGAGCTGTGGGAAGTAGGCTAGCTGTGGAACGTATTCCCACTATGAAATTCTTATAGCAGTTTGTACATGTGGGATTAAACATATGTATGCTATTAATCTATTTACACAGAACGAGAACCAAAACATACCTCTTGAAGTGTGTTAACTTTGGTGTGAAAAAACTCGTACCGCCAAAGCCAAAACCAAACCCAAAACGGTCATATCCAAGAACAGAGAACTAACTCACGATCTGTAATAATTAGGAATTCACTCCGCAATATTTGGAGCTCTGTATTTTGGCTAAACTCCCTATATGTATATTAGGACTGATAATTGGGATAATTAGATGTACTAGGGGTCATGGGTTTTTATAGGCGAAGTGGTTTAACCCACTACCTAAAAAATCTTCAACCACTCAGTCATCTTAACGTTACAATTATAACGTTATAATAATAACGTTAAAAGACTAAGACTTGATGGTAATCTGACTAACATCCAAATGGGTCGGACCTTCCATGGGCACCCCATTTAGTTTACCCAAGATCCAACAGTACAACATCTGAGTTTCGACTACTTGATGGATCAACAGACTCTTATCATATGCAAAGTTGTCACGACACTATGGCGAGACGCGACGAAAGTTGACTACAAAGACGCCTAGGCAATAATGCGCCCGTCATGGCTTCCGTATGACGACAAGTTGTTAATAATGTGTAATTTATACATTATTTATTTTACTTAAAAAGTTTATTGAACAATAAAATTTTATATACATTAAAACTTCAAATATAATAACTAACACTATGGAATGTACTTAAAAACAGAATTATATGAATACTTCACAATTAAAATTCAAAAATAAAACACTTAACATTAAAAACTAGTAGAGCAAGTCAACAAATATTAAGTAAAAAATATAGAATGAACCAATTCAACACCCATCACATATTATAAGTCTAATAAGTAATAAAATTACAACACATAACAAGTCCATAACCTCATGGGTAAAAAATGATTTAATCACCTAACTTGGGTCAGCTATTAAGGCATGAGTCTTGGCAGCTCGGCGTCCAATGCGTCACCTTGTCCTTCTCTAGCGCCAGGACAGCTAATCGTCGCCTAGGCGATGCTATGACAACTATGATCATATGTGTGGTTGAACAGTTATTGTTGTCAGTTATGTACTTTGTGATGAATGCCGAATTGGTTTTCTTCTGTTTATAGTGGCACGCCTTTTCGCCCCACAAATGATTACAAACAATCGTGGATTAATACTTCAGTTGTAGTGATAAATGATGTACATGTGTTTGCTTTAGTGTGTATGTACGTGTGTGTGTGTGTGTGTGTGTGTGTGTGTGTGTGTGTGTGTGTGTGTGTGTGTGTGTGAGAATGAGAGATGTAAAAAGGTTTTCCATCAAACTGCTCATTCAAAGTTTTTATTGTAGTGCTTTAAGCCTGATGTTTTATTAAGTCTCCTTTGAAAAACACCCAGGCTCTAGGACAAACAGTAGTTGAGCATGATAATTAGCTAATTGGAGATTCTTGGACAAGATGAAGCTAGCATATTAATGTGGTTTAAATTTTGTTCACTGACTAGAGTATTGTATTTGGCAGGGGTCCTAATTGGTATATATTGTTTCTCTAGTTCTATATTCCTACTTTGAGTTATCGCAAAGGTTTCATTATAATGACAAATGATTCATGTTATAAAGAAGCTTCACACCATTAAGGAATTATACCCTGATAATTTGTTGTGGTAATGAAGGTTTACCAGCTTGTGGGAGATATCAAGCTAGACTTTGATGATTCTCATGCTTCATATAATGAAGAAATGTATCAGAGAGAGCTGGACTTGGATACTGCAACAGTAAAAGTGCAATATTTTGTGGGTGAGGTAAAATTCACAAGGGAACATTTTGTTTCAAGTCCAGATCAAGTGATTGTGACAAAGATTTCTGGAAGCAAATCTGGGTCTTTATCCTTTACCGTATATCTCGATAGCTTGTTACAGCATGAATCACAAGTAAGTGGCCAAAATCAGATTATCATGAAAGGAGGTTGCCCTGGAAAAAGAATTCCACCAAAACTGAATGAGAATGACAACCCTAAGGGTATTCAATTTTCAGCAGTTCTTGATTTGCAAATTAGTGACGGTGTTGGTAATATACATGCCTTGGATGACGAGAAGCTTAAGGTTGAGGGTGCAGATTGGGCTGTTATGCTTCTAGCTGCTTCTTCGTCATTTGAGGGGCCATTCACTAAGGCTTCAGAGTCCAAAAAGGATCCTACTTCAGAGTCTCTGAGAACATTAAATTTAATAAGAAATTTTTCGTACACTGAACTTTTTGCTCGCCATTTGGATGACTATCAAAAGCTATTTCACCGTGTTTCCCTGCAGCTTTCAAAAAGCTCTAAAAGTGTTAAAAAGACTGGGTCTTTGGTAACTAATAAATATCTAAAAGATAGTGAAGATGATACAATTTCAACTGCTCAGAGGGTGGAATCTTTTCAAACAGATGAAGATCCATCTTTGGTGGAGCTTTTATTCCAATATGGTCGATATCTACTTATTTCTTGTTCACGTCCTAGAACTCAAGTGGCAAACCTTCAGGGAATATGGAACAATGATGTCCAGCCACCATGGGAGTACGTTCTGCGTTTTTCTTTTGCTCTATATCCTTCTTTCTCTATTCTCTCTTTTTTGTTGATTTTTCTTGACATAATTTGTGTCACCAACCCCTACATCCACAATATTATAGTAATGATTTCCTATCTATCATAGACTTGGACTGCAAAATCTTTGAATTTTGTGTGATATTAGATGTTTTTTCATGCTTACTATCATAAGTTTTACAAATATCAAATATGTTACTTCTCTTTTTATCAATTAAAGTTCTCACCAACACCTTTAAGTAGTGCAAGTGAAGCAGCCTACAAAATAAGTATTTGCAAGGGTTGGTTGCATCCTTATCTCTTTCTTAATTAAGTATGGTATACATTATGAACTGCTTACAATTGATTGCTGACCAAAAAAAATAAAATAAAAGATTGCACTTTCATTTTTAGCATCACTAACTTATATTCAACTTTCTGTTTTTAACTTCATTGTTTGGATCTCTCATTTTTCCATCTTTTCCTTCTTCAGCTGTGCTCCTCACTTAAATATCAATCTTCAAATGAATTACTGGCCTTCACTTCCCTGCAACCTTAAGGAGTGCCAAGAGCCGCTGTTTGACTACATTTCCACCCTGTCAATCAATGGAAGTAAAACTGCAAAAGTAAGACTTCTTTCACCATTGCAATTCCATATTCCTTCTGATTTCAACAACTTTTTAAAATGTTATTGTTAAATAATTATTTAACAGATTATATACTATTGTGCATAACAGACAAACTCAGCCGCACACACACAGAGACAGAGAGAGATCTTAAAAGTACAAATGTTAGGGGCAGATTAGATTTGTGGGAAATGAATATTAGTGATATTACATATATGGTATGATTATCGTTCGCCAGAACAGAAGCTGCCAGATATCAGTTGAGTTACGACTTACGACCAATAGTTGGATAATATCATTTTAAAATGGAAAATATTTTTTATTTGGGTTTGGGATTCTGCTTTTATGCCAATTGAATGTGAAGACTTTATAATTAACTAAACAGCAAGATGAGGCATAACAGATACCATACCTAGCTTACATTCTCTTAGAAAAGTGGCATGCATAAATCAAATTTGAGAAATAATAAGAGACCTGATAACTGCATGATATTTTTATGGTTAAGATCCATAATGCTCTTTGTTATCCTTGTCTGTTCCAAAACAATCAACTCTTACATGCATTCTAAAGCCTTATGCATTTAGTTACAAAATATTACAGGTTGACTATGAAGCAAATGGTTGGGTTGCCCATCAGGTGTCTGATATATGGGCAAAAACATCCCGTGATAGAGGAAAAGTTGTGTGGTCTTTATGGCCAATGGGTGGGGCTTGGCTTTGTACCCATCTGTGGGAGCATTATACCTTTACAATGGACAAAGTAAGTTTATTTTTATTCCGACAGCTTATTTCTCTCTCTTTCTCTATTTGCACTTCTCCCAATACACTTTTTTGTTGTTCTCTCTTCTCTGATCATGTACCATAACTGGTATCTTTATGGTAGTATAAATTGTTACTATATCAATGGTTCTTGTAGTTAAAAGGGACAAGTATAAACATTGTAACTATGTGAATGGTCTCATAGTTGTTACTAGAAAATATATTTTTATCCATGGTACATGAAAATTTATAATCTAACAAATATTAGTGGAGTGACCAAAAGAGGTTCATATATCCAACCAAGGTATTTAGAATTTGTTAGTTTGTTAAATTGATTTACATTTGGGACCCTTTCCGCTTGCTGTTTCTGTATACTACTAAAATGAAATTAAACGAACCAAATAAAAGATGTTCTTAATTGAAATTGGTTCCTTTAGTTATTTCGTTCTGGAGGTTGGCTGTCTATGATTTCTGATTTCAGGGCTTATAGATATCGAGGTAGAGGGTACTCCATAGATTCTCGAATAGCTTCTTCCACGCATTGTAATTTAAGCCTTTAATACACTTGAACTTGCAGGAGAAAACACGACATGAATATGTTCATAATATTTATCTCAGAATGTCCAACAGTCGATGCAATTGCTAACTTTAATCTACATAATTAGGATTTTTTAGAAAATAAAGCATACAGCTTGCTAGAAGGATGTGTTTCATTTCTTTTGGACTGGCTAATTGAAGGCCATGGAGGATATCTGGAAACCAACCCATCAACATCTCCAGAACATCCATTTATTGCTCCTGATGGTAAGCTTGCTAGTGTGAGCTACTCGACAACCATGGATATGGCAATAATTAGAGAATTGTTTGCTGCATTTGTTTCTGCTGCCAAGGTATTTCTCTAACTCTCGGCCTTTTATCTTTCTTCTTCTACCCTTTCTGCACTAAGGGGAGATATTATTTTATATCAGGTGTTGGGGAAAAGTGAGGTTGATTTGGTCAAAAAAGTTCATAAAGCTCAACCACGGCTTTATCCAACAAAAATTGCAAGGGATGGTTCTATTATGGAATGGGTATGTGAAAAATCTCAAATTTAGATCCTAACTTATTGCACTTTTGGTCCTTCATAGCAGACAATATTTAGGAAGTAATAGCTGTTAACTTCCATTCTGGCCTTAGAAATCAGTTTTGTCTGATTGTCACTACAGGCACAAGATTTTGAGGATCCAAAAGTGCATCATAGGCATCTGTCACACCTATATGGACTGTTCCCAGGGCATACTATAACTGTTGAGAAAACTCCAGACCTTTGTAAAGCTGTGGACTATAGTCTCTATAAAAGAGGTGTGTGAGAGGATGAGTATGAAAGACTTTTTCATTCTTACTGTGCTTGTTTAGTTTCTCATTCTATTTGGAAGGGAATGGTTTCTTTTTTCTTTTTCCTAGTGCCCAGGTGAACTCACAGTGTTGCATTTAATGGTTATCATATTTCTTACTGTTAGTTTTTTCGGATGCAAAACTCCTTGCAGGAAAGCTCTAAAATTATCCCAGATTTATATTGTAAAAAGTTGTGAGGTTAGTTCTTAGTCTAAAATATAATTATATTTGTATAATAAAATAAGTGTAGTCATGATATACTCTACTTCGTGAGAGAAAGAATAAAGAAAAAAAGAGCTGCCGGTAAATGTTTTATATACTTACTTTGGGTCAGAACTCCTTTCACAGAGAAATCAGAAAACTGCATTGCTCATGAACGTGACAATGAGCATAGATGTAGTCACAGGTAGGTAGTGACATCTGTCTAAGATCTGCTAACAGATTATCTTTTGAGTATAGAATTCAGGATGATAACCATTTTTGAAGTTTCTAATCAATTTTTTAATTTTATTATTTTTTAATGAGGGACTTTGCCCTTAATTATATGTTTTCTGCTTTCACGTGTGGTATAAGTTGAAAAATCCAAGTACATGCAAATGTCTATAATATCTCTCAACTTCAACAGGAGAAGAAGGTCCGGGATGGTCAACTATGTGGAAAGCTGCGCTGTGGGCACGCCTTCACAATAGTGAGCATGCCTATAGAATGGTTAAGCATTGGATTCAGTTGAGATATCCTAATGAAAGCAATTTTGAAGGAGGACTTTATAGTAACCTGTTCGGGGCACACCCACCTTTCCAGATAGATGCCAACTTTGGGTAAGTAAAAACCTGTGTGGATGTTGTTAATGATGTTATGTACATCCACATCTCTTTCTGCAACCATTTCTATTTCCATGATTTAGCTATCTTAGTATAGAAAGAGCTGTCCTCTTCAGACAATCTCTATATCAGTGTTTAAGAGTTGCTTGAAAAAGCACTTTTAACAGATAAAAAAGCTTCCACACGTGCAAGATTAGTAATTTCTTACTTTCTGGAAAAGTAAGTGTGTTTTTCAGGTTAAGAATTAGAAAAATTGTGGTAGCAGTGGTTCCTTAGAAGTTTTGAACCTAGTTAACAAATGTTGTTGGAGAAAGATTGTCATTTGATTGAGTAGCTAATTTTGCAACTCTTGGTGTCAGTTTTCCTGCAGCAGTAGCTGAAATGCTTGTCCAAAGCACCTTGAAGGACCTGTACTTACTTCCTGCTCTACCTCAAGATAAGTGGGCAAATGGTTGCGTTAAAGGCTTGAAGGCACGAGGTGGCATGACAGTTGGTATTTGCTGGGTTGAAGGAGATCTTCACGAAGTTGGTGTTTGGTCAAATAATTCGAATTCCACCATAAGATTACACTATAAAGGAACTATAGTCACCACAAAGCTATCATGTGGCAGAGTATACACATTCAACAATCAGTTGAAATGCATAAAGACCTTTTCTTTATAGGAAGCAAAAGCTTATATTTCTTTTAACTCTACGATCAAACTGATCTTATGAATAGAATTAATTTATCAGTTGAAGCAAATTTTCATAGACTTTCAAATCCTTCTAATTTTCCTCCCTGGTGTAATTCCTGGGGGGGGGGGGGGGGGGGGGGGGGTGGAATGAGTTGTTTTTTGTCGAGAGAAACTATCCACAGTTTTACCTCCTGATTTTAAATTGCAATTTGCCTGTCTTTTTGTATGCCAATTCTATTTTCATCAATGACTATGGGAACCATTGCCAGGCTGCATAACAGAATGGTTTTCGCCTGCCATTTCCGTTTTCCAACCACAGGAATTTACACACTATGGCTGTACACATAGGTAAAGTTTCTGTGAATTCTCTTGTAGGATCATATGGATTTTTCAGTGTTTTTTGTAGTCTTATTAGAGTTTTCTAAATGGCCATGTATGATTGATATATTTCTTCATGAATGTCCTGTCTGGATACTCCATTCTACTAACAAATTTGTTTTTCTTTTCTCCCTTTTTTCCAAACAATCTGAGTTGACCTGCACTGTGACAAATATATGAATACACTAATAATTTTACAGATGGTCAGTAAATTATTTATCCTCTTATTTATTATATTTGCAAAAGTTTATAAGAATTTCAGATATGTCAGATGCTGCTTACAGTAAGAACATAAAAAACAAAATAAGAATTAGTAAATTATTTAGTACATATTTAATAGTTTGTGCTATTGTTGTACCAAGTTTAAAGGTCTCTCGAATATATATAGCGAGTTTTCGGGTCTAACTTAATCGATATGGGACTTTAACCTAATAGAATATATAGTGAACTCAGAGCATGTAGATTTATAAAATAGGTCAAGTCTAATATATAAAAGATATTAAGCTCTTTAATTCAAAAGCAATTTGTAATGAGAAGAATTGACCCAATTTATTAGACATCATTTCTCAAGGTATTCCATATAGGATAAGATATATATTCTAATATATGCAAAGTACTGGTAAATTTAAAATTGATTTATCATTCAAGTTTTAAATATGACATATTTTAATGATATTTTAGTTGAGCTTGAGTCAACTTAACAGTCTAAATTTGATGTCTCGGTATTTCAATTTTTTTTTAATCTTTACTCAATTTTTTGTGACAATTGATGCATTGTATCTTTAATAATAAATGTGTACTAAATTTTTGTAGAAAATTTAACTTAAATTATTGAGTTACTTTTTAAGAATACTAAAATTTATAACTAAGAAGGCACAAAAAAACACTTTTTTTAACTATCGAGTTTTCAAACTTGAACTCGTAACTAACTAAAATGAATGAAAAACAAAATGTTGAAAAAGGAAAATGTTGAAGATTCCCAAAGGTAGACTGCATCAACCATCCTAGTCCTTAGTAGTAGCACACTTTAACACCACAACCAAGTCTTCCATTTAGGGGTGAACAATAAATTGAAAATAATCGAATAATCGACCGAGCCGAATCAAATCGAAAAATATAAAATTAATGAACTGAAAGTAAATAAAAAAAATAAACCGAAGATATAGCTGTTTGTTTCAGTTTAAATGTTAAAATCACCGAAACCGACCGAATCGAAATATTAAATTATTTTTTTAATGTTAAGTACCTTAAGAAATACTCGTTAATAAATGTTTAATTATGATTAGAACACTAGAAAGAAAATTTGAACTCCTACTCTATATTATGATAAAATGAATCTTGTATATTTTTTTTCTCTCTATGAATTGAAATTAGATAGCCATGTAAATACCATTTTGCAGCCTTGGCTTATGTTTGTACATTTAAACAACAATTTGATATATAAATGAAAAGGATGATATACTTATTGTTGAAAATAATTTTAAATCAAACATTTTAACATTATAAAGGTATATACTAACTCTATTTTTTATGTTGAAGTTTTATAACAGATTAAACTGATTACGAAATAAAAATTTGAACGATTTTATTTTTTATTTTTTTATAATTGATTTAAATAATTTAACTATTTATTTAGGGACTAAACCAACTGTTGTGAACTCTTAGCACTCTTATAGGGGTGTATTCAATTAGGATTTGTAAGGATTTATAAAGACTTTAAAAGTTTAGTTATATTCAATCAAGACATTTAAAGAGTTTATAAAAGTTTAGTGGTATTCAATTACAACTTTTCTAATGTCTTTAAAAGTTATGTGGTATTGAATTAAGACTTTTACAAAGTCTATAAAAGTATTTCGATATTAAAAAAGTCATAGATTTTAAAGATTTCTATCAAATGGTGGAGTTTGATAGACTTTAAAACAAGATTTATTCATATTCAAAGTCTTCCAAAGTCTGGCCTTATGCCCAAAGACTTTCAAATATTTGTCAAAAACTTCCAAATATTTGAGAAATGGAGAAGACAAAAATAATATAAAATAAATACAAATAAAATTAATAAAAACACATAATAATAAATAATTTTCCTAAAATATTAAAATACTTAAAAACTAATAAATAAAAATAGTATAAAATAATATAAATTAATTGAAAACTCACAAAATATATCAAAATCAAATTAAAATAAATATTAATATATTTAAGTACAAAATAATTACAAAAACTTAGCATTTAGGGAATAAAAATATAATATAGTTTATCTTCATCAGCTGTGTAAGTTTACATGTTAGTATTGATTTAATATATTTTGGGTGTCATTTATACTGGTGATTTGAAAATGTCTCCTATAAAACTTTTGATAAATAATGATATACTAAATAAACTGTCTAATAGAATTGTTCGCATTTTAGCAACTGTTTCTATGGAGAATTTTCATGAATAACCCCTCCTTTTATTTGGTTGCAAATGTCATTTTATGTTGTTGAGTTAAAATTGTAATTACAATATTTAAGTACTAGCAGTAAAAAAATAATAGAAAATTTTAAAGTTATATGTGGTTTATAAAATTTTTCCATTATAGGGTAGTGTGTAATTTTCTCTAAATCAGTTATCCCCTTAATTTTTTTTATCCATTTGTGATCATTAGGTTATGTGATACTCTATTATGTCAAAGGTGTAAAGATGGATATGCTTCCAAACCAAACCAATCTATCCAGTTCATCATTTCTATAATTTTCTTCAAAACATATTATTCGACATCTTCAACAAAATACTTAATGATGTAAGCTACAAGATATATTAAAAGTATATAAAAGTTTTTAGTAAAAAGTCTATAAAAGTATGTCACTTATTTTATGGAGTTTTTAAAAGTCATTTTAAAAGTCTTTAAAATTATTAAAAATTAACAAACTCTACAAAAATTTATCACTTAAAAAGAATTTTTAAAATTTTTTAAAAGTTTTAATTGAATACACCTCCTTAGTTCCACCGTTGTGCACCCCTACTTCCATTCCCCTTAACCCCCACACAGAACCCTTGCTTCTCGCATCTATGTTACTTCTACGCAGCAACCGTAAAGAGAGAGAAAGAGAAATGTCATGGCATGGTTCGCTTTCGAGAACACTTGCGTCCACGGCGAGGGCTTCATCCTTCCGGTCATCGCCGCCGCTTCCCCGCCTCCGTCCTCCGCCGCTTTTCGCTCCTCGTCTCCAATCCTGCTGTCTCTCCTTCACCAACTTTCAATTAAGAATTTCGCATTTTTATCTAGAGTTTTTATTGCAATTGAAATTGTTGTAATGTTTGATTCACCCTTTAACATTACAATTGTGTTGGTTGGTTAGGAATTTGGGTGAACTCGAATGCGCTCAGTCACTTTTGCCGCTACTTGCCGGAGCTCGTCTCTCATCTCACCTCACCGTCAACGCCCGGGCCTGTTGCGAGTTTTCTCACGGTACCTTCTGCCACGATTGTCAAGATCGCTAATAGTTTTTTTGTGAGTCTTACACAAGGACATGAAAATACTAATAACAAACCTATTTTCTTTAATAGTACATGTTATTCCTATATTTGATGCCTTAAAAATCCTTTTTTTAATTAATATATTTGCAAGCAATGCCTTTATTATTGATGCTATAGTCTATATTTTTTTGATAATTATATACTGGTTAAGTGTGTTATTTGGTATTTATGAGTTAATGAGGGAACTAGTAAGTGTTTGTTAGTTTGTGGAACTTATTGGTTGATGAGAAGGAAATGGGATTGGGATTGATACGGAAGACTGGAAAAGATGGGTGATGCACAGCAATTCGAGGTATCAAAAGGCAGTACAAAGATGATGCGTTGGAGGTTCATTTTTCTTCCTAAAAAACCTTATTTATGTTGCATTAGTATTAAGAGACTAAACAGACGTTGGGTTATTTTGTCTACAACGCCATAGTAGGTTGACCAGCAGTATTTGTGCTTTATTAATTTTTTCATTAGTAAAAATCATTTAGAGTCCTGCAACATTGTCCAAGTCGGATCTGTCCAACTACTCACGGTGACTCTATATACTAATTTTCATCATCATAGGCCTTCGTTAGGCATTTAAAGAGTACACACAACATTTTCCATTCTACTATTACTTGATTTATCTGTTTTTACAATAATATAGGTCCACTATTACTGGATTTATCTGTTTCGTTTTAATTTGAAAGCAAGAAGCAATTTGTTTGTCCTACACGTTTTTTTTCAGAGACTGGCTTTCAAAGGCTACTTAATGTAATGTTTTTTTATTATTATTATTTTTATTCTAAAATTAGAGATATATTTCAAGAAGAACGTTTTTTTATAAACAATTTTTCACTTCTAACTTTTCCTTTAAAAAATTATTCATATATGGTAATCCTAACCGGACCTGCTTAGGCACCATTTTCGGATCCGGACCAACCTTCCGGTGCCGTAAACCGTCATTTCTTGACTATTGTTCGTCTGACTCGCCTTGATTTCGTGTCCAACGATTCTCCTCTCTTCAAAATCGTAACTTGCCCCAACACATGGCTGTTATTGTTGGTGTTGTTCATGTTCTGAGTTTGTTTAGACATCAATTCATCGTTGCTTGCCGATCTCTTCGAGATTGTCGGCTCCAGCGATTTCCTTCTCTGCTTCAACGACTTCCTTCTCTACTCCGGCATATCCGACCAGACCATCAGCATCCAACTCATGTTATTAATCTTAAGAATTCCATTTCCATTTCCATAATAGTTTTTCCTAGGGGAAAACCACCGGAGCTACATTGATCCCCTGGATCAAACAATCCTATGGTCGTAATACCTCCGTTCCCATCTAACAAATCCTCCAAAAAATCGATTTTTTTTAAGTTATATATACCTTGTCTCAACTATTTTAGAAAATAGCAAATTGGGTATATTATTGTATTTTGTGTCTCAAAATAAAAATGTATCTCTAATTTAAAAATAAAATATATATATATATATATATATATATATCTAATTTTAGAACAGAGGTAGTACAAAGTTTAGGTTCAAGCTTCATTTATTATTTATTTTTGATACGCAATTTCAAGCTTATGTTTCCTGCTTGTTGAATCAATTAGATGTGATGTGTTGAAGACTAACTGAGTCAGCCTATTTTTTTTCCTTATAAATTAATTACCTCCTGCCTATATAAGATTCAAATTTATAATTCAACTTTTTAAGGAAATTTTTATTATAAAAAAATCCGACATCAAGATCAAAATTTAATTCAATTAATTGATTTTTTACATATTTATTTTGAAAGTGGGAATTCCATTTTGGGATGTCCTAGAAAAGAATTTTGGGTTGTGACGGAGTATATTTTTGTGCATGGATCAGCTTTGAAGATGCCTTTAACAAACTAATAATATTATAATTTGTTCGACACTGAAATTTTGACAGAACACTTATTCTGAAGCATGTATTTGGGCGTATAGATTAATGTTCTATGTGATCATAATTGTTACCATAAAACCTTAAATTGTGTGAATAATGAAAACAACTAGTGTAAAATCATAATAGTTTATTTGAGTGTAAGCAGCCTCACTGCTGAGGAAAAGTGTGAAAGAAACAAATAAAATGCTTTTAAGTTACTATTATTACCTTCATGTTAAATTCTGAATTCCACAAGTCTTATAGGTCTTTTAATATTGTTGGGTTGAAGATATATAACGTCTACTAGAAAGTTTAGCCTGAGTGCTCCTCAGTTTTAAACATTTCCTTCAAGAGAAACTTCAAATAGTAGGGAACTGTTTTGTTGTGTTCACATCCTAAGGCTCTATATTCAATGGTCAATTTAGGGTGCATAGAGCATTGCCTAATTGAGTGCAGTGCCCCCCCCCCCCCCCCCCCAAAAAAAACCCAAACCCAAACCCAAACCCAAACCCAAACCCATAAAACATAGATGTTCATCTTCAGACAATGTCGATGCCTTGGGCGTTTCTTATTCTAAATTATTAACAGAGATCCTGTTTGTAACATGCAGGCACTTGAACATGCCATCGAGTTAGTCATAGAAGTAGGTGGTTCATGTGGAACTTATACTTTTTTGGTATGGAACACTTTGTAAAAGTAGACTGATTTATTTTATTAAGAAGAATTGTGCCTTCCCTAAATGTTTGAGATGTTTGTACTTGTCTTTATTATAAAGGTTATATTGATAGCTTGTGTTTTCTAATGATCCCCTCTATAAATTTTGTTCTAAAACGGTCTGTGCCTCTCCTGGGCCATGATTAGAAATCTTTCTAGAAAAATGGTTTCAAATGAACAAGGAAGATTCTTTATTATTCTGAACTCATCCTAAACTGTTTTGGGAACTCAGGATTGTTACTCCACCCAATCACAAAATTGACTAGAGAAATCTCTTTCAAAAATGGATCACCATATCAAAAGTAGACAAGCAAAAGTTATCCTTTGTAGATTCTCCAACTCATTCTTCCTATGCCCTGGACAAGTTTCTTTGGGATAATTTCTCTGGCCCGACTGCCCAAAGTATTGGGAAAGTTGGTGCTTCCTGAGATGTGCCATATTTCCACTTGATTATTTTGTATCATCAGTTTTGTCATAAATACTAGCATTATCTACCTTATGACTAATTGACTGAGTGCCAACCCCCATGTGTGGTGGGGATCTTATTATTGCAGTGCATTTCCCCCATCTTTTTCAGATGAAATATTTCACTATCCAGAAAAATAAAACCATAAACACACGCAAGAAGAAGGGTTCTCACAAGAGCACCCTTCTTGCTAATCCCTGTTTTCTAATGCTCTTCCTGTTAATCCCTCTATACATCACACTGGAATAAATTTATAGATGTGGCCATTAATGTAATGCTTGGAGGCACCTTTCTTTTGCTCTGTAATTTACGAAGTGCAGGGTGCTTTCAAGAGTATCTGGATTTCTGATTTGTCAGAAAACAAAATAAAATATGTTGGGCATGGTAGAATGCAATTTTTTTATTTTGTTTTCTTGTTCTGTAGCTCCATACAAATTTAACCTTCACTTCTGCCCATAACTAAAGTGGTTCCCTAGCAAAATTTATTGGCTAGCAGAGGAAAAGTTGGCAATAATTGGTGGTTGGATGCCCCTCGAAGAGGGACCAAGGCATTATTTTCTTCTTAGAAGGTAATGGAGAAATTATTTGGCTTGGTAGGCCATAGAGAGAGATAGTCACAGCAATCTTGTTCTGAAGAGTGCGTTTGTGCTAGAGAGTGCGCACGCACACTAGTGCACAACTGGAACTCACTGTCATAAGAGGATGCGCAATGAAATCGAAAGATGAAGTTCCAATGGAAGATGTTTGGTGTGACGATTGCAAATGGTTAAACCGCATCCACCCCCTCTCCTATGTATAGAGGGACATGGGTGGCCCCAGGAGGGAAAGAAAATAAAAAGAAGTGTAAACACACGTACTTGGAATTTTGTTGTGAAATGGTCCATGATTAGAAATCTTTCCAGAAAAATGGTTTCAAATGAGCTGTGGAGATTCTTTTTGATCCTGAACAGTTTGGTGACCAAGGATTGTTACTCCCCCCAATCACAGAATTGACTACAGAACTCTCTTTCAAAAAAGGATCACCATATCAAAAGCAGACAAGTATATGTTCTCCTTTGAAGATTCTCATACTCGTATTCTTTCCTTTGCCCTGGGCAAGTTTCTCTAGGATAACTTTCCTGGCCCAAGTATTTGGAAAGTTGGTGCTTACTGAGATGTGCCAACTTTCCACTTGATTATTTTGCATCATCAATCTTATCATATATACTATCATTATCTACCCTTTTGACTTGCTGATTGGGTGGCAACCCCCATGTAAAAGAAGAGAGGAGGGAGTTAAATTCACCATCTTTTTCAGATGAAATATTTCCCTTCTCCGTACCGATATGTTCTCCAATATATATATAAAAAAATTGAAAAGAAAAACACACAAAAAACAAGAAGAAAGTGAGTTGATGTCTATCTAGTTTGACCCCTGTTTGATTGAAACCTTTTCATTTCCCTGCTTTTGGTGACATGGTGTATTTGTCCCAACCCACGTGCGATCTCCAGAAGGATTTGCCCCATGCTTAATTTGTTGTCAGTGAAGTGAGGCTCAACACTTGCCACGTCACATCTGACATATAGTTCTTTTGACATATAGTTTAAAGGCTCTAAACAAGTACAAGCGGCTCTTAATGCACTCCTACTGTACATACACACTGCCCACTACATGTAGCTACACCCATATGGTTGCTCTTGTTCAAAAGGAAACACCACATAAAATTGATAAAGATCCCACACCCCTTCTTTTCTACTTCTATCACTATTATTGCCAATTCTCCATACCCCACCACTCCATTCCTGAAAGACATTATACTATATCAAAATTCTGCTAGCACTCACTTCAACATCTGCACCGAAAACTTGTATATGTCATAACTCACTCAATAGAGGAAATACAGTTTCTATGGTGGGTCCCAGCTTTGATACAATATTTCATACCTAATTGAGATGAAATCTTGTATAGCTAACTTTCATAACCTGTTAGGAAATAGCTTACGGTGAGGGAATCAGTGCCAGAACACGATTTAATTACATAGACAATTTTCCTTACAGGTCTAGTAGTAAAATGCTTTCTCTCTCTGCACTGCACCGCTACTAGACAAGCTTTACCACCAAGAGCAGCTTAACAAAAGGAGCGGCATTCCCCCAATGCAATGCATTCTCCATTGAAAATCATCAACATCATCATATATTGCCCATCACAGAACTGAAGCACAATTCTAGTCCAATTGTAGGACATAAACTAGATCATTGTTTATAAGGTCAGACGGCAGCAAAAAATGGCAGGCACTGCAGATATACTGAGATTATGATTTGACTATAAAAGGCCCGTTGTTAGAAGCCAATCCTAAGCATTTTTAATTTATCCAAAGAGAACCATGTAAAGTTGGTGTGATTTGAGGTGAGAAAGGAAAAGGGAAAGTACCAGAAGTGGGGAATCACAAGTCTGAAATTGGAAAAGAAGAGGATCATGAAAGCATTGTCTCCCCCGAACACCAAGCATCACCTGGTGGGCCCTATTAAAGAAGGATAAAATAAACTTCTTTAAAAAAAAGTACAATCTCTTTCTTCCTATAGTAAGATGTCTTATTATCACTTACTATTTTACTCCCCGATCTAAACCCATTTAAGAGTCAGTCTAGCCATTTGATCAAACATCTCCATCCATTCAATCTTCAACTCCCTACCCTCAACTAAGGGTTCTGAGAAACGGAGACGAAACAGCCAACAAACAGCACAGCAGAATGAAATCCAGTAAGGAGGATGGCAATCAAGGAATAGCAGATGATCTTCCTGGAGAGTGGCTGGATTTAAGCCTAGGTAGGAATCTAGCCTCAACACTTGAAGACTCTGACTCTCAATCAAGACCCACTCCTGCTAAGATTTTCTCCTGTAGCTTTTGCATGAGGAAGTTCTTCAGTTCACAAGCACTAGGGGGGCACCAGAATGCACACAAGAGGGAGAGAGGTGCAGCTAGAAAATATCTTTCCCAGAGGATGACAACAATGATGGCTTTGCCCATGAATACCACCATGATCAGATCACTTGACGTCCAGGCCCACTCACTTGTACGCAAACCAAGCAGAGATGGAATGCCAGTCACAACAAGATTTATTGAACCAAGTACAGGGTTTGGTATGGCATGGACACCATACACATTGGACAACAGAATGGATTCAATGTGGCCAGGAAGTTTTTACTTGGATCGGCAACCATCAGAGCAGCCATCAGATACACATAACCTCGACTTAAACCTCAAGCTGTAATAAGTAAAATCCATCTCCCAACTTTAGAATTCTTCTTGTCTCCACTTTTCCGCCATGGATTTTTATTGATTTATCAATCAGTTACTTCCACTCACTTAGAGGTGTAATGTGGGAAACCTAATGTGGGATACAACAACAGAATGTAAGATCTTACTATAGAATAAGACTGGTGTAACTTATGTTGCGTGTACTTTTCCCTTACTGCTCGCAAAGAATTTCCTCTCCTACACAATTGCAAGTCATGAATGGCAAGTAAACAATCCTTTAGTTCAGATGCTTTGTAACCTTAGGTGCTGTTTGTTTGTGTCTTAATGACTCTTAATGGACAACCTCTTAATCGCTAAGAGGAACAAAGTTGTTTGTTTTTTTTTTGTTACATCTGAATGCCTCTAAATGGTTGAGATACAAAATCAAATCTAAACCATTAAGAGGAGCATCTTAATGAACTTGGACAAAAATATCCTCTTCAATATTAACAAATTCCTCTTATATCCAACACTCAATATTATTATTATTATTATAATAATAAATATTATTATTATTATTATAATAATAAATATTATTATTATTATTATTATTTTTATAATAATAATAATAATTATTATTATTATTATGATTATTATTATTATAATTATTATTATCATAATTTTTATTATAATTATAATAATAATTATTATTAGTACTATTTTTAATATAATTATTATTATTTTTATAATAATAATAATAATTATTATTATAATTAATATTATTATTACTATAATTATTATTATTAATTATAATTATTATTAGTATAATTATTATTGTAATAATTATTATTTTTATTATTATTAATATTATAATAATAATTATTATTATTATTAGTATTATTATTAGCATTATCATTATTATTATTATTATTATTATTATTATTATTATAATTATGATTATTATTATTATTATTATTATTAGTAGTAGTAGTAGTAGTAGTAGTAGTAGTACTATTTTTAATATAATTATTATTATTTTTATAATAATAATTATTATTATAATTAATATTATTATTACTATAATTATTATTATTAATTATAATTATTATTAGTATAATTATTATTATAATAATAATTATTTTTATTAATATTAATATTATAATTATTAATAATAATAATAATTATAGTAATAATAATTATTATTAATAATAATTATAATTATTATAATTAATATTATTATTACTATAATTATTATTATTAATTATAATTATTATTAGTATAATTATTATTATTATAATTATTATTATTTTTATTAATATTAATATTATAATAATTATTATTATAATAATTATAATTATGATTATTATTATTATTATAATTATTATTATCATAATTTTTATTATAATAATTATTATTATTAGTATTATTATTAGCACTATCATTAATATTATAATTATTATTTTTATAATAATAATAATTATTATTATTTTTATAATAATTATTATTATTTTTATAATAATAATAATTATTATAATTAATATTATTAATTATAATTATTATTAGTATAATAATAATAATTATTATTATTATTATTATTATTATTATTATTATGTTCAACTGTTATAGGGTTAAAATGGTAAAATACTGTTATTCAGACATCTGAAAAAAATTGATTATCAAACAATATTTTTTCATTCAGATACAATTCTATTCAGATGTTCTATATTATTCAGATGTCTAAATTATTCAGATCTTAATACAGAATTTTATCAAACAGCACCTTAGTATTGCTGCAATGCTAAACTCTGTGGGATAAAAAAAACATGAAATTAGAGCTACTCATTAGTCACACTCGCACACAAATAACATTTGAGAATCAGTAAAAATAAAAATATACAATAAATGTATCAGTACTAAATAAGTGGACAACTCTATCAAACACTCAGAAGTTATTCATAATAATTTGCATTTTGTGTATAATATAACTTTCTAATCAATTCCCTAGAGAACACCAATATCATACAGCCACGTCAATTCAATTTTTCCCCTTTAAAACTAAGCTATGCTTGAACTTTTAACACTCTAGTTACCACCAGATTCCTAACCTTTTTCATGATATATTGCTTTGGATTATCAGTATGTCAAATCCTAAAAATACATGTTATCAAGAGAAAGGGATATAACTAATATACTTGTTCCCACTTTTAGGACTCATTTTTGTACATGTCCCTTTATTTGTGCCCTTCTGTAACACTCCCTTCCCGACTAGTGGAAAGGGAGACTACGCACGAACGAACGAACTCTAAAAAGAGTGTCAAAACAAATAAGAAAACTCTCTTCACACTTGCCCTTGAATCCCCTTGCAAACCTGTCGGAAGAAAAACACAGCATGAGCCAAATGCCCAGTACGGATAAAGAGTGCACAAATAAAAACTGAAATTGAATAACAAAATCAACTGAACCAAACTGAGATTAACAAAATCAACTGAATTGAATAACATAATCTTACTGAACTAATTTACTGAACTGAACTGATTTACTGAACTGAAACTGATTTACTAAACTGAAACAGACCCACTGAACTGGACTGACTTACTGAACAACATAAAAGGCTGAATTGAATGGTTGTGTTTATTTCATACCGAGCTCAGAACAAAACAGAAATATACCTTGTCACAAAGACAAGTCAAAATACTGCCACACAGGCAGGCACACATTGGACTGCAGATCCAAATGTATACAAAATCGAAAAGGTGTGCTCGGCACTACGAACAACACCAGATCGCAGAACAGAACAAAACAAAATGCTAGGGCCGACCCATACGCCTCCCACAACAAAACACCAATGCCCACTGAAACACAAAATGGAGACGCCGTGGACTGATCACACCGCCACGGAAGTGTCATGCCTCAGTGCCCAGAGACATGTCTGTGGTACCCCCACAGGTGGTTATAGCTCAGGTATACCCTACGGTACTTTCTAATAAAAATATCATGTCACAACGAATGCGACACAATATCACAAAAGGAATTCTAATACGCACATGCTAAACCGAAACAAATCGACACAAAGTGTCCCAAATATACTAGCATGTACGTTTCTATAGAATCAAAATAAAAACTAGACATGCTTAATAAGTCTAAAGAGTACAAACTAAGTTGCGAATATCTAAACTCAAACAAAACTATCATATGGATTTGACTATGAACAATATATCAAAATAATATCCAAATTCTAATGAGGAACAAAACAAACAAATTAAAATCAAAGGAATATCGCTGAAAGAGTACGGAATCCGTACCTGGAATACGCAATGAAATATCCGAAATTATATTGTAAAACTGACTCGTTAAATTCCCTCCATCGGAACTAATTAAACAAAATAAATGAATTGATAAATAAATAGTTAATCAATTGATTAAGTTTTATACATTTTCTCTCTATTAGGCAAATCTGAAATCCTTCCATTCTAAACAAAATTATACCTAAAGTTATACATACATAAATATTCTAATCATGGTAACGTATTAATAAATAATAGTTTTCTTATTCCTTCCGAAATACATATAAGTATATTTTCAAAAATATTCTTTCCATTTTTAATTCTATTACAAACAAATATTTTATTATTATTATTAATATTATTATTATTATTATTATTATTATTATCTGACAAAACTTTAAAGTTACAAAAATACTAATTTAATATTCCAAAATGCTAATTACTAACAAAGATATACCAAAATATATTAATTAACAAACTAAATAGCATACAAAAATTAAAACTACAAAATTAAAACTAATACATTAAATTAAATAATTGCACAAAGAAAGAAAAAGAGACATACCCGAAATTATGAGGTTCGTAGTCCGCCCACGTCCTCGACACCGAAAAAATATTTTAACTATGGAGGTCCTTACTAAAAAGGTCCTTGCACAAAAAGGTTTCCTCAAATTGGGTAAAACCTTAATGTTTAGGTATTAAAATGGGAAGGGGGTAGGCTCCTATATATAACTAAGGAAAGGGAGGATGGCTTGCAAAGTTAGCGATGTGGGACAAAAATGAAAAAGGAACCGGGTATTACACCTTCCTTTCTAGATTTCTTAGCCCTCAAGAAATTAAGTTATCATACAAGCAGGTCTAAAAAGCATCAACAACTGCTAAAAGTTCATGGACAGGAGTGGATAATCTACTGATGAGCTCAAAATCAGCATTCATCTCATAGTTTAATTGGGAATAAATAAAGGATTCAGCAATTCTGAAAAGTAATGATTGCTACCACAAAAGATGCACAAATACCATATCTAATCATCTATAAACTGTGTAAATGGAAGGTATATCTGTATATCTTACCCAAGAATGCTTCTTTGGTTGAATTGTAAATTTTTGAAATAAAGATGGCCGAAGCAGCAATCATTGATGGAACAAATCGCACAGTACCATAATCTACTAAACTTAGCTCCGCAAGATAAGAAGCCAAGAACTCAAACTGCAGATCTAATAGCTGAAACAGCAAAGTTATTGACTCAGTAAGTACTAAAGAAGGAAGAAAAAAACAAAGTTTCAGGGTACAGGTAGAGCATTCATACTGTGGAATATTCTTGAGCAGCCCTGGTGAAAATTCCGCAAATCCACCAATATACTAGCAAGTAGTATAATATAATTATAATCGCAAAATAGCAACATCAGCAGCATAATTAACATATAAATGAGGACCCAACAATGACAGATGAAATAATTAATAACCTTTTGACAATGCTCTTACCTGAGAAACGTTTTCGTTGTTGGACTACTTATCTCAAAGTTAAGAAATTTAAGAATCTCTTTTTCAAAATCAACCACCTGTACATTCATCCCGTAGGTTTTACATGCTACAATAGGGTGTACATGAAAAATTAGACAGGACACCAAATAGAGAACCCACCTCCTCTTTGGTATAAATATTATCTGTTAATATAGCAAAAATCTTCGATATGGGGAGGACTGATCTCTTCATATTTCCTGTCATTAACCATAGATTAGCTACCATTAAAAGCACCAAGCAAAACAATAATAAATCAAAGGAAAATTAATTCCAGGGTACATAACATACGAGGCTATGAGCATGCTATAAACACGAGCTTATTCCTGCTCAAGGCATGTGATCACAGGAATCTGTCAATGTAGGATACAGTAAGATAAAGGGTGTCAGAGAAAAGTTTGTACTCCTCTGCAACCTCCACCAACCAATCCACAAGGATTTCTCGCATTCCCGCTGTAACATCCTTCTGAACCTTTTCAAGGTAATCAGGCAAGGGTCTCCTCTTTTCCTCCATCTAAATACAGATTAACATTAGAAAGATAAAATTCCACTGAATAAACTTCTCTTCCACTTCAGAACGTCTTAATAGGAGCATCTCTCATTTATTTTATATACTTAATGGATTAATTTATCCTAGCATCTCTTGATCAAGTCTAGTACAAATATCATGTTTATTCCTTAATAAACTTAATTGTTGTGATATTATATAAACCATAAGCATTGCGACAACTTTTTAATATTTTTCAAGTATATTCAGTATAAAAGTGAATCTAAGTGAGACAGATCAAAGGGTAAAAATATCACAGAATAAAAAATGAGTGAGACAGATCAAAAGGTAAAAATATCACAGAAAATAAAAATAAATATCATATTCATCCAAAATCCAGTTAAAGAAATAGTCAACCTATCAAAAAGAAATCCCCCAAGCCCGTACAAAAAATAATGACCATCCTACAAGGTCATCAAGTGAAACAACAATTCTGAAACCAAATCTACATCAGACCCTAATTTCAGATAAACATGCAGAAAATCATCCAAGCACCTATATCAATTTCAACTTACACAAACCAAGCTATACACTGCAATTATCCATTATTAGCACTGCAAGCATACATAAAACAAATAATTAGAGTAAACCACAGTTTGTGTTTGGCTAGTGGCTACTATCAAAACACTAAAGTGCACGAGCACTAACATCTCCAATCCCATAAATTCTATTCCAAATTATCCAAACAAACAAAAACAAAAATACCAATATAACAGAAAGTGCACAAATTGAGTGCAGTAATTCATTAACCTACCCAAAACAGAATAGGAACAATAAATTCTAATGACTCTATTAAGCAACCAAAAATGGGGGAAATTAAAGAATCATCTTTATACCTCCACAGAATGAAGATGCTGATAGATAAGAGACGGAGGACCACATTTCTGTGAGCCATCATGGGTATACCACCTCTATCTCGGGCTCAACCGGCTTCTGAACAAAAATATTTTTCACTGTCTTCTTCAATTTGGGTTCGGGAGTCTGAGTCATATCAGCAGAATCGGAACCAACATTAACCGAGTTAGTTAGCTCACCCAACACGGCCCGATTCTTCGTGGCGGGCATTTATATTTGATTGACGGTGGAGATCGAGGAAAATGCTCTTTTTTTGATTACCCTGGTGGTGTGAACGCAGTTTTCTTGGTCGCCCATTCTTTGGGTTTTTCACTGAATGATTGGAGTATAAGTTTAGGATTTTGCAAATGAAATGAAGACATTGGAGCCTGTTTAGAGTATAGTTTTAGGGTTTTAGAGGTGAAATGAAGACTTGGGAGCTTGAGGGCGAAGTATGCGTCTCCCTTCGTAAATATCCCGAGGAGAGAGAGAGTGACAAGGCCAGAAAGGGCATTTTCACAATTTTGAAAAAAAAGCTTTTGCCGCGTTTAGAATTTTTACAGTTTTGCTCGTTTTGGACTTGGGAGCTCAATATATAGCATCTTATATTATGGGCCCACCGCCTCTATGGGCCTGTAAAAAAGAGAGAAAAAGGCCCAATAATGCCTGCGAAGATAATGATTCCTAGTAAATCCGTACCCTAGAACACCCGAAACTTTCATAATTGTGAGACCCACCATCCACCATAATGGGTTGGATCTCACAACTGACAAGTGAAAGAATTCAGCTGTTTGTACTCAAAAAATGACTTTACGTAACATTATTTTGAGAATCTTGCTATGATGATCAATTGGTGTAGATATTAAATGTGACGTATATGGATATATACGATACAAAATAATTAATGAAAAATATATATATTATTATTTTATTTTATCGCTACGTGGATCATAATCTAACTTACATGTATATCGTTTTTTTTTATTTTGAGCATTTATTTATCTGAATAAAATAAAATTCAATATACAATTTAAACTTGATTGTTAAGAAATTAAATAAGTTCTAGCTTTAGAAGTGCCAAATATATAGCATACACAATCTTTTATATTCATAATTTAGCCAGAGAGCTGGATTAATAATATACGTGGCCTTAATGGAATCGATCTTTTCTTTTTTTGTGTATGTTCGTGATTAAACGAGTCAAAAAATTTATGTTAAGAAACGCCATTTGTATCTATTCAACTAAAAAGTTGATACAAAAATTCAGTAAATGTAGTAGTATGATTCTATTTGAAATCATCTCCCTTCTTATCCTTTGTTTGGATATAAAAAGCTTATATGCATCTTACCCACCAGTAAGTAACCTCTTTCTATTTCTCCAGAATGTGTATAATAGCCACATACAATATACTGAATTGAGAGCCGCAAGGAGCCTGGACTTTTCCACTACAATCGCACATAAGCACCGGTGGCCTTGATCCCACATTGTCTCCACCACAATACCTGTTGGATTTTTTATGTGTTTATTTTTCTCAATTTTCAAAATATGAGAGAATGTTTGATACATCTTATGGGGAAGAAGTTAATCTACAATAATATAAAATAATTACATTACATCTCGAGGGGCAAAATACAGTGTGGGTTTCTATATATATCTCTGGTGATTTCTAAAAATGAGTTTGTGTTCAGAAATTGCCTTGAATTTAACCAACTTTCTGAGGATGAAACTAGAGTACGAGTTTGCTAGGAAAACACCAACACTGATCAATATTGGAAAGAAACTATTGCCATCATAGCTTATTCTTTCCCCAGAAATTCACATGCACAGAAACAAAAATGAAAAATGCCAGCACAATCCACCAAGAAAATAGTTACAGAGATGTGACGAATTCTCCTTTTCTTCTAAAGATACGTGTAGAAAATGTCTATTGAGTTTTCACGAAAATTCATAACATGTCGGATACAATAATTAATTTGGCAAGATTCTGAATACACACTTGTATTGAGGTGTTCAGAAACCTCCCCCGCTGACAATGGCGCACAACCATTCCACCTGAATGCAGCTTTAATACAACAATGTAGTAGTACAAGGGACCTTTTCAACCTGTAAAACTACAACCAATTACCAATCTAAATGGATTGACACCCAGCGTTTTCTATGATTCTAGATCCAGAACGACATTTCTTGAATAAAAAATATAGGCCTATGTCAATAGCCAGCACACAATTTAAAAATCTACCTTAATGGAGCAAACCTTTTAGAATGCATGAGGTTAACTATTTTATGATATGATCTAGCAGTTTAAATTACTTTTGAAGCATCCTTGCCTGAACGAGAACAATTTTGACAAATTATTTCATAAGTTTCAGGATATCCTTCTTCAAGCAGCTCGTCTCAGAAAATTTTGCTTCCTCCTCTTTCCTCTGAGTGCTAATGTTTCTATTGTGACTATCAAAACTCAGAATTGCCTTCTTCCACCAGATTCTAAGTTAATTTTCCGCCTTCCTCATTCTCACTTCTGAATCCTAAGGTTTCTATTGTGACTATCAAAACTAGAAACTCAGGAGACAGATTTCATACTTTTTGATTGGATTCTGCTACTTTTTCTTTCCCGAGTTTTCGGTGAATTAATTTCTGCACTCTGCTTTGGTGTGTCTTCCGTGCTTGTGTTGGGTACTGTTGCTCGACTATCAAACTTCGCTTTTCTTTTTTTAGATTTCGAAATACTAGAATTTTGTCCATTGTCTTCCTCTGTATCCATTTTCAGCTTCACATCTCCGCTGCAGCATTCTATGATACCGGGACTTGCTTTAGCTTGTTCATTCTTTTCAATCCCATTGCAAGTAGCATCTTCCGTCAATTTCGGTTCAGGCACATCCAGCTTTTTGTTTTTTTGGCCAGGAGTGCCTTTATTTGGGTCAGTTTCAGCTACGCTCAATGCCATGTGTGACGAATGACGAGAGCTCCAACGAGCATTTTCAAACCATTTGCTTACCTGTTTAACAGAAAAAGTTTTGCAGAGTGAAGGAGGAAAAAAAATTAGAGAACAAGAAATAGTTACACGCTGTTATACATGGGGTATTTTACCTGCTGGACTCCAAGTGCTAGTTCTCTAGCCAAATTTTCTTTAACTGCTCGCTCAGGGTATTGATTCTCCTTGAATGATTGAAAGAGTCTCTGCACATCAAAGTGACCATCAAGGTGGTAATGCATACTGGAAGGATCACATTTGGATGCCATATAATACGATATGTTGCACTATTAATATTATATATAACTTCTATATTGTCTTCAAAAGTTACAACTTTTGCAAACAAAATAATTGTGTATTGCTCTCAAACTTGTATGTGTACATTCTGTAATCTTTGGTGCAACAAATTACTGATAAAAAGGTAATTACTGTCACCCTCTAAATACAGTACTTCTCCTAAGCAAACAGAACACCAGAAATGAAAGATAATATCAACAGTTGTGGGTCAAATATAAGACCTAATTCAATCCAGTCCCCAGGATGCTAATGCAAAAGTTAAATGATAATGACTATGATACCTGAGTTACATCTTCTGCATATGTTGATCTAGTATTACTTCTACCACTACTACCAGGTGCAAAAGAGTCTTGACGTGATCTAGCAGGTGGAGAATCTGTGCCTTCAACATCAAACTTCTTACTAGTTCTCCGTTTGTGAGTACCCTCACCCTCTTTCTGGTTGTGCTCCAATTCGCTAGCATCATTCCCATGCTTCACTGTTGGAGTTTCTCCATTGGGCAACACTAAAGTAGCTTTCCCAGAATTATTCCTTCTTCTCTTTGATAAAACTGTATTCGCATAGTCTTCATCACTTGAATCAGAAGAAATGTTCCCATATTCCTCCTTCAAGGATCACGGAAATAAACTCAGTCAAACAGGTAAGAATAATAAATGAAATACCAAATACCCTAGTAGGAAACAGTAAGACTAACATAGTCTTCATCACCGGAATCAAAAGATGTGTCCCTTTACTCCTCCCTTCAAGGATCAAGGAAATAAACTAAAAATGTCAAACAGGTAAGAACAAGAAAAGTAAAACAAAATACCCTAGCATGAAACAGCAAAACTAACATAATACAGTTAAGGTTCAAATGTAAATGTGGTTTGTTTGCTTTGAAGCCATACATTCTCTTAAAAATGTTTTCACCATGGTACAGTCCTTGGTTGAACATAAGAATGTCAAGGATGTCAAACAATTTACAGAAACTGACCTACAAATTCTGGAAATTTTATCTTAACTGCTGCATCTAAAGGCTTTTTTTTTTTTTTTGTTGATATTTAAGCTGAACATAAAAATGTCGAGGATGTCAAACAATTTACAGAAACTGAGCTACAAATTCTGAAAATTTTATCTTTAACCGCTGCATCTCAAGTCCTTTTTTTATTTTTTGATATTAAAGTTCGAAGCCAAGTATGGGGATTTGAACGAGAAACCTCAACCGTATGGCATGTATCCATGCATGAACTCATATAAATATGTTTTTACATCTTTTAGTAGGAGTGTAGGACATGTAGATATTCTTAGAATCATCTATCAAATGCTGAAAAATGAGGATATGCTTTCTTTAGGTAAAAACCTATACAATGTATTTTTTGGTGTTGTAATACCAGGCCATATTATAGGCTCCATTACCCCCCCCCCCCCCCCCACCCCCTTTCTTTTCAAATCCATACAAGAACATAAAAAAACCTTCATGGGCTATTTTTTTGTCACGAGCTGGACATGGGTATGGTAGTCGTGTGGGTTATGTGTCAGATCCTTCACTCAGTCGGACACTCCATGTCACAAAGGAAGAAGGACAGTGACTCAGGACAAGACAAAGGGAAAAAAAGAAGCGAGTATTATAATGAGAATATGGAGAATCGCTCTAATTAGCGTGCCTCTCGCACAATTTCCTCTAATAATATATGGAAATTTACCGACTGCGATGCCACAATGTTATATAAATGTGCAAGGTTTCATGGATTTGTCAAGTCCATGTCTATTAGAAAAAGAAAATAAAATGCAGAAAGTAAGGAAATTGAGAATAAATTACGGAAGAATCATATCATTTAAGGGACTCACATCATGCAGCTTTTTGTAGTCCAATCTCTCTACATGTCTTTTTGGATATAGAGAGCCCGAATCACCTTGCCCAGGATCTGACTCCAAAAGAGATAATAGTTCATCACTTAAAGAGTGCCTCTTCGTCTCACTTTGTCCACATCCTTCTTCTTTGATCTTGATGTGGTTCAAGGTTGAGGTAATGGGCCCCTGAACTTCACCAGGAGGTTCGTTTTCATCAAATTCAACACTGAAGTCTTCAGAGTCAGATGTAAAATCAGAACTTGAGCTTTCTTTTTTAAGCTCCTGATCAGGATCTAAACCACTAGGATCATAATCATCATCCTCCGAATCATCTGAAGGAAGCCCCGAGGTCTGTTCATTATTTGGTAAAGCTTCCGCATCATCTGATGCAGAATAATAATCAGATTCCTCCGAAATTGATTCATCTCCCTGCTCCTTCTCATCCAACTCAGGACCATCAGGATCATAATCATCGTCCTCAGAATCATCAGATGGCAATCCAAAATTATCATCTAGCTTATTTCCTGCCGCTGCTGCTGCCGCCTCCTCGGGGAAGATCTTCTGCAAATGCAAGAGAAGCATAGAAGGAAATGTCAAAAAAACATGCATCAGTAATCAACTCGCAACAGCCAAAAGTAAAGTTTCTGTACTCGACCTCCCAGCGGTCACTGACAGAAATTTTAGTTCCTTGAGAATCATTAAGCAACTCAATGCAGTCCACCTTGCAATCACATCCGGGGCAAAGCCAGCCCTCATCATCAGGAGGAACTGAGATATTTCATATTTAAAAAAAGGAAAAAGAGAAAGAGTAAGCATAAAAAAGAAATTTAGAACCTAAGAAAAAAAACTCCAGATAGTACTATCAATTAAGAGGTTTAAATGTTACTGTATTCTTTCAACAATGGTGGTTCCAAACAGAACTGGTGGAATCCACGTTCACAAGCACCATCACAAAGGATGATGTCGTTATTGATTGCCACATCCTTGGACCCACATTTTGCACAGAATATCTGTTACAAGAGAAAACATTATCAAAAACACAAAAATCTGATTGGAAATGATATGAAACTAAAGAGTAACATGACTTATGGTCAAAAGACATCTCCTACATCCTCACTGTCGATCTCTCCTTCAGCATCAAATAAAGCTTCTGGAAGCCTTCCCTCTGCAGATGACAAATCAAGGCGTTGAAATAGATCTCTTATTTTCAATTTGCGACGAAAAATTTCAGATTTTGCACGTTGAAGCTCCTTCTCTGGCTTTATCTTTTCTAGGCTGCAAAGTTACAAAACAGGAAATGCCAAGAATTAGGGACAATAAGAAATCCTAAATCTAAAACTACCCAGGAATTGCCAAGGTTGCATACTGTCCTCTGAAATAACTTAATTAAAGCAGGCAACTTGAGACAGTCAGTTACATGGACCATTTGTTCAGAGCAGTTGGACATGCAGTGCAGAACATAAACATAGAACAGCCAAAGAAAGCTACTTCACTCACGTCAAGGCAACAGATATGCTGCAATGTCCAACATTTTACATTTCATAACCAAGCTAATTATGGACATAAATGTATGTACATAATTAAAACCCTGCTAGCCCTACCTACTGGTTATGCAGAACCAACCAACGATCCTAATATCGCAGTTATTAGCATACAAAAAGTGAATGAAGAATATGCATTGCATCTCTTTATCGCAAATACAGGTCGCGCTATACATCACCATCTAGTCAAACCCACTACACTGTCCAATTTCCCTCCCTCTCTCTCTCTCTCACACACACACACACATAGACAACTATTGTGTGGATGGCATTATTTACATAACTGGGCGTTATTTACATAAATGCCACCATCGGTACAATAGTTGTTTATATTAAATCGAAGATAAAATGGTATGTTGGCTATGTGGGTCCTCGTTGTAGCATCCTCATAACTGTTGTGTGGACTTGAAACATATACATATATATATATACACACACACACACACACGTGTGTGTGTGTGTGTGTGTTTCGTATCCATGTACTTATTTTTTTCCGACCTACTCAAAAGCTATCAACACATCTTATACTATAAAAAGCGTACCCCATAACGTATCATGATGATGAAATTTTGATTTGTGATATGTATCCAAATTTGATAAAATAAGTGTGTGTGTGTGTGTGTGTGTTTCCTCTCCATGTACTTATTTTTTTCCGACCTACTCAAAAGCTATCAACAGATCTTATACTATAAAAAGCGTACCCCACAACGTATCATGATGATGAAATTTTGATTTGTGATATGTATCCAAATTTGATAACTAGGCCTAGTACCAACATGTTTGAACACATCCACCCCACTCTATGGGTGATGACATGAGTGTAAAACGGCCATTGACATTTTAACTACAAGAGGACAACAACAAATCACTGTGTAAATGTATCCTCAATCCTGCAGATATATAAATCTTTTTAGCAAGCTTTCAGACAGCAAGTCATCAAAACCAAGCAAACCAAAAGCAACTCTCCCAAGATCATCCCATCATTCATTAGTAAAAGGATAAGAATTCTTGAATTTTATATTACTATTTCCTATCTCTAAACAATCAAATTATTCCAAAGTTTACTTCTAATTTGTGTATAAATCCAACTAATGCAATTATCTGACCAGAAAGGACTAGGATCAGTATGAATCTATCAAGAAGATGATAGTATGCAAATCCGATAGCAACAGCAATGCCACAACAAAATATTTTAAAAAGGAGGTAAAAACATCAATTCAAGTACAAACCTTTGTCCTTTCCAGCCTTCACCAGAGTAAGCATCAATGAAGTTCTGTTCATATTTTATTCGATGTAGTAAGTATCTTAGATGTGTCCTTATTCTCGAGAATTCATTAACTGGAGTTTTCTCCATCTGCTTCTTCTTCTTCTTCCTTTTCTTTTCTCTGTCAACACCTACTTCTGCCAAATTATTACTCAGGTCAGGCGCTTTAGGTTTCTCTTGTGATCTTGAGCGTAATAATCTGGTGCTGCCTACAGACAATATCTGAGAATCTTTACTTTGTTTGGGTAATAATCTGGTACCGCCCACTGAAGATGTCAGAGAATTTTCTGCTTTTCTTGGTCGACCACGAGATCTTCTCTCCGTGTGTCCCAAGTGGCTAGGAGTCTTGGCTGCATTTTCCTTGGCTGGTCCCAATTGTTCAAGACCATGATTCTTTGACACATCAGCAGGCTGTGGTCCCAGTTGTGCTAGATTGCAATCTGTTGCATCTCCAGATGTCAGATCCAATTGATCACAACTACACTTCCTATTCAGATCATTTGCAGGTAATCTAAATGGCTCCAAACAAGAATTTATGGTCTTTTCTTCTGGAAAGGTTCCCTTTTGTTCAACACTTATATGGTCACATTCTGACTTTCGGTCTACTGTTGGTCCATCTTCAACATTTTCAATGCCAATCACCTGATTTTCTTGCACTGGTTCATTTACAGTTTCAGAATCAAATTCATTGTTTTGGTCCGACATAGTTTGTTTAGGGTTTGAAATCTTTTCGGTCACACTTCCAGCTTGAAGTTCCATCGGTTCATGACTACATAAGGTGACATCTTGTGGCAGTTGTTCACAATACGCATTTTTTAAATCCTGTGGAAGTCTTAGTTGCTTAACACTAAAAGAAACAGATTCCTCAACCCTCGCTTCTAATGATGCTTTGCGTACATCATCAGCAGTCTCGTGTTTCTGTTTCGCTGGTGTAGTGCATCTACCATTTGGAACAAAATCATGTTTTTGTTCTGATGTACATTGCTTTGGGCTTGAGCTTCCTTCCATCTTACTGTTTTGTTGTACTGCAGGTACATCCCTATCAACAGCTCAATGTGGAGAGGGGGAGGGGGGAGTATCAATGACAATTATAGTCGCAAGTCCTCAACTGTTTTTGTAGCGGAAACATTTAATACAGAATCATATTCCTCAGTGTTTTCCTGCAAAATTAAAAATAATACGCAGAATTGGTATTGATGAAACATGTTTTAATCGCATTCCTCAGTGTTTTTGCTAGCATTTGCAACTCCTATGAAGCCATATATAAAACAAATAATATGCAGCCAGACAACTTTTGGCCCAAAAGTTACTCTATTGTAGGAAAGTTCTTTCTCTCAGCTTATGGGAGTAAATTTTATTACAATAGAGTACATGCTTAACCTTCTACTAAGATCTTTTTGTTGAATCAGTAAATGACCAATTCAATAAAGTATCTATCAAAATAGTGAGGAAGGGAGACCAAGGAATGTAAGGAACATATATTTTTCTTTATATGTTTAAATCCAAAGTTATTTTATTAAGCTCGTTAATACCACAACCATTTATTATAGTGCCAAACACAAGGTACAACTTTTACTGCATAGGCTACAATACTGCAATTCGTCTGATTTGGCCTCATAGACAACTGAAATAAAATTAAATATTTCCATTTATTATATCACATACGGAGTCTAGATTTAATAATGAACTATACATATACTTAACATACAAGTAAGATCCAATCAATTATTCATTTCCATGGTTACAGTTTATTGCATCCACATGACTCTCGGCCTTGAATCAGCACTTTCTCTTTTGCAAATTCGATAAATCTTGACTGGAAAAACAAGGACTTGAAAACTGTTTTACATTTGTCCTAATTGCCATGCATATGAACTGAGACCTGCACCCCTAATACAACCATAATTTTAACCACTTCGTGAACTCAGAACTCCTTACTAAGTCAAAAAAGAACAAAAATTTGCCCTTTTCATAGAATTCGAATACCAAAGAGTTCATCTATGAGTACCACAACCCATATGGAGTGACACCAAAAAGGGACCAGCACCAGACAGGTTCTATTGATAAACAGAAGTATTAAGTTTGAATAGCATAGCATGAGTACTCAAGTACCTATATTGACTTCAAGGATAGTTGGGAGTAGGGACGAAAGCACCTAGAAATCGCCTATATTGATATATATAACACCCTATACTTCCGAAAATAAAAAAAAACTTCTGGTATTCGACCTATTGGTATATATATTTGTAACTATTTTCACGTAAGTGGACATGTCTAAAAAAGAAGAAAAAATAAATAGTCTTCCCACAATATACCCAAAATCAGACTACACCAAGTATAGCCAAATTGAAATGGTTAAAACTGACACTCAAATATTTCCAATTTATACAGTTCAAATTCACTCCATACAATGATTTTTTTTTAAAATGACCAGAAACTATCCCATCTTATCCTACATTATTGCTAAACTTCCATAACATAACTGAATCATTCAAACAAACACAGCTCCCACACATTTCTAGCCCTAACCTGTTTGAGCATTCAAAATTCCCACCCAAAAAAAAATGAAAAATAAAAAACTGTATAGAAAAAATCTTGCCAATAGGTTCCAAAAGATGACAAAAACATCAACAATAAGAACAATTACATATCTTCATTCTCTTTACATTTCTACGCAATCAAAACAAAGCATAAACAACCACAAATAACACACACATAAAATGAGAAATTAGCTCAGGAGCTTACCTTATCTTGCAGAAAATATGAGAGAGAAATATGACTCCGATCAAAACCTCAGGAATAGAGAGAGAACGAGAGTGGATAGTCTAGGCCCTAGGGTATTTGAACTGAGAAAAGTTTATGATAAATTGATGAGAGAGAAAATGGAAGAGGTTTGAGTCGGTGGAAAATAGTGGCTTTGGTTTTGTGCGCCCGAGACTTTCTCTCACCGCCGATAAAAGGAAAAAAGTGGTCTGCGTGTCGTTGGTCTCCTTTTCTACGGGGCCAGCCAATGACTACAAATTAACAGCCCAGGGCTTCTTCATTTCAGCCCTTGCAGCGGATTTCGCCTGAGTTTTGCTTAGTAGGGTGAATTTGGGCCGGATCGGGCCCTATTTTGTCATCATCCCCAAATCTGTCTTTTTCCGGGTTTTAATGGGTCAGAGTTTAAGTCCTATTTGATAACCACTTCTACTTTATTACTTTTGCTTTTAATTTGTTTTAATAAGTAAAAAAAAGAAGCAAATAATATAAAAATAATAATTTATATGTTGACAAATTTATAATAAAGTTAAATTGCGAATAACGTGTACCACTAAGCAATAAAATAAATTACGATAGGATCAGCTATTTAAGAAGGGAGATCCAAGTTTATCTCAAACCCACATTGATATCTTATATCACCATCGCTAATGTGTGGGATCTTCGATTTGCTTCTCATATGACAAGCCTTTTCCGTTTAGCCAGAAGTCCACACACTCTAATACCACATGTTATAATATAAGCTCAAATTCTTATTTTATTTTTAAAAGCTAGTTATCTAAGAGAGGAGGTTCAAATTTATATCAACTTCACATTAATATCTCAACTCTTATTTCTTCTTAAAAAGTTAGCTATCTAAGAGTGGAAGTTAAAACTTATATCAAAATCACATTGATATCCTATACTACTGATGTGTAGAATCTCGGATTTGCCCTCTCTCCCTTATGACAAGCCCTTTCTACTTAGTCAATACTTTACAGACTCTAATACCACATGTTACGATATAAGCGCAAACCCCTATATTCAATATATGAGATCCAAGTCTATATCAAGCACACATTGATATGAAACCCACATTTAAGAGATGAAGTCTAAGTTTATGTCAAACCCACATTGATATGACAAGCTCACATATGATTCGTTAGAGATCTCATACTATCAATGTGAAATCTACCCCCATATGACAAGCTTACTTATAACAAATCATGTACCCCGCATGACAAACTCACATGATTTGTTATAAATCTCATACTATCAATGTTAGTTAAGCCCCCCTCCCCCCCCCCCCCCCCCCCCCCCCCCCCGCGTATGCCAAGTTCACATGATTTTCATAACAAATCATACACCCCGATACGACAAGCTCGTGTATAATATTCATAACAAATCGTCGTTACAATATTAGTTAAAACTCTTATTTTTTCTTAGAAAGTTAACTATTTAAGAGAGAACATTTTAATCTATATTAACCCTATATTAATATTTTATATTACCGATATGATAACAACTCACCACATGACAAGCTCGTATGTGATATTTATAACAAAATCACTATTAGTCCATATTTGTCTCACGAATCTACGTAGTTCGCTAATTATTATCAACATTATTCAATTTTTTCCGGGTTTTGCTTTTTGATGGGCTATAGATTAAGGCATGATGTATAAGAATTGGGTTCCATCGAAAAGTTTGGAAATCACTACAACTTTAATATTTGTGTTTTTAGTTTGTTTTCAAAAATAAAAAATAGTAAATAACATATAGCACTGCATACTCTACCCAAAAAAAAGGCAAAAACACTATATTTTTGTTATCCCCTAAATATGATGGCCTTTAATTTTTGTAACTGTGAAATACTAATAAAATTATGATTAAAAACTTGGGTATATATTTTTTTGCATGCAAATGATTATGCACTACTCTTTTTTAGGACAAAATGAATTATAATTTTGGGAAGTAATTGATTCATTTTAGTGTGTATAGACTCCCTCTATTACAAATTATATGATTATTATTGATTTTTAAAAGTCAATTTGAGATATTTTCAAACTCAAAATTGAGATGAATCATTAGAAGTTATGAGACAATAAAATTTATGATGAATAAATTTTTTTAAATAGTTATTATATTAATTAAAATATATAAAAAAAGTTATGTTAATTTTGAGTTTATTTTTAAAAAAAATTAATTTTAAAAAATCTATAATAATCAAATAATATAAAATAAAGCAAATATTATATAATTATTTAAAGATTTTTCGATGTTTCTTGTCAAAACGTAATAAGCATTACTTAAGATTGGATATATGGGCTATACACCTATATACACTCATGTAGAGTTAGACATGCACAAAAGTCTGTGACCGCAGGCCGAATATAGGCTATATGCTTATATATAGTCATGTAGAGGTAGACATGCACAAGAGTCTATGACCTGCATATTGGCCTAATTTGGCTTGAACTCGATCTAGTTAAAGTTCAATTTGGTCAAGACCTGACTCGTTCAAGCTCGAACTGCAGGTTTCAAAAAGACTACTGTTTGAACATTAAAATTCGATCCTACTTGGTCTACAAGCCGTTGTTATAAAATTATCTTTAATTAATATGTTATTATTGTAAATATTGCTTTTGTATTACAAATATCTAATATAATAAAATGCAAAGCACTTTGAATTAATCATCCGGACCGTTCAAAGTTTGGCATAAATCTAACCATTCATTCACTTTATATCTCATCTCTCTTCTTCATTCTTCATTATCCATCCTTCATCCTTCTCCTTCTCCTTCTCCTTCTCCGCCCTTCGCCTTTCATCCTTCATCATTCTCCTTCTCCTTCTCCGCGTGTTTCAGTGCCGTAGGCACGGGTGTCCTCTAGTTTGTCTATATTAAGCCAATAATAAAATAATTATTCAATTACTCTGTTATATGTTTAAGATATTAAAAACGTAGTCCGCCTACTTATTTTTGTTTCTCACTACAATTAAAACAAGTGATGGAGAGGAAAATAAAATGAAAAGTTAAGATATAATAGTATACATTTTAAAAAACTAATAAATTATATGCATTCTCAAAAAGACTTGTCTCGTAGTTTATTTTTTTAGAAAATGTTGTTCACTATCAAGTTTAAACATAATTATAGATCACTCTAAATGTATGGTTATAAAGAATTACAGAAAATTAACTGGACTAATGCCTAGCTCGGCCTACAAGTCTTAAAAGGCTAAATTTTTGTTGAGAAGTTCAGTCCGACCTGACCTGTAGATTCAAAAGTTAAAGTCTGACTTGTCAAGTGTCGGCCAGAATAAATCAAATCGATCTGTTACGTATATCTATATAGAGGTAAAATTGAATTATTATTTTTTAAGTTCGATTACGTATTGCAAAATTTATCCCGATAAATGATAGTAAAAAAATTGATAAATAAGTTTTCAATACATATCATTTCTCTAACTATTGCACATAAAATATTCTATCATTCACTTTGCCACGAGGCGGAGTTGGTAGGCAAAAATGGATTGATGATTTGCGTACGTTTTGGTGCCGCTGAGGGTTTTTTTTATTGAACAATGAAATGTTTTTTTAATATCACTAATTTACAGATAAGCACTACGCATGTGTTAAAAAAATATATATTATAAAAATAAAAGACGAGAGATAGTAGAAGAGCAAAAAGAATAAAAGTAAATAAAAAAATTTACAGAATAAAATAGAAAAAATATTATTATTATTATTATTTTTTGTTTATACCATTTATTCCTTCTGTTTTATAATATATAGATAAATAGATTAATAATTTTAACAAAATATTTTTTATACGAATGCGTGCTTAAAATCGTTTGAAAATAATTTAATTCATAATTTAAATTTAATTGACTCGTAAAAAGAGATCAGAAAGAGCCATTTTGAAATTTCCGGTTGAAAATTCATTACTGAAAATTTTAAAATCATAATGCTGGGGTGGATAACGTTCTTTCTTGCTATTGATCGATTACAATTAGCTTAGGAAAGGCGATGCGCTCAGTAAACTCTTATCAACTAAAAATTCGATACTCTTACCTCCAGACGTGCACCCTTCATCAAAACCCTCATTGTCAATTGTAAATTATACTCTTTTTTGTCTTAGAATAAAAATTTTAATTGATTTTTTGTGTATATTAAAAAAAGTGATAAAATTATTTATATTTAAATTCTCATTTAGTTATATAATTTTGTATACATGATTAATGACATTTCATAAATATATATAAAGAATAAAAATATAATAATTAATATTAAAAATATTATAAATAAATTATTAAAGATAAGTGCATATTTAAATTTGGTCTACTTAAAATAGGAGAAGGAGGGAGTATTTGTTTTTATAGAAATAATAATATTTGTGGATAGCAAAAATCAGTGCGAGTAAGAGAAGTGGAGGAGAGAGAGAGCTGGTGCCTGGTTGTGATGGGTTAATGGTTGATGGCAACCTTTTCTTCCTCCTCCTCCTCCTGTTTCCTCTCATTCTCTCTTCTACGTTCCTCACTCCGCCTTCCCCCTCCTCCTTTTACTTTCCCTCTCCTCATAAAATTCCCTAGCTGCTCCAGAGTTTCCAAAACCCTAGTTTTAGCTTCCTCTTCTTCTCCGTATTCTTCTTTCGGCGATTTCAGCTCCGAAAGTGAAAAATCACGCTCAAAGGTGTGCATCTTTATTTCATTTCATCACTTCAATTAACTGTTACTATTCCTATTGTTTCAATCAGTTTGATTTAGTTGTTGTTGTAAACAAATTAACGAACTCTTGAACTAATTGAAAAGAAATCAGAAAGTATTCTTATTGGTTAATTGACAACTTATCCATTACTTTATATGTTAATAGATTCGATAAAGATCAAGGTTTTATATTTCTATTGAAATTATTGGCGAAAAGCTTGCAACTTTGCAATTCGGTTCGATTTGGATAACAGTTGAAAGTCACATTTTGACTTTGCTTTTAGAAACAATAAATATTTCATTATCACAAAGAAATTTTGGTTAATTTGCAACTGGGTGGAGTAAGGTTAATGGAAAAAATTGTTAGAGCTGATAAAGTACAAAAAACTTGTGTGCCACCTGCTTTTTGTTGAGTTGCATCACTTTCCTCTCAGCACGTACGTATCACACCAGCACCTTTCCAAACAGGGCTGATATTTCAGTAATAGTTATAGTAACTCGTCATTAATAAATATAATCATCACATGAGAGAAGAACTGTGAGTAATTTTGTACTTGCATCAGTAAAAGAGAAAGAGATAGCAAAGATTTAGACAAATTTATTTCCAATTACTGTACCAAGAAAAATTATGTTTAGCATGACATTTGAGTGCTCAAATTTCAGAAATTGGTTCTCTCAGATTTAATTCAAGAGATAGAGCCTTTGGATGTGAGTGTCATTCAGAAGGATGTACCACCTACTACTGTGGATGCCATGAAGAGGACTATATCAGGGATGCTGGGCTTACTTCCGTCTGACCAGTTTGAAGTATTAATTGAAGCTTTATGGGGACCTCTCTCCAAGTTATTGGTTTCTTCAATGATGACTGGGTATGTTTGTTTACTCTAGCATCTGCTTATTAGTTTTGTATGCCAATAGGATGGAGGATGTAATGAGAAAAAGAAGTTTGCTATTTGGAGTTTGAATGTCTGAATTATTTTATGATTCAAGTTCCCTGGTTCTTTTAAAAGTTGTTGCAAACTATGTTCAATATATCATCTTTCATTTTGGAAACTTTTTTTAATATTCTATGTGTGACTGACAGATCGTAATTTTTTTGCCTTGTTTCAGATAGTATCTAGATATCTGTAGTATGTGTTCTATTTCTTTTCATTCTTTACCAATGGATGTCCATAAAGATATTAGATATTGAGTTGAATTCTTCTTAACTGCAGGTACACATTGCGAAATGCTGAATATAGGCTCTGTCTTGAGAGGAACCTTGATATATATGAGGGAAATATTGATAAACAAAAAAATGAAGACTCTAAACTTGAAGATCAAGTGATATTGCTCGACAACAATGAGATTATCAAAATTTTCAGACAAGATGAATTTCCCAAATCTGAAAACACAAATGAGAACACATCTGATATTCCGGGCCTAAGGGAAATGTCCCCTAAAGCACAAGAATTTATTTTGAAATTGCAGTCTCATTTGTCATCTGTCAAAAAGGTACACGGATATTACTTTAACTATTAAGCAGGAGGATAACTTAAATTATACATTTATTAATGTACTCAAATTAAACGGACGACTGATGGATTAGCTAAATTAATCTCGCAAGTGAAATATGATTGTGGTATAGTACTTCTTGGAACTTGGGCGACTTCGATTCGGCTTTATTCCAGTTTTCTCCATTTAGTTAAAACAACAATTCCCATTCAAAAGAATGAAGGAAAAGTGAATTTTACAACATATTCTTGATGTGAGCATAGAATAACTTCAATGAATTAAAGCATTGGTTATATATGTACTTAAGTTAGCAAGTACCATCAGTTTTTAAGAGAATTATTGAGTTTTGACAAGCTTATATGGATTATAACTACTATCATCTAACCTTAATAAATAAAATCATGTTATAAAAAAAACGAAAAAAGTAAGAGCAGAATATATGCATATTGTCATGGTATCTTTTGGAACTGTCTCTCCAAACACTTGATTTTGGGGTTTTGTGAAGTTTAATATGGACTGTGCAGTCCACAAGAAAGGACTTGCATTGAAAAGTCGTGTTAACTGTGCAATTATGGTAGATCTTACGTACCTAGTTGCAAACCTTTTTGTGTGAATACATTACATATCATATTCATCATATGCCTGGAACATGAAGGTTCATCTGTCAGCCTGCTTGCTGCTAACCATATTCAGATATGCCCTCTCACAAGTCTAGCTAGCTAGCGAAAGTCATTTCCCTGGAATAGAAATTTTTACTTATACACTATGTTGTTTGATACTTTATTGAAGTCGGTCTAGCATGGTTAATTGGTTTTTATTGTACTTCATTTAAGGAAAGAAACCTTATGCAATATAATTATCTTTGAAGTTACTTTTGCATTTCTAGCTTTGAAGCTCTAGGGTTTCTAACTACATTATCGGCTTATACTATTGATTTTCCTGCTGTAAGTTACTCTAGTCCAAGTTGTCATCCTTATCATTTGGTCATCCTTAATGTTCATATATCTTATTGTTTGCCTATTTAAGGAGCTTCGCGAAGCTAAGAGGAAAAGTGCTGCTCTTCAGATGCAACAGTTTGTTGGGGAAGAAAAGAATGACCTGCTAGACTATTTAAGATCACTGCAACCAGAAAAGGTTGGCCATAATTTTATGGACTGCACTTCATCTGGTCTTTATTTAATATAGAATTTCTTTTACAACTTTTCATCGTAATTCTGATTGCCGTTACTAAATCTTGAAGGTTTGCCAACACTAGTGTAATTTCCTCTTTTGCTATGTTGGCTTTCCAGCCACTACGATGGTAGTGACTAGTGAGCATAAGGCTATATTCGTTTTTTATGTGTACCTTCTTTTGCTGAATTCTGTTTGTTAAAAGACTTGATTTGTAATTGAAGTACTGTTTATTTGGAATTTCTCCTAATTTGTTGAATTCGACTATGTTCTGTTCAAAGCTTTGTTGACGATTAGTTTTATTGGATTCCAAATTCTTTTATATTTATCTGCAGAAAATATTTTTAACATTCAGGAAAATATTATGTCATTATTGTCATATTTTTTACATACTAGTAGATCTCCATATAGTCTATACTACTGAGTCGATATCATTATTTTTGACTCTAATAGATTGAAATCCTGATATTTGAATCAGAAAATTTATTCTACACCTTTAATCAGAAATTTCAATGTTATTTATAAAAATATTTCAAAATGAAATTTCAGATGCATGCCAATCCTGCTTGACTTTGTCTCATTCATGTTTAAGAACAAGGTGGCCTTTTGTTTTTACCACTGAATTTTTTTAGCGCCAAAAATTAGTAGTAAAAATAGCTTATTTTATTTTCTTTAAAATAAATAAATAAATAAATAAATAAATGTTTTCTTGAAGTATCTAATTTCTTCATAGATTGTGCTTGATTAACTATTTTTCATGTAAGTCTGCATAGGTTGTAGATGCTCTGTCTTGCACAGTTGTCCTATGATTTTTTCTGTTATTTCCTCGTTTGCATGTAAAGTTGTCCTATTTCATTGAATTTAAACTTTGGGATGAACTTCATTTTTTAGTTTCACTCTAGTCAACATTTAATGTTTAAATTTAGCTTCTTTTTCCTGTTATTATCAACCACAGCCCGTGTCTGATCAAATAACATTTTGAACAGGTAGCAGAGTTATCAGAGCCAACATCTTCTGAATTGAAAGAGACAATCCACTCTATAGTCCATGGTCTCCTGGCGACCCTTTCTCCTAAAATGCAGTCGAAGGCTCCACCTTTGCCAGAGAGCACTTCAACTGGAACTGTTAATGATGGAATTGAAGATTGTGCTGACCTTGTTGAGAACACTTCGCTTCAGTTCCATCCCCTAATTTCGTTGACACGGGATTATCTAGCACGCCTTTTATTTTGGTTAGACAAGTGCTCTTTGTTTTCTCATATTACGTGTTCTTTTATTGATCTAATCGCTAAGTTCTTGCTACGCCCAAGCTTGTATAGCAATTATTTAATTGCATTTGCTAAGCTATTATTTTCTTACTGTCTGGTTGTGCTGTTTTTTTCCCCAGGAAAATAATTTTACAGTTATTTCATTTATATGAAAACAAAAGGCAATAATTCTCTAATTGTACTAGTCCCCATCTATATCTTAAATTCTCCTTTTATGAAGAAAACATAATCCTAGACAAGCAGAATAATGTTCGTACAGTCGTCCTTAAAAAATGGGCTTGTAACAAGTTTGTGCCAAATACACCAATTGGAGAAGGGATGATAACAAAAACCCAAGAGGGAGTGGGAAAACTGAAACTGCAAATGCAGTTGAAAGAATTCCAGGTCTTTGCTTTGGCCCCTTCATTGGAGCATACCCCTCTGGCTCCAGCTTATTATACTGGACTGGTACAGATGTGTCAGATCTGTTAGCCAATTTGCTTGATCACACTCAACTCCTCCAGCTTGAGTGTTTGTGTGTGTCTCTGTGCATTTCTATTATTATTATTGATTGTTTTTTTTTTTGGTTCTTTTGTGTGGGGTTTTTTTTTTGTTGGTGGGGGGAGGGGGCAGATCATGTTGGGGGATCAAGCGGTACATTAAAGTTATTGTCTACCATATGGTTAGGCATAAACCCGTTCCTGATAAATAGATCCAGTACTTGTGTATGTTAGTCTTAATGTAATGTTCTAATTAGCTAAGATGACTTAAATTTTAAATTACTGAATTCCACAACCCCCCACTTTTTTTTCATTTTCTCTATAATCATTCTTCCTTTTCTGTTCTTATATACTTCTGTCTGTCTTCATTAATTCCGTCCTTATTCTATATATTTTCCTGTCTTTCTTTGAGCTACATCATCTTACTTGTGGGAACTGTGCAAAATTACTGATGAGCAACACTACTATTATTTTCTGCACTTTAATATGCATCCTCTTTAACTTTTGTTAAGGTGTATGCTTTTGGGGCACTACCTCAGAGGTCTAGAGTATCGTTTGGAGCTTATAGAATTACTATCTTTGCCCAGTGATGTCGCAAATGGTGCTTCCTTTGGTGGCGATGAACAAATTGCTTGAGAGTGGCTTCAGTTTAGCTTGCTTCCATCTGTATATAGTAGATGTTCTCTGGTTGTAAAATTGGTACATCTCATATTGTTTTACAACATTAAGTGGATGTTACTCTTACTGTTGTTGAATGTGAATTACGTCTAATTTCCAATAATGCATTTATATTGGTTCTTCACTATGCTTTTGGAGTTGTTTTTCCAATGTATATGTTGGAGCAGATGAAACTTTGCAGTTCAACATTCTTGACATGGTAATATTTTGGAAACTAATTTCAAAATATGCTTAGAAAATGATCCAACTTACTTGGCAAGAAGCAGAAAATCACAGCAAGATCAATCAGCGGCCCATATTTTTCAACAGCAAATTTATCCAGTTAAATTTTTTTTCTCGGCGAAGATCCAAACTAAGCTAGATAGGTCATTGTCCATATTTCTTATCTAGTTGCTGATTTTGATGGTGAGCCTAATCATAGCATTAAAAAAAACCATAGGCTCAAATCCTCAATGGCAGTAGTTTATTTGTGGTCTGTAAACATAATAATTTTCTACGGACTTACCTAACAAGCTAGTACTGGGAAAACTCTAACGACACTAGCCTGATGTATGCCTATTTTAATTCATCCTTCATGTGTAGGAGGGTTCTTCCTCAAAAGCTAAGGGAGATCCAAAATCATATCAATACACATCCATTAAATGAGAGTACCTTGCTATTTTTATTTTAAATATCTTAACCGTTTATAACGATCACCACTACATTATACTGATCATTCACCAACCGGTATCTTGTACATCAAAACACGCGGCATTTCTTTCATTATTCTCTATCCCTACTTAAACCCCAAAAACACTTCTCTTCTCCATCTCATTAATTTCCATTCTCTCTCTTCAAACTCATCATGTCTTAACTTCGCCCATCTCTCCAACCTCTTGAAAGGCCACATTTCACTGTCTCACCTCCTCCAAATCCATGCTCAAGTTTTTCTTTTAGGTGCCCACCAAGACAATCTTATAGCCACTCCTCTCATTGGCCACTATCCATCTCAATTCTCTCTTTGTATTTTCCCAATTACAAAAACCCAATATATTCCCTTTTAATGCCATTATTAGATTACTAGCTGAGGAGGGTCTTTTCTCTTCTGCTTTCTTGATCTTCAAAAGATTAAAATTGAGGTCTCTTTCACCTAATGACTTGACCTTTTCATTCCTTTTCGAGGCTTGTTTTCGAGCCAATGATGCCAATTCTGTCAAACAAATTCATACCCATGTTGTGAAATTGGGGTATGCTGATGATTCCTTCATCTGTAATGGTCTACTTGTTTATGCCAAGAGCTCCAAAGATTTGGTGTCAGGCTGTCAGCACATAAGGTGTTTGACGATATGCCTGACAAGTGACAAGGGTATGGTTTGTTGTTGGACTTCCTGATTGCTGGGTATGCTAAGTCAGGGCAGGCTGAGGAAGTTCTGCACCTCTTGTTATCCATGATAGAGGAAAATTTGAGGCCGGATGATGATACCATGGTTAGTGTTTTATCTGCATGTTCAAATCTGAATATTGTAAAAATTGAGTAGTGGGTGAGGATTTTATCGGAGTTTGATGAACATTGTTTTTCAAAAAGATTAGGTTCTGATTCAGTAAATACAGTACTTGTTTATTTGTTTGGGAAATGGGGAAAGATTGAAAACAGTAGGGAAATATTTAATGAAATTTCTGCTCACGGGAAAAGAACTGTGCTTCCTTGGAATGCTATGGTAGGTGCGTATGTTCAAAATGCATATGCGATGGAGGCCTTGTGTTTGTTTAGGCAGATGGAGGATTATAACTGTTGTCCCAACCATGTTACAATGGTTTCTGCGCTTTCAGCTTGTGCACAAATTGGGGATTTAGACCTTGGTGTGTGGATTCATGACTACGTGAAATCTAAAAGGTGGAAAGGCCTTTTAGCTTTGAACAGAAACCTAGGCACTGCATTGATTGATATGTACTCCAAGTGTGGGAGTTTGAAGAGGGCTAGAGAAGTTTTCGATCAGATGAACATTAAGGATGTTGTCTCCTTCAATGCAATGATCATGGTTCTTGCAATAAATGGTGAAGGAGAGGAGACCCTGTACCTTTTCTCCAAGATGCAAGAGTTTTGCTTGCTCCCCAATGCAGGAACCTTTCTTGTAGTTCTATGTGTGTGTAGTCACTCAGGATTGTTAGATAAAGGACGTCAAATATTTGCAGACTTGAGCCAACGGTTTCTCATATACCCTAAATTGGAATACTATGCTTGCTATGTTGATCTTCTTTCGTGATTAGGATGCATTAAAGAAGCACTTGAAGTTTGTTACATCAATGCCTTTTGAGCCTAGTGGTTTTGTATGGGGGGCTTTACTTGGGGGCTGTCTGCTCCACAATAAATTAGAATATGCCCAAGATATTTCCAAATTGCTTGTTAAAATGGATCCTGATAATTCTGCTGGTTATGTGTTGTTGTCCAATGCATTTGCTGTTGATCGTCGATGGGGTGATGTCTCAAGACTGAGGAGGTTCATGAGCGAAAAGGGTGTTAAAAAACAGTGAGCTCATAGTTGGATCATCATAGAGGGAACTGTGCATGAGTTTCTTGCTGCGTCCCCTTCCCATCCTCAAATTGGGAGACTTTATGATACAGTGGACATATTACTAAAGGAAATGAAATTAGGAAGTCCATAGGGAATTTATGAACTGTTTTAATAGATTCTTAGCATACTGTAAGAGTGAGGTGGGAGTGCTTTGTTTTCAGCATTTCCAGACAGGAAGGGCAAATCTCGGAGAAAATAGAGTGAACTAAGCAATATTAATGGGTATGCTCTTTGCTTCAAATTTACCTAGTTGTTCATGTTTAGTGCAACTTTGTTTTATTAACTATGGGTGAAATGTCATGCCTTAAGAGTTTTGTACATTTTATATATGTATGCGTCTTGATTATTCATCAAATAATTAAAAATCATACACTTGCGGGTATCATCAGATATACTTTGTTCCATGAAACTGCATGACATTATCATGATTGCTATATTTGTTGCAAGCAAGACATCATAAAAACGGCATTGTATTTATGTTTTCAGACTCCCATGAATGCATGAACTGGGGAATCACATAAATGCTGCTTAATCTTTGATTAGAGAAGAGATCAGGATCTCTGCATTCTAATGTCTACATGATTTTTAGAATTGTTGATGTGATGCATCTCTCTCTGTATCTATATCTTTATGAATTTATTCTAAACTTCTGCTCCACCTTCCTTGGTATTAGGAGTATACAACTTCTGTAACCTTCTTGTAGGCCTTTTATTGGCTTATTTCATGGTGCAGTTTGCTTCAGCTTGAATTTGGCCCATTGTTATCATTTCCTCTTCTACAGATCCGATTTGTAACTAATGTACTTCAAGATACAGGTTTAAAATAAGATTGATGAATTGCTACTTTGTCTGGCAATTAAATTACCTATATAAGGATAGTTCTTCATGTTCTTCTGATTCTAGTTTTATAGCAACTTTGTTTCTCTTTGATAATGATGTGAGTGCTTTTTGCAGTCCAGTGCTTGCGTCATCATAACTGATGATTCTTTTAAGGTCAAACTTTTTTGGACAAACAATCCCGATGTTTCTGTATTGTGGAGGCAGAAGCGAATTGTTACCACTCTCGTCATCCTTTTAATGTTAGGGCAACTAACTAAGGAAGTGAGGTAATTGGTTCAGTCTTGGATGATTCTGATAATTTCACTCTATACTTCGTAGGCTAGTTCCCTGTAGAGCTCTCTAACAGCATTTTTGTAGATAGCTTGGCTTGTTTGGCTCATCCATCAATGATCCTTTTCTGCAAAGCATGAGAGCTGGTCTTGGCGATTATTATTAATTGGAATTATCTGAGGTGGTTATTATTGGCTTGTTGAAGCAGACTGTGACGGCAATTTATGTGAAGCAGCATGCAGTAATGTTACACAAAGTAGTCTGAATAAACAGTTCCTTAGTGGGGAGGCAAGCAATGCAATTTCAGAGCTTGTTAACTCTGATAAATGAGCTCTATTGGGTTACTGAGATTTGGTTTACCTCGGTAAACTGTCCTTTGAATAAAGCTTCAACAAGGATACTACTCGCTACACAGGCTTCACTGGGGTGGAGCTAGATGTTACATTTGGAAGGCTCAAGTCTTGGTTTTTAAGTTTAATATTTGTGCCAAAAATGGTTTTAAATGGGACGAAATGGTTGTAAAATAAGGGCATCTCTCAGACATGTATAATCTGGGGACTTCCTATTGTAGCTTGTTATAGTAGAACTAGTGTCTTTTAAGGGAACGTTTTTGATTTGAGATTTGGTAACTTCTTAATACTCTGCTATGGTTTGACCTTTTCTGCAGTTTTCATTTGATAAGACCACTCGAGCAGCTGCATTGATCCAAATCTTAATACCTGCATGTTTGGCCTGTTCTATTAGAATCTCAGAATAAGAATTACTCTTATAACTGAAACTTCTGTACTAATAGGCTCCTATTCCTTGTTCTCCAGAATCGTTGTCGCAAAACAATATAATGGTCCTTAGTTACATGTGACTTTTATAATGAATATATACCAGCATAACAATAGTCAAATTTCTATTTCTTCAATGTCTAATTGATCTTCTCTTATAATGTATAAATAAGAGAAAAGAATGCAATTGATACGCAATAAAAAAACGCCGGCCCTCTAGCTAAACTTTTTTAACCAGATGATTAGAAGAATCGCATGTATAAATGACACTAGTATTCAACGCCCAAACAGAACTTGCCCTTACCTCTGAATAAATACTCATCTAACAACTCCAGAGAGGTCACGAGATGTAAACTAAACTACAGAAACAAAAGACTTCCATACTTTAAAGAACTAGCTATAATGATAAGCGCCAAAGCATTATAACCAAATGCATCGGAAGCATAAGGTTACGCCTAAGATCTTAGAATAGCATGAATATAACCTAATGCATCGGAAGCATGGTTCCCATACAACAGTGCCATACAACTCTGGCAGGTTCTCCATATATAAGATGGAATGACGGCAGTCACAACCATTTCTGGCCAAACAGGCATAGTGGACGAGGATGGTAAGTAATCAACAGTCATTCGGAATCTGATGAGTCTGGATTGGTGCTTTGTCGAACACTCCTGGTTTTGGCACTTGACTTTGATGGATTTTGAGATGATTCACCCTCAAAAAAGATAGCTTGAGCTTTGGCCAGCCTTTCTTCAAGTTCCTCTGTACTGAAGTTGTCCGTCCCACCGAGCTCGTCAAATCCTACCTAAAATGTGTGTAGCAGGATTTTAGCAGAAGAAAAGAACTTACGGAATACTTATAACTGGGAAATATATTTATGGTTTATAGTTTTTTCTCCTTAGCATACCACATAATCATCAACTTTGGCTTTCTTGATAAGGGCAAGGGTTGGAAGTACAACAATCTTCAGCTTCTCAGCCAGGAATGGACTTTTCTCTGCATTAATTTTCACAAATCGCGTCTCTATATGCTGCTTGGCCAAAATATTTAAGTGTTTGTCCATCACCTGCAAGTCAACAGTAATACTTATTTTCTACTAGATATTCTAATGAATAGAAGGTTTGAAGCTAATGAAACTATCTAAATTTCTAAGATTGCAAACTTGGAAAAATATATCCTAGATTGCTGCATTATCAAGATCTCAAGTACATCAGCAACGGAAACTTATGAACACCAATTATTTATTCCAAGATGAAACAAAAAAATTGATCTTTTAATGCAGGAAGCTGATAATTTACATCAAAACAGTTGCAGAGTTGATAATAAACCTTAAGCTCAATTCAAACTATTTTCAAAACAAATACATCCTCTATACCTAGACTCGGACACAGACACAACACGATACGCAACACAGGATACTGCATTTAAAAAAAAGAAAAAAAAAGGACACGATATGTCTGGGTCCTCGAGGAGACGTTCAATTTTTTATTATATATATTTTAATAATATAAATGCTTTTTTTATAATAAATAAATTTAATTATTAATAGAGCATGATAAAAACTTGAATAAATTTATAACAAACCCCATTTTGTAACGTACCCATTTTAGGCAGTCCATGGTCCATATACAAATTTATAACATATGCAGCCTACACCATATGGTCCATATACAAATTTATAACATATACCCATTTTAGGAAGCCCACAATCAAACTTATATGGAATAAAATAATAAACTTAAGAATTTCGGCAGAGAGTCAAATATGCAGTGTATTGGAGTCAAATATGCCCACTAGATTCTAACCTTAAGGATGTTCAACCGAAAAAAAGAAACTGAAATTGGGGGAAAAAAACAAAAGAGAAACCTTTTCAAGGGTTTTTGCAGCCGCGAAATGAGAGAAGAGGGGAGGCGAGAGTCGCTAGGAAAGTCGGTGCGAGAAGAGCCGAAGTCGCCGCACGCGAGAGTTGAATTTTGTTGACTGGAATGTTTGTCGATTTGGAAGGAATTAGGTTCAAAAGGTACCAATTGCATATGGGTACCCTTAATTAACTTTTATCTTGCAATTTAAGTTATAGAATTTTTTAATTTTTATTTTTAAACTTTACCCCAGGCGTGTCCCTTACGTGTCCAAGGCGAGTAGGGATGTGTCCGAGGCGTGTTTGAGTTTAAAAAAGAAAAAAGGGAAGCTCATGAACACGTGTTGGGTGCATGTTGGAGGCGAGTCGAAGCAAATTTGTGCCCGACACGAATTCGTGGGTATCTAGGACGTGTTTGTGCTTCCTAGCTCTGAACATTTGCACGTATCCAAGTCTACTGAAATGGGCAGCATGCTATTAAGACTCACCAATATAGTATACACCCCCCATCCTACTTAGATGGCTCAATATAAAGCCAAGTAATTAAGACTGAGAACTACCTTACTCATCCGATCAAAACTTTATCTACATGTCTATTGTTATTGTCTTGAATGCTAAGACTTGTATCATACTTTACCACCTGCATAACTCACTCTCCATATACAGTTCAATTTAGAGCCTAAACTTATGTAGCTCTGCAGCATTTCACTGGTGACATGATGGACAAAAACAGATTAGGTTTTTAGTCCATATACAGTTCCAACATAGTTTTGGATCTTGATAGTGAAAAAATGTCAGAATTTGCTCTCATGTCCAAAGAAAAAAGAAAGAAAGAAATGTCAGGATTTGTTCTAAAGAAAAAGAAAAAAAAATGCCAGGATTCTGTGCTAAATAAGTATAAGAGTGTCTAATTTATCATGCAACTGCAAAAGAATGGAACTAATTGAAAAGTCGAAACATGCTTCTCCTAGGATGGGGGCAAAAATAGAAAACTTGTATTTATATGCATTTCCAGTGATAGTACAAGAAATCTTGTTTATCACCCAAGATTAGGCTAATTTGGAGTGAAAATTTGTTACATCATCAAGCATTCAATTCACCCATGGTCATCTACGATACTGGCATTCATTTTTTTTCAAAGTTTTCATGAACTCCGTCTTCATAATCATGCCAACTCTCTACTCCACCTTCTAACTTGTCACTTCGGTTCATTTAATGGACATCTTTTATCATTTAAAAGTGCAATACTCACTTCTATTAACTTAAATCTACCCGCATAGCAGTTAAGTAGATTTTTTTTAATATACATTTTAATTTTTAACATCCAGTGTACATCTCAATCAAGATTTTAAGCCTTAGATATCACGCCTATACATCTCCCGACTGTAATTGTTCAGGAAAAGCTTTCAGAAACGCAAACAGACGCACAACACTACAAGCTAATATGTAAAAATGTAATCTTTGGCTATATTTGAATTACATAATCCTAGTCCGTAAACCTAAACCACAAATCAATAATAGATCAACTATAACTCCGTCTAGCACAGATTATTACCAACTTATTCTCTCCAAAAAAATAATCTTACCAGAAATAAACACACCATAACAAGATTTGAGCCTCCAGTTTTTCCTCTTAAACCCAATTTACATGAATTGATACTACGTTTACATTAAGAGAAGGGAGACTGACGTATATACCTTACAAGGCCAATTTTCGCGATAAAAATGGCACACAACGCGATCACTGGCCTTAACGATGGAAAAGAAATCCTTTTCAGAGGGGATCTCGGAGTATTCGCCGTGGCCGAGGGCAACCCAACGGCTCCGTTTTTCTGCCATCTTCTTCATCTGTTGCAATCTACGCTCTCTTAATACCTCGATATCGTCTAAATCGAGACGATCTAGAGCGGCGATCTCGTCATCGATCTTATCTTCAACGGCTTTGACAACCGTCAAGACTTGTTTCTCCAGGATCTGCAAAATTTCACATACATTACAAATAAATATGAATATATAATTTGTGTATAGAGATGAAGAAATGTGTTAAGTACCTCTTGAATTTTCGAATTATCCATGGATTAATTGCTGGAATTTTCTCTCTCCTCCACTGTTACTGTAGTCTGTATATTTCAAATTCGCCAATGATAGAAGGAGATGGAGGCCGCCTATTGCCGTGGAGTATAAAACAACGTCGTTTTCTTACCTTTCTTATTTAATAGAACTACTATTTTTTGAGGTACCATTGGAACAGTACGTGAATGAAGTGGTAAAGGCAAGAACAAGTAGACTGCACAACAGCATCTTCCTATATATCTATCTTTTTGCTTAATTTTATGTCAAATATTGAGTGGGTTTTTATGGCTGGCTTCTCGTTTGTCAAATTGAAGACCATTCATCATATATATTCAGCAGTGGGTCTTATTGGAGTAATTTATAGTAGTAGTAGACTAGTAGTAGTCATCATACGGCTAGAAGTATCACACACTCAGTGTGTGTATGTGTGTGAGAGAGAAAGCTAGAGTAAAAATGTTAATAATTGTGAGAGACAGGATGCTAGTAGTATTGCCACGCGGCTTGTGCAGTTTACAAGCTCTGTGGTCACAATACACGTACGTTGTTTCAATGATTTGGAATGCGTTTTGTTAATTTTTTTGATATTTTTGTGAGAAAAATTAATATTTTTATAAAATTTTATTTATATAAATCATAAGTGGGGTTTATTTTTTATGTCTATATGTTTTAATTTCTCATATTTTCTTTTTCTAATATATTTTAAAATAAGAGTTTAGTTTATAAATAAATAAATTGTCATGAAATAATAATTATGTTTTCGTTTGATGATAAAAATATTAAATGCTACCATATTTTTAAATATACTAATAATATTTTATTATCATATTATCACAATAAAAAAATCACTCATAATTTCTATGTTATACCAATGCTATTAAGTTAATAATCTAACATTTAAAAATAAGTACGGAACAAAAATATATTGCTAATATTTACGAGTTATTGATACAAATATTAAGGTTTTTCACATAAAATACTTGAATATTTTTTGATAATGATTCATTTATGAATAAAATTAGTTGATATAGGATTCTATATAGCATTGGGTATATATTATGAGAAGATAATCAAACTGAATAAGTATAAATGTACAGTATCTAAATATTATTTTCATTTTAATTATTAAAAAATTGAATATGACATCGAATTTTGTGTTATGTCTTATTTTTTAATAGTTAAAATAAATATAATATTTAATTTTATATTTAAATGTTGTATATCAAAACTTATCCGGTCAAACTTGAGGTGAGGAGGAGGTTCACAAGCCATGGAAAATGGGAAGCTTCCTGGGTCCAACTTGGTCTTAGCCCAGCCAGCGTGTAAGAATGTTAAAAGGCCCATCGATCAACATCCATGAAACTCTTGGCCAACTAAGATTGGACTCAAATTGTTGTGGGTTAACAGCTTTTAGTATGAGTGAATATTGGGTCAGAACTCGGAATTTCTCAGAGACAACGTCCAAGCCTCCATGGCAAATTAATGAGGTTGGGTTTGACTTTTTGTAGTCATTTTTGACCATCTACAACAATTTACTCGTGGTGTTTTAGCATGCACAACAATTTTATGTCGTCGTATTTTATTTTAGTAGTTAATCTTGTATTTTACAAAAAAATTGCTCGAGGAGCGTTGATTAACAATTGGGCCTTAGTGTCATGAAAAAATCTAGTTTTGAAAGCAGAAATTATACACACACACACTCATTTCTAAGCCAATTTTTGTTGTCAACTTCAATTCAAGTGCTGTTGCTAATGCAAATGAGTCAGCCCAAAACAAGATTATTCTTCTACTGATGATGAGATTCTAATTTGGGATCTCAAAATTTGGAAGTTGTGTTGGGCTAAGTTTACAATACTTAATTAAATTTTTGCGGGTGGTGTTTGGGCTATTAGGTGAAGCCCACTCATCCTACCATCCATCATAATGCGAATGAAATGATGAATGAGAACAAGTAAAGAAGAGTTACATAAACAATAAACACACACGTTTGGTATATATAATACAGACTTTAGGGTTACATCATTGCATGTGTCCTAGAAAGAATGTCAAATTTGGTTATTTCACCCCAAATGTAGTAAGTTAATTTGCAAAAACTAATTCCGAAATATAAGAGATGTTTTAAAATGAAAGGGGTACTAATTTATGAAATAAATTTTAAGCAATAATAAAATTCAAAGTTTAATTATGACATTCATTGTCATATGACTAAAATATACGGATGAATTCAATACAACCATTACAATATCATTACATATATTCTTTATTTGTGATAGGTCAGAATCAACCGCCTCTACAAAATAGAATCTAGAATTCATTCTAAAAAATGTACGACCCGAAAGTCCAAGCCCAAAGGTCCTGGGCTTAATGTCTTGGGCCTAGAGCGTAGGAGCCTAGTCTCATAATTACGACGACTTTGTGGGCGGCTCTTGCAATGAGAGATAGGATGTATAACCATCTCAATAACATGAGTCTCTCCCTCACCTACCACGACGTGCCGAAGGAATGTAAGTACCCAATCTTTATGGTAAGGCTCTTGGAATCCTTGACACTTTAAGCCCAAAAGCCCCGGGCTTGTTGTCGTAAGCAGCCCAAAGCGTAGGAGCAACGACTTTGTGGGCGACTGCTACATAGAGATATGATGTATTAGCTGTCTCAACTACATGAACTTGTCCCCCACATATCACGACGTGGTGGGACAGGTCGAAGGAATGTACACTACTAACTTGTAAGTATAAGACCATGGAGGGGAAGAGAGACAATGAATTTTATTGATATTTTATATAGTTGATATTTTATTTTTTATTCGATAACTAATACTCACAACGAAGGTATTTCAGTAGAACTTTCTCATAATTCACCATAAGAATGTATCTTCTAGAGTGGAGTTTGAAAGATAAAATATCATCAAATAGAATATCTTTTTAATTATATGACTTTCATTTATGACGTTACACCTATATTAAATATCTACTCGTGTAGGGTCCAAATAAAGAAAATTAGTGTATGTATTAGTGACAATGAGTAAAAACTAAAAGATTGCAAGTTTGATGTATGTTGACTTGGGGGATGTAATGATGGTGCTCATATTCTCGAGTCCCATGTCAGCAAATGGACTTGAGAGCGATTTAAAATTAAATATATATTTTGTCTAACTTATTTTAAAATTAAATATAATTTTTAATTTAATTTATAAATTGATATAAAAATGTTAACTTATTATTACTTATATTTTAAATAAATCAAACACTATAAAATCATTATTTTCATATTTCTAATCAACAAATATTAGCAAGATAAAATATATTTTTAATTTTGTAATATAGTAAATAAAAATTGAATTAAAAAAGATATATGACCTAGCCTGGCCTCCATCAATCTATTCTTGTTTCTTTTTTAATTTCTTGATGATCAGTTGGTGTCTTCTTTTTACTCCTACTTGTTCAAAGTGAAAGCTGTAAAGAAGAAAGGTTCTCCCTCAAGATAATGACCCATGCAATTGCAGACTACCTCCATTCCACTCTGACTTTTTGCTCCTATTTGTTCAAAGTGAAAGCTGTAAAGAAGAGAGGCTCTCTCTCAAGATAATGACCCACGCAACTGCATGCGAATACTCCCTCCGTTCCCCTTTGAGAAATGATACGTATTGCGAATTTATTTACTCCGTCTCTCTTAAATTCTAAAATTAATATTAATTTTTTAAAAGTAAATTAAAAATATTTTTATATTTAAAATTAATATTATTTATTTAAGTTTTGAAAATAATGATGAATCTTATAACCAGTAGTAATTTTTAGATAATTTATGATGTTCGTAATTATATTGACATAAACTAAATGAATTCATGTTAATTTTGAATTTGAAAATATTTAAAATTTATTTTCAAAAAGTTAAATTGATCTTATAATTTAGGACAAATGGGGTATTAATTTTTTTGTTGCCAGTTACGTGAATACATATTATTAATAATTTTTTTAAAGAAAAATATATAATAAGATAAATTACTTTTATAATCTTATCTAATTTTATATAGGGAATTTATATTTTCATACTGTTTTTTGATATTTTTACACGGTAAACCCCATATTATAGGCTATAGCGAAGGTTAATTGTCATTATACATTTATAGTGACACTTTTATGGAGTCCACCGTGTGAAAATGCCAAAAAATATTATAAAAATATTAATTTTCTTTATATATTAATATATTATTAATTATTATATTCTGTTCTGCTACAAAGCAACATAGGTACACAATTCTTGGATATCTATATCTATGTGATCATCGATCCACATCTATTATTATACATAATAACAAAAAATGAGAAATCTTTTCTAGTTTAGCAAGTTGTGGTTGGGAGCATATAGTGGCACCAATTGTGTAACTATTTAATTAGTCAAAATAATTCACTTCATTTGTCTTCAAAAGATTAAAAATACAAAAAGAAAGATATTAGAACTAGGGCATGCAATATAAGTTATAAACTATATTTCAACCTAAATATATTTAGAATTATTAGATTGGTTAACTCTTTTATAGGATCGGACTTGGGTTGGTTAAAGTTTAAAATTATATTTTTTATATGAAAAATATGTCCAAATTAGATAATCATATTTTAACATATATATTTTCATGTTCATTCTAATTTTTCAAATTGAAAGAGCCCTTATTTTTAGGTTTTTTTTTTCTCAGTCTCGATAAAATAGATTTATTGTGTTTCGCAAATTGTTCCTTTAATAGAAATCTGGCTCATATATATATATAATTATTAATAATTGTGGAGTTGTTGACTTCTCAAATTCAAAATCCTTCACAAATATTAGAGAAAGTTTATACATAAACTATATAAAAATGTATGAGGAATTGTATACAAATTTAAGAGAGAGAAAGTATATACAAATTTGAGAGAGTGAGAGTTCAAATTTTAGTGAGAGAAAGTGTAATCAAATTTAGAGGGAGAAAATATTACAAATTTTAGAGAAAAAATGTTACAGATTTTAAAGAGAGAAAGTTTCAAGAACATAAAAAATAAACAAATAACAAATAATTTGAGTCACCGAATTATATTAATTGTAAGGTTATAATTTGAAATATGAGTTGACCTAATTAGAAAGAAGAAAAAAATGAGTTAACCTATATCAGACCATAACTATTTGCTTCTAATCTACATGACCCATATTAAAAGTAGGTTATATAGTTTTAGATTTTAATAAAATCATAATCATATTTTATAGCTCATAAGTAAACTAAATTTATTTTTTGCTAGGTTTAATTAGAACTATAATTAGATTGAACTTTAGGGGACAATACATGCATGTGTATATATATTTCTTTATTAGAGTGCATTGATTAATTGGAGCTAGCTAGAATTCAACATCAACAGGTGATAAATTTATTTTCTATCTATAATTTTCTCTGCATTCTTTTCATCATAGTTGTGTTATTGAACAATTAGTCTTCCGTCCTACCCTAATGAAGCAATGATCCCATTTTTGCTCACCAAACATACTTTATAGTAGTTGTGACTTGTGGAATACTACGTTTGATCGAGCGCTCGGTTGTTAATAACTTGTATCTGAATGTAATAATTTTAGGTTTTATCATCACAAAAGAGAGAGAGAGAGAGAGAGAGAGAGAGAGAGAGAGAGAGAGAGAGAGAGAGAGAAGATTATTCTAAAAAGTACGTATAAATAAATTATGCAAAGAATAAAATAAACAAATAAAACTCCTATTTAAGAGAAATGAAGTATACTCAAAGTAGATCGAGATAATTTATGGTCAGTTGATCCACTGGAATAATTTATTTCTATTGATATAGTGGTCGAATGCTCGAATATTTTGTTGATATAGAGGTAGAACGTTCGAATTTTGTTAACAGCACATTATGAAGACAGATGGAGAAGATAGTAGTTTGACATTGGTTAAACATGCATATAATCAGTTTTAAGAAGTAAAAGTGTTTGATAACATGATTTTAAAACTGCTTATAATTACTGTTTATGCAAATAATTAAAAATTCTAATTTAGAACTTTTGATTATTTATCAAATCTAAGAATCAAATTTGACCAATTGCATTACTAATCTATTCTTATTTATTTTAGTAATTTCATTCATTACTCATCTTTACTTATCAAATATTTCATTTTAGTAATTTACATTTAAAATAAGTGATTAGCATTTTTTTTTTTTGTAGCAAACACTTTTCACTAGCTAGTTTAAGTGTTTTTTATTTAGCAAACATAAACTACTTTTTTTAAACTAATTATAAGTAAAAGCAATAACCATAAGTAGTAATTACATCTTTTAAACAATCCTAAATATACTTTAAGTTATTGTCTCCTCCACCTAAATTATTTCTCCTAAGTTATCATAAATTATTATAGGGTTAATGACAAAAGTGTCCCCCAAGTATAGACTAATTATTTCAATTTCTCCCTAATTATTTGGAAATATTCAATCAATACCTCTAAGTTTTTAAAAACAATCATTTAATCCCTTTTTGGCTCAAAATATTATAAATATAGAGTTTGTTTAAACAATCTTCTTTCAAACACATAAACAAAATCTTCACTAAAAATTAAGAGTTAAATGTTAATAATATCCAACTTAGTATTTATTTGGCCTGTCGCTAGGCAGGGAATAATATATTCATTTAGTTTGTCGCTACAACATCTAGTGGCAAGGGTCATCTTCGAATAATGTTACTACCACTACAAGCTCTAGCGACATGGAATATATTCATTTCGATCTCAAACCTTTAGATATTATAATGAATGATTTAAAATGTGGTTGCTAAAATAGTACTCCCAACAATATACATAAGTTTCTATTCGAACCTACCCTAAAAATTATACAAAATTTGTGAGTGAAATTGGGTATCTCACAAAATAATTATCCCAATAAATAGTTAATTACTCTTTCATACATTTTTAAAAAATATAAGTATAATTGTTTTTTTTAAACACAAAGATTTCCTGTTAGGACGATGCTTTTGAATTTTTATTGATTTAATTTGTCTTTATGCATAGACAATGAATTTCATGGTAAAAATTATAGTAATATTTTGAGAGTAATTCTTAAAAATAATAGTATTTGATTTGTCCAAACAAATATTTTAAAATAAGAGGGTAAGAAAGGTGAGTGAGAATTATCTCACGTTTTTACATGAGATGCTCTTTTATAATAATAAATTAATAATATTTTAAAGAAATATAAAAATATTTATTTTATACATCATATAAAAAATATATATTCAATTATATAAAATGACATTATTTTTAAAGTTTCTCAAATAAAAACATAAGGTAACCCTCACGTCTCTTTTTCTCTTAAAATAATGCTTACTCATTTAAAAATAGAATTCAAAAGTATTGTCTAGGGTGGACACTTTTCTCTCAAGGAGAGAAAAATTATTTAAAGATCTTAAGACAACGATATGTGGTGTCTTAGATCAATTATATTTTTTTATTTTACTAATTTTTTATTGTTTGTAGTTCTGAGTTAAATAAGTGATGTGATTGACTTGAAATATTATGTGACGGTGTCTCAAGATTATTGAATAATTTCTCGAAGGAGAGAGTTTATTCAAATTTTAAAAACATTCAAGCGGGCCCAAAGTGGTTGTGATATATTGAGGCTCGGGTCGGGTGGGTGGATTCATTTTCTTCCTTACCCCACCAAACAAAAGAAAAACGGAATAATTAAGCAGTGTGAACAGAAGAAAATAAGTTATGGTACCAAGTTGCAATTAATTCCTGATAAATAAAAAGCAAGAGAAGTAAAAGAACATGTGTGGAAATACCAAAAAAAAAAAAGAAGTAAAATCTTCATTGAAGTAATACCTTCAAAAACAGGAAATTCCAATGTAGTAATAATACACAGTTGCATTCAATGTAGTGCCCTTAAAGCTTTTTTTGAACGGTAAAGGTATTTTTAAATCAATTTACCAGTTAATTAAAATTAATTTTTTTTTAAATATTTTAAAAGCGTATATTCACATTAACCTAATACATTTAAGAGAATTCTTTTAAATACTAAAGTTCGTCCTCAAAAAATTAAGTAAATAAACAAATCTTCTTGATTACCGAGCCCTTAAAACGTTGCTTTCGGGCTATCATTATGCTAAATTGTGTCCAATTATGTATCAAAATACCAATACTTGAAATAACTAATTAACTATTCCATTTAAAACCTTACATACCTACCGTATATGAAATTGATCGAAACAGCTTCAAATTGAAAAGTAATATGAATTCATTGAATGTTTGTCAATGCAATGGATATTATAAAATAAAATATATTAATGTTCTATTAATTACGAAGTGTATTATTTTAAAATGTTAAATAATTGTATTAATTTAAATTTAAAAGAATCTCATGACTATTTAAAAATAATTTTATATTTTAAAAAAGAGAAATTAAAGTATTATTTTTTTAATGTTGTCACATCAGTTTGATTTCACATTAAAGCTCATATGATACAATCATACAAATAAGGTTGCCTAACTTTACTTGGCAACTGTGGGAACTTTTGGAAAAACTTTTGAAAGATAAAGAAAAGTAAAAATAAATAAATAAATAAACTATTTGTTTATTTCTAACCCGCACACCGAATTATCAAACCGGCCCTATAAATTATATTAAACTTTTAAACGGTAGACTTGGAATTGTTGGGAGGGATATGCCAACTCTAGAGGTCATATATAACAAAAATATGTCGTTTACACACTCAATTTGGTCCTTCTTATGAGACATAATTATGTGTATAATGCGGTTTGAATAAATTTGAAAATTCGAAACTAACTCTTATTCAATAAACTTAGAATTTTTAAAAATAAATTAAAATTTTAGACACGATTAATTACAAATATTTTTTGATAAGCATTTATCGCAATAGATTGCGTGAACCAAAACTCTATTAATAAGTATGAAAGTAACATATACAAGCGTTGTGCTACTATACGTAACCATCATAAATTGTTTTGAATACTCAATTGCTTGATAGAACCAAGCATTATATTTGTGTTATTTGTATATACAAGTTTGACGAGATAGTTTATATTATTTTTTTTTAATAAATGTTTTATAATTTTTTATTAATATATTTATTATTTTTCAATGACAAAATACGTATATAATGTTAAAAATAATTGTATATATTTTACGATATACGAAAAATTTATACATTTATCATAACTTATACATGTGTGTATTTATATTTATATATCTAAGTATATATTTCATAATATACGAAAGGGTTATATATTGTATCAAAAGAATGAAGAATATTAAATAATTAACTCTATATTGATTGAGTCTTAATTTAATAATGACTAATAATTAATTAAAATAATTAAAATAATTATATAATTATTAAATAAAATCTTTTAATACTTTATTATATATAATTATTGATCATTAACGTACGCAATTTGACCTTTGGTCATTTTTAAATTGGTGAGTGAAGTGGGCCGATTGAACAAGAAGAAAATAGAAAGTAAGTGATGAGAAAAGTGTTCACTTAGGCGAAGGGCTAAGCTTTATTTTATGGGCCCAGGTATGTCCATCCAATCCAAGAATAATAGGGTCCAGGTCCCACTTTCTCTGTCATTTGATTTTTGTTTCAACGGTTAGGATAACGTATTGAGTAAATCTTATTGTACAAATAATTTATAAACAAATTACAAGAGGTGTAAATGATGTGATTTGGTTCGATTACAAGGAACGGTTGTAATCAAATTATACTAGTCTATCTGATACACATTACACACATAGTGCGTGTAATTAAATGAAATTTAAAATATTAGAAAAAAATAAAAGATAAGATAAAGAAAAAAACTGATAAATTTATTTTTATTATAAAATGTGACATAATCTTACTAAAAAATAATTACTTCCCGTCTTCTCTCTTTATAACAAGTTACAAAAAGATAATGTGGTTATTAATATATAAATTATTGTAATTATAATTAATTAAAATTATTAATTAACCATTTCAATTAATGTATTATGGTTACGAATTTTTTTTTAGTTTTTTTATTGCTCCCTTTTTTTGGGTTACAATTTTTTAAGCAAAATTCACAATAAATGAATGGCAAAATTGATATTTTATCATAGTAACTTGTATTTGTTTAGCCCATATTTTATATTTAAAAAATTTAATTGTCATTCATTTATTTTGAGTTTGTAGGTAAATTATTAATATGTCAAAATTTAATATCATAAAAAAAGAATTCATATATTATTATCGTGTTTTATATTTTAAATTTCATGTTAGTTGTAATATATAATTGATAAAATTTATTTTTATATAAATTGTTTTTTATTTTTATTTTAGAAAATAATATTTTTACAAATATTTATATTAATTTTTTAATTGTTAATTATGTGAATAATTATTAGTATTAATTTTTTTAAAAATATATAATAAATAAGATTCTGTTATAATTTTATTCGTTAATTGAAATTTGAATACAAATTAATTGCAGTAATCTTTTGTTTTATTTAATTCTCTATGTCTAATACAGCACGCGCCGTCTATGCACGTGATAGTTGAACACTCTCCTCCCACCACCACTCACACACTTTATCGACTACGCCACTATTCTCTCTCTAGAAGTCTCATTCACATTTCATACACTTTCTCTCTTAAATCGCCATATATATTCTCCCAAACGTTTTTCTCGACCAAATCCTCCATTGCTGTTTACGGCTACTCCACTGAGTTCTTTCTCTCTCCAACATACTACTAAATCTTTACCTCCCTAGTGCTACAGTGTTTTTCTGTTATCGCTTCATTTCTTCACTCTTTTTATCCTTATCTGCATATGGGGAGAGTCCATTCACATTCCAATTCGTCTTTCTCTCTCTAAAAATCCGCATTCGTGTTGAGAAATCAGTTACCCAGCTGTTTATATACGTACAGTATTTGATTTGTTAGGGCTTTCAGAAATGGAGAAAAAACAAGGGTTTTTCTCAGCTTTGAAAGAAGAAGTAGTACGAGGATTATCGCCGGCGAGGTCGCGTGCGAAGAGTCCGGGGAGGAGCGGGTCGCCAATGTCGGGTTTATTTCGGCGGAGGAAGGGGAACCAAAGCCACAGCAATTTGGGGAACTCGGAGCTGTTGATTTCGAGATCCGGGAGCTTGAGGCCGGTAGTGGGAGAGACACTGACGCCGTTGATTGAGGGTCCGGATCCGGATGGCGGGGAGATTGGAGACTCGAAGCGGGTCGGGCTGGGACAGTGGATGAAGGGGCAGCTTTCTCGGGCTCCGTCCATGGCTGCAAACGGGTATAACAAACGGTCTGATCTCAGATTGTTGCTTGGTGTTATGGGTGCGCCGCTTGCTCCGGTGTATGTTAGCACCACTGACCCTCTGCCTCACCTCAGCATCAAAGACACTCCTATTGTAAATTTCTCTCTCTCTCTCTCTCTGTAAATATATATTTGATTTTTTTGTCTTCAGAAGTTAATGTTGACAGCAGTTGCCAGTTGGTACTTGTTAGTTAGATTTGTTTTACCAGGAAATGCTCTGTTTCAAAAAATTGTAAATTTGACTTGAATTCCTTGTTATAGTAGTTATTAATGTCCTTATCTTTGTGTATGTTTATTTTTGAGGATTCTAGTGAAGAAATAGATCCATAATTTAATGGACACAGGTTAAGTTCCTAGTTTTATTGAAGTTTTTACTATTGGGATGGGAGTAGTGGGTGAGGTCAAATTAATGTTTTTGTACTCCAAATATTAGCATATAAGAACTAGCGGTGAGGTGAATTATTCACTCTTTCTATTTATATTTCAACTTCTTGTTCAGCTGTTGTGTTTATCCTTCCTGTTATCAGTGATTTGGCTTGGTTCTGATCTGGTGTTTCAGGAAACATCGTCTGCTCAATACATATTGCAGCAATATACTGCTGCATCAGGAGGACAGAAGCTTCAAGGCTCCATTAGGAATGCTTATGCAATGGGAAAAGTGAAGATGTTGGCTTCGGAATTTGAAACTGCCACCAAAGTAATGAAGAACAAGAATGCTACTAGAGATGCTGAGTCTGGTGGATTTGTTTTGTGGCAGATGAATCCGGATATGTGGTATGTGGAACTTGCAGTCGGGGGAAGTAAGGTCCATGCAGGATGCAATGGGAAACTTGTGTGGAGGCACACCCCCTGGCTTGGTGCACACACTGCAAAAGGTCCCGTTAGACCCTTGCGTCGTGCCCTTCAGGTGAACCTGTGTTCCTATTAATGTATCCTTATTCAGCTAAATATCCTTGTTTTAGACCCAAATTTGAGATATGTTTTTGAACCTGCAGGGTCTTGATCCAAGAACCACAGCTAGTATGTTTGTTGATGCGAGGTGTATTGGAGAGAAGAAGATCGATGGGGAGGACTGTTTCATCCTGAAGATTTGTGCTGATCCACGGACATTGAAGGCAAGGAGTGAAGGTCCTGCAGAGATTATAAGGCATGTTCTATTTGGCTACTTCAGCCAGAAGACAGGGCTGCTTGTTCACATGGAGGATTCTCATCTTACCCGTATCCAGTCTAGTGGTGGTGATGCAGTTTATTGGGAAACTACTATTAATTCTTTCCTGGACGATTACCGGCCTGTGGAAGGAATCATGATTGCACATTCTGGTCGATCCGTGGTTACCCTTTTCAGGTTTGGGGAGATGGCGATGAGCCATACCAAAACAAGATTGGAAGAAGCTTGGACAATTGAAGAGGTTGCATTCAACGTCCCGGGCCTGTCTGTAGACTGTTTTATCCCCCCAGCTGACTTGAGATCTGGGTCCATCAGCGAGGCTTGTGAACTCCCTCAAGATGGAAGGGGAAAGAGTGCAATCGCCCTTGCAGCTCATCGGGCAAAGGTGGCAGCACTGGAAAATACACATGATCGTGATGACATGGTTTGGAATGTCAAAGTCTAACCCAAGTGTAGTATTAAATTAGGTTGTTTATATTGGTAGGTAGTTTCAGATTGATTAACAGACGAGTTACATAGAGAAGTTAGGTTGATCAAGTAATTTTAGCTGGCGTAGTCCTCTATTGATCTGTAAATAGAGCATAATCATTCACAGGTTCTTCCTAAACCTGGGTGAATTTTTATACTCTCACTGCAGGATCCAACTATGGGGTTGGAGCTCGTTTTTTCCCAGCAACGGATGGAGCAAATGGAGGTTATATTTTTTTGCTTACCTTCCATGAATATGGAGGAAGGTGGTGAAGCTTCAACATAGCTTAACCATGCCTTCTTACTAATTTTCTTGCCGTAAAGTATACTGCCGTAGCAGCACCAAAGAAACTGCTACGTGGGTTCTATACTAGTGTTTTAGTACTTCTTTTTTACTGTGTTTGTGTGTTAGGTCTGGTGTGGTGGTTTTATCAATCTTTTAGCTGTTTCTTGTGGGAAGGAGAAAGAGATCTCTGTTTAGCAGAGAGGGTTAGACAGGGGAGAAGATGGTAAAACTTTATTTACTACTGTAATCAAAATGTTTCTGATATGTATTCTCTGGTTTAATCGGCATCTTGCCAGTGTTGCCAACAGAAATTGTAAACAGAGCTTTGTGATATGGAATTCCTATGAATATATGTGTGAGCATTTATCCTTGATCTATTTACTTTGGGTATCTGAATAATTATACATTTCAATCTTCTTGAATACTGATATAAAGCTGAATTTAGTGCTCTTTGAATAAAGAATTGTTGAATACTGTGGTGTGTACTTCCAAATCTCTCTTCTTAACTTGACGTTCTCTTTTCTTGATTTGCTGAAGGAGCATCTAGAGCTAGTTGGTTGGAAAGTTTCTGTAGCAGAATTCTTTTGGTTTCTTTCGACCTTTTTCTGTTTAGGGTTCATTTTCTAGTAGAATAATTCACTTGCCATTGGAGCCAATTGATTACATCCGTCCATTAGTGTAGCCCTGCAGGTGAGCCCCTCTGGGGCAAAGCGTGTGCAAGAAATATCATTACACTAAAGGCACGACATAAAAGTTATGCTTGTCCCAATTCATCTTTTAAATTGTTAGATTTTAATTGTGACTTGATAATAAAATTATAATGATAGATTTAAGAATATTGTTATTTTATATTATTATTATTAATAAAAAGATAAAATACTTTTTTGTAGAACTAAATATAATAGCAAATTTTGTCTTAAATTATTTACATGATCTGCCATTGTGCTTAATATGCAAAAAAAACTACAAAAAATTCACATGTAGCAAGATTTTAAAAAAAAATATTCAATTCAAGAAAAGTTGAGCCTTCTTTAATTAAGCTACACTCAAATTGAAGATATAGGCAAGAAAATGTCAAAATTATACCGATAATAAAGTTGAGCCACCACAAATGGACCGTGTGAAAAAAGAAGGTAACAGAATTGACCAGTTGAGCCCATGCACATACTATCATCATCGTCGTCGTCTTCTCTCCGTTGTCTATCTCACTCTCTCAGTGGATCACATCAGGTCAATAAAAGTGAGATCTAGGGCACATTTATACCTCTATATCAATCATGTATTGGATCAATCATGGCGGGCCTCAAGTATTCAATTTCGAAATAGGGTGGGAAGGACCTACCTAAAGCCAATGAATCTTACTACTACTACAGGTACTACTACTGTCTAGCATTTGCAACTGGAAAGTGGAAACACTATGGCCCCTGGCAGAGAATAAAAAATAAGCTAATGATTGTGCATTTACTTACATTTTCTGTGCGATTAAATCAATTCATTGAATAGGTGAGACCCACTGAGGTGGCAAGTCAAGATCAAATTTGTTGAAGGTTGGTATTTGCTACTTGAGAAGTAGGGTTTTCATTGAGGTTGATGAAGTTCAATATCATGTATATATATATATATATTTTACATTAAAAAAATTAAACTCAACTAAATAAAAATCAAACGAACCTGAGATCTACATATTAGAGTAATTCAATCTTAATTGTTAGACTAAGATCACATCATATTACTCAAGCCTAGTCAAGCAAATGTTAGAGCTTTAACAAATGACAAGTATAAACAATAACACTATCAAATTCAATTGCATTAGTACTAGACGGAACCTTCCATTCGTGGAACTTAATAATACAATTATGTTTCGAAATCTACGTTGACTTTCTAATCCATTCACTATTTAAACCATTTAGATATAGTGACAAAGTTTTGGAGGTCTTATTGATTTGCTTGACATGTTGACCATTTGAAAGTACTTAATATATATATATATATATATATATATATATATATATATATATTAATTTACCGAATTGGTTATTAATTCATAATATTATATAAGGGTATACAATGGTTGATTTAGTCGTTTTTATATATACCAAAAAAATTAAATCATTTAAGTCGATTATAAAAAATTTAAAATCAAAATCACTCAAACTTATGCTCCGTAATCGGTTATCGATCTATTCGGTTAACTGTTAAATCGGTCGATTTAGTTGGTTATAAAACTTAAGCACAAGTGATAAATGTAATATATCATGTACACAATTTTTGCTATACAATTACTACTTATAAATTTTTTACTTGTATTTTAATAGATGTAATATTTTTTTATACTGATTATGTGTCCGTTTAACAAAGCACTACAATATGGTGAGATAAATATTTTAAAATTTAAATTTTTTAATAAGTATTTCAATAAAATAATTAATTAGTGTTTGGCTCACAAGTGTAAAAGTGTTCTTTAAGATAAAATACTTGGAACAAAAATGTGCAGCAACCGACAGGAACTTTTAAATTAGTATAGCCTCCACCAAAAGGTTTTTCTATATAGCAGTTTTTTTTTTTAGAGTTTTAGACTTTTAGTAGTAAAGTAATTTATTTATATTTTATAATATATAAATATATAATTATATAAAATAAATAATTATTAAAAAAATATATAAATTATATAATTATATTATAATTCTAAGTAGTTCGGTCAGTTTCGTTTTTTGTGAAAATCAAACCGAAATTGACCAACCGAACTTCGGTTTTGTAAGTTTCGGTTTGATTTGTTAACGGTTGGGTTTGGTCCTGTCGATTTTTTGATTTTTTTTTTATTACCCCTATTATTATATGTTTATAAATAGTCGGCAAGGATCGCATAGTATAGTAAATATTTATAAATATTTGTAGGTTTTATATATATTTGCTAGTTGGTTTTGGATATTTGAAAGTATGTTACATACCCCCAACTAGAAAGGGTACATGACCTAATTGAAGCATTTACTCCTTCTGCCAACAAATGTTACCTATATATACCCCACGGGGAAGAATTGTGAATTTACACTATACTACATTTTATGTTTTGGTCTATTTTTGTATTTGCATATAATCTAAATATGGCTGGGGGTACTTTGAAACAACCGACAAACGAAGGACCATTCACTAAATTATGCTTTTTATATGCCTGTTGGTGCTGAAGTAAAAACAGTAAAATCTAGAGTAAATGACTTTTTTTACCCCAATACTTTTTACCTTAGTTTCTGATTGATCCCTTCCCTCCGAGGTCCAAGCTTTAAGCCCTTCGTCCAAGCAGTATTATGGGCTAAGTGTGCTGGGAACAGATTAAGTCCATCTACTACAGAACAAGAACAAAGCACAGGTACAGAAACAAGCACCAAACAGTTTTTGAGTATCAAAATTCTAGATTTGATCCGGAGAAGTTGGGAGACGTGTGGCTAAGAAAAGTGAAGGTGTTAGTTTTCATTTGAAAACATATTTTAAATAATAATTTAAAAGTTAAGTGAAAGTTATTTTTCATTTACAAAAAAAATTAGGACTTCACTTTCTATTCTCATTTCTCTTTTCCTGGAAAACCAAACATAAAATTAATTCAAACTATCAAAAAACAAACAAACTAAGACACATTTTAGTCCAAAAATAGACCACTTGGTCCACTGATATGACTCATTTCTATTAATATAAAGGTCGAGCATTCGAATCTTTTTGACAACAGGTTATGAAGACATGTCCATAAGGTAGCAGCGTGCGAATATTGAAGACGGTAAGTTATCTTCTCTCCTATTTAAATGTGCAAAAAGAAAAAGAAATAGAACTCCCCATATGGGATGAAAGGAGTTTAATACTGACGTATGCTACAAAAAAAATTGATTTTAAGCCTAGCCCAACTTTTTTACAAACTATAACCTTGAAAGCCCACATGAACGAAGAGTGGATGTATAGCAATAGTTCACTAAGGTTGGTCCATTACTTAGTCATCACCATGTCTAAAACAGAAACAAAGTAGGCCCATATTACACTGTGATTAACAAACGTGCATATATAATCCGCATAATATTTCAATTTTTAATTCAAATCATGTGGTTTTGGGCTGTTAACTCAACCATATAACCGTGAAAACCACAAACAACGTAATCTCCATAAAGTTTCACTTGTTTCTTGATGAATCGATAGTGGGTAGGAACTTGAGGCTGAATCAATTAATGATGATACTCCTTTCTTCCCACAAAAATTGTCAAATTTGATGATTACACACTATATTGAATCGTCTTTTATTAAAAAAAATCCAAAAGCATTAGTTTATAATTGAATTACCTTACACAGGTATACTTGGTTAGCTCAGTTTAATATGATACTGAGAGAGAAGAAACAAGTCAAAAACTACAATAATTCCGTTCCAAAGAAATCCCTTCAATACAAAAGCTTCCCCCTCAAAACCCTCCAAAGAATCCAACTAAATGTATAATAATCCCAATACAGGCAAGAAAAACTCCAATCATCGTGTGGGAGAAAACAAAAGTACCAAGTAATAATATGTAGAGGTGAAAGTAAACCACGACACAAGTAGGAAATAGAGAAATCTAATGCAGCAAAGCGAGGAGAGTGAATCCAAAGCTCAAGCTCCCAACCATCATCTGCATGGACCACATCTTCTCCGCACCACTCTGCAAGGAAAAGTTTAAGAATTAGAGAGCAACTCACCTTAAGAATATCATTTATATCGCCAACAGGCAGACCCAGACCCCAGGACCCAGGCATATGATTGCCATTGTCTTACTCTGTAATACTTTAGTGTGTTCCATAATGACTGATTTATCATCGTTATAAGAATAAGGATTTAATAAAACATTAATGTTTTATGAATGTGCAGAAGTGTATCTGATCGAGTGAATTAATCTAAGAATACTTATGTTTGTAATTTTAAGTATTCATACAATACAATCCTTCGCGTACGGAAACTTTCAATTCAACTCAAAAAATTTAGCTTAGAGAACAGGAAAAGTCTTTTGAAAAATATGTATACCATAAGTAGTAGTGTGTTAGTTGTGCTATCTCCTATAATTGCCACATCAGCCCCTACTTCTAGCAGATGACAAATGTGGTCACACTCAATTAACAGACAAGTTTTTTAAGGAATGTAATAAAAAAAAGTTGTCAGACCCAACATTTCTCGAGCAAGACATCCTTTGTCTCACTATGCTCATAGAAAGAAATTTGAGATCAAGTTTAACTTTACAGCCTGCGTCCTCTAAACAAAACTGTGCATTTCATATAACAAATATTTCTGCCAAACTACAAGTTATGTCTTCAAGTGAATGAGAGTTTGACAGGTCTTAAGCACCGTGTCGTGTCCAATAATATATGTATTCTGAACTCCTATAAATTGCTTATATTAATGGATAGAGCAGTTTCATTCCCTTCTATTAGATAAGGAGTAATAGATGGTCAAATTGGGTATGAGAGTATGTTTTAGTGTGCACAAATAGCAATCTGCAACCTTGAGTTCACAAAATGGCTCCAAACTCCCCCATTATATTCTTGAAACCCCAAATAATATTCATACTACTCTAATTAACTATGCAAAAGAATAATCATAACCTCAAATTAGGAAGTGCAAGGTGCAGCTTAGGCTCAATCCGATTTCTAGGGAGTAATAGGACACCTCTAACCTAATTGAAATATTAACAATCTGATGTTCTCAGCTCCCCTCCAAAATATAAACACCCGTGGTCCTCAAGATTTCAACTTTAAGAGTCGCATGTTAATAAAGTCGGTAGGATTATGGAGGAACACAGTTGGGATGGAAATTGAATCCCTTTAAACGAGGCATGGTACATATCAATCTTAAGTTAAGGATAAAGCATAAGTGTAATTGTTGCACCTCTAAATTCTCTAGGAAACTTTCCCAGTGGCATCCCACACAGTGCATAAAACACGACCCAGCAACTTCATGTAAGTTTCCTTCACCAAGTTTTTTTTTGGTAATGCTCTTTTACTAAGATAAACATGTCAAAGCCTAATTATCTCTTCAAAGTAGGGTGCAATGTAGAACCATGTTAAGAAGTAATAGGGCTGCCTAAGCAAAACAATACAATCACAATTTGATGTTCGTTCCAGTTATGTTAACTGGTTTAAACCAATTCCTGCATTTTGCAATATGTCAACTCGAATTGTGGACCCAACAATGTTCTGTGAGAGAGACAACCTATGGATATTTATAAACACTCCAATTGAAAATTTGCAACTTTTCTTGAAATTCTCGGAACAAAGTCTAAAACTAAAATAAAAACCTTAAAAATTGCAACTTGTTCTCGTCGTCTCCGGTTTTTGTTTATGGTTAATTTCCCATTTATAAAAAAGCATTTTTGTAGACCCGAAAAGGCACAAACCCATACACAGAGTACAAGAAAACAGTTCATGTTAGCTAATAAATGTAGAACCTAACTATAATACGCCATGTGATCACTTATTAAACAGTTAAACTAACTGAACTGAACTAGTTCGTGATTATCTACTGGTACTATGAAAATAAATGCCAACTATTTAATTTAAAAAAAAGAAGAAAAGAAAAGTGAACAGATCTATGCCATATGCTACAGATCGGGATGCGCATTGTATCCAGGCGCACGATAGATATTACCCATTGAGTAACAGTTAAAAAAAGATGCAGGTACCTGATCAGTCGCTGACGGTGTTGGAGATCCTTCACCCAAACTTGGAGCCGGAGCCGGAACTCCGGTAGGGGGTGACGGCGGACTAAGTAAAGCCGGAGACGGCGCCGGAGATGTTGGCTTCTTGCTTGGGGCCGGGGCTGGAACCTGAGCCGGGGGAGCGGAGATAGGTGCAGCTGGAGGAACTGCTGGTGGCGGCGTAGGTACCGGGGGTGGAGGAGACGGCGGAGGAGTGGCGGGAACTGGAGGAGGAACGGCCGGTGGGGGAACGGCTGGTGGTGAAGTGACGACAGGTGGAGGGGAAGCTGGTGGCGGAGTGACGGCAGGTGGTGGAGTTGAAACTGTGACGGGTGGAGACGCCGTGGGAGCGGTGGGAGGTGCTGGGGTGGTTGTGGGTGGGGGTGTGGCGGTGGTGGTCGGTGGAGTAGCGGTGGGTGTAGTGGGTGTTGGTTGGGCTGGAGTTGAAGTCGGAGAAGACGCCGGAGATTGACCTCCTACACCGGCGACGACAATGCACATGAAAGCTAGGACAAGTAGAGGTTTCCGATCCATTATATTGGTGGTTGTAGTCCTAAAACCACAGCACAACTGAGACTTAATATTGAGACGGCGTGGCTTGAGAGGAAAACAAGGGCGTGTTTGTGTATATATAGGAGCTATGTTTTTGTATATTGATGGAGATGTGTGCGTCTGTCTCTAAAAACTTTATTTTCAAATGGGCCTATGCATTATGAGAGGGACTACCAAACAAATTTTGATTTGATGTGAGCCGTCTGCTTATTGTCTGTAAGTGGGTTTCACCCATGATTAGCCTGATGGGAAACCTTGATCTTTCAGCCACGTTATCATCTGTTACGGGAACCACTCTTCACTGGAAAAATTATTTAATGCACCGAGAGTAAATGAATAATGTGTTTCTTTCTCTCATATAATAGTAAAATTTACAAGTGTCGTATTATTTATAGACCTCATTATTATATGAAAGGGGAGCAAATTGTTCATTTACTTCTGGAACATTGAATAATTATTCACTGTGGTGAAATATTTTTACTTATGTTATGTTTGTTTATAAAAAATATATTTAAAATTAAATTATTTATATTAATTTAATATTATTTTATCTCATAATAATAAATTAATAGTTCTTTAAATAGTCTCATTGATTATTTTTTTATCATTCCTAAGATTATTTATGAGAAATAATATAATCTCATGAATATAATATTTATGAGAAATTATATAATCTCGTGGATGTGATATTTATGAGAAATTATATAATCTCGTGGATGTGATTATCATTTTAAACTATTAAATAATTTTATGAAACTAATAATCTAATATTAAAATACTAATAATCTATCGTCAAAAGATTAAATAGTATAAAATAATATTAAATTAAAATAAGTAATCTAATTTCAAGCATAATTTTTATAATCAAACATAGTGCTAGTTTTTTTTTATAAGTTACTCTAACAAAGATTGTTTGGTAATAGTTGAATCGTGAATGAATTACTTTAGTTATATATTGTGATTTTTTTTTTTGTTAAATTATGATTATGATGTATATTAATGTATGAGATTTATTATAATTATAAAGTTGGTTTATTATGTCAAACACATTATTAAAATATAGGTGATAAATGCTAAGGGTTTTAATTTTTTTATTTAAAAAAGTATCTCAAATGATGTGTTATCATAATATTAATTGAGTAGATTTTATTTGATTAGCTATTGATGCATAGGAAAATTACAATAAAAATTAATATTTTTTAAATACTAAATAAAAATACACCAAGTAAACAAAAAAAAAAAATCATAAATAATAAAATATATAAAAATTCTAATTTTTATTGTAATTTTTCTCTATATCATTTACATAATAAATTATTATTAAAATATTCAATATTATGGCATTTGATGTGACACCCCCAAATCTGGGTCCACACAGCCCAAACTTGAGTCGTCAAAAGACTACAACAAAATTATTACAACAAAGTACAACGTACAACAATACAGTGTATAATAATACACAACTAAGTCTTCACTATTATTGCCACACTATTTTACAAAACGTGAAGACTATGATAACTATTCCTCGGACCCTCACTCCATTCCCCGGCTAGACCCTGTTATGTTTTCATCTCCTGTTGAAAAACAATGGAACAAAAGAAAGGGTGAGCTCAAATAGCCCAGTAAGAAATATCATGACTAAGATAATGACGAATAAATTATCATTAGCCTTCAACAGTTGAGTTCTTGATAGAATACAATAGACTACAAGGTTTATATCAAAAACTGTAGTTAAATTCTTAAACAATGTTCAGATCAATAATAGCAGCGGAATGAGCAATCTATTAGAAGAATAATGCAGACTATAATGTCCATTCGCTTCTCTTTTTCATAAAAACATCATCAACTTTTATCATCTGAAATACCATTAGTCATGATAATATAAATTCACAGTTCCTGATTATAATCATGCACATCAACAGTTCATCTTTGCACTACGGGCCAAAGATATTCAATATAGCACCAACGGTCATGATTATACCAGATTCAGCCTTTGGTCATAATCATACCAAACAACAGTTCATCTTTGCACTTCGGGCCAAAGAAAACATTTACCACGTGTCATAAAAGACACCGAACAGATGTATCGCCTTTAACCTATTATATCGCCTTTAACCTATCATCTGTTCAACAAATATATCACATCTGTGCCCCCGGCCACAGATATTCACAACAGCTTGATTTTTGGATGATTAGAATGATATAAATGATGAACAGAAGAAATAGGATAACAATAAGTATCGGAAGTTTACTTTGTACATATTCAAATAATGTCCAAATTGTCAACATGATGTGGAGTGAAATTTAAAAAATGATATTCAAGATCCACAGTTCAGAATAACGGTTACAATTCAATAGAAAGGTTCACGTAAATAGGAAGGTTCAGTTGAAATAATGAAGTTCAACTATTATGGAACATATAATATTTTCAGGAATTATAGAAGCAATAGTTCCATAATAAATTTCGATTTAGGAGTATGAAAGAAAATAATATCCCTTACCGTAGCAGGTTTGATTAACAAAAGGTGAAGAAAATTAATACAAAGGGTTATTCACCAACAGGCGGCAATCCGCTCCGTAAGGTTATTTCCACAATTTAATAGAATTTGAGTACAAAGAGTTATTCACCAAACAGGCGGTCATCCGCGCCGTAAGGTTATTCTCAGAGATTAATAATGAATGAATACGAAAGGTTATTCACCAACAGGCGGCAATCCGCTCCGTAAGGTTATTCCCACAATTTAATAGAATTTGAGTACAAAGAGTTATTCACCAAACAGGCGGCAATCCGCTCCGTAAGGTTATTCTCAGAGATTAATAATGAATGAATACGAAAGGTTATTCACCAACAGGCGGCAATCCGCTCCGTAAGGTTATTCCCACAAATTAATACATGAAAATAAAAGGCACGTCTTATGAGTAAGGAAGAAACAATATTATTATCGAGAATCAAATAATGATAATCCCTTACCATAGTAAGTTTGAATAATGGAAGATGAAAAAGATGGTATCCCTTACCATAGTACGTTTGAATAATGGAAGATGAAAAAGATGGTATCCCTTACGAGTAGTAAATTTAAGAGTATGAAAGAAAATGACATCCCTTACCGTAATAAATTTAAGAGTGTGAAAAGAATGATATTCCTTACCTTGATATTGTGAAACAAGTTTATTAGCCGAACAAATCCTTCCTTGTTTGTCTATGTAGCAGTAAAGAATCTGACTTTTGAGTCTTCTAGAGTTTTTAAAATCTCTTTATGTTTTTAAAATAATGTTACTCTCGGAAAGATAGACAGCATAGACTCAAGAATCACTCAATTCGGAGTTAATATGAATGAGTTATGAATTTTCAAAACTAAGACTGAAAATAGTGACGAAAATCAGAATAGGTTACGATTTTTAGTATTTTAAGGCATGAAGATGATTTCAGATGACTTTTCTTCCTTCTTCAAAGTTGTAGAGGACGAAAAACTGAAGAGACAGGCTTTTAATTCATTAAATTCTGACAAATAATGAATTTACTATGATTTTTCGAAAGAGTTACTGTACATAAGAAAATTCCACTCGGGAATTCAAAGGAAAATGCAAAAGATTTCAAAACTAGGAATGACTTAAGAACACTTAGAGAGAACTTACACAAAGAAGTATTTAGAGAGAGAAAGAAAGAACAAGTAAGGAAGTTTATGAAAAATCCTTAAGTTAAGGCTTCTATTTATAGCCAAAAATCTTATCATTCATTTAATCTAAACCATTCATTTAAAGATCATCTTTTAATCTACACCATCCATTTCAAATATTATATTATCTTTAATCTATACCATTCATTTCATATCACCTAATAATCACCTAACTTTATATTATAAACAAATCAATTTAATTATTCAACAATAATTCACACTTTAATCTACACCATTCATTTCATATCACCTAATAATCACCGAACTTTATATTATAAACAAATCAATTCAATTATTCAACAATAATTCACACTTTAATCTACACCATTCATTTCATATCACCTAATAATCACCTAACTTTATATTATAAACAAATAACTTTATCAATTCAATTATTATGACTAATTGTTATAAATACAGTATAGTTAGCTCTTAGATATCAAGTCAATAAATTAATGAAATACAACTGTTTAAATAACATCATAATAGAGATAACAATAATGTAAAATAAAGCATACGTTACTGTGTAATGACAATTATTGATTCAATAATGTGAATTACTGTGCATATGTTACTGTGACAATTATTAGGTTCAATAATTTTAAAAACAGTGCAACAACAATTATTGACTCAATGATATAAAATACAGTGTAATGACAATTATTAAATCAATAATGCAAAATACTGTGTAACAACAATTATTGAATTGATAATATAAAATATTATGCAGTGACAATTATCGATGAAATGATGCGTAACAGTTACGGTGTCAATTATCAGACCAATAATATGAGACACTATGCAATACCGTGTGTTACTGTAGAGTACCGAGTGCTACAGAAAATACCAATAACTACCGTATGCTACTATTCTTTTATCACCGGTATTTTAACAGTTCCGTTGACTATTTTTATTTAAAAAGGTTATTTCTGTCGTTTTCTATATCCGACAAATATTCCGTTGTGGGGTCCACCAATAATTTGTTATTTCGGCGCCGTCGGACCAAACGAATATTCCCCGACCAAACGAATATTCCCCGACAAAGCGAATATTGTCCGACAAAATAAAATTTGCACATAACATCCTTAACTTTTAACTTTATCGATTTAACTACTTACTGTTTCAAAAAAATATATATATATGAAGAAAAATTAAATTTTGTATTTCATAAAATTTGGGGTCTTACATTTGAAATCAAAAATTTAACATATGTAACATTATTTTAAAGATATTATCAAATATAGTTATCAATATAATTTGTAACAAAAAAAAAATTAATATATAAAATTAGAAGATATATGATTTACACTTCTGCCCTCCTAAAATAAAGGAATATCAAATTTCATCGTCTATTGGCTCATTGGGCTGGATTGAATGCACAAGTGGGCCAGACAGCATCTGTTGATTGGCGTAGGATATCAATATAAAAAATTAACACTTGGCTAGAGTAGTATTTTTAGAGCACTGTCAGAAAATTGTAGGGCCCAGTTGTCATGTTGCTCTGATGCTTGCCTTGAAGGGGAAAAATATTGTGTACGGTATATGAAAAAGGAAGCATGCCCTTTTCTTTTCTTTAGGTAAAGGGAAAGGCAAAACCAACAAACGTATGGCAAGCGTTTGGTACTTTGGTTGTATTATGTCGTGTTTGGATTCTTTTATGAGTTTTATTTATTTGAGTTCTTTAAATTAGTGGAATATTATTTTTATTAATAACTCAAATTCATTTATTGTAAATTATTAAAAATAAGTAAGTAAAATAGCAGTAACACTATAAATACAAGTCATATACAAAAAATTATACACAAAATAACACGAAATATGATGCATAAGTATTTGATAGATTCATTTATTTGTATCATCTGTCACATGCTCGCCATAACAATTGAACCCTTCTCATAAAAGGGTTCACTAAATACTTACACATCATATGTTATATCAGTTTTGTACATATTTCTTTTTGTGTCTAAAAATGTAATATAATTGTGTAAATTTGTTTATTTAAAAGCAATTTTGCCTTTTAAAAAATCATAATTAAGTAATTTGATTTTAAACTTTGGAAGGGGAAAAAAACCTCAATCCCCCTTCTTTGCGTTTTTTTTATGATTTTATCAAAAGTTGATTATATGGAGTAACATGGTCAACTTAAACATTTGATATCTATCTTTGATTCTTCAAAGTAATAATTAAATTCTAACAACTAATATAAACAAGCTTCGGCTAAATTCATCCATGGTGTTTAACCTTATAGGCGGCCCCAATTTAGTGAAGCAATTTGAGTTAATTTGTTGGGTTGTTAGATTGGGCTTGAATCCAATGAAAAGGTGGCCAGGATAAAGGTTTGCTTGTAAAATAATTTAGCTTTTATTTGGCACAAAGTTTGAATTTTTTTGCCCTAAATCATTTTGAATAAAGCTCACGTCTTCATCATTAATTTTCTTTTGGGTTCATAAATTTGACAGGATCGTAACTGTTTTATTCTAATATTACAGATATTACAATATTTGATTGACATTATGCAAGTTGTATTTATTTAACTGAGAGAGCGAAAAATATTACTCTCACAACAAACACAATCTCAATTAATAAATCTCATACATATCACGCATGTCGGGAGTATTTTATTTCTCTGTGTATCTGCATTGTATTAGTCTATTATTTAATTTACTATAAACTTAACTCAATGCTAACCAGATCCCCATTACTATATGTCTATATATAATAATGTAAATGGAGATATTATATTGAGTCGATTAGAAAATTGACTGAGTCATTTTGGTTGGTCACGAATTAGTCTTGAATTGATATAATGTATGTAATTTTCATAATTATATTAAACTTTTAGTATCTCATGTTATATTATTCTATAAGAGTGTACATGCACATATTATAAAAATACATGCAATGATATTAATATACATACATTTCTTCAATTTCATGTTCATTGTATTATATATATATACTCAAATTATAATGTCAAATGACACATACTATAATTTTAAATTACATTATCAATATTAACTCGTGTCTTGTACAAGTTATTAATCTGGTCCTTATTAGAGAAATTCATTATTATTTTCATATTTCATTGCATCATTTTTACACAGATTATTAGAAGAGATATTAATTAACAGTAATTAACATGCATTATGCTAAAATTCAAAGCTTAATAATTAAATCTGCCAGCCAGCCGGCAGCTAGGAGGGTGGTCCAGAAACAAACGTGAAGTGAAAGGCAGCGAAGGGAGGGGCATGTTGGTTTAAGGGTCATATTAGTTGTAATTTGATGCTCTGGCATTGATACAATACATCCTACCATCTATTCGTTGCCCTATTCTTTTCTATTACGTTCACTTCTATTGTGCCTCAATCTTGTCAAGTTTCGTTTATTTATGCAGACATAGACATTATTTGCATTACGAGAGTCGGGAGCTTTCTAATCAAGTACCACTCCTACTATTTTTTCAATGCGTGCTACTTATAATTAATGCATCAAAAATATGTTTGTGAGTGTGATCGAGTAGTAGTCCAATAGGTCCATCGAATTTTTTTTCTTTTTAATACTTGATCCGTTTTAAATTATATAATTATTATTAATTTTTTAAAAATTAATTTGAGATATTTTTAAATTTGAAATTAAATTTAACAGAAAAATAATAATTTAAAATTGACATGATATATTTAAATTTAAGGGGTGTTTTCAAACTAATATTCCGCTGTATAAACAAACATTGAGTAAATGAATTACTTGGTAATGAATTCTTAAAGTGAAAATTTCTAATAGATCTATTCAACCCCCCCTTCTAGATCACTTGTGTGCCTCTGAGAACTAACAATAATAATCATAATAATATTTATATTTTATAATTTCTTTAATAATAATACAAATAATAATAATAAAAATTAATTTTTTGTTATGCCGTGCCTTCAGGCACGAACAATTACTAATATGTATATATATATATCATGATTTAGATCATTTGGTATACCATAATCTTAAATATGAACGAATAAAAGAAACATTCAAGTCAAAATATTAGGAATTGATATTTTCATAAATTAATTTAATATTTTTATAAATAAGTTTCATTTGATTTTTTGAAAATATCAAATTAACTTATGAAAATATTAATTTTCAAAATATATACAAAAGATTCACACTTATCTAGTGGTCGAAAGTTCAAGTCATTCCATCTCGGAATATAGTATTAGGCAGTGTTCTCAAACTCGGTATATGGGTCATTAGTCTAACCAGTAGTCGGACCGTTATTAAACCGGTGATGTTATTAATATGTAATAAATAATTAAATGTATTAATTATTATTATATATAATATTTAGTAAATATGTAAAATTAATCAATGTATCTACAAAAAAAAAAGAAAAAAAATTCTATTTGTATAATGTTTACTTCATACAATTCAAATAAATATTAAATTTATATATAAAAAATATATTAAATTATGATCATAACTCAAAATTCAAGACTCAAGAATGATAAAATCAAATATAAATGAACATAAACATCTTTAGGATACATTTAATTAAATTCGGTAAAATAAATAAATCTATTTGTACTATGTTTACTTTATTCAATTCAAATAAATACTAAATCAATATGAAAAAAAAGATATTAAATCATGATCATAACTCAAAATTTAATCAAAGATACATTTAATCAAGTTTAAATGCTTAATTTTTTTTATAAAAAATAAATTATAAAAAGAAAAAGAAAAAGAGGTAGGGAACCGATAAAACCGGTAACCAGATCACTGAGCCAACCTGTCTGACCGTCGAGTCACCGATTTTGATCGATATTTAACCAAATCCGATTTTTTTGCTTGAATCGGATCAAAAGATCAATCGATTCTAATTTTTTCCGGTTAAATCGACGATTCAGTATGAATTTGAATTTGACAACCATGATATTAGGTATCATCAAGTTCTCTGGGATGAATAAATAGATCTCGACTAATTTTTCAAATTATATGTCACGCGGACTTTGTCATTTATATTTATGTTACTGTTATAAAAGAGAACTTATATCATCATATGGGGAGTTCCCTTTCTCTTTCAAGTCACAAACAAATAAAGATCACCAGGAATTAATTAAAACTTTACAAAAGTTTAATTAAGCTTGGTATATATATACCTTGTAAAGTGATTTTAGGGTACGTTCAAAAATGACTTATTTTTATTAACTTTAAGATTAAAATTTTAATAAATTTATAAGTTAAAATTTTAGTAGATTTATAAGTAAAAGTATTCGGCATCACTTTTACTTATACGTCAAAAATTATAAGTAATAATTGTGGATGCTTTCGGCTATTAATGACTTATAAGTTAAAATAAAATATAAAAATTACTAAAATATCCTCAATAAGAAGAACATTACAAAAATAAAAGAGGGCATTTCTATCATTTCATAGTCATCGATCAACTTAAAAAAATGACTTATAAGTCATTTTTTTTTTAAGTAATAAATAATTACTTATTTTTTTTGATTTTTTTTTTACTTATAAATAAAAAAAAAGTTAATTCTGAATGACTTTTTTAACTTTCTACTTATAAATTAAGTTAGTCAACTTATAAGTAGCTCCTGAAGTCAGCCAAATATATATATGAAATCAAACAATTCGCTCACCAATCTAAAAAGTTTTTTTACTATATGAAGTTCATCTTAAAATGGAGTCTAACTGTCCGTTTATTCGTCACGTTGAAATTAGGTAGTAGCCCAAAATAAAAAATACTCCAATTAGCCCAAACATTACACCAGATAGATTGTGGACCATAGCCAACCCAAAGTTTAAGCCCAAGGGCTCAAGGAACAAACCAACAAAAGGCCTCCCTGTATTCCATAGAATTCATAGGCCTAAAATATTAGAGGCTTAGACCATACAAATGGATAAAGGGTTGTTCCAACAAAAGCCCAAGCCCCAAGGGCGGGTTTTTTGAATTTTTTTGCCACTCTTCAGTTCAGACGAAACGCCTCTCCACCCGCCAATTTCTAGAGAGTGAAAAAAGAGATTTAAGAAAAATGGCGATGTCTTTGGGGGTTTTCTCGAGCTTCTTAGCCGGTGAAACGGCGACATTCGTTAAGTCTTCGTCTCTGCAGACTATTGTTCCTGCTTTTCATACTTCTCTTGCTAACTTGCGCAGTGTGCGCACGGTAACCTACGCTGCTGCTACGCCGAACCCGGCCACCGAGACAAAGAAGAGGGAGCCGAGGGGAATAATGAAACCACGGCCAGTGTCGCCGGAAATGCAAGCTCTCGTCGGTGTACCGGAGATTCCTCGCACCCAAGCCCTCAAGATCATTTGGGCTTACATCAAGGAGCATAACCTTCAGGTATTATTGTGTTTCTATCTCACTCTCTATAATAGTTTGGTTTTGAGATTTAAGATATTTTGTTATTGAGTTTTCTTTAGATTTGGCCCTTTTGGGTAGTATTATGTTAAGTTTGGAATATTGTATTTGGAGTCCTTAGCAATGTTCCTCTGCTACTATTTTCAAGTGGATAAGGTTATCTTGGAATAGGGTAACACCTTTTTACTTCTTGATTTTGTTGAAATTTTTCTATGGATTTACAGATTATTTGGATGAGTTGTTTAATGTGAATGTCCTTCAAAAAACTCTCATAATTATGCTGGTGTTGATGAAATTTGGGTTTGGTTTCTTAGCTCTTTGATGTGTATATGATTATGGATGCTATTACAAATTTGGAAGAGCATACTTGTGGATACTGAATCACAGGTATTCTCATATAGTTATAATTTGGTTGGCCGGTTGGTTGGTATCAATTTGGGGAATCGTTCCTTTTGATGAGTAAATGAGTGCCACGGGGCGCTCAAAACAATTATTATATCTATATCTACTTATGTAAAGGTTTTCAACAATTTCCATCGTGGTTAGTGATTGCTACCAATATCTTAATGTTCTTTTTACCAAGAAAAATGGAAATCTTTATGTGGAGGTTTAGTAATTAGTAAGATGATGCATCTTATGTTCTTGAAAAATCCAGTCAACTTGAGATAAGCTTAATTTTACTACATTGCAGTGTATTACATATTTTTGCTATGGCTGAATGTAATATGCGCAGAAATCAATCATTTATAGGATTTGTAATAAGACTCTGCCGGTTCTTTTCAGAGAAAAATGGAAGATTGAAATTTGAAAATGATTATGCAGTTTTAGAGTGTTCTGATTTTAGGATCTTTTATGCAAGCTAAACTTTAAGATGATGGTAAGTGGTACTCTAAACTTGTCGAAATAAAAATAAAAAAAGAGCGGAGGTAAAAATATAGGGATGCTCTATCAAAATTGTGAGTGAATCTCTTATTTTTTTAAATGATGTATGATATTTTAAGTTTCATGGTCAGAATGACAACTTTTTTTCCAATTTCCTTGAATGAATTTGCGAATGAGCTTATAATTGTAGCCTTTACATTTAACCACTTAACATGACATTCTACCAATTTTGAACATTGTCGTCTAGTTTGTGGAGCTACCTGCAACTTCTACTTACGAGATGTATTCATATATTTTCTGCCAAATTTCTATAATCTTGGCTAAAGTTATTGTGGGATTGGCATTTTAAGTTTACTTAATAAGTTGTTTTAAATGATAATCTTGTGTTGAAAGCACAAGATATCTATAAATGCGGTTGATCTCTTTTCCTTCTGGTGCTTTAAATTTAGTTTACTTGGAAAACAATGGCATTGCCGATCTTTTTTAGAATTGAAATTAGCTGTCGGTATTGAGTTTACTTCACCGTTCATATTTGTCATGACCAGACCAAGTAATAATTATCGTCGATGTATTTGAAAATGGACTACATTCATTTGTTATGAATCGCTGCTCCACTTTGTTTGCAAAGGTGATGATTTTCTGCACTTGACAAAACTCGTGTAGCAGAAAGGAATCTCATTCTTTTTGCTTGATATGAATGGTAGGAAGTAACATGAAAAAAATGTGTTATACTTGGTTTCTATCCTTAGTAACACACTGATAGATATCATGAAATAATGATACTACCTCTATCTATTTACTAGTTGAATAATACTTACTTCGTTTGTACTTATTGCTGATAGGACCCTGAAAACAAGAAGATAATCATCTGTGATGAGAAGCTGAATAAGATTTTTAAAGGGAAAGAGCGTGTTGGCTTCCTCGAGATTGCAGGGTTAATTAGTCATCACTTTCTTTAAGTGAACCATTTTACACCCACGCTCATCCAGACTGGCCTCAAAAAGCGACAAGCCATCACTTTCTTTAGCGAACCATTTTGCACCCATGCTCATCCAAACTGGCCTAAAAAAGCGACCAGAAAGCGGTCTATAAAGGAGTTCTTTTGTAAATGGTGTTCTTGTTTGGTTGATAATATAATTTTAGGAGAGCAATAGTGCTGCTATATGCTATATTTTAAATGGTGCTCACCCATGCTATATGCAACTTTCGTAGTCCTTAATAAACTCTTTTGGAGGTGATTATGTTTCAGCCTTTACTCAATTTTGGTTTTTGGGCGAGTAGTTTTTACTTTCTTGATCCTTTTAAAGGTTTAGGCCTCTTATAGTTCTGTTTTATAGTGACTGCAACTTTCTGGTTTCTTTATATCTTATTTCTGGTTTCGAAATGAATCCTTACACTATAGGAAATCTATTCTTCAACCCCCTTGCTCTAAAAATATTATGGTTTTAAATGGCACGACTTGGTTGGCTTATCCCCTGGCCATAAGTTGAGCTGTTAATCGGCTTGGAAAAATAAGCAAGGTCAAGTTTAGCCAAAGCGCTATTAATTGTTTGTTTCTGCTAAGCCATCTTTATAATATAAAATTTTAATACAGCTATTATAATATTTTTTTTGTTGAGAATCAGCTATTATAATTTTTTTAAATAAAGAATTTTCATTTTATTATTAAAATCAATTTAACTAAGCAAAGCTTGTCATTTGAAATTTTGAATTATATAGGGAATTTTACTACTTGACTCAATGATAAAAAGAGGGTACGTTGGGTGCAGTAGTAGTAATCGTGAATTGAGAAAAAAAATAGGGAATTGATATTTATTCAAAGAAAATTGGTATTTTCATAATATTTTATTTATATGAGCTAAGTTTTACTTATTATTCATGTAAGAAGAGTTTTATGAAAATATTAATTTTTTTTATGCAAATATTAATTTCCTAGTCACATTTGTAAGTATGCATCGACAAATTATATTGTATAATATTTTAATTAGCTAAAAATAAACAACTTTTGCCTACTCTTCTACTAGCACTCTTATCTATTTGTTACATTACATTCGGATTCACGATAAGCAAGGGACATGTTTGAAAAAAAAAATGTTAGGTACCTAGGTTAAAATTGTCTAATTTATCTAAATAAATCGTTGTATAGTATAAAAAATAAAAAATATTGAACAATTGTTGTAAAATTAATCACCTTCAAAAAGTTCAAATTATTTTAATCATATAGAGGATTAGTTTTGTGGCTTCATAGGTTAAGTTGTTTTTTTTTTAGAGTTTATTCAATTATAATTCAATTCTTAAAATACATTTCATGTTAGGATTCGAGAAAATCTGAAGAACGAATCGAATGGAACTTTAAAAAACTTATTTTTTTTAATACAAAATGCTATGTAGCACTTTGATTAATTTAATATGTTTTTATTTCTGCTATTGAGTAGATTCTAAAACCTTTATCAGCTAATATTAATTAAATAAATAAATTTCACATGGAGAAGAGAAGATGAACTCGTAGAGAAAACAATCAATTGAGAAGGGGAAATTTTAAAATTACTCATTTGAACTTTTTAGGTTTAAATTATAAAATTTCCAAATAAAAGGAGAAATCAAAATAAATAAGGGCCTTTGGCATTTGTCCATTTTGTCGAGGGGAGATATTCCTTCAAGTTGATTTCAATACCGCTACAAGCAGTTTCTAAACAGAAATCTCCTCCACTCTCTCTCTAGACTTGATTCATGGCAGAGAAGCTATCAGTCCCCCTTCTTCTTCCAAACCCACCACCCACAAGACCTTTCTTCCAAGAGCACCACCACCATCACCAAAGCTACCACCAGCCAACCACCTCTCAACCACCGCTAACCACCCCTCTTTTGCAAGATTTTATTCTCCAACAAAACCCCAACAATAATTCGCCACAAACCCATAAAACCCAATCCTCTTCCATCCCCAGGACACGACGTCGCATTGGCAAACACGGGGACCCCAACAAGAGCAAGCCATGGTCTCACCATAGTCTCTCTCCCCTAGGTGAGCAAACACTCCAAACCCTAATAAAGCCTGATTTTGATTATGCTGAAATTGATGAGACATTGATTAAATTATTCGATTCACTAGAAGGGCAACCAGAATTTTCTGTAAAGTCTTTGTCTTTTGATATTTTGGGTGTAATTAAGGGTTTAGGGTATTACAAGAAATGTGACTTGGCTTTGAAAGTGTTTGAATGGGTTCGAAATCGTGAAGATTCGGAAAGTTTGTTAAATGGGTCTGTTGTAGCTGTAATTATAAGCATGCTTGGTAGAGATGGCCGGGTTTCGGCTGCTTCTTCTTTGCTTCACAATCTTCAAAAAGATGGCTTTGTTGGTATTGATGTTTATGCTTATACTTCTTTGATTACTGCTTGTGCTAGTAATGGGAGGTATAGAGAAGCTATATTGGTTTTTAAGAAAATGGAGGAAGAGGGCTGCAAACCTTCTTTGATTACTTACAATGTGATTTTGAATGTCTATGGGAAAATGGGTATGCCTTGGAATAGAATTGCTGCAGTGTTTGAGGGTATGAAGCATTCAGGGGTTGCCCCGGATGCTTATACTTTTAACACCCTTATAAGTTGTTGTAGACGCGGGTCTTTGCATGAAGAAGCTAAACGGATTTTTGAGGAGATGAAATTGGCAGGATTTATTCCAGATAAGGTTACTTTTAATACACTATTGGATGTCTATGGGAAGTCTCGGCGACCTAAGGAAGCTATGGAGGTTTTGTGGGAGATGGAGGTTCATGGGTTATCGCCTAGCATCGTGACTTACAACTCACTGATTTCAGCTTATGCTAGGGATGGTTTGTTGGATGAAGCAATGGAGTTCAAAACCAAAATGGAGGAAAAAGGGATAAAACCTGATGTTTTCACTTATACGACTCTATTGTCAGGGTTTGAGAAGGCTGGGAAGGATGAAGCTGCAATGAGGGTTTTCAAGAATATGAGAGGTGCAGGTTGTAATCCGAATATCTGTACCTTTAATGCTTTAATTAAGATGCATGGCAACAGGGGAAATTTTACTGAAATGATGAAAGTTTTTGAAGAAATCAAGATATCTGGTTGTTCTCCGGACATTGTTACTTGGAATACTCTTCTGGCAGTGTTTGGCCAGAGTGGTATGGATACAGAAGTTTCTGGAGTATTCAGAGAAATGAAGAGAGCAGGTTTTGTAGCTGAGAGGGACACTTTTAACACTTTAATTAGTGCCTACAGCCGGTGTGGAGCTTTTGACCAAGCCATGGCTGTTTATAAGAGGATGTTGGAAGCAGAAGTAACTCCTGACCTTTCCACGTATAATGCTTATTTAGCAGCATTGGCACGAGGAGGGCTTTGGAAAGACTCTGAGAAAGTACTTGCTGAAATGAAGGATGGTCGATGTAAACCCAATGAGCAGACTTATAGTTCTCTACTGCATGCTTATGCTAATGGGAAACAGATTGAACGGGTGCGTGCTCTTGCAGATGAGATTTATTCTGGTAAAATTGAACCACATGTTGTACTTTTGAAGTCCCTTGTTTTAGTTAATAGCAAATGTGACCTTTTAATGGAAACAGAACGTGCTTTCCTGGAGTTAAAAAGAAAAGGTTTCTCCCCTGATATAACTATTCTGAACGCCATGGTTTCCATATATGGACGGAGACAGATTGTTACCAAAGCAAATGAGATCATCAACTTCATGACTGAGCGTGGGTTTACTCCTAGTGTGACAACTTACAATAGTTTGATGTATATGTACAGTCGATCAGCAAATTATGAGAAATCTGAAGAAATACTGAGGGATCTATTAGCAAAAGGAATCAAGCCTGATATTATTTCATACAACACTGTAATTTTTGCTTACTGCAGACGAGGTAGATTACAAGATGCATCGCGGGTATTAACAGAAATGAAGAAATCCGGGGTTATTCCAGATGCCATCACATATAATACCTTTGTGGCCAGTTATGCAGCTGATGCAATGTTTGTGGAAGCTGTTGATGTGGTTAGATACATGATCAAGCAAGGCTGTAAACCGAATGAGAGCACGTACAACGCCATTGTAGATTGGTATTGTAAGCTCAATCGCCGGGATGAGGCGAGAAAATTTATTAATAGCCTTCGTCAGCTTGACCCGCATATTCCTAAGGGCGAAGAGCGTAGGTTATCAGAACGAATTGCGAAGGTAGCTTAGAGAAAGCAAAGAACAAATTACGAAGAGATGATTGTTGAAAATCTTATTCGATAGATGGGAGATTGGGAGTGCATCTCAGTTGGATCCCCTTTTGGTCCCTGAAACTTGCGTTCAGCTTGTTTGCACATCTTCTGCCTGCATTAGATAGTGTTCTGACAAGAAGATGAGCAAAGCTGTAATGCTGTTGTACACTATTGTTTTGACCTTGAGAATTCTGTAGCAGCTGATTCATGAAATTGTGTATATTAGGATCTTGAGCTAATGCTCAGTTCGATTGTATAATTTGCATAAGGCCTTCAATGATTTCAATATAGAATGCGGAAAGTTGAGAACCATAAGGTATGTACAACCACTTATACAACAACCAAATAGTATAAATCTACACTAAATATCAGAATTGTGTCTTGTGCTTATATCAGGATATTCATGTCGAATCTTCTTCTGCCATATAAATTACCAACTTGGTTGATGCTCTGTACTGATATATTTCAAAGTATTACAATATCGTTATGATAATCTTATGCAAGGCCGTGTAAAGTTATAGGTGCTTGCTGCTGATTTTACACTTCTTTATGTTGAATAAAACTGAATAATTTTAGATTCCTCTGGTGGTGACTGTTGCCTCCTCTATATGGTGGTTGTCATGAATAATGTCCCGATATTCATCTTTCTGGCTTATTTACGCTTAATTGCCCTCTCAAAGTATAATAGATTAAGTTGTCATCATGGTTGATGATTTTTGGGTATTGAAATTGCAGTGCCATTTGGTTCTTGTTAAAATATCTTAATTAAATATGAACAACATTCTGTCTTACAAACCTCAGCTTCCTTTGGGTATATTTTACTTTTCAAATATTTCACAAGGAACATTTTATCAATTCATATTTTTAGGCATTACCAAAAACGAAATGTCGTATGTTTAGTTGGAGAGATAAACATGATTGACGCACTAAAACAAAACTAAACGTGAGTTGAATGAAATAGGATCTTACAGCTCTTAGATAAAGCTTGAAAGAGAGTATTCTGTGATAAGGATTAAAAAGAACATAGCTTTCTGAAATTTCATCCCATACAATGGTCAAAATCATTGATTTGACTAAAAGTAGGTGCATCCTGAAGAAGAACTAGCAAGCCGCCGTCCAAATTAGTATTATTGGAAAATTTTATGGTTATCATATATTTATTTTCTAGGCCTTTCCTCAGCAACTTTGATCATGTGATGGTTAGAATCGTAGAAAGTTAGGATCATCTGTTTTTGTGTGAGCGCATATGCATGTGTTTTTGTATGTGTATCTGGTCTCTGTACTGAACTGAATTATTCATGTCTTTATATTTACAACTTTCGGCCGTTGTTTTTCTGTATTGTGTCGTAGCTATCTTCGGCTTTTTTCCTTCTTGTTAACAGGTCTAAACTACCTTGACACCAGTTGTTAATGTTTGAGTACACACTTATCAAGTAGCAAATTTGGTTTTGATGGTTTTTGAAGATTGTGTTACCGGATTTAAGATGGTTGGTGTGGTGGAAACTTATTATGTCATGGGTGATGTTGGCCATCACCCTCTGGCTTATTAAATATGTAAGGTGAACCACTGAAATATTGTGATCAAGACATGCGAGGAAAATCAAGCATTATTGTTTGTTTAATCTTCGTTCGTTTGTGCCATATTAATGTTTACAATGTGTAAGAGGTGAAAGTCAACAAATCAAAAATCTATACGATACTTGGTATCTGATGGTAAACTTTGGCTGCCCTGCCTCATTTACGTGTATTTTTGGATAACATGCACATCACACACACACGTACCATATTAATGTTTTTTTTTTCCTTCTTCTCAATTCAAATTACTTGCATGAGAAATTTGGCATACTAAACCATTAGTAATTTATACTTCTTCCACATGTAGTCGTAGAAGAAAATGCACAAAAGATGTGATTTTTATTCATCAACTTTAAAAAATATAACTTGGAAAACAGAATTATATATGTTTTTAATATTTTTACATAAATTCTTCAAACGAGAGAATAACCAATTTAGGCCATGTTTGTTTTTAAGGATAATATTGGGATGAGACTTTTAATCCCGAGTTCCTTGTGTGTTATGAAAATTGGACTTGGGATAACAAAATGACTTAAAATAAGAAATTATTTAGTATCGTGTCCAATTTAGGTATTATAATCTCTATTATTTGGGATTAAAAATTCGATTATAGAATTAACATTTATCTGTATTTAAAATGATCGGAATTTCCTATTTTATCCATCTAAATTAAAACTATTGAGAATACAATCTTTTCATTATTACTAGTAAGGGTATGATAGTTCAAACAATAAGTTTTTATCTAATTTTTTAAATAATGCTAAACAAAAATAAATATAATATATTATTTCGAGTTATCCCATTGATAATTCAATTCTAAACAAATATGTGATTAGAACTATTTAATTCTAAAATTAGCAATCTTGAGATTATAATGTATAAAAATATAATCTTGAAATTATAATTATTACAAATAAACATGACCTTAGGATCCAATATTTTAATATCAAGTGGTCAAAACAATATCTTATTATTACAGTAAAAAAAGATTACTCTTATAATTGGATGTGTTATAAAAATATTTTTAACCTTAATTAATTTTAGGGTTATATCATTTGAGTAAGGGTGAGCATGCTCCAATTTGGTGCAATTCCAAACAAAAATCGCACATGATACTGTTTTGATGTGGTTGTCTAAATCAAAAATCGCAATATGAAACCACATGAATTGGTACGATGCGATTTTTAGGAATGCGGTACGATTTTAAATGGTGTAGTTTTGACTTGAAAACTAATTTAAAAAAACAAAAAACAAAAAACAAAACATGTCATATATACTTTCCAAATTTCAAATAAATCTCAAACACTGTTAACTTGATGTTGTAAATAACACCTAACTAAAAAAAGTTAAATTCTTGAAAACTAATCACAATTAATTCAAAACTTTCAATTTTTCAAATTGAAAGGTTAATGTTTAATTAGTGCTATACAAATTTTGAAGATGCTATATTAATTCAATACAACTATTGTTTCAACTTTCAAATTTAAAGTCTTAAACTATGCAAAATTATATATTTTAAAATTAAATTTATAATTATATTTAAATAGAACTTAAATAAATTTAAAACATACGCAAAATATAAAAAATATTAAAAAACTTAAAATTTTGAAAGAGTGCGGTTCCTTAAAAGAAGTAATTTTTATATACGACTTTTAATTAAAAAAGCATAATATGTCACCGAAATCATTAGTATAATTTTTTTTAGTGCAATTTTTGTCTAGGGTTGCGAAATAAATTCTTATTCTCCCGTACATTTTAGTCGCATTTAAGATAAAGAATTTAGGGAATTGATATTTTCACAAGGGAAATTGATATTTCCACAAGGCTCTCCTCACATGAATAATAAGTGGGGCTCATCTCATATGAGTGAGACCATGTAAAAATATCAATTTCTTTTGTGAAAATATCAATTCCCAGAATTTAACATTCCAAGCATCCGACTTACAATACTATAAAGAAATACAATAACGGAACAAACAAATTTGGACACGCATATTGTAGAGTCTTGCGTCTTTTTATTATTATTAGTACTCTTCCGTCCGATTATAAAATTTATTCATCTCTCTTCTCCATCCTCTATCTCATCTTCAGACAGACGAACAATGAGCTGGTGGTGGGCCGGTGCAATTGGCGCTGCCAGGGTAATTTATATATATCTCTATTACTGTATTTATTTGTTTCAGGAGTTTTCTGAATTTTACTGTATTTATTTGTTTATGGAGTTTCTTGAATTGTTTTCATATCTAACGAATCTACTAATTGAAACGTTTGATCCCCACAACAGAAAAAATTTGAAGACGATGATGCTCCCCGGAAATACGAAAGCGTGGCCCTCATCGTCGGCGTAACCGGCATCGTCGGCAACAGCCTCGCCGAGATCCTCCCTCTCTCCGACACCCCCGGCGGCCCCTGGAAAGTCTACGGCGTCGCTCGCCGCCCAAGACCGTCCTGGAACGCCGACCACCCAATTCAATACATACAGTGCGACATCTCCGTTCCCGAGGAAACTCAATCAAAACTCTCCCAGCTCGAAGACGTTACCCACATCTTCTATGTCACTTGGGCCAGTAAGCCCACCGAGGCCGAAAACTGCGAAATCAATGGTAAAATGTTTAGGAATGTGCTGAATGCTATAATTCCGAATGCACCCAATTTGAAACATATTTGTTTACAAACTGGTAGAAAACATTATTTGGGTCCTTTTGAGTTGTTTGGAAAAGTAGGCCATGATCCCCCATATAGTGAGGATCTTCCAAGGCTTGATGCTCCGAATTTTTACTACACTTTAGAGGATATTTTGTTTGAGGAAGTGGAAAAGAAAGAGGGATTAACTTGGTCAGTTCATCGGCCGGGGGCAATCTTTGGGTTTTCGCCTTATAGTTTGATGAATCTAATTGGGACATTGTGTGTTTATGCCACAATTTGTAAACATGAGGGTGTGCCAATAAGGTTTCCTGGGGCTAAGGATGCATGGGACCGGTATTCGGATGCTTCGGACGCTGACTTGATTGCCGAGCAACAAATATGGGCGTCTGTGGATCCATACGCCAAGAATGAGGCTTTTAATTGCAGTAATGGGGATGTGTTCAAGTGGAAACATTTTTGGAAGGTGTTGGGGGAGCAGTTTGAGGTGGAATGCGCAGACTTTGAGGAAGGAGAGAAGTTGAGCTTGCAGGAGATGATGAAGGATAAAGGGCCGGTGTGGGATGAGATTGTGAAAGAGAAAGGATTAGTGCCTACTAAATTGGAAGAGGTTGGGGTTTGGTGGTTTGCTGATGTTGTACTTGGTATTGATTGTCCCTTGGATACAATGAACAAGAGCAAGGAGCATGGGTTTTTGGGGTTTAGGAACTCAAAATCATCGCTCATCTCATGGATTTATAAAATGAAAGGTTACAAAATTGTTCCTTAGTTTAGTGTCCATTTGGTTTGATGGCTGTGTTTCGATTGGTGTTTTGTTTAGATGGTGTGTATGTTTTTGAAGAAACAGTAAGAAAAGGAAGCTTTGGCTTCCTAGCACTGTATATGGCTTCTCTACTAGTTGTAATTGTCATTATCAATAATAATCATCTTCATTGTTGCGTTTGTCCTATAATGCTTTTGTGTGGCAGCATTTTAATTGAATGCACCTTGCTCGTGTCCTTATTAAATGAGACAGTGAAGTATGAACAGTATTGAAGTCCATAGATCCACCTTTTGCATTGTCTGTTTTGTTCTCTTGCAACATGCCAAAATTACTTTTGACACCATTTGTGGAGTAGCAGCTTAGTGACAACTTACCAAGTAGCAAATTTGGTTTTGATGGTTTTTGTTTACGATTTTTAAGATGGTTAGTAGGTATGGTGAAAACTTACGTATTTATGTAGCCATCACCCTCTGGACACACCATTATGCTCTTAGTAGTCTTTTACTTCTTTTGTTATTCTCGTCGAACGAGAAAAAAGTTTTGTTTTTTAAGTTGACAAGTTTACGTATACATAAATTAAATATAAATTTAAATATTAACAATATTTATATTATTAAAAAATAAAATATAATACAAATTTTATTATTATATCTCAACTTTTAATAATATAAATATTAGTGTTTATATTTAATATTTTATACTTGCACTTAAACTCAAGTACACTATTTTGCCAGGACAACCGAAAAAAGTTATTGCACCTGTGTGAATGCTAAAATTGTAGGTCAATCAATATGTGATGCAGATGGCCGTCCAATATGTGGACTGAAATGAACCACCAATATTTTGTGATCAGGACATGCATGGAAAATCAAGCATTTTGTCAAAATTGTTTTGTTTAGTCTCCATCCATCGTGCCGGATTAGTATTCGCCTCCCCATTGATCAGTTTACAATTAAATTTATTATTTTCCTGTCTGCCTGTCTGTCTGTTTAACTCATCAACACATGATATTAAAAGTAAATAAGAGAGTCGATAAATCAAAAATCTATACAACACATGGTTGCTGATGGTACCTCATCTACGTGTATTTTTTGATAACATGCACATTATTTTATGGATAACTTTACTTACACTACAATCAAATATTACTTTAAATATTACATACATTTTAATCATTAAAAAATAAGACCTAATATAAATTTCTGTGTCGGATCCCATCTTTCAATGATTTAAATCATTTTATTGTGTTCCATATTATGCTCCATATTGTGTACTTATATTTATTCTTACCTTATTAATGTTTTTTGTTTTGTTTTTCTCTTCTTCTCAATTCAATTTTCTTACGTGAGAAATTTGGCTTATTAAACCATCACCAATTAATACCTCTTCCGCATATAGTTGTAGAAAATACGCAAATGATTTTATTTTTATTCATCAACTTTAAAAAAAATATGAATGCGACTGTGAAAAATATAACTCGCAAAACAAAATTACATGTGTTTTTTTTCATATTTTTACATTATTTCTTCAAACAAGAGATTAACTGATTTAGGGCTTAAATATTTTTATATAAAGTGTTTCAAATGATATAGGATTATTACATTGAATAAATATATCTCTTATAATTGAATATGTTATAAAATACTGTTAGTCTTATTTAATTTAAAAATTACATAATTTGATTCACATTTGAAATAAAAAATTTTAACATCCTTAGCATTCAACTTATCAAAGGGATAACTTCTTCGTTTTAGTTTTCAAACTAGATACAACCCCGCGCGTTGCGGCGAGATTATTCGTTTTGTTAAAAAAATTAAAAATTAAAAATTGTTTAGATTAATCACCAATCGATTTGATATAATATAAAAATAAAATTATGGGATATAATATTAATTTAAAATTGATGCAATTTTGGGATATAATATCAGTTTAGATTTGTATTTATGATATAATATTAAAATTTTTTTGTCTGATTAAGGAATTTATAAATTAAAAATAATTATGCATGAATTTTTTTTGTAAATAAAGTTCTAAAGCCCAATGATGGGATAATATTACATATTTTTTTGCTTGAGAATTATTTTTAAAAAAATTAAAAATTCAAATTATTGGATAATATCATATATTTATGTGTCAGAGTTATTAGCAAAAAATGAGATAATAAAACAATTCAAAAATTAAATTATTGGATAATATCAATTTGAATTTGCGGCAAGTTAATATAGTTTGACTGGTATATGAATACAACATTAGAACAAAAAATTCATACCAATCTATTGTATAATTGTAGTTTTGAGCAATATGTATAGTTTACATGTTATCAGTTAATTCAATATCAACTCTCTTACTTTGTTTACCATTGTTTGTGCTAAGTTGTAAATCTCCAATTGCAGTTAGTTAAGCAATAACATCTAAACACAAAACATTACAATTATACAGTTAAATAATAAAATTTGTATGAAAAAGATGGCTTCAAAATTATTGTGAAACATACCAACTAAGTAGGAATCATCAATCGCGCTAGCTAATATTTGATCAAATGGACTGAATTGGAGTCCATATGTATGAATTGAAGCATCATCTGACTCTTGCAATGAGGTGGAATATACGAAATTAATCTTATATGGATGTTTTGTAGCTTTAAAAGAACCACCGTTTTGACTAACAATAAAATTTGTGATAATAAAAACTTTGTTTTCCTTGACCAATGGTTGAAATTTATTTTAAAGTATTTTTTTGATATTGACTTATATTCTGTCATCCTATGAAGGAATAAATTGTAGATGTTAAGTTGTTATAATAAAGGTAAACAATTTGTAGATGTCAAGTTGTGATAGTAAAGGTAATGTTTATGTATATATATATATATATATATATATATATATTCAATAATATCATCTTAATACTGTTTATGTAATCACCTTTATAGAAGCAAGGTATATTTCAGAGTTTAATTATTTGTGCCTTAATTTTTCACGTTTCTCTTTACAGGACTTATGTTAGTAACACAATTGTATTTAGTAGTTGCGTCAGCTAAATAATCAAACAACAAAAAAGTTGAAGTGAAATTCGTGGTGAGACAAAGGTTTAGAATGAAGTAGAAGTAGAAAAAAAATTTGAAGCCAGATTCATGATGAGGCAAAGAAACAGAATGTAATAGAAATAAAAAAAGAGCAATAACAAAAGAAAAATGAGCTTACCATATAGAAGCAAAATATATAAAGAAGAAAACTGTTATGTGGTGTCATTTAGAATGAAATATGTGGTATATATTTATAGGGTTATTATAAAAATTGTGTAGACCAACCATACATAAAATTGGATTATTATCTATTTGGTATTTCTTTAATTTTGCAATTTTATATGATTTGTGACCAAAAAAATTAATATTATTTTTTGTGCTATACTTATATATTTTAATGGGATAATATTGAATTTTTAATTTATTGGATAATATTCGATTGTGTTATATTCAATTTGAGATTGCTTAAATTAATGAGATTTTAATTGGATAATATTCAAAACTGAATTAATTTGATAAGATCAAATTGAGATTGCTTAAATTATGCAATATTTTTAGGTGATAGGTTTATTTGCAACAATTTAGAATTATTAAATGACAATCATATTTATGGGTTACATTCTATTTTTTATGATAGTAGTCTGATTTGTTAAGATTAAATTAATGAGATTTGAGGATTTGAGATTGTTATAATTAATGGGATTTTAATTGGATAATATTCTAAACTGAATTAATTTGATAAGATTAAATTGAGATTGCTTAAATTATGCAATATTTTTTATGGTAGAGTTATTTGCAACAACTTTGGGAGGTAAAAAACAGTAATATTATATGTACAAATTCGAATGTATTGGATAAAGTAATTATGGATTTAGTTTCGAATCCTAATGCAATATTTACGGAGAAGTTTAATTTTTGGTTGGGAGAGTTGCCAGAAGTTGGGGATCTAATAATATTATCAGATAATTAATATTATATGTAAAAAAAATTAGAAATTGTTGCATGACAGTCATAACATGGATTTGATGCAATTTTGTAATCGCAACATATTTATTGGTTATATTACAATTTTATTGTGTAATTATGGAATTAATATTATTTTTTTTGTGAGATAAAATTAATTTTTAAAAGTTTAATACATAGGCGTGAATTATATGAGTTAAAATAATTTTATTGTCTGTGAGAATAGTCTGAATGTAAAAATAATTATTTTTATGGTGAGTATGGTCTGATTTTTGAAAGCCGAAAAAATATAGAAATATCCAATTGTGAGATGTGATATGTATATCGAATTAAGATATGTTGAATTATTCTGTGTATATGAAATAATTAAAAAAATGGGTGTATTAAGGTTTCACTGAAAGTGCAAGCTGCGAGTGACATTTCCAGTAATGTTTCATCATAGAGCGACACGTGGCATAAGTTTAGATTTAACGTGGAATTGAGATAAATGGTATAATATTACACTGTAATATAATTAATATTGTTATATAAGTGTAAATAAATGGTATAATATTACGCTATAATATAATTAAATTAGTAATGATAACATTTTTGAGGGTTGAGATTAACAGAGCGCTTGAGATTATCAAAACAGTTTAAATATGTACTGATTTTGTTTTTAGGATATAATAATTATGTTTGAACATAATTAAATTTAGATTTGTAGTGATCGTGTTTTTGTACTGATTTAAATTTAAATTTAGATATGTACTGATTTTGTTTAAATTTAGATATGTACTGATTTAAATTTAGATATGTACTGATTTTGTTTTTAGGATATAATAATTTTGTTTTTAGGATACAATAATTTTGTTTTTAGGATATAATGGTTAGTAAATTGTATTTTTTTACTTGTTTAAGGTATAATGTGTAGTATAATATTATAAAATATGAAAAACAAGGGTAATGGTTCAGCTCAGTTTTATTATTATTTATTTAATAATAATATGTATGATATAATGTAAAATATAATATTATAAATGGTATATAATATTTTAAAATTCCAAAAACCGGATTTAATGGGTAATTATGGTTAATAATTTGGGAAGTAAGTTATATGTATGGTATAATTATATAAAATGTATAATATTAGAAAATTACAAAAAGTGGAGTAAATTCCCAAAATTGTAGTAAGGATTGAGAGTATTAAATACGTAAGACATGTGTTTCATTGTGAGAAAGCCACTTGTTAAGCAACGGTGTTATGTACTGTGACGACCCCAAATCCGGGTTCCTTTAACCCTGGACCTGGTTCATCACTATACATCATCTTCATACACGTTCTATAACTAATGCGGAATATATAAACATAAATTGTTTATTCAACAACATTTCCCAAGGTTTCTAACCTTAACTTACATATATACCTTTCGATTCATAAAAAGGTTTACAAAATTACTTACATCATATAACAATTTAGTTATAATGCATAACACTATAATCTTGTCTGTTGCTTCTGTCTCCGTCTCTCCTTGGACATTCGTATTATTCTGAAATTTGTTATCATGATATAGCAAGAGTGAGCAACGACTTTGCTCAGCAAGTTTAAATACGATAACGATATATCATGATTGAAAGAAAGAATAAGCTTTTGAATTTTCAACAATATAATAATTGTGAAAGAGTACGAGTCATAATTTCACTAATTGAATGACTGAATAAATAAATGTTGAGTGTCAATAATGACCATGAACAATTTAACTGAACCTTATGGTAATGAAGGTGATCAGCCTTTCATACCTGATGAACACATGCAACATGCACTATGTGCGAATCAACAATTTAAAGATGTGGAATAATTATACAGAATTAAACCATAGCATGCTTGAAACATAATAACTTGAGTTTGAGTTAGGAACTTGAACAATAAAATAATATATCCTGCTCGAATATAAATTGAGTAGGGTTTAGGAAACTTGCACAAAGTAAAGTTTGAAGATAGGAAACTTGCCTGTCTGCTCAGCTACAATAAATGTCTAGCTTTAACTAACTGGCTTTGAAAGACCTAACATTAATAAAGTTGGTCTAATAATTAGTACAACGTATTTGCACAACTATACGCTCACTAAGGAACTTATTTATCACATAAGTACTAACACATAATTTACATCAGTCAAAACAATATTATTAACCTTATTGACTCTCAATCAAATTAGGTTAATAATTTAATAAGTTAGAAAATAATTTTCTTAAGTGTTAAACACTTATTAAACTATTAAACAATTTATTATAATTGTTTAAACAAAAGAGTTAAAAGACATTTTCTTTATTCCATTTAATTACTATTTAACATTAATTAAATAGTAAGTAATTAAATACCTTTAGTTATTATTTAATAATAATTAATAACTTACTAGATTTATTTATTATTTAAAGTTAATCAAATAATAAATAATTAAATACTCAATCTTAGTTGTCTTTAATTATTATTTAATAGTAATTAAATAATAATTAATTAATTTATCATCCTTGTTTATTATTTAATATTAATTAAATAATAATTAGTTTAATCATAAATTCAGAAGATATAATATTAACTAGATTAATATTTACAACATTTAAATATTAATCCTAAATACTTATTATATTTGAAAAATATAATATTAAACTAACTAGATTAATATTTACAACATTTAAATATAAATCCTAAATACTTATTATATTTGAAAAAAATATAATATTAAACTAACTAGATTAATATTTACAACTTTTAAATATTAATCCTAAATACCTATTATATTTAAAAAAATATAATATTAACTAACTAGATTAATATTTACAACATTTAAATATTAATCCTAAATACTTATTATATTTGAAAATATAATATTAAATTAACTAGATTAATATTTACAACATTTAAATATTAATCCTAAATACTTATTATATTTGAAAAAAATATAATATTAAAATAACTAGATTAATATTTACAACATTTAAATATTAATCCTAAATACTTATTATATTTGAAAAATATAATATTATATACCTAAATATCATTTTTGTATTATTATTATTTTTGTTATAATTTTAAATTAATTTTTAAACATTTAAATTAATTAAAATTATCCAGAATGGCAAAATCGTAATTAAACTGAAAAACCGGACCGATGGCAATCTTGTAAATAATCAGAAAACCGAACGGAGGGGCAATTTCGTAATTTCCGCCGAAATCTACGTCCGCGCATTGCGCGCGATAGGAAATAACAGGCCCCAAAACGGCACCGTTTTGGGGATCTGTCGGCTGACATCCGCGCGTTACGCGCGGCTACGGATTTTATAGGCAAAACGGCGTCGTTTTTCCTTCCGCGTGCGACAGTGAACAGGGTCTCGCGCGCATTGCGCGGCACCCCCTTTTTCCTTCCTTAGCAGATTGTGAACAGTGACTTTTTATACACCACTTTAATAAAAATTATACATTCAAGTAAGCTTTAAAAATCCAGAAAAATTACCAATCACTTAATATCAATTTATAACATGAAAATTTAATTTTTCATGATTTAATATTAAAATTTTTATATAAAAAAATTTTACATCACATAAACTACCACAAATCATAACTTTTTGTGTATAACTCCATTTTGAGTGATTCAAACTTTGTTTTTCTCATGATTTAATGTTCTATAATATTATAACATTAAATCTAAATTCTATAAAAATTATTTTTGTACATTAATTCCAAAACTTGTTTACACACTATTAAACACATATTTTAGCATACAAAATATACCAAAATACAACCCAAGCATATTAAACTCAAGCATGGCATAAATATTACCACCATACATTATTAACTATATTAACATATTTATACTAACATGATAATTTATTTAATTTAAAAACAAAAGTATATTTAAAATAACCATTACCTCATTTTAATGGCTATCTTCATTTTTCTTCCAAACTAGGTTGTGAAAGAATATCTCATGATCCAAGAACTCCTTCTCCTTCCTTATCCTTGCTCTCAAATATTTTCTCTCTAATTTGAAAAGTGATAGAAGAAAAAAATGACTAACATTTCTCTCTCTCTAATGACTTAAGTCTTTCATAATGTATAGATATATATCTTATATCTATGAATTTAGACCAACACAAGTTAGCTCTTGGATACTTACACAAGGAAATTAACCCATGCCTTAGTTGGTGAGGATTTTGTGGAAAAAGTCTCACCAAAAATCAAAAGAAGCAACCTAATTATTAAATAATTAAATAATAAAATAAAAAAAGAAATCATCTCACCCACTCTTTCTCCTCCTTGCCGGCTGATGGCTCTCTTTCTTGTCCCAAAATTAGTGTCACAAACTCACTTTTTAATAATTAATAAGTTATATAATTGTTTTTCCAAGTGGGCCAATTATTGGGCTTTAATTTAAAATACCAATTGGACTCCTATTAAATTGTTTGGGCTACTAAATTGTCAAGTCCATTTAATTTATCATTGGACTATTTAATTATAACCCAAATGATTAATTATTAATTTTGTTACACATTAATTATCCAATCCATAATTAAATAATAATTGAATTGATTAATTAATTAAATACTCTAACCCATTAATATTAAATTACTAAATGGACTAATAATATTATTAATAATATTTTACATTATTTACATTAATTAATTATCATATTAATTAATTTATTATATTTAATTCACTCATTATATTCAATTTAATTGAATATTTAATTAATAGGAAACTTATCAATTATTTTGATATTAAAACTTTATGGTTTGTTTCGCTAGTAATAATATATATAATCTATATATATTATTTATACACATCACCTTAATTTAAAAATAATTTCACAATAAATTATGAAATTTAAATAAATACAATATATAATTTAATATATATTATTTACGCCATAAATTAAATTATTTAATACGTTTACATTAAATAATTTATTTCTCATCAATTATGGAAATAATTCCATTTACCCGAAAATACATTAAAATAATAATATATTTACTCAATTTCTTATTTAAATAATTTATTAAATTATTTAATTAATATTACACAAATAATTGTATAATTCAATTTCTCACTCTCATAAATCATTTACAATGATTTATTTAATTATAGAATATATTCATTTAATATATTCAATTACAATTTAAAATTTCTCAATTAATTTAAACCCTTTATATATATGTACATATATAAGAAATTAAATATTGTACAATATATATAATTACTAATCTCCTTTAATTAATTCAACTACTTTATATAATTATAATTATATAATTTACATAATTATTCCTCACAAATAATTTATCAACAATTTGCATAATTGTTGATTAATGAATAAATTAATTCCACAATAAACCTTTTAATTCAATTCGGATTAATTTAATATTAATCTATCTATTTATCACAATTTAATTAACCATTAAATTATGTTACTAAATGTGCACGCATATATATATTCATATAAATACATATTTAATTTACACGCAACCAAGTCGCTTAATTACATAACTCCACTAATTAATTCTCTTAATTTAATTAGACTTGTTGTTAGTCAAGTTTATTGAATTATCACTTTGCTTGCTAACGTATCAAAAATTTTGATATCACCATATCTAAGTTAGTCCGTTAAATTTAATTTGGACCTCTATTTATCTATCACTACTAGGTTATCAAACTCCAACCTTTATTAAATATTAAATATTTTATTTCTAATTTATTTAAATATCCGGGATATTACATTCTCCCCTTCTTCTAAAAATTTCGTCCCCGAAATTATCTCATACACATTTCTACCAATTTTCATCTCTGAGTATAACTCTTTACTCATCATAGTCTGTGACCACCCTTTTTTAGGAAGTTCATACTTCTAAACTCATAATTCCAGAACAATGGAATATCTTGCAGAAGAATAAATTGAAAATCAATATCTTACAGAAGAATAAATTGAAAATCAAAATATTCATTAAAACTTTCATAATATGCTGAGGAGTCATCAAGACTGTGAACATGGAATTAACTGAATTCCGAATAAATAGTATTTATCCCTGTAAATACTTATAAACAGAGTGTTTATCAATCACAAAGACTGAAAACATTCCATAGGTGTACGCTAGGTGATCAGCCTATCGTACTTCTGCGTTGTGCACAACGACTTCTTACGGGGTCGAACTCTTTGGATTTACCAACCCATATCAGCATGCCACCACTGTTGGGCGCCCCCTCGCGGGTTCTTTATTCATGGCTCTGACATATCCCCCATTATGGAGTTGTTCACCTCAGACTTACTACAAAATTCCGCTCCAGCATAAGTTGGATTGGAAAATAAAACTCGAGTCATTTCTGACCAAAAAGTGTCCAGTCAAAATAAATGACATAGACTCACATCATTGAACTGTTCGTATATTACGACTCAAAAATCATTTTAGATTAGTTAAAATAACAAAAATTCATTTATAGGACTTCATGATACCGCACCGTTGCAACAGTGCGTTGAGGATTCCGTCTTTTTCATCTCTGCACCATGGCTTTAATGGCGTGTGATGATTTTATAAATACATTTTGATATTTTCAAATCAATTTGTCTTGCCGAAACAATTAGCATAGACTCTTCTTTAAACGTTTCAAAATACTAAAAATCATTTTGACTTTGTCATATTACATCATACCATAGTGGGCTTAAAAATACATCCAACACTAGGTTACTCTGCATTGATGACTCCATCGGTTATCATCTCTGCACTAAATGCATTAATGATTTCAAAAATACATTTGTCTTTTCAAAAGCACAAAAGTGCGAATTTGGCACGATTTTTAAGAATTTCAAAGTCTAGCATAGCTAGAAGATTTGGAATATCCTAAAACCTCAAATTTTTCCTTCACATTCTTTTCCAGCTTAATAACTATATCTAGTATAGCTTTAACCTAACTACTTAACTCTATCCATACTCACTGTTCATCAAACTTACCACGTATTTGGGCTCAGGAACTTACCACAATCATATGGTTTGAGAAGCTTGTCCTAGTCAGGCCAAAGTCGCCCATTCGCTGAGGGGCTCCACCACATAACTATGAGTCACGAACTTACCATACGTGTCGGTTCTCAGAACACGACTTATCTTAACATCCTCTACCTATCCGTTATACATATAAGAAAAGAATCACCTTCTCAACATACATATAGTGAATAGCGCGACACCAGGTTTCAATTGATTATCATTATAGGAAGCCAAGTGGTCGTCAAACCAAACACAATCTCCTGCCCATACAAGAAATTGGTCAACTCAGCCACTAATCAATATAGGAAGTTAAGCGGTCGCTAAACCAAGAACAAATCCCCTGCCCATACAAAGGACTGTTCAACTCAACCACTGTATCAATATAGAAAGCTAAGCGGTTCTAAAATCAAGCACTAATTCCCCGCCCATACAAGGAATTGTACAACTCAGCCACTAATATGAGTCCTCAATTAAAAACCTACAAACCTCTAACTTCTCTTAACTTGATATGAATTTTGTCAATTCATACCTTATCACACTCAACACTTCAAGAATCCACTTGTTACTATTTCAGTATCTTCATTGTTATAGCACCATGCTATCAAAACCACTTCTTTAATCATTTAATAGACCATTTGTCATTCCATGATTTTACTATGATCATCGGGATCTTATATCAAAATTGATTTCACTGTACTATTTCTCCTTTATTCTAGGATCGTTTAATTCTATCATCTTATCATTCATCTCTGATCATTTTACTGTACGATCCTTCTCTTTTTAAATTCTTGAATCAAGTGTTCCCTGATTCTTATTCCATTTATTTGGATTACATTCTTTGAAGATCCTTCTTTGAATCTTTACATATATCTATGTATCTATATAGATTTATTTCCTCATTTATGAACTGTATATGTTCATTTATAAACTCTATCTAAGTTTATTCTTTCACTGTCTTCATTATCTTTCCATGATTATAGCCTAAGGTACTGCTACCTAAGAACTATAACCTATCAGCTCTGATACCAACCTGTGACGACCCCAAATCCGGGTTCCTTTAACCCTGGACCTGGTTCATCACTATACATCATCTTCATACACGTTCTATAACTAATGCGGAATATATAAACATAAATTGTTTATTCAACAACATTTCCCAAGGTTTCTAACCTTAACTTACATATATACCTTTCGATTCATAAAAAGGTTTACAAAATTACTTACATCATATAACAATTTAGTTATAATGCATAACACTATAATCTTGTCTGTTGCTTCTGTCTCCGTCTCTCCTTGGACATTCGTATTATTCTGAAATTTGTTATCATGATATAGCAAGAGTGAGCAACGACTTTGCTCAGCAAGTTTAAATACGATAACGATATATCATGATTGAAAGAAAGAATAAGCTTTTGAATTTTCAACAATATAATAATTGTGAAAGAGTACGAGTCATAATTTCACTAATTGAATGACTGAATAAATAAATGTTGAGTGTCAATAATGACCATGAACAATTTAACTGAACCTTATGGTAATGAAGGTGATCAGCCTTTCATACCTGATGAACACATGCAACATGCACTATGTGCGAATCAACAATTTAAAGATGTGGAATAATTATACAGAATTAAACCATAGCATGCTTGAAACATAATAACTTGAGTTTGAGTTAGGAACTTGAACAATAAAATAATATATCCTGCTCGAATATAAATTGAGTAGGGTTTAGGAAACTTGCACAAAGTAAAGTTTGAAGATAGGAAACTTGCCTGTCTGCTCAGCTACAATAAATGTCTAGCTTTAACTAACTGGCTTTGAAAGACCTAACATTAATAAAGTTGGTCTAATAATTAGTACAACGTATTTGCACAACTATACGCTCACTAAGGAACTTATTTATCACATAAGTACTAACACATAATTTACATCAGTCAAAACAATATTATTAACCTTATTGACTCTCAATCAAATTAGGTTAATAATTTAATAAGTTAGAAAATAATTTTCTTAAGTGTTAAACACTTATTAAACTATTAAACAATTTATTATAATTGTTTAAACAAAAGAGTTAAAAGACATTTTCTTTATTCCATTTAATTACTATTTAACATTAATTAAATAGTAAGTAATTAAATACCTTTAGTTATTATTTAATAATAATTAATAACTTACTAGATTTATTTATTATTTAAAGTTAATCAAATAATAAATAATTAAATACTCAATCTTAGTTGTCTTTAATTATTATTTAATAGTAATTAAATAATAATTAATTAATTTATCATCCTTGTTTATTATTTAATATTAATTAAATAATAATTAGTTTAATCATAAATTCAGAAGATATAATATTAACTAGATTAATATTTACAACATTTAAATATTAATCCTAAATACTTATTATATTTGAAAAATATAATATTAAACTAACTAGATTAATATTTACAACATTTAAATATAAATCCTAAATACTTATTATATTTGAAAAAAATATAATATTAAACTAACTAGATTAATATTTACAACTTTTAAATATTAATCCTAAATACCTATTATATTTAAAAAAATATAATATTAACTAACTAGATTAATATTTACAACATTTAAATATTAATCCTAAATACTTATTATATTTGAAAATATAATATTAAATTAACTAGATTAATATTTACAACATTTAAATATTAATCCTAAATACTTATTATATTTGAAAAAAATATAATATTAAAATAACTAGATTAATATTTACAACATTTAAATATTAATCCTAAATACTTATTATATTTGAAAAATATAATATTATATACCTAAATATCATTTTTGTATTATTATTATTTTTGTTATAATTTTAAATTAATTTTTAAACATTTAAATTAATTAAAATTATCCAGAATGGCAAAATCGTAATTAAACTGAAAAACCGGACCGATGGCAATCTTGTAAATAATCAGAAAACCGAACGGAGGGGCAATTTCGTAATTTCCGCCGAAATCTACGTCCGCGCATTGCGCGCGATAGGAAATAACAGGCCCCAAAACGGCACCGTTTTGGGGATCTGTCGGCTGACATCCGCGCGTTACGCGCGGCTACGGATTTTATAGGCAAAACGGCGTCGTTTTTCCTTCCGCGTGCGACAGTGAACAGGGTCTCGCGCGCATTGCGCGGCACCCCCTTTTTCCTTCCTTAGCAGATTGTGAACAGTGACTTTTTATACACCACTTTAATAAAAATTATACATTCAAGTAAGCTTTAAAAATCCAGAAAAATTACCAATCACTTAATATCAATTTATAACATGAAAATTTAATTTTTCATGATTTAATATTAAAATTTTTATATAAAAAAATTTTACATCACATAAACTACCACAAATCATAACTTTTTGTGTATAACTCCATTTTGAGTGATTCAAACTTTGTTTTTCTCATGATTTAATGTTCTATAATATTATAACATTAAATCTAAATTCTATAAAAATTATTTTTGTACATTAATTCCAAAACTTGTTTACACACTATTAAACACATATTTTAGCATACAAAATATACCAAAATACAACCCAAGCATATTAAACTCAAGCATGGCATAAATATTACCACCATACATTATTAACTATATTAACATATTTATACTAACATGATAATTTATTTAATTTAAAAACAAAAGTATATTTAAAATAACCATTACCTCATTTTAATGGCTATCTTCATTTTTCTTCCAAACTAGGTTGTGAAAGAATATCTCATGATCCAAGAACTCCTTCTCCTTCCTTATCCTTGCTCTCAAATATTTTCTCTCTAATTTGAAAAGTGATAGAAGAAAAAAATGACTAACATTTCTCTCTCTCTAATGACTTAAGTCTTTCATAATGTATAGATATATATCTTATATCTATGAATTTAGACCAACACAAGTTAGCTCTTGGATACTTACACAAGGAAATTAACCCATGCCTTAGTTGGTGAGGATTTTGTGGAAAAAGTCTCACCAAAAATCAAAAGAAGCAACCTAATTATTAAATAATTAAATAATAAAATAAAAAAAGAAATCATCTCACCCACTCTTTCTCCTCCTTGCCGGCTGATGGCTCTCTTTCTTGTCCCAAAATTAGTGTCACAAACTCACTTTTTAATAATTAATAAGTTATATAATTGTTTTTCCAAGTGGGCCAATTATTGGGCTTTAATTTAAAATACCAATTGGACTCCTATTAAATTGTTTGGGCTACTAAATTGTCAAGTCCATTTAATTTATCATTGGACTATTTAATTATAACCCAAATGATTAATTATTAATTTTGTTACACATTAATTATCCAATCCATAATTAAATAATAATTGAATTGATTAATTAATTAAATACTCTAACCCATTAATATTAAATTACTAAATGGACTAATAATATTATTAATAATATTTTACATTATTTACATTAATTAATTATCATATTAATTAATTTATTATATTTAATTCACTCATTATATTCAATTTAATTGAATATTTAATTAATAGGAAACTTATCAATTATTTTGATATTAAAACTTTATGGTTTGTTTCGCTAGTAATAATATATATAATCTATATATATTATTTATACACATCACCTTAATTTAAAAATAATTTCACAATAAATTATGAAATTTAAATAAATACAATATATAATTTAATATATATTATTTACGCCATAAATTAAATTATTTAATACGTTTACATTAAATAATTTATTTCTCATCAATTATGGAAATAATTCCATTTACCCGAAAATACATTAAAATAATAATATATTTACTCAATTTCTTATTTAAATAATTTATTAAATTATTTAATTAATATTACACAAATAATTGTATAATTCAATTTCTCACTCTCATAAATCATTTACAATGATTTATTTAATTATAGAATATATTCATTTAATATATTCAATTACAATTTAAAATTTCTCAATTAATTTAAACCCTTTATATATATGTACATATATAAGAAATTAAATATTGTACAATATATATAATTACTAATCTCCTTTAATTAATTCAACTACTTTATATAATTATAATTATATAATTTACATAATTATTCCTCACAAATAATTTATCAACAATTTGCATAATTGTTGATTAATGAATAAATTAATTCCACAATAAACCTTTTAATTCAATTCGGATTAATTTAATATTAATCTATCTATTTATCACAATTTAATTAACCATTAAATTATGTTACTAAATGTGCACGCATATATATATTCATATAAATACATATTTAATTTACACGCAACCAAGTCGCTTAATTACATAACTCCACTAATTAATTCTCTTAATTTAATTAGACTTGTTGTTAGTCAAGTTTATTGAATTATCACTTTGCTTGCTAACGTATCAAAAATTTTGATATCACCATATCTAAGTTAGTCCGTTAAATTTAATTTGGACCTCTATTTATCTATCACTACTAGGTTATCAAACTCCAACCTTTATTAAATATTAAATATTTTATTTCTAATTTATTTAAATATCCGGGATATTACATGTACTGCATTTTAGTATATATAATAGATTATAAGTATTTTTCACATTAAGCCCCATAATTTATTTTTTTTGCGTATTTCGTTTTCTAACTATATGTTTTTTTTCTATTAATATGCAAAAAATATAGTATTTTTTTTTTGCATTTAGTCCCAAAGCATGGCTATTGGTCACTTTTGGACCTAAGTTTATAATTGTTTTTTATTTTTAGTTTTCTTTAGTTGTTTTATTTTTATAAAGTTGAACAAAGATTATAAAAATAATAAAGTTTAAAAACAGAATCCACAAAAAAAATAATTTAAAGACTAAGCGTAAAAAAAGGTAATAATTTTAAAAATTAACAAAGAAATTATTTTTTTTATTTTTCCTATTTTACATCTAATATAAAATAACAAACATATCAACACAATAAGGGAACAAACAAACAAATTTGGACAGGCATACTCTAGAGTCAAACTCACACCACAAATCAATTTTTCTGTTGCCTCTTTCTAGTACCTACGTTATTAACTTATTATTATTATAAAATCTGTTACATCTCTCTTCTCTAACCTCCGTCTCATCTTCATCCCTCGTCCTCATCCCTCCAAACCACACAGACAAACAATGAGCTGGTGGTGGTCCGGTGCAATTGGCGCTGCCAGGGTAATTTATATATATCTCTATTACTGTATTTATTTGTTTCAGGAGTTTTCTGAATTTTACTGTATTTATTTGTTTATGGAGTTTTTTGAATTGTTTTCATATCTAACGAATCTACTAATTGAAACGTTTGATCCCCACAACAGAAAAAATTTGAAGACGATGATGCTCCCCGGAAATACGAAAGCGTGGCCCTCATCGTCGGCGTAACCGGCATCGTCGGCAACAGCCTCGCCGAGATCCTCCCTCTCTCCGACACCCCCGGCGGCCCCTGGAAAGTCTACGGCGTCGCTCGCCGCCCAAGACCGTCCTGGAACGCCGATCACCCAATTCAATACATACAGTGCGACATCTCCGATCCCGAGGAAACTCAATCAAAACTCTCCCAGCTCGAAGACGTTACCCACATCTTCTATGTCACTTGGGCCAGTAAGCCCACCGAGGCCGAAACTGCGAAATCAATGGTAAAATGTTTAGGAATGTGCTGAATGCTATAATTCCGAATGCACCCAATTTGAAACATATTTGTTTACAAACGGGTAGAAAACATTATTTGGGTCCTTTTGAGTTGTATGGAAAAGTAGCCCACGATCCCCCATATAGTGAGGATCTTCCTAGGCTCGATGCTCCGAATTTTTACTACACTTTAGAGGATATTTTGTTTGAGGAAGTGGAAAAGAAAGAGGGATTAACTTGTTCAGTTCATCGGCCGGGGACAATCTTTGGGTTTTCGCCTTATAGTTTGATGAATCTAATTGGGACATTGTGTGTTTATGCCACAATTTGTAAACATGAGGGTGTGCCAATAAGGTTTCCAGGGGCTAAGGATGCATGGGACCGGTATTCGGATGCTTCGGACGCTGACTTGATTGCCGAGCAACAAATATGGGCGTCTGTGGATCCATACGCCAAGAATGAGGCTTTTAATTGCAGTAATGGGGATGTGTTCAAGTGGAAACATTTTTGGAAGTTGTTGGGGGAGCACTTTGAGGTGGAATGCGCAGACTTTGAGGAAGGAGAGAAGTTGAGCTTGCAGGAGATGATGAAGGATAAAGGGCCGGTGTGGGATGAGATTGTGAAAGAGAAAGGATTAGTGCCTACTAAATTGGAAGAGGTTGGGGTTTGGTGGTTTGCTGATGTTGTACTTGGTATTGATTGTCCCTTGGATACAATGAACAAGAGCAAGGAGCATGGATTTTTGGGGTTTAGGAACTCAAAATCATCGCTTATTTCATGGATTGATAAAATGAAAGGTTACAAAATTGTTCCTTAGTTTAGTGTCCATTTGGCTTGATGGCTGTGTTTCAATTGGTGCTTGTTTAGATGTTGTGTATGTTTTGAAGAAATAGTAATAAAAGGCAGCTTTAGCTTCCCAACACTTTATATGGCTTCTCTCCTAGTTGTAATTGGCATTCTTATTAATAATAGTAATTGTCAGTCTTATTAATAATAATCATCTTCATTGTTGCCTCTATTCCTAAAAATGCTTCCTGTAGTGCCTTCTCATGGCAGTCTGTAAATTGAATGCAACTTGCTCGTGTTCTTATTTAATGATACAGTGAAGCATGAACAGTGTTGAAGGCTATAGATCTACCTTTTGTGTTTGATTATTTAATTGCTTTTCTTATTTTTCTTGCAGCTTATAGCAACAAGCCGCAAGAATATTGTAACTTGGAAGTAATAATTTACAAGTGGCTTGAAATAGAACTTAATCAAGTAGTCCAATATTAGTTGCCTAGGAGGGGTAAAGAGGCCTATGACCTGTCTGGAATATGGGTCTTAGCTTGGGTGCCTTGGTATCCATCATAAAAGCATTTTCTCGTTTGAACCTCGCCCTTAACTTACTTTAAGGCTACGCCATCTCCTAAGGTGCTTGCTAAATGGATGGAGAGGAACTCAAGTCCAGGAACACCTTCTCAAGCTTACCTGCCAACTTCTGCCTAATTAATCTCGAAATAATAAGCTACTAATTAATAAATATGCCCTGATACTGCTTTAAGAGATCAGAAACACGTTACGCCACTGAAAGAACAATAAGCTTGAAAGAACAGCCTCCAAGCTGTAGCAACACCAAATCAGTCATTTGGTACAAACTTCCCACCTACTCATGTTCCCTCTTGACTAGAAGGATCAATCATTGAGTAGTAGTGGATGTCATCTAATCAATAAGGGATGCTAACGCCTAACAACCTCTCACCTCACTTATCGCTCTAGCATCTCTCAACAAGCCAAGATCTTAAATAATCCTCTGGCCATATAAGATTCAAAAAGGACAATGCCTAATTACCAATTTTCATTCTGCACTTATATGCATTACTGTAAAATTGACAATCTTCATCCTACAAGGATACTCTCTGATAGATTTTGTTTTCCATCTGCATCAAACCTTTCTGGCCGGTCATGTATCACACAACACATTCATAAATAAAGCAAGGATGGATTATGTAAACCTCAAATACTGATTGTAACCAATACTCAGCCTTGTAAAAGTGATTAAAATCTAAAACCTTGTCTGTAAAAAAGAAATTTAAATAATCTCTTAAATCATAAAATAATCATAGCAAAGAGACAAATAGATTTTTAAAGCTCAAACTGATACGAGTCATTAGCTGGTATAAGTGAAAAATCTAGAATTTGGCTTCTAAACAAGAAAGTGTGTATTTCCAATAAAAGAAACAGAGAGTATACCATGACTAGAACCCTCACACGGCTCACACTGACGTTATTCATAATAAAATTAGCATCAGTAAAAGCCAATACAGGTGCGATTTCATCATGGATCAAGTTCAAATTAAGTTACAACTTTCGTCCAGAAATCTCATAGTTTAGAAAGCAACAGTGCTAGCTGCTCATCTGAAACCTTTTCATCAACACATGCTCCCAATGAAGTAGCTAATCTTGCAGCTAATTGATGTTTACACTGGAAAAGAAATAAAACAAGTGAAATCATATAGCAGAGACCATAACATTAAGAATCTAACTAACGAATGACAAACACGAAAATCAAAATAACGGAAAAGGAAAACTCACACAAAGCTGTTCTCCTCTGTTTACAATGTCATAGAAGAATGAATAACAAGCACAGTAGTGTTCTGGAAAACAAAAATATTCTTCCTTCCTCCGAGATTCCCCCATAACCTAGAGCAAATGAACAAGAAGCTGCCAATTTTATTCTTTTAAGAAAAAAAAATCAGGCAAGTGGTGAATCCCTTTTTTCCAAATGAAAACTAACTAGATAATCAAATTCCTAAGCTGATTAGCCAAATTCCACTGAATATTCACCCAATTCTTATAAATCATATATGCTTTTGCTGCAATGCAACCAAATAGTGGTTGAAAAGCTGTAAACCTGAAAGATCGAACGGCCGGTCAGCTCAGCAGAGATCCTCTTGACACCTCTTTGATCCACGATCCTAGTCGCCCTCTCCAAGTTTTTACCAAACAGAAAGTGCAAACTGACGCACATTCCAACGGAAAAATGTCAAATAAATTGGGACATGGAAACAATCGATAATTTCCGACAGTGTATAAGATAATGTGTACTAACAACTAACATTGAGAGCTGATCTTCATTTACTGTTCCGTTCCAGTTCAACCGGCAACGACGAAACAAATTATATATGAAAAATTAACAACAAAAAAGTTGAATCAATACTAGTAATTGGTTGGTGAAATAGAATGATTTAGTGAATGTGAAATGTAAATTAAAAATAGAAATAGAGAAGGACGGAGGGAGGGAGGGACCTGAACGAGTTGACTCAATGTCTTTCCATATAGTTTCTGCAACCAAACAACTTGTGTTCATATTAGCCATTAGGTTGGAAGGAAGGAAACAGAGAACACTTTTCTTTTCTTTTTATCGGGAATTTTATGGTAAGATAAAAGAAAGGAAACTCGTTCGCGCTCCTTCTCATTCGTTACTAAAAGGGCCTGGCCCATTTTTAGCTTAGAATTCACTCGTTAGATTACAATTACTATTATATAGCCTCTCTCTCTCTCTCTCTCTCTCTCTCTATATATATATATATATATATATAATTTTTTACTCTTCTTATATGGATTAGTCATAGACTATACTTTGACAAGAACCCAAAAAAATTAAAGAAAGATGAGCATTAAAATAAATATATAAATACTAAAGTAATGAACACAAATGTGATTAAATAAATATTTCAAAAAATTGTTATTACATAACAAGATTATCAGTCACTCGTCAACTTTGAATATCGATCGTTTTGGTTTTAAATCGATGGACCATAAATAATATCTCTGATCTATGAAAATAATCTCATTTTTAAGTATGCATTCTTGTTCCACGTTATTTATAAATTATCGAGTCTTATAAAATGATAACAAAATTATGAGAAAGAACTTGAAGATATTGCGTCTTTATATTAACATCAAAGGATATGAAACTACTTTTGTTTCTAAAAAAATAATTAACAAATGAGGTTCTTTTTATAGAATGAAGTAACATCAAAGGATATGAAACTACTTTTGTTTCTAAAAAAATAATTAACAAATGAGGTTCTTTTTATAGAATGAAGTGACCGCTATAATGTTATAGTATAGTAAAAGCTATTATAAATTTTAAGATTTCTTTTCTTATTAACCTTTTGTGTTTGCCGAATTATTAACGAAAGAAGAATTTTTAATATTATTAGCAGTATTATATTAGTATTGAAAACAAATCAAATAAAAAAAAATTATTTGAAATATGACCTTCATTTTTTTGGAAACAAATCGCTGGCTGTTACTAACACCGCGTCAAGGTTTCAAAAACAAAAAGACGGGACCATTTCCAATATAAGCAAATCACTGTCATCAGAACAAGTGTTCAAAAATGTACTTCAATTCTGGAATCCTCTATTATATGGGAGTAAAAAGAAAAAAGAGAATTAAAATTTCCAATAATTGATATTTATGTAAAATTTCACTCAAATGAATAGTAAATAAATTTACCTTTATGTGAGCAAAGTCTTATGAAAATATTAATTTTCTTTGTAAAAATATCAATTATCAAAGAAAAAGGACAAAGGAGTATCTGCTGTAGAGCTCTCGGCACTTCAACTCACCAGCACCTAGCAGAGGAGTCAACTATTTACACCCTTCCTGTATGCATCTCAATAATCCTTCCCCGGCCAGTAAATAAGACCTAATGTTTATCAATATAAATCATGTATTTCCACAAACTAGTACAAATACTTCCAATATGCCACCCTTGGCCGAGACTTATCGGTTCAAACAACTCCTAGAATATTAGATCCTCTACAACATCGTCTGTTCTGTGGGAGAATATATCAACTGGGGCAGTAACGGAGCCAATGGTCCCACGCTTATGTTTACGATTAACAGAGCCGATCTGTTGATCAAGATAAATCACAATTACAGTGATGTCGTCATGGAAATGACGCCTGCTTCCCTTTTCAATTTTCTTTATGTCCTTGTATCTCATCTCCCTCTTCTTTGCAGCTTCTTGAATGGCAGTTGCCACCAATCTCTTAGCAATTCCCTGCAAGTATTTCAGAGGGTGTTAGGGAAGTGTATACTGAAGTATTGGTTCAATTTTTTTTTTTTAGTTTTTTATATTCTTGCTCCAACTACTACTCTCTTATTATAGTTCTATGCAATGTACATTGTACATGATGAAATCATATATTCAGCTGCAACGGAGTATGTTATTGAATTACTTTATAAGAAGGCTAGAAGTAATAACTCTTGAGCATGGGATAAATGAATAACACAATCAATTAAGCTAGGTGCTGTAACAAATGCATTATTACATTGCCCAGTTTGTCCAAAATAATGCAATATGAAGTAAGGATTGGGCACTTACAGCTCTTGGGTTTTTGAACACAATTGCTACTGCTTCTTCATCACTCAAATGTTCCCAAAGGCCATCTGAAGCAAATATTAGAAATAAGTCTTGTGGCTTAAGCTTTCTTGAAATGATCGAGGGCTCTGCTGACAATACAGCTCGTTTCAAGGGAACAGGGTTTCCATATTGTTGAAAAATTGGATCCCTGTTGAATTCGGGTTTCTTTAGATATACATCACCAATAGATCTTGACACCTGACAGAGTAAAAACGTTCAAACAACATGTCCAACAAATATTTGTTACATGTAGAAGTTGAAGAAAATAGGGAAAGTGCCAGCTAGTCAAAGACATACATTAGCTCTGATACATATTGAAAACATGTTATCCCCTCTCCAAGGTGTACGGAAGGGGGAAAAACATGTGAATTTATAACGATCAGGTATTCTCGATGACTAAGCCGTAAGGGGCGAGGAACAAATATTCACTAGAATCACAAAATGTTGCTTTCTGAGATCTTCATGTATGTCTCATGCACAGAAGACATGCTACTTACATCAACTGTATGAGACGGTGAACCAGAGGCAAGCATGTGATTCCTGGAAGAGTAGGTAAGACACAACTGCTTTTAGAAAAGACTTGACTACAGCTTATGAAGCTTCTTCTCATAAAGCAAAATGGTAAAGATAAGGCAAAAGCAATATATGGAACAAGATACCAAAATAAATGAGGTCTATAGAACAGCTTTGACAACGCAAGATGGATTCCTTTTTATCAATAAAGCAAAAGGAGCAGAAAACTATATATAAAGCAAAAGAGCATAAGTAGGAAACAGAGAATATATAACTAATGTAACTGAGATATCAGAAGTGATTAACAACTATATAAGTGACTTCTTTAGTATATACATAACTTTAATATGATGCCTATTAACACGATGGCTTTATTATCTCTTTCTCTATTACAGTTGAGCATATATAATAGTGGCAATGTCTCACAACTGACTTAAGGGCGAAGGATAACTTTTTCTAAAGATCGGTAAAACCTCAAGTTGTGAAGACCTAGCAATAAAAGTGAAAAAACAGACTTAAGCTAGTTGAGGTCAATGATAAGTTTTCTAAAGATGGAAGAAGGTGCTAACTTCCTCAGTGTCAAGAGGATTGCCTCATATAACACTACCCCTTGGCTTGGAAACCATTACACGGAACAAACATCCCAAAAATTATTCGAAGATTGTTAACACAAAGAATTAGTTATTTAGCAGGCAAAAGATGAAACCTTGCTACTTAATATTACAAGACTAAAGGAAGAATTTAACTGAAATAGCTAAACAACCAAATTCCAAGAGATTAAGCTTAAGATTACACAGTGAAGGAATAACAACCACCACAAGAATGACCAGAGATTAAGATAAAAATGAATTAGGTAAAATAAAATAAAATTTTAAGCGATAAAAAATATAGATAATAGAAATCCAAAAATTATAATTTCACTTAAATCAAACTACAGTACCCATGCAACTATAACAAAGAGCACTCTTATCAAGTCTTGAATTTCTCTGAGGCAGTCAATAAAATATTAAATTCTCTGAACTCCATGGATTTTTATTCAACTTCTAGTAATAAACATTTAAAATTAGTATACCATAGCTAGAAGATATAAGCAGACTAAAGTTTACTTCATTAATCAAGAACCAAATACATCCAAAAGTAAAGCAGCAGAAGGAATACCTGAATTATGCCTTTAATTCTCCAAACCCCACGGCAGTAGACCACAATAGGTGAATCATCTGGATGAAGTGCTTCTACCTCCTTCCTCACCTCCTCATAAGCAACGTTATGATCATTTGATAATCGTTCTGCCACCACATAATGCTTTTCCCCTCTCAAAACTTTCCGGCCAAGAACTACCCTCGAGTCTCCAAGGTTTGCAACATATAATTCATCATTTGAGATTGCACCAACAAGACAACATGATCCAGCTGACGCAATTTGTGGTCGGACCGGCAATTCTCGCTTCACTAAATGAAGAAATTCCTCCTCTGTTGCGTTAAATGCTTTCTTTAATACATCTTCTGATAACCCCTTTTGCTCTGTTTCAAATTCTACAACAAATGAAACAAACACTTTAGACACACATACTGTACAGAGTTTTCCAACAAAATATTTCAACTGAAACAAACAAACAGTCACTGAATAACTAAACCAATCTTACCCTCAATTTATAGTTCTAACAAACATTTATTAGTTAAAAGGAAAAATTAAATATAAACACAAAAGAGCACAAGTGAATTTCTTTGAAGTAAAAAACACTTGAAGATACAAAATTTGTAAAAAAATAAATATAATATTCTACCCGAGAGAAAGATCAAACATAATTAAAAACTTACACAGAAATTACATACAAAATCTGTGAATTGTTGCATTTTTTCATACAAACTGAAACATTAGAAAGCTTGAAAATGAAACAAAAAATTCTGAGAAAGAATAATAAACATCAAATAAAACATAAATCTCATAATTCGTACAAAAAGCCTAAGATATATTACTTTGGAGAAAACGGAAGAGATTTTTGTTGACAAAGCGAGAGGCTTCAGGGCCACCATGGCCGTCGTAGACGCCAACATAAGTAGCTGAAGGAGAAGTAAAAACTTGACTTTGGTCCTCGAGAGAGGAATTAGCCTGAACAACAGCGATCGAGAAGTCGCCGGAGGCATGAGGCTTCAAGTCCGTATGCCACAACAGTCCGTCACCGCTCCGTCTCCCTAAAAACCTCTCCAGTGGCCTGTAACATGATCGCAACATTTCTGTCTCTCTCTCTATATATATATCTATATTATCTATATCTATATCTATATCTGTATATGTGAATGTTGGCTCTGAAGCCTTGTAAAATTTTATTTTATTTTATTTTTGCTAAATACCTTGTAAAATTGCTTTGTAGAGATAGAAAGAGAAGGGTTTTGAAAAACTTTGGATTCTAGAGAGAGAAAATGGAGAAAAAGCTGTGAAGAAAATGTGAAGGGAGGATTGAACTGGAAAGAAGAAGAAAAAGAGGAGAGAGAATCAGGGGTCTACCGCGTGTGGAAGAAGAAAGATGACTGAGAAAAATTGGGAGCACTCCCCCCACTCATACCACTAACGCGGGGTTTTATAGTCCGCGCAACCAAACACGAGAATTTGTTGAACAAGGGAAGAAAAGGAAACGAGGGAGGACACGTTATTTAATTTTCAACTTGTTGAATTGAATGGACCTACTCTATATTTTCTCGACTAATTCGAATGTGCCGTCTAGCAGGCTTATGTGTTTATTTATACTATATTATATATTAACGGATGACCACTTGGTTGGTTAATATAATTTATTTTTATTATATGTTATGAAAAATATGTAACAAAAATAAATTCAAAAAAAGATTTTAAAAAGATAAGTACAAAAAACAGTAGTGCAATAAATTATTGTTATCCCTAACTTCATCTAGATCTTTAATTTTTAAGTTAGAATAAATTATTGTAATAAATTAAGATATTTTTAAAAAAAATATTTTTTCTTAATATTTTTTACAATTTTTTCTGATACCATATCTCTATTTTAAATATCAAAAAGTTGTTTTTATTGATTTTTATAATTACTCAAAATAATTATTTATCTAAATACATTATTCACATCTAAATTTAAAGAGAAAAGGAGAAAATTCCTAGGCGACATTTGTAAGTGATAGACTCGAATCGTAACCTTGTACGGTAAAAAGAAAGATTTTGCAACTAATTATCATCTTTGGTCTATTGACTAAAAAGATTTTACCACCGGTTATTTTCTTTCGTTTTCACGCTAAAAATGGTTATATGGGAAAAAAAAAAGGAGTTGGAAGTAGAAAAGCTACTACTTAAATCCTTTGTTTGTTGATTGAATCAAAGTCAACTTTAAGATGACTGAAATATAGATTTTTTTTTATATTTTTTCAAAAAAATAGTATTAAATATCTATCATTATTATGTTTAAATTTGTCGGAACGTTTGATCATACAATTATCTCCCCCCACCATGAATTAAAAATTGGTATATGATGAATCTATGATATTAACATTTGAAATTATTGGACTTTAGAAATAAGTTATCCAAACAATGTTTGAAAAGTTTAAGCAAAATTGAAATTATTTGTAAATGATTGAAATTAATGACTAGACATGTGAAGTTTAATCCTTCTGCCTAATCAGAAAGTGACCAGCCAGTTGAGAATTAGGTGACCTTTTGTAACTACCCCCAACACAAGATTCAAACACTTTGTGCAAACAGTATTGTGAATATGAATTAAACACACATATTTCTTCAGAAAACGTTAAATCACCATTAAAAAAACATGACATAAATGGTGCCCCTGAATTTTGGGCATTTGGGTATTCTTACAAATGGCAAATTCTCGAAGTGGGATTACCTTTGTCTGGTAAAACTGTTATGGGTCCTCGTACTCAACTGCTAAGGGGTCTATTAAGAGACAAGTTATTCGGTAGGTCTTCGGACACCGCGTGATTATATTTAGAATTATAAAATAATTTTTTTCTATTAAGAAAACCATGTGTCATGTTCTTTAATCTATTATTAAGGATATAAAATATGAAAACCTCAACATTGGATATGGAACTAACCCACTTACCTAAACAAGACTTTGTAAAAGAAATGTATTTTTTTAGGGGGTTTTTGTCCCACAATTACAGTCACAACAACAAAATATTGCACACAGATTTGGTTGTTTGTATCACTGTGATTGTGTTTGTTTATTTATATTTGTTTGTCATAACTAATGACTAACTATGATAATGACTGATGACTCATGATAACCAAAAGGGCAAAGAGGCCAATAAAATTCAAATAGTTTTGGTAATCACAGCAAAATCCAATCCATAGAAGTAGCCATGAAAATAAAAACTAAAAAACTGTTGCATTTTTAGATCAATTGAAATAATATATGATAAAAAAAAACCCTCAAAACAACTCTAATCCATTTACTTATGATCATACATTAATAAAAAAATATATAGATCCTTGAATTCTTCTCCAGAAATGGCTACTTTCATAATCCCCTCAGGTTTTGGAAATGATCTCTCACCATGTCCTCTGCTCTTTGAACCATATCTTTCTTACACAACATATTCACACCTTTGTCCAACAATATTGTCACAAAATTCCTCGACAGCCGGTTCAGAATCACCTACCTTTTATCCGTATTTGTCACCGGCCAACAACAGTATCACACAGATTTGAAAAATAATTTATATGCCAACAAATTTCATGCATGATAAAATTTTATGGGGTCGCAATTAACATAAGATATTCAAAACAATAAAATAAGTTAATATTGGTCTTTTCTTAATTCTCTTTTATATCTATATCACATGTATTTACTATCAATATAAAATGACTTTCATACATGTAGCAAGACTCCATAGATTTCATCAGTAGTCGGCACATACAATGTAAATTTGTATCACACACGTAAAGAAACAAAATTTTCTAATGTAACAAGTATTCAAAAAGCTATGGACCCTTAAATAGGATTTCAAGTCATGGAAACGTGTAAGGCTGTAAAATGAATCACTCCACTAAAAGTACGATTCGAACTTGACTCGAAATATAAACGATTCAAATATTAATAAAATTTAAAATTCGATAAATTATTCGAATCTCTTCGAATTGTAATTTTTTATTGATACTTGAAATATATATATTCGCTCAAAAATTCAAACTGCTCGGGATCGATTCGAGATCATACCCAAATTGGTAACTAAACGAATCTCAATCAAACTTTATTTCATACTCGATAAATTTTATGGACCAAATCTAAGTAACTTAATATTCGACTCGACTCAGTTCGGTTCAGTTCATTTACACCCGAATGAAAAATGAGCATAATAATTTATATAGAGAAAAGGGGACTGCTAAATTTAATTTTTTTATTTTTGGTACGGGATGTAAGACCCCGAATTTTATGAAATATAAAATTTAATTTTTTTTTATATATTTTTCATAAAACAGTAAGTGGTTAAATTGACGAAATTGAAAGTTAAGTATGTTATATGCAAATTTTATTTTGACGGACAATATTCGTTTTGTCGGGGAATATTCGTTTTGTCGGGGAATATTCGGGCCGTACGACGGCGCCGAAATAACAAATTATTTGTGGACCCCACAACGGAATATTTGTCGGATATAGAAAACGACAGAAGTAACCTTTTTAAATAAAAATAGTCAACGGTGTTAACTGTTAAAATACCGGTGATAAAAGAATAGTAGCATACGGTAATTTATGGTATTTTCTGTAGCACACGGTACTCTACAGTAGCACACGGTATTGCACAATGTCTCATATTATTGGTCTGATAATTGACACTGTAACTGTTACGCATCATTTCATCAATAATTGTCACTGCATAATATTTTATATTATCAATTCAATTATTGTTGCTACACAGTATTTTGCATTATTGATTCAATAATTGTCATTACACTGTATTTTATATCATCGAGTCAATAATTGTTGGTGCACTGTACTTTAAAATTATTGAATCTAATAATTGTCACAGTAGCAAATACACTATAATTTATATTATTAAATTAATAAAAATATGTAACGTGTTTCTTACATTATTGTGGTAACATTATTTTATATGTTGGACTCACAGGAAGAATAAATAAATAAATAAATAAATAAATAAAAAATTAATTTTACTATTTGAAATAGTAACGTGAATAGTAACGTGAATAGTAACGTGAATAGTAAGAAACATGTGGACCCATTGGTGGGGCCCACATGAGTTGGTGAAGTTTGAATTGGAGAAATGTGCGCAGAAGAAAGAAAGAAAAAAAAAAAAATTTGCACGAGGCTGCTGCACTGCCAGCCACCTACCCCCACCTACCATGCATAGTGTCTTATTTTCTCCTATAAATAGCTTGCTCAACTGAATAGAAAAATCACACCTAAAACATAAAATTTTTCTATAAGAATTTTATGAGTTTTCTCTGAGAATAGTAAGGTTATTTTGAGAGTTTGAAAGCCAAAAGGAGTGCAGGAATTTTTCAAGTAAGTGTTTTATTAAAGAGTAGTAATTTCATAAATTCCTATTTTTCACGGTATTCACAAATCTTCCTTTAGAAGACTCTTCTTTGAGAAGATTCATTTTTAAAAGCTTTATTTGGAAGATTTATTTTGGAATATTATTTTAAAAACTATTTTAAAGTTGTTATATTATACTACAAAAATTATGTTAAATATATATAATTTTGATAGTTCATAATATACGAGTTATCATACACTTTGAAATTTATATGTGGTAATTACTAATTATATTAAAAATATATAGGTTAATCAATCTCATTTAAATCAATATCCAGTCACGTGTTAAGGTAAGGAATACCATTCATTTCAAACTCTTAAATATACTGTGGTAAGGAATATCATTCTTTTCACACTTTTAAATTTATTACGGTAAGGGATATCACTCTTTTCATCATCATAAATGGATATTATTTTCTTTCTTACTTGAAGGGATTATCATTCTTTGATTCTCGAAAATAATATCGTTTCTTTCTTGTGCCATTTATGTAAGACCCCGAATTTTATGAAATATAAAATTTAATTTTTCTTCATATATATTTTTCATGAAACAGTAAGTGGTTAAATTGACGAAATTGAAAGTTAAGGATGTTATGTGCAAATTTTATTTTGACGGACAATATTCTTTTTGTCGGGGAATATTCGGGTCGTACGACGGCGCCGAAATAACAAATTATTTGTGGACCCCACAACGGAATATTTGTCGGATATAGAAAACGACAGAAGTAACCTTTTTAAATAAAAATAGTCAACGGTGTTAACTGTTAAAATACCGGTGATAAAAGAATAGTAGCATACGGTAATTTATGGTATTTTATTGTAGCATGCGGTACTCTACAGTAGCACACGGTATTGCACAGTGTCTCATATTATTGACACCGTAACTGTTACGCATCATTTCATCAATAATTGTCACTGCATAATATTTTATATTATCAATTCAATTATTGTTGCTACACAGTATTTTGCATTATTGATTCAATAATTGTCATTACACTGTATTTCATATCATCGAGTCAATAATTGTTGGTGCACTGTAGTTTAAAATTATTGAATCTAATAATTGTCACAATAGCAAATACACTATAATTTATATTATTAAATTAATAAAAATATGTAACGTGTTTCTTACATTATTGTGGTAACATTATTTTATATGTTGGACTCACAGGAAGAATAAATAAATAAATAAATAAATAAATAAATAAAAAATAATTAATTTTACTATTTGAAATAGTAACGTGAATAGTGACGTGAATAGTGACGTGAATAGTACGTGAATAGTAAGAAACATGTGGGACCCATTGTGGGGCCCACATGAAATGTGAGAAATGTGAATTTGCTGAAGTGGGTTGGTGGAGGCTGCGCAGCAGCCTCTGCTGAATATTTTTCAGCCCACCTACCACGCATAGTAACTTATTTTCTCCTATAAATAGCTTGCTCAGCTGAATAGAAAAATCACACCTAAAACATAAAATTTTTCTATAAGAATTTTATGAGTTTTCTCTGAGAATAGTAAGGTTATTTTGAGAGTTTGAAAGCCAAAAGGAGTGCAGGAATTTTTCAAGTAAGTGTTTTATTAAAGAGTAGTAATTTCATAAATTCCTATTTTTCACAGTATTCACAAATCTTCCTTTAGAAGACTCTTCTTTGAGAAGATTCATTTTTAAAAGCTTTCTTTGGAAGATTTATTTTGGAATATTATTTTAAAAACTATTTTAAAGTTGTTATATTATACTACAAAAATTATGTTAAATATATATAATTTTGATAGTTCATAATATACGAGTTATCATACACTTTGAAATTTATATGTGGTAATTACTAATTATATTAAAAATATATAGGTTGATCAATCTCATTTAAATCAATATCCAGTCACGTGTTAAGGTAAGGAATATCATTCTTTTCACACTCTTAAATTTATTACGGTAAGGGGTATTATTCTTTTCATCATCATAAATGGATATTATTTTCTTTCTTACTTGAAGGGATTATCATTCTTTGATTCTCGAAAATAATATCGTTTCTTTCTTGTGTCATTTATTTCCATGTATTAAATTGTGGGAATAACCTTACGGTGCGGATTACCGCCTGTTGGTGAATAACCTTTTGTATTCATTCCTTATTAATCTTTGAGAATAACCTTACGGTGCGGATTATCGCCTGTTTGGTGAATAACTCTTCGTGTTCAAATTCTATTAAATTGTGGGAATAACCTTACGGTGCGGATTACGCCTGTTTGGTGAATAACTCTTCGTATTCAAATTCTATTAAATTGTGGGAATAACTTATGGCGCGGATTACCGCCTGTTGGTGAATAACCCCTTTGTATTAATTTCCTTCACCTTTTGTTAATCAAACCTGCTACGGTAAGGGATATTATTCTCTTTCATACTCCTAAATCGAAACTTATTATGGAATTATTGCTTCTATAATTCCTGAAAATATTATATGTTCCATAATAGTTGAACTTCATTAATTCAACTGAACCTTCCTATTTTCTGAACCTTTCTATTGAACTGTAACCGTTATTCTGAACTGTGGATCTTGAATATCATTTTTAAATTTCACTCCACATCATGTTGACCATTTGGACATTATTTGAATCTGCACAAAGTAAACTTCCGATACTTATTGTTTATCCTGTTCTTCTATTCATCATTTGTATCACTGTTATTTGTATTAATCATCAAGAATCAAGCTGTTGTGAATATCTGTGGCCGGGGGCACAGATGTGATATAATTGTTGAACAGATGATAGGTTAAAGGCGATATACTAGGTTAAAGGCGATACATCTGTTCGGTGTCTTTTATGACACGTGGTGAATGTTCTCTTTGGCCCGTAGTGCAAAGATGAACTGTTGGTTGGTATGATTATGACCAAAGGCTGAATCTGGTATAATCATGACCGTTGGTGTTATATTGAATGTCTTTGGCCCGTAGTGCAAAGACGAACTGTTGATCTGCATGATTATGACCAGGAACTGTGAAGTTGTATTATCTTGACTAATGGTATTTCAGATGATAAAAGTTGATGATATTTTTACTAAAAAGAGAAGCGAGTGGACATTATAGTCTGCATTATTCTTCTAATAGATTGCTCATTCCGCTGCTATTATTGATCTGAACGTTGTTTAAGAATTTAACTGCAGTTTTTGATATAAACCTTGTAGTCTATTGTATTCTATCAAGAACTCAACTGTTGAAGGCTAATGATAAATTATTCGTCATTATCTTAGTCATGATATTTCTTACTGGGCTATTTGAGCTCACCCTTTCTTTTGTTCCATTGTTTTTCAACAGGAGATGAAAACGTAACGGGGTCTAGCCGGGGGATGGAGTGAGAGTCCGAAGAATAGCTATCATAGTCTTCACGTGTTATAAAATAGTGTGGCAATAATAATGAAGACTTAGTTGTGTTGTATTATCCACTGTATTGTTGTACGTTGTATTTCATTGTAATAATTTTGTTGTAGTCTTTTGACGACTCAAGTTTGGGCTGTGTGGGCCTAGATTTGGGGGCGTCACAATTTACTTCCATGTATTAAATTGTGGGAATAACCTTACGGCGCGGTTTACCGCCTGTTGGTGAATAACCTTTTGTATTCATTCCTTATTAATCTTTGAGAATAACCTTACGGTGCGGATTATCGCCTGTTTGGTGAATAACTCTTCGTATTCAAATTAATGGGAATAACCTTACGGCGCGGATTATCGCCTGTTTGGTGAATAACTATTCGTATTCAAATTGATGGGAATAACCTTACGGTGCGGATTATCGCCTGTTGGTGAATAACCCTTTTTATTTGTCTCGTGTGGAAATAATTTGTCTACACGAATTATCACATGACACTTTTATTCCATATTCGTAAGTGATATCATTTTCCTTTATACTCATAAGGGATACCATCTTTTTCATCTTCCATTATTCAAACTTACTGTGGTAAGGGATATTAATTCCCTTCACCTTTTGTTAATCAAACCTGCTACGGTAAGGGATATTATTTTCTTTCATACTCCTAAATCGAAACTTATTATGGAACTATTGCTTCTATAATTCCTGAAAATATTATATGTTCCATAATAGTTGAACTTCATTATTTCAACTGAACCTTCCTATTTACGTTAACCTTTCTATTGAACTGTAACCGTTATTCTGAACTGTGGATCTTGAATATCATTTTTAAATTTCACTCCACATCATGTTGACCATTTGGACATTATTTGAATCTGCACAAAGTAAACTTCCGATACTTATTGTTTATCCTGTTCTTCTATTCATCATTTGTAACACTATTATTTGTATTAATCATCAAGAATCAAGCTGTTGTGAATATCTGTGGCCGGGGGCACAGATGTGATATAATTGTTGAACAGATGATAGGTTAAAGGCGATATACTAGGTTAAAGGCGATACATCTGTTCGGTGTCTTTTATGGCACGTGGTTAATGTTCTCTTTGGCCCGTAGTGCAAAGATGAACTGTTGATTGGTATGATTATGACCAAAGGCTGAATCTGGTATAATCATGACCGTTGGTGTTATATTGAATGTCTTTGGCCCGTAGTGCAAAGATGAACTGTTGATCTGCATGATTATGACCAGGAACTGTGAAGTTGTATTATTTTGACTAATGGTATTTCAGATGATAAAAGTTGATGATATTTTTACTAAAAAGAGAAGCGAGTGGACATTATAGTCTGCATTATTCTTCTAATAGATTGCTCATTCCGCTGCTATTATTGATCTGAACGTTGTTTAAGAATTTAACTGCAGTTTTTGATATAAACCTTGTAGTCTATTGTATTCTATCAAGAACTCAACTGTTGAAGGCTAATGATAAATTATTCGTCATTATCTTAGTCATGATATTTCTTACTGGGCTATTTGAGCTCACCCTTTCTTTTCGTTCCATTGTTTTTCAACAGGAGATGAGAACGTAACGGGGTCTAGCCGGGGAATGGAGTGAGAGTGCGGGGATAGCTATCATAGTCTTCACGTGTTATAAAATAGTGTGGCAATAATAATGAAGACTTAGTTGTGTTGTATTATCCACTGTATTGTCGTACGTTGTATTTCATTGTAATAATTTTGTTGTAGTCTTTTGACGACTCAAGTTTGGGCTGTGTGGGCTCAGATTTGGGGGCGTCACACGGGATCATTGAGCTCGTGTGTTCTCTTAATTTTTATACATAATACTCTACATGTTTCAAATTATAAGATCAATATTGACTTTTAAAAAATCAATTTCAAATATTTTTAAACTCAAAATTGAGATGAATTAATTTAGTTTATGTCAATACAATTATGAATATCATAAACTACTTAAAAACTACTACTAGTTATAAGATTTATTGTTTTAAAATTTTAAATTAATCATGCCAATTTTAAATTTGAAAATATCTTAAGTTGACTTTTAAAAGTCAATAATAATCTTATTATTTGGAATAGAGTAAGTATTTATTTGTCTAGCAACATTTTAAACCACAACCTTTTTGTTTATACAAAGCTAGAATGCCATCCATCAGTGAATTGAAGGTCTTAATTCTATTTGTCAAATTGATGATAGTCAGGCTGTGGTTTATCAACTCCATCAATATTCCTGAGCCAATAAGTCTGTTTAAAGGAGGCTGCACCTTCTGGTACATCTTCCATCACCCATTCCTGGCCTATTGGGACGTATATTCCGGTTCGAGCATCCGGCATCCAATATGATGTAGTCTCATTTTGATTGTAACCCTTTGGCATTGATGAATAATCTACTGATCTTCTTGTTTTAGCTTGGCCATTCGCTCCGGTGAGCTTGCTCATGTACCGTTCTACTGGCTTACACCACCTGCAACAAGCTAAGAAACCATGCATAAATTAAGAAATCCTAATAAAAAATAAATAAGACAGCCAAATTAGTTTAAACTTTCCGTATGACAGTTGGGAAGATGAGAGTTCCATTAATTTGAAATTTACAATTTTTTTTAATGATAATATTGAAAAATTCACTACAAGACATGTGCGTAAAAACAAAAGTTCCTAGTTTTTGGGAGGGAGATTTGTATATATGTATAAACTAAATTTGGATTCTAGTTAGCTAGGCAGTTGATTTTGAGATGTCCGTTTGAACAGTTCCATGGGAAGTAGTTATAGCTGGAGAGTTACCTTTTAGTGGTCTTCGTTATACAAATATTATACAATTGCAATTATCGAGTTATACAAACACAACTCGCTCTTATAGAACAGCTTAATAAACTGGCGAATAATAAGTATTTAGAATATGGATCTGTGTAATTAAACATGCATGCCAATAAAAAGAGCAAGTAATTTATACTTATATGACCTATAAAGATGCAATATCTTTGTCATGCAGCCTCCAGCTCTAGCCATCTCCAATGGTGAAAACAATAAAAAGCTGATCTGGTAAATTAAAATTTTCTTTGCTAATGAATGGATGAATTTAAAAGCAAGGGTTTCAATCCTTCTTAAATATATAGAACATGCATGTGTGCTTCAGGGGTACGTACGTACTGCTGTGTACTAATGTCACGTGAGGAATAAGTTCTGTAAATATTTTATGTATTGAATGTATGAGAAAAAGCACCTTTCATTTCTAAAAGAAAAGGAGCAAGTACAAATTCAAAGCTTTCCTATTTCAAAGATATGTCTATCTAGCTTCTAGCTTCTAGGTTTGGGTATTGTTTATTAACCCTCCATTGAATAAAAGCCATGATAAGTGCAAAGGTGCTCCTTTTATTCTTGTCGATTTAACATGTGAGATCAAGGGTGGTTTTTATTAATTGTGGGGAATAAATGGCATATTTTTCATGTTCCTATATACTCAAGGGAATAAAATAAGAATAATATATATAATCTTCTATATATTTGGACTTTAATATAAAGATAATGGAGTCTCAAATTTTTATTTTTAGATATAAAAAATGTCTCGAATAAACATATTATTATTACATTAGTTATTTTACAATTATTACGTAACAATACTAAAATGATATATATATATAGATGATTTTGGATTATAGTTGCTCTTAAGTTAATTCTTTGCAAGCCTTTTCTAATGCCTTAATTTTTTTCCCCTTAACCTTTTCTGGTTAAGTATTTGTGTAATATATATGCTTCTTTGATCATTTTTGTCTGTAAAGGACAGGGCAGGTCAAGCTCAACTCAATCTGAAATTGGAAAGATATGAATAAAAGAACTTAGCAATTAACATTCAAAAATATATCAAATTACAATATCGACGTCAAAAACTTATACTTTACAAGTGAAAAATACAAGAATCAAAATAAGTGAGAAATAAGGTCATATCATTAGTGAGAATAGCACACGGGATCATTGAGTCCCGGGACCTCAGTTCATAATTCTATTATTTTAAATATTTTTAACAAAATTAATACTCCAAAACTTTAGCAAAGTTTAGCGTCTTTAAAAAATTAAAGTTTATGTTATATCTATTATACTAGCATGCGTGTAAATAATTAGGTCAAATGGATCAAATTGATCTTTAAATTTACTCTATATGAACTCAAAGTCTATTTCTATTTCTTAATGGGCTTTTAATTCAATTCTACTCTGTGCACATTTTTACGGCTAGGCTAAAACAGACTTGATAGGCAACCCAAACCTTGGTTAAAGAATTGAATTTATATATTGATTAATTTTATATCGAATGTAGATTATGATTAACTCCGAAACTGAGAAGAATAATGTGTATCTTTTTTTATATTTTTTTTAATCTCATACATTCACATAAATTAATGTTATGAATTTGTAGGGGTATCAGTGGCGGATCTACTCAAAGGGCATAATAGACGGTGCCTATGCTAGATTTTTTTTAATAGGTATAGGGATAGGGAAAAAAATAAAACTTAATAAATTTAAGGGGGCAAATTTATAAAAAAATTAAATTTAGAGAGACAAAAGAAACTTAAACTACTATTACTCTAAAAATAAACTAAACATGTGATGTATAATATATTTAAACGCTCAATCTCTAACTCGCTAAATTTCAACTCTTCACTTCACTCTTTAGTCCAAAAAAATATGTCCTATTGAGAACAGATCCTGTAGACACCCAAATTTTGCACTTTTGTACTAATCCTGACAGGAGGGCAAAATCGTCACTTGACCCGACATGCAAAAAGGAAGGTTGACCCCAACACAAAGCCACCCCAACGACTTACGGTCGAAGCCGCCACAACGAACAACGAGCATAAGGTTACTTGAGGCAAGGCAATCAGCTGATCTAGAAGAACTTGATTTGATCACAAAAAACGACAAATGGCCACTACGCTTACGATGTTCGGGGGTCTCGCTCCCCGGTGAACGAGCGGCTGCCCAGCTCGCCGGTGAGTTGACTGGGGTGGAAGGGGGCAGCGCCCCTTGGAAGCCAAGCACAAAGGGCGATTTATATATCAGGTAACAGCCTTCCAGAATAATACCGCAGAAATTGGCGAATTAAGATCGCGTGGCACGAAAATCGAGAAAAATAAGCCGGACAGCCGCGGATGAACCTGCGGCCAGCGACAAAAAGGACTTTTGCACGGCTCGAGGACGGCACACGGCAGCTGAGGATTCGGCGCGGACGGCCACAGCAGGCAGCCGCAGATGCATCTGCGACTGCCTGCTGAACTCTATAGAGCGGCCATTTCCACCCGAGAAGAAGAAGAAGAGAAGAAATTAAGGAGTTTTAGAGAGAGAAAGCTCGCGGGATGAGAGAAAAAGAGTGTTGTTCTTGGTTAGATTTGAGTGAAATATTTGTATTTTCTTGCTAGTTAGTCGAGTGTTCTTGTGGTGTTGTCCGATTTGTGAAATAAGAAGCTTTGATCGGCATTTTGCAAGGTGAAAAGGGTTTTCTTTTGATATTTTATTGTTTGTATTAATGTGATAATGTTGTGTTTTGGGTTTGTGTAGCGTAGTATGTTGTTATATTGATGATGATCCATGGGTTAGGGGTCGTTAGTGAGGGTTCCATTGGAACGTAACTTCCTCCTAACGCCCCGATGACATCCGTATGGTGACATATCATTCGTTGGGTTCATAGATAGTTGTAGTATTGGCTTTGAGATTTGTGATGCATATGATATCGTAATAAGTTAGTATTGTTAGATTGGTCGTAGTGTTGGTAGTGCAACGATTTGGGTGAATGTGAGCCTAGGGAGGAGATCCTCGTGGTCAAATCCCAATGATGGACATTTTTGGGTGTATGTAATCATTAGATAGGATGCACGATTGTATATATGTAATATCGGGCCTTAAAGCGATACCAAATCATGGTCGGGTTAAGGCCCCGTAATAATAAAGATATGTGATTGTGGGTGTTTGGGGTTGTCTGGATGGCTCACATGCCCATGGATAGCCCCGACACGTTTTGAATGCTTATTTTGATTTACGACACAAAACGATTTTCCAAAAATAAGGCAAACAATAATGATTTTCTAAAAGTTGTCAAATTAGGATATTAGATTCACGAGGTTTAAAAGTTAAGAGTTTTGGCGAATTTTGATCCTTGTTTGACGAAAAGGCTCCATGGGTTTTTTAAAATGTCATAAAAGATGTTTTCGTAAAAGACAAATAAACGTTTTCATTAAACTTTGTGCATAGGGTTAAAGAGTTTTAGAAGTTGCCTTCATTTTATTTAAGTTTATTGTTATGAGGCAATGTATAGTCTCGATTCCTATTTGACAAAAGTTTAAAAAACTATAGTTTTCTAAAAACGATATCTAATAAAAAACCTCATCGTTTTCGAAGTTAAAATCAATCTTTCTTATAAAAAGCGAAGCCTTGACACTTGGGTCAAAAGACGTTTAAACGCTTTCCCGACAAAACACATTTGCCATATAAAATCCAAGCAACTTTTATGCAAATTTCACCACCACCATCACCTAGGCACGCACGCACACACACGCAACTCCCACATTTTTAGAAATTTAAAAGGATAAGAAAACATTGAGATAGCGGTAACCGTGTTTTCACGGAAGTCGGGGGGTGCCTAACACCTTCCCCTCGCTTAAACAAGCCCCCGAACTCTATGAATCTCGGTTTGCGGACCAATTAATTCGGAGTCACATATGAGCCAGCAATTACGAAAACAAAATTCGGATGAGTTGGTACATCCATTTTAAATATACCAACTGGCGACTCTGGTCAATTGGCTCATAAAGAAATCGATCTTTCAAAACCCGTCGACATTAAGCCGACCCTTTTCAAAATCACATTTAATTCAAAAGGCTAAAATTGGAAAGGGCTTTTAATATTAAAAAACGAAAGGACGAAATCCCGGCGTCGACAATCCTAGATCTGCCCTGCGTGGCATAGAGCGATAGGGAAGTCTACAACACTCTAATTTAAAAAGAAATTCAAATTTTCTTTTAATTTTATATTTTACTTTGAGCATATGGTTGTGTGTGGCAGAAGATGATACGTGGAACAATTAAATTCGTCCCCGCTCAAAGTCTCTCTAAAAAAAAAGGATATATGTATAGGTACATCCGATATATACCCTGGCTACCGATACAACAAGCCTATAAGTCGTTTTGATAAAATCAATAAAGGTGTTCATTCGGTCTGAACCGGTATCGAATCGAACCTATTAAAATTCTAATATCGAAACTTGTTGAACCGGTTCGGTATATCAATAAATCGATTCGGTTCTGATTTAATCGAAAATTATTTTTATTATTATTATTTTTTTATTATTAATAATAATAATAAAATCGGGTACATATCGAACTAAAAAATAACGAATCGGTACAAATCGGTACTGAACCTTCGGACAAGTCCGATTAACCAAAAAATAAAAAAAATTGTACAGCTTATTCATATAAACTCAAACAACTTTCTAACACTTAGTCTCTCTCCTCCCTCTACTTCTTCTTCTCTTTATTACCCTTTTGACTCCCCTCTCTCCTCAACCCCCAATATGTACCGGTTTTGGCTCAACTAGATTGAACATCCACATAGGTTTTTGAGTTTTAACCAAAAATAGATTTTGACCAAATAGGCTCAATTGGGCTCAACCAACCCACCCCATCTCAAATCCTTGAAATCCAAGCACATCACCCGAGAATTTCATGTTATAGAAGTTTCCTTTAGTGGACATAGATTGAGAAGCTCTCACCTCTTATTTATTTGTTATAATAATTATGTAATTTTTCTTTAATTTTAGGTCTCTAAAATGGGTTTTCTGACATTTGGAGATGTGAGTAACGAAATTTAGATTTGTAGGGAGTTTTAAGGTTATGGATTTAGTTTATGCTTGTTGTTGGGGTGTGATTTATTGGGCCCAACCCTTCTGTTTTGGGCCCCAAAATTATCTTCCATGAGGATTTGCCCAGGGGGTGGTTGGATCAGGGGATAGCCCGTCCCTCCCAGTCAAGGAGGGCTGATGGGACATTGGTGAAGTTTAGCTTACTTCAACAGGTTGGGTCAGAGAGTAACCCATACTAGTATGGGTTAACAGGGATGGGTGGAGAAAAAACGTCTTGTCTTCACTCATGAGGGGGCGATGAGACGTTCGTGTGTGCATGGACGAGTATATGCAAGCAAATTCCCAGACAAAAAGGTTAGATTTTCCTAAGAAACATTGAGCTATCAAACATCTAACATATTCCAGCATACATTTTAAGGTTCTCCATTATGACGTTACTCGTCTGAACTTACTCTCACGCTGGAGCATCCCCGGACAGCCCAAGTTGTGACTGTCCTGTGGGGAGATAACGGTTTGTTACGTGTGCAGGTATCTTGCTGGCGGATGATTACAGCGAGAACGAGAATTCAACGTCAACACTTGTATATATACTTTATCTATTTCAGATCTTCTTGACTTTGTGGTATTTTTTGTTGACGAGATTTATTGGGGTTGTGGAGTGAGAAGGGGAAGAAGAGTCAAAAGGGTAATAAAGAGAATAAGTAGAGGGAGGAGGGAGAATATGGAGAGAAAGAAGGTGAAGAAATAGGAAAGGAATTGGCCGAGTGTTAGAAAACAAGTGACGGTTGTTTGGGTTTATTTGATTTTATCAAAAACGACTTGTGGGCTTGTCGTATCGGTACCTGGGGCGTACATTGGATGTACCTATAGATATATCCAAAAAAAAATGTTTTGCTTAGGTATTTTTCTTGTGTTGATTCTCGCTCACTGACCCCACTTCACATTTCACAAGATATGCTATTAGATAATTTTTAGCACGTGGACTTATCACATAGACTATATTTAGCCTGTGTGATATCAATAAATGTCTTTCAATGGTCAATCCTTCTAACAGATTGACTATTCTATGAATTATCTCATAGATTATAATATAAAAAAATTAAAATAATTAATAAATTCAAAAAAAAAACTCCAACAATCATATATCAACGACTATATTTTAAAAAACAAACAACTTCTATAAATATAGGGGATTGATATTTTCACAAGTTATTTTGATAATTTCACAAATGAATTCTATTTGATCTTGTGAAAAAATCAAAGGTTTAGTAATTAATTGTAATCTCTATAACCGTTCCACTTTTATTACCATTGAAGGTATTTTTATTGCTAAAAGTTGAAGTAATATTTTTATTTGCCAAACGTAGCCTTCATCTTCTTCTCCTTCAATGCATCCGCCAACTCCTTCAACACAACCTGCATTTTCTTCTTCTTCAACGCCTTGCATCTTCTTCTTCAACGCCCTTTTATCTTTTATTTAAGGGTCCGTTTAATGTTGCCCTAAGGACACACATTAGGCGCGGAAAATAAGAGATAGAACCCACTAAATATTATTTTTTTATATATTTATACTGGATTCAATACATAGGATCCACTACGTATATTATTTTTTTATTCATTGAATTCAGTGCAAATATATAAACAAATAATATTATACATTGAATTTCGCACTTAACATGTTTCCTAAGAACACATTCTAAGAAAATTCTTTATTTAAATATATTAAAAATTATAATCTGTCAAATTCAAGTTCTTTGATATAATTTTTTTAGTTTGTCAAAAAAATCAACAGATTAAATTTAATCTACCTGTTGGAGTAAAATTTATATTTTAGATTATATTTAATCGAAATTTTTTATCACTCTGACATGCTGGAGATGGTCTTTTGGGTCCAGTCCAGTCTAGTACCAAACCGTGACTTCTCCCTCTCAACAGTAACTGATTTACAATTTTGACTCTCATTTTTTCTCTCCTCGTACCGGTAGACATTTCTCTCTTTTTTTTCTTTCCACCCTTGAAATCCACCTTCAAAATGCAACATTTCCTCAACCCTTTTTCTCTCTCTACAATGGCTTTCACTTCTCTTCTCTCCTTCATCTTCACCATTCTCCTCTCTCTCCCTTCCACATTCTGCACCAATTCTGAAGGTAATTAACCCACTACCCTTTTCCCCCCCATCAACTTTCTGAATTCTGATTCTAGGGTTTCAATTTTATTTCTTTCTTTCTCTTAGTTGATTTTTTTTTTTGGGATTTACTTAATTTCTCACGAAACCCATTTATGGTTTTGTTTTTGATTTGCAGGAAATGCTTTACATGCTTTAAGAAGCAAACTATCTGACCCAACTAATGTGTTACAGAGCTGGGATCCTACTTTGGTTAATCCCTGCACTTGGTTCCATGTTACCTGTGATTCCAACAACCATGTCATTCGCTTGTATCATCTTTTCTAATCTCTTTTTTATATGTAAATATTTATTTGAATATGTCTGTATATGGCAAGGCATCCACAGAAACCGCCAGAGCCTCTAGCGGCAGCAATTTTCAAAGTCAATTTGCCTCTATATTAGTTGCTATAATAGTACTCCAAGCAATCGGTTGCGTGGATGCGGCCCTGTATATATTATGCATTTTTCTTCTTCTTAGTACCTTTCCTTGAAATTTCATACATAATTAATGTCTTTGTTCTCTGTTTCTTTTGAATTTCAGGGACTTGGGCAATTCCAACATTTCTGGGTCTTTGGGTCCGGAGCTTGGTGAACTCAAGCACCTCCGATACTTGTACTATTTCAGACCCTTTCATTCAACTGTTTTATATTATTGGATTTTTATGTAACGTTTTATGTTTGGTAGATGACAAACTATCGTATACAAACAAAAAGGAAAAGAAGAAGAAAAAGTTGGAATCTTTCAGTTTTTGTTGCTTTCGGCGTACTTTTACTTTGTTTCAAAAACTTTTTCTTTGTTAATTAATTTTGTTCATAAAAATGACTTATTAAAAATTCATACTTCTATTCATCAGCTTTTCTTTCTTTAGCTCAGAAAATCAATCCAATGCGATGATCGCTAAATATATGCAAATTGTTTACAATTTGTACTAGCAAGTTTTTAAGGTGACAAGGGGGTGAATTTCTTGTTTGATTACAGGGAACTTTACCAGAATAACATAGTAGGGAAAATTCCTAAGGAGTTGGGTAATTTGAAAAACCTTGTCAGCATGGATTTATATGGCAATAAGTTTGAAGGCAAAATCCCAAAGTCTTTTGCCAAACTGAAGTCTCTGAGATTTCTGTAAGCATTTTTTTTCCTCTGAATTGTGATAAATTTAAGACTTGCGATTGTCAGCTTACGTAGTAACCCCACTTTGATATTAATATTACTCTTCATGGTACAGACGATTAAATGATAACAAGCTATCAGGGCCTATTCCAAGAGAACTTGTCACGCTCACCGACCTCAAAGTTTTGTAAGCTAAGAGGAAAATGTGAAGTCTTGTGTTGTTGTCTTTGATTGCCTGAAAATAATCGGTAAACTTTGGATACTGCAGTGATGTCTCTAATAACAATCTTTGTGGAACAATTCCTGTTGATGGTCCTTTTGGGAGTCTCCCAATGGAAAGGTACCATTTCTATTACTTATCTCGTACATAGCATAAATATTCAGTCCTTAAAAGCATCGGATATGGGTAGACCAAACAGATGTCATTTTTATTTAAATTTTCCTGTTATATTCCAATACAGGACAGCTTTTTCTTGTCTTTGTTCTTGATCCAGATCAAAGTTGAAGGAAATATCCTCAACTAAAAAACGACCAATTTCATCTACAAGCACAAATGTTTCATGAAGTTGGTGTTAAGAAGATTCTTTATTGTTGGGATGAAGAGGAATGGAAAATCAAGAAAATGACCTTTTTCCTCTAATATGACGAACTTGTATAGGAACATGAATTGTCTGATGTAGGAACTAACCTTCCCTGTTCAGGCTGTGAAAGTTTTGTACTTATTCTTTCACCAGTTCCCTTTGGTAAATGTTTATGATTTTAGGTTTTAAACTCTCTGAATTTGTAGCATGAAATGGTTTAAATCTTCTAAATTTTCTTTGCTTTATCATACGCTGAACCTAGTTGAATTCTTAATAATCCAAATTATCTATAACTTCTGGTTTTTTTGCTCACAGTTTTGAAAACAACAGACTTAATGGACCAGAGCTGCAAGGACTGGTATCCTATGACTTTGGCTGCTGAAGAAGTCTACATTCTCAAAGTCGCTTCTTTAGGCTTTCGTGCTGCATAATATCAATTATAAGAAGTAGTTCAATATGCATCCTTGTTTTATTGTAACTGTACCAATTTAAATAGGCAAGCTATGATGCCAATAATGAGCTCTGAAATTCATCTTTCTATGGTCACAGTGTTAAGATTATCTCGACTGAGTGTCCCCTGGCAGAGTGCAAGTTTGTAACAACAATAGCATGGATTCCTGCAGTGTAACATTTGTTTCATCTATATACTTTATACGATTTATCCTGTCATTTGCATAAGAGATGCTTTTGCTTTTCTATATAAACATATTCCGGGGAAGAGAAAAAGATGAAGCATAAAATTCTGTGGAAGAGAAAAATGAAGAAGCACAAGCATATTAGGTTCATCTGGATAATTATCTTCTTGTCATGTTATTTCTTAACCCAGTATCAAAGCTAACTAGCAGGCTTCGATCATATAATGAACAGAAAATTTAATCAGTATTCTGAAAAATAAAATCTCTGTTTCCTGTATACATTAACCTCTTCATTTGATAGATTAGAATTACAGAGGTGGCTGAAGTTCAGGTAAACATTGCTGTTCAAGCCCTCAAACAGCAAACAGAACTGTAATAATGCATAGCATCACTGTAAGAGTATGCTTATCATTTTAATATTTTTAACCACCATTAAGTGGCTTGATTTCAGAATTCTTTGGGTAAATATAGCAACCTATCAAAAATCTATACAAGCTGAATTTTTTGCTTCTTATTTCCAGAAGTTGGTTTAGGAAATCCGAGAAACAAGAAGTTTCGGTAGTTCTTTTCTACACAACTACAATCGTCTATATGCAGCAGCTGGTCTTGACAGCACTGACAAAAATCTCTACAAAACTACTCATCTATATGCAGCGGCTGGTCTTGTCTTGTTAGAACTGAGAAACGGCGGACAAGTTTAGGCAGCTTTATCCAAACTTCACTTATCTGCAGTAGCATCAACTCGAGACCTCTCATACAAACAATAGATGAAACATGATTTTAACATCTGGGGATCCCTTTCCAGTATTGCTATTAGATTCTTGATGGAAACTACCCTGTTCTGAGCCATCAGAAATTGGTGTTGTTGGGATCTATCTTCAGTCCCTAGCACCAAAGACAAACACCTTACAGTCAATATCCATTAAATATAGAACTGCCACTTGCTCAAACTTCAACCTACGTTTCCTAACAATTGACTTCCTATTTTACTAGTTTTTGTTGCTCTTTGGCCATGAGCTTATCAATCTATTATTGCTCAGAAACTACAATCTCAAGCTTTTTCATTCTTAGATAGAATCCTTGATACTTTCTGATACCCATTTGAATAGCTTGGACATGCGATATATTTTCGTATAATATTTTTCTGGATAGTTTATTGTACTTATAGACCCATCAATAAATTAACATTTACTAGGAAACTGAATGAGCTTGTGTGCAAAAGATCGACTGCAAATTCAGCGTCTCCAAACTGAATTAGCTGTCTGCATAAATCTGTTCTAAATATTTGGTTGTATTTAAATCACAGGCTATCTACTTTAAATAGAGAAATACTTTTAGTTTAAACAGATTTCTCTTACACATCGTTTCATCAATTTTCTAATATTTTCGGTGCACCTTTTCTGTTCTTATTTAATGATTTACAATATAGCTTCAGTTTGGCAATCAGACTAAGCTTGATAAACCAACTCAAATAGTTGAAAGCACCAGCCCTTCGTCTAGGCATCCTTGAAATCTAATGGTCACATTTAAACTAAGATCTTATTTTTCATAAATTTAGAGGTACCTTTTCTCTGCTATTCTTGACGATCACCGATTCTGGTTCCAGATGTTTGTGAAACCACAATCATTTTGAATCAATTTTTTCCTTGTATTTTTAATCAAGATACATGAGTAATCTCTTTTCAGAATTTTGAAGTTTTTCTAACCCTTCAACCTCTTGTTTATCCCGGTCCTGATCTTTCTGGTTCATTACCATAATCTGATGCTGTAGATCTGATGTAATAAGAGTCTGGTGCCTTGACTTCTCAAAATCAACCCTCTGTAGATGATATACTCGTAAATAAAAGGAAAATGATTGTGATATGACTCAAACTTTTTAGGAAGCTAGAATCCATCCATAACAACCTGTTTTGACATCCTTATCATAGTTCTTATCAATCTATGCATCATTTCTTCCGGTCCCTGAAGATTCAGTACATAAATAATAAAGTTTGAGCAATCATCTCACCAGTAACGAGCAGCGTTCCACATCTTTACTTACTCTTTCAAGTCCACATTTGGATTCTGTCTGAGGCAAGTTAAGTCATGCGAATAGTTAGAATTTTACTTAAATGCATATACTCAAATAACTCGCCAAGAATAGGAGAATTTGAAATGATTAATAACTGATGTTTTCCAATTTTCCCTGTAGGGGAGTTCTCACCAGAGGTGTTTCTTCCTTTTCTTCATGTAAAACCCTTTGTGACGATGATGACGCTTGACCTCCCACGTTAGCCCCCAAAAGCAGCTGCTCTTGCTCTTCCCGATTAAAACAGCTTCTTTAAGTTTTCTTGAGTGTTAGGATCTATGAATATGTACTTGGTGAGGAAGAACGAACAGAATATCCATACCCTTAAATTGATTCCACTGATAGCAGCGCCATCGTCAGACAAATTTTTCCTTTTACTGTGAGAATTCGAATAAACGTCACTGTTAACAGTATATATGTCTCATGCTCGTCACTCAATGTAGGCAAGGCTGATAGAATTTGAATGTTATTCTTGAAAGAATGAACAAAACATAGAAAGCAAAATAAACCTTTGGAGCCATTCGTCAAATTCTTCTAAAGGTCGATTGAAATGTCTCTTTGGGGCCATTCTGGCTATAGCACCAGCCTGAATTGAAGTGCTTGCAGAATAAGTCTGCGTGTTTTTTGACGAAAATAAAAAACTTTTAGCGCATTACATCTAAAAACAAAATTACCATCAAACAGTTCAACGTATGCTGGCAGGCTAGTGTTCCTCAACACTTGCCGAACGAATATCCGAAACAATTAAGGGGACAATGAGAAGATAAACTGACTTCAATAAAGTAGACGGTAATGAATAACAGACGACCATTTCTTATTACTGACAAGATGTAAGACACAAAAGCTCCATTAAATTTCACTCATCTTTACTCAGAACAAAACACAGACAAGAATTTCATTCAACTACTGAACTTCACGTATAGAAAGAACAAATAAAGGCAAAACCCATTTCAAGAAAATTAAATCTCCTTTTATAGTTTCCTGGCTCTACAACAGACATTTCATAATGAACTTAAATCCTTCTCAACCCCATTTCAATGTGCAATTCAGATTTAAAAAAATTATAACAAGAAAACCCAATATTGTTATAATAGAAATTACCAAAAATTTTTTGGTATTGATCGCTTCTTGAATCAACTAGAACAAGTCAGCTACAAAAGCAAGTGATCCCACAATGCAAAGGACACAGAGAGAAATAGATTATCACCAAAATTCAAGTTCTCTGAGGAATTGAAATCATTTTTTAACAATTAAAACCTAATATAACAAGAAACTACATTGAATCCATTTGTTTTTGAATTGTTTTTTGTATTGAAGGAAACCCTGAATTAGTACAATATTGTCTTGATGATTTTCTTTCCCATCAACATGATTTTTTTGGCAACCAAACGGTGGAAAATGAAATCTCTTAATTTACCTGTTTTGATCGGAGGTGGTGAAAGAGATGCCTCAGATTTTGAAAATCTTGGGCAGAAAATATTGTAATCCCTTTTGGTGGTAAATGGCCCAAGCCTTTATAGCAGACTTAAAAGAGGTCGTAAATGAATCACTTAATTTACCGGATAAATCAAATCTTGTTGTCTGTACTATACTCACTTATAAATTGATACTCAAATCGAAAAAAGTGACAAATTGATATTTATACTAAAAAAAACTTATACATTGATAATTGTACTTTAATATTTACGTTAAATTGTTAAATTTGACTAACATATATAACAGAAAAGTTTGAGATAACTAACTGATCCTACATGCAACTTTTGGCCAAAATTGAGACTCAACTTATAAGTTAGTACCCAAATTGGTGGTTGATATATATTTTTATTTTCAATCGATTTTATAATTGTAAATATATTTCTATTATAAAACTATAAAGTAACATGATATTTTTAATTTATCATTATTTTTTTTACCACCGCTACTAATTTTTAAGCTAATATTAAAAGTATATTTGAAAATTAAAATTAATATTAAAAAAAATTGTATTATAAATATATTTCTAATTTTAGAACTCACGGGTATATATAATCATGTAATCAAATTTTATGATAATGAAATAATGTGTATAAACTATTTTTTGAAAATTTTCTATAGCATCATGTATATCTTCATGATTTATTTTTCTCAGAGGAAATTAAGAATATATAGTTACATGTCTTCTTTTTGTCAAACATGTACATATATAATAAGAGAAACCTTAAAAAGACCACATTTCAACAAATAAATAACACATCGTAGTCATATGGAAGTCATTTTCAACTTTGAACACTTAAGACCAATTTTCTTTTTCCTTTCTTACTTCTTTTTTTTGGTGAAGAATTTTCTCATTTTAGGCAAAAATGAAAATTTGCTTGAATTAAGGAAATATTGCACATGTATGTGCATATAATACTATAAATATTAACACAATTTAGACACCAAATTAAATTATCAGTGAGATTACTCATTACTAGGAGTGTTCAATTGGTATTAATCCTATTGAATCGGACCGGACAGGTACCGAATATATTCAAAACTCGGTACAAATATATGTTCTGGTTGAATCGGTATACCGAACCGATTAGTCGATTAATACCGAAAATAATAATAATAATAATTTTTATTATTAATAATTTTACTATTATTAATTATTAAATAATAATAATAGAGAAATATAGAAAAATAGCTATAACTGGTACGGTTCAGTATTTACCGAACCACCAAAACTCCAAATCGGTTGTATCGATATATCGAACCGGTCGGTTTAGACCAATCCGGTACACTTATAATACCGATTGTATCAAATTATATGCCCACCCCTACTCACTACTCTATTTGGTTGAAATCCCAAAATAAAAACTTAAAATCCCAACTCTATACAAGTTTGGAATCCTAATTGCATCTAAACTTACATTTATATTTGTAAAACAATAAACACTAAAACACACATTCATGAGCAAATTTAAATAAATCAGTAAACTTAAGTCGGATGAAACCCTAATAATTGGTCTTAAAGAAAATGACTTAAGTGTTAAAAGTTGAAAAAGACTTTTCATATTATCATGAGGTGTCATTTATTTGTTGGAATGCGATATCTTTTGTGACGCCCCCAAATCTAGGCCCACACAGCCCAAACTTGAGTCGTCAAAAGACTACAACAAAATTATTACAACAAAGCACAGCGTACAACAATACAATGTATATTAATACACAATTAAATCTTCACTATTATTGTCACACTATTTTACAACACGTGAAGACTACGACAGCTATTTCTCGGACTCTCACTCCATCCCCCGGCTAGACCCCGTTATGTTTTCATCTCCTGTTGAAAAACAATGGAACGAAAAGAAAGGGTGAGCTCAAATAGCCCAGTAAGAAATATCATGACTAAGATAATGACGAATAAATTATCATTAGCCTTCAACAGTTGAGTTCTGAATACAATAGACTACAAGGTTTATATAAAAAAAACTGTAGTTAAATTCTTAAACAATGTTCAGATCAATAATAGCAGCGGAATGAGCAATCTATTAGAAGAATAATGCAGACTATAATATCCACTCGCTTCTCTTTTTAGTAAAAATATCATCAACTTTTATCATCTGAAATACCATTAGTCAAAATAATACAACTTCACAGTTCCTGGTCATAATCATGCAGATCAATAGTTCGTCTTTGCACTACGGGCCAAAGACATTCGATATAACACCAACGGTCATGATTATACCAGATTCAGCCTTTGGTCATAATCATACCAACCAACAGTTCATCTTTGCACTACGGGCCAAAGAGAACATTCACCACGTGTCATAAAAGACACCGAACAGATGTATCGCCTTTAACCTAGTATATCGCCTTTAACCTATCATCTGTTCAACAATTATATCACATCTGTGCCCCCGGCCACAGATATTCACAACAGCTTGATTCTTGATGATTAATACAAATAACAGTGATACAAATGATGAACAGAAGAACAGGATAAACAATAAGTATCGGAAGTTTACTTTGTGCAGATTCAAATAATGTCCAAATTGCCAACATGATGTGGAGTGAAATTTAAAAATGATATTCAAGATCCACAGTTCAGAATAACGATTACAGTTCAATAGAAATGTTCAGAAAATAGGAAGGTTCAGTTGAACTAATGAAATTCAACTATTATGGAACATATAATATTTTCAGGAATTATAGAAGCAATAGTTCCATAATAAGTTTCGATTTAGGTGTATGGAAGAAAATACTATCCCTTACCGTAGCAGGTTTGATTAACAAAAGGTGAAGGGAATTAATATCCCTTACCATAGTAAGTTTGAATAATGGAAGATGAAAAAGATGGTATCCCTTATGAGTATAAAGGAAAATGATATCACTTACGAATATGGAATAAAAGTGTCATGTGATAATTCGTGTAGACAAATTATTTCCACACGAGACAAATAACAAGGGTTATTCACCAACAGGCGATAATCCGCACCGTAAGGTTATTCCCATCAATTTGAATACGAACAGTTATTCACCAAACAGGCGTAATCCGCACCGTAAGGTTATTCCCACAATTTAATAGAATTTGAACACGAAGAGTTATTCACCAAACAGGCGTAATCCGCACCGTAAGGTTATTCTCAAAGATTAATAAGGAATGAATACAAAAGGTTATTCACCAACAGGCGGTAAACCGCGCCGTAAGGTTATTCCCACAATTTAATACATGGAAATAAATGGCACAAGAAAGAAACGATATTATTTTCGAGAATCAAAGAATGATAATCCCTTCAAGTAAGAAAGAAAATAATATCCATTTATGATGATGAAAAGAGTGATACCCCTTACCTTAACACGTGACTGGATATTGATTTAAATGAGGTTGATCAACCTATATTTTTATAATAAAATTAGTAATTTCCACATATAAATTTCAAAGTGTATGATAACTCGTATAATATGAATTATCAAAATTATATATATTTAACATAATTTTTGTAGTATAATATAACTACTTTTAAATAGTTTTAAAAATAATATTCCAAAATAAATCTTCCAAAGAAAGCTTTTAAAAATGAATCTTCTTAAAGAAGAGTCTTCTAAAGGAAGATTTGTGAATACAGTGAAAAATAGGAATTTATAAAATTACTACTCTTTAATAAAAGACTTACTTGAAAAATTCCTGCACTCCTTTTGGCTTTCAAACTCTCAAAATAACCTTACTATTCTCAGAGAAAACTCATAAAATTCTTATAGAAAAATTTTATGTTTTAGGTGTGATTTTTCTATTCAGTTGAGTAAGCTATTTATAGGAGAAAATAAGTTACTATGCGCATGGTAGGTGAGCACGCCAGTGCTGAAAATTTTTTCAGCAGCCGCACCTCACCAACCCAGGAAATACTCACATTTTTCATACTTCATGTGGGCCCCACAATGGGTCCCACATGTTTTTTACTATTCACGTCACTATTCACGTCACTATTCACGTTACTATTTCAAATAGTAAAATTAATTTTTTTTTTTTTTATTTATTTATTTATTCTTCCTGTGAGTCCAACATATAAAATAATGTTACCATAATAATGTAAGAAACACGTTACATATTTTTATTAATTTAATAATATAAATTACAGTATATTTGCTACTGTGACAATTATTAGATTCAATAATTTTAAACTACAGTGCACCAACAATTATTGACTCGATGATATGAAATACAGTGTAATGACAATTATTGAATCAATAATGCAAAATACTGTGTAGCAACAATAATTGAATTGATAATATAAAATATTATGCAGTGACAATTATTGATGAAATGATGCGTAACAGTTACGGTGTCAATAATATGAGACACTGTGCAATACCGTGTGCTACTGTAGAATACCGTGTGCCACAATAAAATACCATAAATTACCGTATGCTACTATTCTTTTATCACCGGTATTTTAACAGTTAACACCGTTGACTATTTTTATTTAAAAAGGTTACTTCTGTCGTTTTCTATATCCGACAATTATTCCGTTGTGGGCTCCACCAATAATTTTTTATTTCGGCGCCGTCGTACGGCCCGAATATTCCCCGACAAAACGAATATTCCCCGACAAAAAGAATATTGTCCGACAAAATAAAATTTGCACATAACATCCTTAACTTTCAATTTTGTCAATTTAACCATTTACTGTTTCAGGAAAAATATATATGAAGAAAAATTAAATTTTGTATTTCATAAATTCGGGGTCTTACAACCTCCCCTCCTTATGAAATTTCGTCCCCGAAATTGACGTACCTGGCATTTCGAAGAGGTAAGGATACTTAGATTTCATCTCAGATTCTAGCTCCCAGGTCATTTCTTCAATATCTTGGTTCCTCTATAAAACCTTAACTTGAGGTATAACCTTTGAGCGTAGAATCTGCTCCTTCTTATCTAGGATCTTAACAGGTACTTCCTCGTACGTTAAATCTACTTCTATAACGTCCGGTTCTAACTCAATGACGTGGTTTGGGTCCTTCACATATTTACGTAACATAGATATGTGAAAAACGTTATGGATGCGAGACATACTTGGTGGTAAGGCTAGTCTGTAAGCTACAGTTCCCACCCGATCGAGGATTTCAAATGGGCCAATAAATCGAGGGTTGAGTTTTCCTCTCTTTCCGAATCTCGTAACCCCTTTCCATGGAGAAACACGTAAGAATACATGATCTCCGACGTTGAATCTCTCATCTCTCCGATGAAGATCGGCATAACTCTTTTGTCGTTCTTGTGCTGTCTGTATTCGTTGTCGGATCATTTGGATCTTTTCGGTCGTCAAGCGTACCAACTCGGGTCCCAACAGTTTTGCTTCTCCTACCTCATTCTAACATACTGGAGAGCGACACTTGCGTCCATATAAAGCCTCTAATGGAGCCATACCTATACTTGCTTGGTAACTGTTGTTGTAGGAAAATTCCACCAATGGCAAGTACTTATCCCAACTTCCTTTGAAATCTAGTACGCAAAGTCTCAAAAGATCTTCGAGGGTCTGGATCGTCCTTTCCGATTGTCCGTCCGTTTGAGGATGGTATGCAGAACTAAAACGTAGTTCAGTGCCCATAGCTTTTTGTAGACTGATCCAAAAGCGTGAAGTGAATCTAGGATCTCGATCAGAAACTATGGAAACTGGCATGCCATGCAATCTCACGATCTCATTTATGTACATACCGGCAAGACGTTCAAGTGAAAAGTTTTCTCGTATAGGCAAGAAATGAGCGGATTTGGTCAATCTATCTACGATGACCCAAATTGCATCTAAGCCTTGAGAAACTTTGGGAAGACCCGTCACGAAATCCATATTGATGTGTTCCCACTTCCATTCGGGAACCTCAAGTGGTTGTAATGGACCCTTAGGTACTTGATGCTCTGCCTTGACACGTTGACAAGTTAGGCACTTTGAGATAAACTCTGCAATCTCCCTTTTCATATTGTTCCACCAAAATGTATGTCGAAGATCTCGATACATCTTGGTACCTCCTGGGTGGATTGCAAACGGCGTGTTGTGTGCCTCCATCATGATTTTATGCTTTAATTCAGGATCGTTAGGAACACAGAGTCGAGAGTTGACTCGAAGTATTCCTTTCTCGTCGATTCTTGCTTCGGGAATGGTACCTTCTTGTACTTTCTTTATCATGTTCATCAGTTCCGGATCGGTAGCTTGAGCAGCTTTAATTTTATCCATTAAAGCTGGTTCTACTCGCACGTGAGCAATCTTCGAGTGGGTCCCTGGTGTCTTTAGCTCTATCTCCATCTTTTGCAAGTCGTACAAAATACGCTTTTGTGTTGTCAGCAGTGCACTTGTACTCGCATAAGATTTTCTGCTCAAAGCGTCAGCTACAACGTTCGCCTTTCCCGGGTGATACTGGATTGTGTGATCATAATCCTTCAACAGCTCAAGCCAACGTCGTTGTCGCATGTTGAGTTCCTTCTGGGTGAAGAAATACTTGAGACTTTTATGATCCGTATAGATATCCACTTTCTCTCCGTACAAGTAGTGTCTCCAGATCTTCAACGCGAAAACGACTGCTGCCAACTCTAGATCATGAGTAGGGTAATTTTTCTCATAATCTTTGAGTTGTCGAGAGGCATAAGCTATAACATTTCCATGTTGCATAAGGACACAACCTAGACCTTTGCCTGAAGCATCGCTATATATGACGAATTTTCCTGATCCTGATGGAATGGTCAGAACAGGAGCTGAAACAAGTCTTCTCTTGAGTTCTTGAAAACTCTTCTCGTATTCCTCGCTCGAATGATACCGATATCTAATAATCAAACTTTCATCTCTTGGCGTTCTATGGGAGTCATTTGGGCTTTGGAAAAGGGCTTAGTATCGGGTTCAAGATCGATACAGAATGCAATTTCTCGGTTTGGGGATAAGCCAGGAAGTTCCTCAGGAAAAACGTCAGGAACTCATTAACAATAGGAATATCATTCAAGTTTGACGTGTTTTTGTTCAAATCAATGACATGGGCTAAAAAGGCTTGACATCCGTTTTTCAATAAACGAATGACTTTATGGCTAGAAATAATAGTTATAGATTTCAATGGTTTAGTTGCTTGAATTTGCATGACAGGTTGATTAGGAATATGAAAACTAATAATCTTATGAAAACAATCAATTTTAGCATGATGGGTAGTCAACCAATCAATTCCTAAAATCACATCAAATTCATGCATCTCCAAAGAAATAAGGTCAACAGGTAATGTGAGGTTGTTGATTTAAACTAGGCAAGATTTATAGATAGTAAATGTAATAGGTATTTCTCCCAATGAGATTTCAACTGATAAGACAAGATTTAAGTTTTCAATAGGCAAATTTAAACGTTGAGTACATATAGGTGAGATAAAAGAGTGGATAGAGCCAATATCTAACATGGCATAGACTTCTCGAGAATTGATGAATAGCTTACCGGTCATCACCTCATTCGATTTCTTGATCATCAAGGTTGTCATCATCAAATCGAGTCCCATATACTTCATCCGGATCTTCACGTATTTCAACCATGGGGATACCACGAAATAGTTCTCTAACGAACTGTTTCTCAGATTCTTCAACTTCATCAGTAGTAGCGTACCAATGATTTCCATTAAAATAGTATTTTCGATAGACTACAGTTTCCACGATAGTGACTAACTTAACCTGAATTCCTCTAAATTGTAACGCCCAAAAGTATAGAAACATCATTTTTAAATAATCTTGAAACTCATAGCTGGAACACCATAAATCCCAAAGACTAATATGAAAAGTCCATATATTATGATCCTTTGTTATAGAGCATAACCAGGTGATATGACTCTCCCAATTAGTGAGTAAATTAAAGGCAATAATTTCCGCAAGTTCATTACTTCCTTTAATTGCTTCTAATAATGGATCTGGAACGACTGTAGCAGAACTTTCACCTTCATCCTTACTGGGTAGAACACGCATAATTTTTGCCTTAGGCAAATGATTCAACTCTGAGTTTGTAAGAAGATTATTCGTCGCCTCTTGTTTTGCAGCTACATTTGTTTCGGTCATTTCATAGTTAACCTCCTGATTTCCAGATGCCATACTTAACTGTGGTCACAAAATAAATGTTAGTTCAAATAAACTGACTCATCACTTCATGTCCCTATATTCAAATCAACTCATTAGATAATAAAATCTAATTTAGGTGGGACACACTAGTGACCGATTCTATTCGTCTCTCCCCTCCTAATTCTAACCCCAGATCTCCATTAAAGACCATATCCCTAAGCTCTGATGCCAACTGTGACGCCCCCAAATCTAGGCCCACACAGCCCAAACTTGAGTCGTCAAAAGACTACAACAAAATTATTACAACAAAGCACAGCGTACAACAATACAATGTATATTAATACACAATTAAATCTTCACTATTATTGTCACACTATTTTACAACACGTGAAGACTACGACAGCTATTTCTCGGACTCTCACTCCATCCCCCGGCTAGACCCCGTTATGTTTTCATCTCCTGTTGAAAAACAATGGAACGAAAAGAAAGGGTGAGCTTAAATAGCCCAGTAAGAAATATCATGACTAAGATAATGACGAATAAATTATCATTAGCCTTCAACAGTTGAGTTCTGAATACAATAGACTACAAGGTTTATATAAAAAAAACTGTAGTTAAATTCTTAAACAATGTTCAGATCAATAATAGCAGCGGAATGAGCAATCTATTAGAAGAATAATGCAGACTATAATATCCACTCGCTTCTCTTTTTAGTAAAAATATCATCAACTTTTATCATCTGAAATACCATTAGTCAAAATAATACAACTTCACAGTTCCTGGTCATAATCATGCAGATCAATAGTTCGTCTTTGCACTACGGGCCAAAGACATTCGATATAACACCAACGGTCATGATTATACCAGATTCAGCCTTTGGTCATAATCATACCAACCAACAGTTCATCTTTGCACTACGGGCCAAAGAGAACATTCACCACGTGTCATAAAAGACACCGAACAGATGTATCGCCTTTAACCTAGTATATCGCCTTTAACCTATCATCTGTTCAACAATTATATCACATATGTGCCCCCGGCCACAGATATTCACAACAGCTTGATTCTTGATGATTAATACAAATAACAGTGATACAAATGATGAACAGAAGAACAGGATAAACAATAAGTATCGGAAGTTTACTTTGTGCAGATTCAAATAATGTCCAAATTGCCAACATGATGTGGAGTGAAATTTAAAAATGATATTCAAGATCCACAGTTCAGAATAACGATTACAGTTCAATAGAAATGTTCAGAAAATAGGAAGGTTCAGTTGAACTAATGAAATTCAACTATTATGGAACATATAATATTTTCAGGAATTATAGAAGCAATAGTTCCATAATAAGTTTCGATTTAGGTGTATGGAAGAAAATACTATCCCTTACCGTAGCAGGTTTGATTAACAAAAGGTGAAGGGAATTAATATCCCTTACCATAGTAAGTTTGAATAATGGAAGATGAAAAAGATGGTATCCCTTATGAGTATAAAGGAAAATGATATCACTTACGAATATGGAATAAAAGTGTCATGTGATAATTCGTGTAGACAAATTATTTTCACACGAGACAAATAACAAGGGTTATTCACCAACAGGCGATAATCCGCACCGTAAGGTTATTCCCATCAATTTGAATACGAATAGTTATTCACCAAACAGGCGTAATCCGCACCGTGAGGTTATTCCCACAATTTAATAGAATTTGAACACGAAGAGTTATTCACCAAACAGGCGTAATCCGCACCGTAAGGTTATTCTCAAAGATTAATAAGGAATGAATACAAAAGGTTATTCACCAACAGGCGGTAAACCGCGCCGTAAGGTTATTCCCACAATTTAATACATGGAAATAAATGGCACAAGAAAGAAACGATATTATTTTCGAGAATCAAAGAATGATAATCCCTTCAAGTAAGAAAGAAAATAATATCCATTTATGATGATGAAAAGAGTGATACCCCTTACCTTAACACGTGACTGGATATTGATTTAAATGAGGTTGATCAACCTATATTTTTATAATAAAATTAGTAATTTCCACATATAAATTTCAAAGTGTATGATAACTCGTATAATATGAATTATCAAAATTATATATATTTAACATAATTTTTGTAGTATAATATAACTACTTTTAAATAGTTTTAAAAATAATATTCCAAAATAAATCTTCCAAAGAAAGCTTTTAAAAATGAATCTTCTTAAAGAAGAGTCTTCTAAAGGAAGATTTGTGAATACAGTGAAAAATAGGAATTTATAAAATTACTACTCTTTAATAAAAGACTTACTTGAAAAATTCCTGCACTCCTTTTGGCTTTCAAACTCTCAAAATAACCTTACTATTCTCAGAGAAAACTCATAAAATTCTTATAGAAAAATTTTATGTTTTAGGTGTGATTTTTCTATTCAGTTGAGTAAGCTATTTATAGGAGAAAATAAGTTACTATGCGCATGGTAGGTGAGCACGCCAGTGCTGAAAAAATTTTCAGCAGCCGCACCTCACCAACCCAGGAAATACTCACATTTTTCATACTTCATGTGGGCCCCACAATGGGTCCCACATGTTTTTTACTATTCACGTCACTATTCACGTTACTATTTCAAATAGTAAAATTAATTTTTTATTTTTATTTTTTATTTATTTATTTATTCTTCCTGTGAGTCCAACATATAAAATAATGTTACCATAATAATGTAAGAAACACGTTACATATTTTTATTAATTTAATAATATAAATTACAGTATATTTGCTACTGTGACAATTATTAGATTCAATAATTTTAAACTACAGTGCACCAACAATTATTGACTCGATGATATGAAATACAGTGTAATGACAATTATTGAATCAATAATGCAAAATACTGTGTAGCAACAATAATTGAATTGATAATATAAAATATTATGCAGTGACAATTATTGATGAAATGATGCGTAACAGTTACGGTGTCAATAATATGAGACACTGTGCAATACCGTGTGCTACTGTAGAATACCGTGTGCCACAATAAAATACCATAAATTACCGTATGCTACTATTCTTTTATCACCGGTATTTTAACAGTTAACATCGTTGACTATTTTTATTTAAAAAGGTTACTTCTGTCGTTTTCTATATCCGACAATTATTCCGTTGTGGGCTCCACCAATAATTTTTTATTTCGGCGCCGTCGTACGGCCCGAATATTCCCCGACAAAACGAATATTCCCCGACAAAAAGAATATTGTCCGACAAAATAAAATTTGCACATAACATCCTTAACTTTCAATTTTGTCAATTTAACCATTTACTGTTTCAGGAAAAATATATATGAAGAAAAATTAAATTTTGTATTTCATAAATTCGGGGTCTTACATCTTTAGGGTTTCTCTTATTATATTTATATATGTACATGTTGGGCAAAGACAATATATGTAACTATATATTTTTAATTTCTCTCAAGGGAAAGAAGCCACGAAGATTATATATGATGCTATTAAAAACTTTCAAAAAATAATTTATACATATTCTTCCATCATCATAAAATTTAATTACATGATTATATATACTTCGTGAGTTCCAAAATTTAAAATAAAAAAAATTAAGAATAATTTTAATTTTCAAATAAACTTTTAATATTAGCTAAAAAAATTAATAGTGGTGGTAAAAAAATAATAATGATAAATTAAAAATATCATGTCATTTTATAGTCATATAATAAAAATGTATTTATAATTATAAAATCGATTGAAAATAAAAATGCATATCCGTCACCAGTTTGGGTACCAACTAGTAAGTCGGGTCCCTGTACAGACACCAAAAGTTAGTTTATTCCTTAACCATGTACCTTATCCACTCATCGTCATGTCATCATTTTTTCTCAGACGTGTTAAAAAATTAAACAGAACTTTAATAATTAACGGTTTATAATTTTTTTTTATATGTTTGTCACTTTTTTCAATGTAAGTACCAAATTGTACGTTGGATCCCAATACAAACACCAAAAATTAATTTATCACCTTAATTTACCTGTCAAAATATAAGAATATGTATATGTGTACTACAACCTCACGTTCAAAAATACATTTAAATATAAAATAGTAGTAAAAATATTTTTGTATCTATTTTTTTACAATACTTTTTTTCTTCTCAGCATATATTATTTTTACCTTTGATCGTGTTTTTGGGTGAACTTGAATGTACACATAAAGGTATTTTTTTTTGGTCTGACTGTATGAATGAATCACAATTTCACAAAGGGGTTAGAAATAAAGCATATACTATGTTGCTACTTGCTAAATAAAACTATGTTGCACCCATAAAATATATTAGAAAAGTTATATATATTTTTTATATAAAGAAAAATCAATTTGAGTTTTATATTTAGATTATTAATTTACCTTTATATTAGTTTTATTGTAGATGATACGATAGAAATTATAAAAGATTTGTTTATATTATTTATTTTTTTGTTCAATTTTGAAAGAAAAAACTTTGACTAAAAAAGTAATCAAATTTTCCGTCATTTTCTCTTTCTTATATTTTTTATTTATTAAAAACTCAACAATAAAATAATTAGATAGAAAAATTAAGTTTTTTATTTGTTTTTTTTCCCTTTCCGTCCATTTTAAAGCTGAGTAACACATTGTACAAATCTAGTTCCAAAGTTAGCAAAATAATTTTGATCTAGTTTCAATTAATAATTAAATATTTAAATATAGAAAAATTAATCCATTATTTTTTATATAAAAAAATGGGCTCGCATATTATAGACCTTATATTCTCTTACAGGAAGAGGGAGTGATAGGAAGAGGGAGTGATCTGGATATTGGAGTGGAGAGAATGTACAAAAAATGTTGACTTGAATTCTACCGGCCTTTACTGTTATTTGGGACGGTTACCTCACCGCAATCTCTTTAACACATATTAACGACTAGCAAAAATATGAATATACTCGAAAAAGTTTTAGATTATACAATGACACTAAAAAGGATTACTTGCCTAAATATTAAAATTACTTATAACATGATATGTCGAAATATTAGTAAGTATAGTTATTGGTCTCATCTATACATGGTGTATTATCAATCATTTATGCTTAATTATATAATTTTTTATTCACTTTTAATATGATATCGATAGAGGTATTATGCTAATGTTTTAATCTTTATTTTACGTTAATTCGAGATCTGTTTATTGTTTATATATATATTTTTAAGATTTTATTTTTATTTTTAAAAATATCAATCTTCAAAGTTTGCATCTTAGAACGTCTTTAAAATTCCGATTCCTTACCCTGCTTGATTAAATATCATTTAATTATTAACTGAATCAAAGAAAGAAGAAACATAAGGTCAAAAAATTGAGAGGGGCAATTTAGCAACAAAAAGAAAAAATGAGAGAGGCAAGGAGCGAGTGAGACTTATTTGGTACTCGAGGGAGTAAAGTTTAAAACCTATTTCCCACCAACCTATTTCTTCTCTTCCTTAATAAAACCCTCCATCTCTCCTAAACCCCAGACACAGAGGAGAAAATGGCCGCCGGATTCCTGAGAAACGCAGTCAAAAGGCAGTATTCCGGTGACCATCTATGGCGCATACATTCAATCGCCGACTCAATTAAAGCTCCCGTCATCAGAAACCAATTCCCTCGCCAGCAGCAGCCCTCAAAAGCTTTTAGCTTAGTTCAATACTGTCCTCACCCTTTTCGTCGACGGCGTCGTCTGTTACAAAGATTGGGGTTGTTGGGTGGTATTTGGGGATGATCAAATCACGCCCCATTCTCACAAAATCCATCACTTCTGCCCTTATTTACACTGTTGCCGATTTCTCTTCTCAGGTACCAAAACCCTTGATCCAGAATGTTTCTTTTTGTGGGTATATATGCATTTTGTTTAGAATTTATAATTTTAAGTTAAAGCATAACTCTTGGACTTGTTTGGTTATTATGCTTGATGTTCCCCCTAAATGTGTGGTATATTGTAATTAGGTGGTTGCCTTGATGCCTTTTGATGCTGAACTGAAAAGGGTTAGAACTTTATGACTTTATCAGTGGCCCATTTTAGTTGATTTTAGCATTATACCTTCTTTTTTTTTGGTGTGTAAATAAACTTTATTGAAAGAAAAATATGTACAGTAAGTTTTGAAGGAGGGGCATTTCCCCCATACAATTGAACAAGCTAAGACGGCATTCCCTTCAAAGCAAACACTCCAACAAGCAAAAAATTACCCAATAAAACTAACAAAGAAACATCAAGCCTGCGAAAATATGTTTTGACTAATATTCCACTCCATAGCAAGTTGCCAATTCTTGTAAGTATTCTCTACTTTTCTTTGTTGACTGGCTTTATACCTCACATCCTCATACCTCCTGCAAAATTTGAGCTCCACTAGTAACCTCATATTCGAACATCCTTCTGTTCCTAGCTCTCCAAATATGATATATAGCACCTTGAATACTTAACAAAAATAACCTAGTACAAAACTTAGTATTGGGTTTTGTAACAATATGGATATAGAGTTTGTGTTGGTAAAGTGGGTTTGATTTTTCTGTTTCTTTGATTTCCACACTTGTACTAAGGTCCAAATAAAGCATTATTTATTTATTTTTTTTGTTTCTATTTGTGGAAATGCAAATTAGTTCAGAAAGTATCCACAAATTGTGTGCAAGTATTTGTTGATTGTTGTATCGAAGTTGAAGCTAAGGGCAAGTTTTTATTGTCTGAATGCCTAATGTTGAATCTTATAAATAGTCTGTCAGGATTTTTGGTGGATGTCACTTTTCAAAATCGGTTTATGTTGCTTCTGTTTGATACTCTCTTGGCCATCTTAAAGATGCCAATAAAAACCTTTTCTCCCAGTCATTTTGGAGAACATTTTCACCATGTGGATCATTGGCTAGTGGCCAGATTTAGCCAGAGTTTATTTTGCAGGTATGTTTATTCTTTAGCGGCACCGAGTGCAATGTACTTTGTGATAGAGAAAAACTGACTTGCATCTTCCTTTTCTATGGGGAGCTTTCTAATTCTCACTGGAATGTTTTTCTTGTCTCACAAAATATGCTTCCCGTAATAAAATTTGAATTTTATTTCTTGAAAAAAGCAAAGGGAAGATGCAATAGACATTGACACGATCTTCTTGGTCATGGTGGTACCTTTGGGAAGTTGACATAAAACATGTTCTTCTAGACTCCTAATACATATGACTGAAAAAGGGAAACTGACCCGTGTACAGTCGACTCGCAACTAGAACAGAATTCTTCAAAACTCAGCCCATATGCTACTGTGAAACTTCAAATCAATAAAAGGAGGAACGAATAATAGCACGTAGAAATGTGACAATGAAATCATCAATGAAAGGTCATCCCAAGGAAAACAAGCGCTTCGGGCATCTATATTAAGAAATGAAAGTTGACATATTAAAAGGAAATAACAGGGAAAACAATAAAATAGAAAAAGAAATGATCAATAAGTCTACGCATGCATGCTTCATATGTAATAGAACTGGTGGGACTTCTGGGATATATATATATATATATATATATATATATATATATATATATATATATATATATATATATATATATATATATATATATATCTGTTAACAATTTTTACAATTCAGGGGATGACGTCAAAAGAAACATACAACTAATAAAATGAACAACAAGAGATATAAAATTCAACGACAATGAGAAAAGTTAACTCAAGATCAGGATCCAAAAGGAATCTATATCATAATCCTAGTAAGTTGGCTATTTCGAGCTAAATGAAGTTGTATTTGAAGCAAAATCTGATGCATAAAAGACAGCAGATATCAATTGAAGAATGATCTTTGGAACTCTTACAAGACTGAGGTTCCGAATAAAATAAAATGTGTATATCAACCATATAAACAAACTCCCATCCCTAATAACTACTGACGCTAACCTGTGAATGCAACATAACCAACTAACCCCAATAGTATTCTCAACAATTTCCCTTCACCAAAGTCTTGGAGTGAGAATACATAATGGTGGACAGTGGAAACAAAATTTCATGTAAGAATGAAGCAGAAATGAGCTCTGTACTAATGTTCCTCGAGTCTACTCATCCTAACTTGCTGCCTATATACGAAATAGGTTCTTCTATTCCTCGAATTCACGATAGCAAACCTTCTCAAGTTGTACTGCCCAATCTCCTCCAAGTATACTAGGATTTGACCCCATTGCAACACGAAAATCTAACATAGAAGCATATATGGAGTTGGATGGCCTTTGCATATATCTCCCACTCGCAGGTAACATCCCATTCGTACCAGGTATACGACCAGTTATTTGTTGAAGTTGTTGTACATACCTTGAACCAGCTAATCCTATACAAGGTTCTATTAATCTCTTCAGATAACAGTCCAAACCAGTATTTAACAGGTTAGCACAGTCTACAGAGATGCCAAGGCCCTCCATCTCCAACTTCTGCCCCAAATGATTCATTAAAGATCTAGCATCAGGTAGCTCACATGTGTTCTGACAAGTCAAGGGACGAATGTTATTTAGAGATCCACCACAAAGAGTTTTACGAGCGCCACCCATGTTCATTGAAATCCCCAAAGGAGCTGTAACAGGACTTCTGCTTTGGATGCTTGGACTTCCAGCAGCCTGTTCAACTTCTTCCCCATCTTCCACGGATGCAACTTCAGCAGGAGGTCTGCTACCAAGAGAATGTAATTCTGTTGCACTTTGCTGCTCTTGTGTCCTTGAGATCACTTCTTCACATGTAATATTGGGGCTCTTCCCCAGTGGACCAAGAGGACTTGGACGGTCTCGAAACCTGCGATCCCTATTTACTGGAGACCTGCCCTTACGAGAAGATGGAGAGAACGACGCACCATAGATCGACTGAAGACTATTTCCTTGGAAGCCATTTGCAACATTAAGGGACCCTTCTAATTTTGTAACTCTCAATGGGGGAGTTTTAGCAAGACAGGAATTCTTGAGAATTGATCGAATAAGTTGATTGTGAAGAGAGAGATTATCCCTCCCAATTGTTAGAATGCAGTACTTATTAAACTCATACTTGCTAAGCTTGAAACTAAATAACCTTTTGAGCAGATCAAAGTATTTCTCTGCTCTCTGATGCTCAATCTTTCGATACAAAACAGCTTTCAGCTCTAAGGTATCAATTCGAGTAAACTTATGATTGGCCACCATTTTGATTTGAAACACCTAAACATTCACCAACACCATACCATACCCCCATCAACATTTCCAGCATAATTCAAGAAAGAGGAAAAGAACCAATGTCAATAACAGCTCCCTTAACACCACACACACACACACACATATTATACGCAACCATATCATCAAATAGGCTATAATGCATGACTTGTCACTTTTCCTGAAACTAAAGCAACACACTTAACATAGAAATCAGGTCAGACACAGTTTACACAATGTTTATTCAACAAACGATCATAGGCAATTTACTATATTGCAGGCAATCACTTTACTATATTTCAGACAATCACCATGAGATATCGGGTGTGAAATCTACTGGTCGACCTATTTATCCATATATATAGATAGAAGTATGATCCAGTATGTCCATGAATACCCTTATAGTTCAGTTGGATCCAAAAGATTAAAAATCTAAGGTAGGTAATACCAAATCAAATCGACTAAGATCTCAAGCAAAACAACGATTTCTTCTTCCTACATGAGCCCGCTTTGAGCAACGACTGCTTTATGGAAGTTTCGCGCCTATTCTACTTCCACACGATCAATCAAAAACTACAATTGATCTAATAGGAGATTCTAGTTTCGTATTGCGGCTATTATCCCAACTCATCTATGAATATTGAATAAAGCGGTAATGCTAATAATAACGGGTAATAATAAGTCATATAAAATCAATAGATTTATGGTAAAATCTTTGAATGATGTATTTCAATACAATTTTTTGTGATAAAATGGTGTAAGTCAATCATTGGTAGCTAGGAGGATTAAAATACTCTTGCTTTCCAATTGTCCGTTTTCGCATTAATTGCTACGTCATCGATCTTATTAATTGGCGTACCCGTTGTATTTGTTTCTACTTATGGTTGGTTAAATATCATATCATCAATTAGCTACACTGCATGACTTGAAGCTTTTTCTAAAACTAAAAGGAAAACACTCAACACAGATATCAGCTCAGACACAGTTTACACAATGTTAATTCAACAACCAATCATATGCAATTTACTATATTTCACATAATCAACATATAATGGGAAACCGTCTCACAAAGAGAATATTTTCGTCTCACGAAGAGAATTTCTCATACAAAGAATTACATAACTCAATAATTCAATATTTCAATGTATCAAATACTAAGTTTACAACCATATTTATAGTACTCCTAAACAAGTATCCTAATCTAATTTGGACTTTAAAAGATAACTACAACTTAAATAAGGTAACTACAATTAATTAAAATGACTCCTAACTAAAATACAATTCTAATTTATAGGCCTCATCCATGGGCTTCCAAAACTTGTTATAACATTCTAACCAAGTTTTTAGTCTTCTTCTTATCCTCTGTCCTGCATCATTCTCCTCGCCTTTGAAAAAAACTCGACCTCGAGTTTTGAAATAACGAATAATAATAAACCATATCCCATGAGAGACATACCAAATGCATATCCGAACGTTTAATGTCATGAGCACAATTTTCGGGAACAACATTGACACAAGCACGAAAGTTTTGGACTCCAATACAGGATCTGGCAAAAGAAAGTCAACATGTTCTACCTTACTAGTATCCTTCTTGTTGTGTTTAACTTCTTGATCCTCGTGATTCACCGCTTGTACTGCACTTTCTTCTTGATTCACCGCTTATACTACACTTTCTTTTTGGCAAACCACCTTTGCATCTTCAATTACTTCAATAACCTTGTTAAGATCCTCACAACTCTCAGCATATTGAGGTTCTTGTTCTGTCTCACTGACTTCGTATTTTTGTGGTACGCGTTCCGTGTGTACATCTACCTTTGCTACAATTGTCTGAACATATGCATCAAGTTTTGCAAGGTTTTCCTCAATTATTCTATGTCGATCCCTCCAATTTTTCTCAATTATTCTATCACGATCCCTCCAATCCACCATAACTGTTTTAATAGTTCTATTTTTTTCCTTTTTTTTTTTGAACAGGGACTAAACTGAAAAGTTTTGAAACTTCAGGGGCTGGAATGTAAAAACTGAAAGTATAGGGATTAAAATGCAATTACAAAAACTTCAGGGGCTAAACTGAAAAAAATATAAAATCTAAGGGTGAATATGTAAAAATTTAAAAGTATAGGAAGTATTTTAAAAACTTTTTGAAAGCTTAGGTTGTAAAATGTAATTTTACCAAGATATTAACCTTACCAACAAATTACTTTACGTTCTGTACCAGAGTACTTTGCTGATTAGTTTCTTCTCGTTTTCTTTTCTTCTTCAAAACTTCTTCTAGCTTTGTTTTTCTTTTTTCCTGTCGAAGTGACAGAAGGAGGTGGCGATGGAGGCAGCGACAGGAAGGGACGGCCGCGGCGGCTCTTTGGTAGGTAAGTTTTCTTTCTTTTTCGTTTCCTTGTTTTCTCTCTTTTTTTTTCGTGGCTTTTTTCTGGGTTTGGAATTTTTGGGTGGTTTCTGATGTTGGTGGGTAATTGATTGATTCTGGGTTTGGGATTTTGGATGGTTTCTGATTTTGGCTTGGACTACAATAATTGTTGGGTTTGTGATTTTTGGAGGCAGTGGCGTGGGTTTCTGAGTTTGGTCTTTGCGACAGAGATAATTAGGGTTAGGATTAGGTTTTGGGTGGCGATAGAAGGTGGGTTTAGGGTTAGGCTCTGATACCAAATAATGGGGAATCATCTCACGAAGAGAATTTCTCATACAGAGAATTACATAACTCAATAATTCAATATTTCAATGTATCAAATACTAAGTTTACAACCATATTTATAGTACTCCTAAACAAGTATCCTAATCTAATTTGGACTCTAAAAGATAACTACAACTTAAATAAGGTAATTACAATTAATTAAAATGACTCCTAACTAAAATACAATTCTAATATATAGGCCTCATCCATGGGCTTCCAAAACCTGTTATAACATTCTAACCAAGTTTTTAGTCTTCTTCTTCTCTGTCCTGCATCAACATATGAGCTAAACCAAAAAAATTTGCTTTTCACGTAATTAACATAATTAGAGAGGGAAATCAATGAACAAAATGAAACAAAAGCAAAAGAAATATATGCAAAACGAGCAGACTCAGAAAATACAAAATGAGCAGACCCAAAATTGAACTCTTTTAGGTACTCCAATCAAAACAAAACCCCAAAATGCAAAATGAGAAGACTCAGAAAATTGAGCAAGACCAAAAAGATAGAGAAAGTTCACAAATTAAACAAAAAATATAATCAATCATATGCAATTTACTATATTTCACATAATCAACATATGAGCTAAACCAAAATTTTTTTTGCTTTTCACGTAATTAACATAATTAAAGAGGGAAATCAATGAACAAAATGAAACAAAAACAAAAGAAATAAATGCAAAACGAGCAGACTCAGAAAATGCAAAACGAGCAGACTCAAAATTGAACTCTTTTAGGTACTCCAATCAAAACAAAACCCCAAAATGCAAAACGAGCAGACTCAAAAAATTGAGCAAGACCAAAAAGATAGAGAAAGTTCACAAATTAAACAAAAAATACAACCAATCATATGCAATTTACTATATTTCACATAATCAAAATATGAGCTAAACAAAAAAAAAATGCTTTTCACGTAATTAACATAATTAGAGAGGGAAATCAATGAACAAAATGAAACAAAAGCAAAAGAAATAAATGCAAAACAAGCAGACTCAAAATTGAACTCTTTTAGGTACTCTAATCAAAACAAAACCCCAAAATCCAAAATGAGCAGACTCGAAAAATTGAGCAAGAACAAAAAGATAGAGAAAGTTCACAAATTAAACAAAAAATACAATCAATCCGCACCTCGAACTATAATTCTTAAAAGTAAATGAACCCCTTTTTAGATTGGGATGAAAGTCGAAAACCCAATTAGCGAAATAAGCAATAGATTAGCGAAATAAGCAATAGATAAGTATAAAATGAGAATTGACCTGAATTGAGGAAGTCCAAGGTTTCCTGTTTTTGAACTTCAGTGCATTTAATTTTTTTTTCCCCCAAATTGCCTGCTCGATGGATCGATTTTTCTTTAATTCTGTTTCAAGTTTAGTGAACCAAACACGTATTCAAGTAATGAAGCCCGTCTTTCGGAACATCCTTACAACTTATAAGCCATCATCAGGTCACGTGCATTATTTTATGGGCCGGCTCTGTATTTTGTTAAAGGGGTGTTTGGTTTTATCTTAAACCCCTGGATCCTGTTTCTTGGATTTAAAAAAATAAGGCACGGTGATACCATCGCAACATAGCAATTTCAAAATTACTTTAAAATTTAGATGTTGTGTTTGAATGGCGAAAAGGTTTTTTGAGAAAATGTTTTCTGTATATTTGATTTCTGTTCTCATACAAATGACTTGAAATAAAGTAGTAGTAGTATTTTATCCATACAAGAATAACTTTAATGACACAAATCAAAAATAAAATACAACCCAAATAAATGATCCAAAATACACGCAACACATGGCCTTCACGGTCTGGGGAATTGTCTTTAGCAAAGAAGTTACTCAGCATCATTCAATTGTCTTTGATCTAAACTGTAAATGGCTTTGGCGGCTGATGTTCCCTCCATTTCTGACACCAAGGGGTCGGTGGTTGAACATGCAGATAAATTCGAACGTTAACAGTACCCGTGCAAGGCACGAACAAGTTTGCGAAATCGTTAGCAAAAGGATATGATTGCGAAATCGTTAGCAAAAGGATATGAAATCAAAGTAAAATCTTATAGTATATATAGTGCATTAAATTTGAAAAAAGAAAAAAATTTAAAATCACAAATAATTTTATTTTAAAAAAATAAGCCGCAAAGAAATAACTGATACTTATAGCCAAAATAGTGACAGTAGCTCCAATTATACAGAAGAGCAAAATTCTCAATCGACGCATTTCCTTTTCCTTCTTTTTGGGTTTCTTATTATTAAAGCATCCGTTTGGTTGCAGAAATGAGTTGTCTTTTAATTCAATATGTCAAATATATGCAAAACAAAAATTGACGATGAGCTTTGTGTTACCATACAAACAACCAAGCTTAAAGATGTTCTTTGTCAACAAAACAAAAGTACATTAAGAAAAAAACAGAGCCATGCTTAGCTCACATGTTCTGTTTTGAAGTTTGGAACTTGTTGAGCAACATTCTCCAATAATTGTTGTGTTGAAATAGCAGGTGCATTTTGGTACTCACACCAAAAGCTTTTGATGATAGACGAAGTGGGTTTGATGCCAGTCTATGAGCATCCTACGAAGCGAGTAACAAAAAAAAAAAGAAAAAAAAAAATTCATACACCATATTTAGGGGAGAATAGGAAATCATGTAGCATTCCAACAATACCTCTTTTCTTGTATGTTTATCCACTTCTTTCTTTTTCACCCTTATTATATTCTTCTTGACAATTATCTCACAATCTCGCCAAATAATTTTAGGAGGCCCCTAGTTCACGTATTCCCAATCATCATCTGACTTATTCTCATGTCTTACCAGTCAGTTATTTTTTGCACATTTTGTATAACAAATTTATTAAGATTATATTTATTTACAATGATTTTTTGCACATAGGTATAACAAATTTATTAAAGTTATGTTTGTTTGTAAGGATTATATTTAGGATTGGACTATTAATCCCAAATCTTTTTTTGATTTTAAAAATAGATTTGGGACTATTAATCCCGGAATAATAAAATGACTTGAAAGGGAGGTTTATTTCATACCATGTCCAACTAGATATTATAATCTCTACCATTTGGGACTAAAAATTTGTGGACAAAATTAACCTTTAACTTTGTTTAAAATGACTGATATATCTTATACTATCTATCTACGCTTAAACTAATGAGAATGTGATATATTTGTTATTAGTAGTAAGGGTATGATAGTCCAAACGACAGTTTTTATCCAATCTTTTAAATAATCCTAGAGAAACAAAAATAATATGAGATTATTTTAAGTTACTTCATGAATAATTTCATAAAAAATAAGCATGTGACTAGAACTATTTAATCATAGGATTAATAGTTTTTGAATTATAATCCATGAGATTATAATCATTGCAAGCAAACATGACCTAAGTTCATAAGAATAATCATTTAACCGTATAGGCCCAATCATGTTTCTCAATGGGATAAGTCTACAAACACAATTTTTTTACACAAACTCAAACTCCATCTACACCATTAAAAAATGGGGCATGACACGAATTTCTGTAACAGACTCCACTTTTTAATGATTTGGATACAAGTTTGTGTGAGTTTGAGTTTGTACAATTAGACTTATTCTTCTCGATGAGTGTTACAATGTACTCTCTTGAATGTTTCTCTCAATTGAACATGTCTTTATTATCCGGTAGTTTCTGTCACAAATGTTGTTAAAGTTTATTTAACTCTCCAAAACAATTAAGGACGTCAATCAGTGATATCAACACCTCTATCAGGTCCATTCATTTAATCATTTCCTGATATAACCCACTAAAACCCCTTGACAGAGACTTATGAGGGCATATTGAAAAATCTTGTGTAGCCAATGGTAGGAAATTGAGGGAGGTAGTGAGTTCTAATCTATCCAATTATTGAATTCATATTACATTTTGTGCTAAATTAGTATCAATTACTACTTCTTCACTCAACAAGCACCATTCAATAATCAGCTTCTAATTTTTCATTGATTGAAATCAAATTGTGAAAAAAAGAAGCTACTAACAGAGTAGTTCCAATTCGAATAAGCAAATTTGGAGCCACTGATCAGAAACTCGTTTTGAAATAAATCTCATAGATGATATTAATTGTTAAACTTATAGCTTCTTAAATCATATTTTCAAATTTCGTAGCAAGTACCTAACGTTTTGAATGGCGATGATTACGTCGAGCGAACCTCTTTCGACGCTCAAATGACCGGGACAATATCTCTACAAATTTTGCAGCAAAACAGAGTCTGAATTAATGTAGTATATAGACGGACATTTACAGAGAGGAGAGAGTTTTTTTTGTGCTAAATTAGTATCAATTACTACTTCTTCACTCAACAATCATCACACAACAATCAGCTTCTACTTTTTCATTGATTGAAATCAAATTTTGAAGAAAAAAAGCTACTAACAGAATAGTTTCAATTCGAATAAGCAAATTTGGAGCCACTGATCAAAAACTCGTTTTGAAATAAATCTCATAGATGATATTAATTGTTAAACTTATAGCTTCTTGAATCATAATTTCAAATTTCGTAGCAAGTACCTTACGTTTTGAATGGCGATGATTACGTCGAGAGAACCTCTTTCGACGCACAAATGACCGGGACAATATCTCTACAAATTTTGCAGCAAAACAGAGTCTGAATAAATGTAGTGTATAGACGGACATTACAGAGAGAAGAGAGTTTTTTTTTTGTGTGCGCTAAATTAGTATCAATTACTACTTCTTCACTCAACAATCATCACTCAGCAATCAACTTTTAATTTTTCATTGATTGAAATCAAATTTCGAAAAAAAGAAGCAACTAACAGAGTAGTTCCAATTCGAATGAGCAAATTTCGAGTCACTGATCAGAAACTCGTTTTGAAATAAATCTCATAGATGATATTAATTGTTAAACTTATAGCTTCTTGAATCATAATTTCATATTTCGTAGTAAGTACGTAACGTTTTGAATGGCGATGATTACGTTGAGTGAACCTCTTTTGACGCACAAATGACCGGGACAATATCTCTACAATTGTTGCAGCAAAACAGAGTTTGAATTAATGTAGTGTATAGACAGACATTTACAGAGAGGGGAGACTGTTTTTTTTCGGATCTAAATTAGTATCTATTACTACTTCACTGAACAATCATCACTCAACAATCAGCTTCTAATTTTTCATCGATTGAAATCAAATTTTGAAGAAAAGAAGCTACTAACAGAGTAGTTCCAATTCGAATAAGCAAATTTGGAGCCACCGATTAGAAACTCGTTTTGAAATAAATCTCAGAGATATTAATTGTTAAACTTATAGCTTCTTCAATCATATTTTCAAATTTCGTAGCAAGTACCTAACGTTTTGAATGATGATGATTACGTCGAGCGAACCTCTTTCGACGCACAAATGACTGGGACAATATCTCTACAAATTTTGCAGCAAAACAGAGTCTGAATTAATGTAGTATATAGACGGACATTTACAGAGAGGAGAGAGTTTTTTTGTGTGCTAAATTAGTATCAATTACTACTTCTTCACTCAACAATCATCACACAACAATCAGCTTCTACTTTTTCATTGATTGAAATCAAATTTTGAAGAAAAAAAGCTATTAACAGAATAGTTCCAATTCGAATAAGCAAATTTGGAGCCACTGATCAAAAACTCGTTTTGAAATAAATCTCATAGATGATATTAATTGTTAAACTTATAGCTTCTTGAATCATAATTTCAAATTTCGTAGCAAGTACCTTACGTTTTGAATGGCGATGATTACGTCGAGAGAACCTTTTTTGACGCACAAATGATCAGGATAATATCTCTACAAATTTTGCAGCAAAACAGAGTCTGAATCAATGTAGTGTATAGACGGACATTTACAGAGAGGAGAGTTTTTTTGTGTGTGCTGAATTAGTATCAATTCCTACTTCTTCACTCAACAATCATCACTCAATAATCAGCTTCTAAATTTTCATTGATTGAAATCAAATTTTGAAGAAAAGAAGCTACTAACAAAGTAGTTCCAATTCGAATGAGCAAATTTCGAGCCACTGATCAGAAACTCGTTTTGAAATAAATCTCATAGATGATATTAGTTGTTAAACTGTTAGCTTCTTGAATCATAATTTCATATTTCGTAGCAAGTACCTTACGTTTTGAATGGCGATGATTACGTCGAAGTGAACCTCTTTCGACGCACAAACGATCGGGACAATATCTCTACAAATTTTGCAGCAAAACAGAGTCTGAATCAATGTAGTGTATAGACGGACATTTACAGAGAGGTGAGTTTTTTTTTATTTTTTGTGCTAAATTAGTTTCAATTACTACTTCTTCACTCAACAATCATCACTCAACAATCACCTTTTAATTTTTCGTTGATTGAAATCAAATTTTGAAGAAAAGAAGCTACTAACAGAGTAGTTCCAATTCGAATCAATGAAAAATTCTGTTAGTAGCTTCTTTTCTTCAAAATTTGATTTCAATCAATGAAAAATTAGAAGCTGATTGTTGAGTGAAAAAGTAGTAATTGATACCATTTTAGCACCTAAAAAAAAGAAAAGAATTCTCTCCTCTCTGTAAATGTCTGTCTTTACACTACATTGATTCAGACTCTGTTTTGCCGAAAAATTTGTAGAGATATTGTCCTGGTCATTTGTGCGTCGAAAGAGGTTTACTCGACGTAATCATCGCCATTCAAAACGCAAGACACTTGCTACGAAATTTGAAATTATGATTGAAGAAGCTATAAGTTTAACAATTAATATCATCTATGAGATTTATTTCAAAACGAGTTTCTAATCAGTGGCTCCAAATTTGCTTATTCAAATTGGAACTACTCTGTTAGTAGCTTATTTTCTTCAAAATTTGATTTCAATCGACGAAAAATTAGAAGCTGATTGTTGAGTGAAAAAGTAGTAATTGATACCATTTTAGCACCAAAAAAAAAAAAACTCTTTCCTCTCTGTAAATGTCCGTCTATACACTACATTGATTCAAACTCTGTTTTGCTACAAAATTTGTAGAGATATTGTCCCGGTCATTTGTGCGTCGAAAGCGGTTCACTCGACGTAATTATCGCCATTCAAAACGTATGGTACTAGTTACGAAATTTGGAATTATGATTGAAGAAGTTATAAGTTTAACAATTAATATCATGTATGCGATTTATTTCAAAACGAGTTTTTGATCAGTGGCTCCAAATTTGCTTATTCGAATTGGAACTACGATGTTAGTAGCTTCTTTTCTTCGAAATTTGATTTCAATCAATGAAAAATTAGAATCTGATTATTGATTGTTGAGTGAAGAAGTAGTAATTGATAGTAATTTAGCACAAAAAAGAAAAAAAAACTCTCTCCTCTCTGTAAATGTTCGTCTATACACTACATTAATTCAGACTCTGTTTTGCTGCAAAAATTTGTTGAGATATTGTCCCGGTCGTTTGTGCGTCTAAAGAGGTTCACTTCGACGTAATTATTGCCATTCAAAACGTAAGGTACTTGCGACGAAATAAACATCTAATTAACTTGCAAAAGTAACCTTCCAAAGTTTATCAACATTCACAATGGTACCAAATAAATCAAAACATTTCAGAGCATTACTCCCGGACATTATTCAAAAACCATCTCTCGGGCAGTTTGTTCCTGGTACCTAGTAACACTTTTAACTTTCAGATGCAAGATCAGCTATTCAAGAATAAATTCACCTTTGTTTCTATAATTTTGATATACAGGAGTTACTTAACCTCAAGGCTTATTATATAAGATGGAAAATTCAAGCTGTAATTGAGCCAAAAAAAGCAGAAGGCAAGCTATTATACTTACCTGCAGCTAATAGCACTGACTTGGCTGAGTCGATTCCTTTTTCTGGTTCTCAGAAACGTCATAGACTAAAAAAAACTCCATTTCTAACGGTTGCTCTTCAATGCTAATCAGTAATATTAGCGTCCAGTCAACTTCAGCTCTGAAATAAAACGATAATGATTTATTCTGATGATTGCCGCAGGATAAATTTAGGAAATTCATTCACCATTGTTCACAGAATTAGCACTTTATAATCTTCTCAGATTTTGTAAGTAATATTAGTCCTATAACTACTGAGGCCATATAAGCATTTTGCAACTGATAAAAAGACTGCACATGGAAAGAAACTGACCTCAAAGACTTGTAAAGAATAAATAATTTTGGAGAGAACTTCATATTAACATATAGAACATATAAAGCTCAGGAAAATAGAAAGCAGAATGGGATACCTGAGTTCGGAGTGGCAACGATCATCTTACTCTCCAATTCTTCAGCAGCCTCAATAATCGCATGGGCGTTGTAGGCTTGTATCATGGTAGCGAATATGATGACGTCTGGTTGACATTTTCTCTCCTTCATTTCCGAGAGCAAGTCACCCATTTTATTTACATCAGTAAAAAATGGAGTATCCAGAATCACATCTGAATTTTCCACTTGCCTCATGATTGAATCAACTTTGTTCACAAGCCTGGCTTCACTATATGCGCTAATGAGAGAGCAGTAAGTGATTGAATTAGGCTTCATTCCTTGATGCTTCATCATGAGGAAGAATTCTTCCATCCTTTCAATATTTCCAGCTCTCTTGAATGTGTCGATTACTATATTAAAAGTAACAATAGTTGGGGAGATGAACCTGTTGAACACTGCATGTTTTGATTTGATGATAGAATGATCAACATATTATATGTGAAATAATAGTGTAGCCATCTTGTAAAGTCCTTTGAAATTAAAAAGTTGTAAGAAGGACTTAGAGTAATTAAGATCAAAGTTGTTAGGTTGATCTTTTGAAGATAAGTATGTTCAGTTGTAAAGTCCTTTGATAAAACTGATGTACAAGGACTTAGATAGTCAAGATCAAATTTGTTAGGTTGATCTTTCATGTTGTGAATGTAATAATCAAAATAGTCTGATCGAAGAAAGGACTCTACGATTTGGAGCAAAGAGACTCAACGACTTAGTTTGATCGTAGAACTGACTCTACGATTCAGCATAAAGACGACTATACGAACTGAGCCTAATAGAAGAACAAACTCTACGACCAAAGCACCGATCGTAAAGTATACTCTACGAACTCAACCTGATAGAAGAACAGACTCTATGACCAAAGCACCGATCGTAGAGTATACTCTACGAACTCAGCCTGATCGCAGAGTAGACTCTACGACTGACCTTAAGCGTAAAGCATGATCGTAGAGTAAAAGTTCGCTGAGCAAATCGTATAGTCAAGTCAGGAACACTACGACTCTCTACAGACTGAAAGTATATTTTATCTTATGGCTTGCCCTCATAAATTCTGAGCTCGTCAATAAAACAACCTCGTAGAGCAGATCAATCCCCATCAGTTCGTTCAAATGAATCTCATATGACTGACTAATGCATGCTAAGTGTTAGAATGAAAAGCTTAGGATATCACGCATCATTTTTAAGAAGTCAGAGTCTGTGTCCAAACGACCATATATTATGGAAGAACAGGAACTCTATGGAGGTTGATAGAAACCTAAGACTGACATGTCTTGTCCTAAGGAAAAAGAAGACAACTCCAAAGGTCAAAGTCAGAAGAGCATTAAATGCCCAGTCAGAGCATTAAATGACCAAAATGAATATAATATTCATTTTCTCTTCATCGTAAGGAAACGGGCAAATCGGATACAATGACTGAGTTCTAACGGGAAGAAATCTGAAGCACCTATATCAGGCGAACAGATCATGAAGACAAAAAAGATTTGAGGTGCAAAGATTCAATATATGACAATAAGCAAGAAAAAGTGAAAAGATCAAAACAAAGAAGAATCTTGCTTCGCTACTAAGTTCTTCAGAACGTATGCTTAAGGCAACTTAGTAGCACAAAAACAAACATCTCTCAACCAAGAGGAAAAGTACTTAGTGTACTATCATTTTTCAAGTTTGCTAGACTTGTAGAGTACTTAGTGTACTAAAGCTTCCAAGTCTGCTGGGCTTGAAGAGTACTTAGTGAACTATAGTTCCAAGACTGCTGGTCTTGAAAGAATCTGTGTGATTCAGAAAGTTGTAAAAATAATCCTTAGTGGATTTGCTGCTTGAAGAGTAGAACAGTAGAGTAAGAGTCTTGAGCACTCTGAACCACTTAAAACCTGGTGTTATTCATTTCTGTCTATTAACTGCTATAATTGCTATATATTTATCTGCAAATTGAATCATTATATTAATATATCAAGAAGGGGTAAATAAATTATATTCTGCTGTGCTTAAATTAATTGATTAATTTAACTGATAATTCATTCTTTATTAAACAATCAAAAAGAAAAAGTTTTAAAGAATCTATTCAACCCCCCTTCTAGATATCTTTCGTGTCATTGAGAACTAACAATTGGTATCAGAGCAGGTTCTCACAACTAAAGCCTATAAAGCTTGAGTAGATCAAATGGCACACAATAAAAACGGATCAGAACTTGGTGGAGGTACAAACCACCTATGTGCAATAAAGATAAATTTGCTAACTGGAAAGTTTGAATGCAGGCTTATATGGATGCAATAGATGATGATCTATTCGACATCGTACTCAATGGGCCTTACATACCAACAAAGCTTGTACCAACAATTGAAGATCCAAACAAGACAGCAATAAAGAATAAGGAAGAGTGGACAGAAAATGAAAAGAAGGATGTACAGCGAGACAAGAAAGCAAAAAATATTTTGTTTCAATCCTTAGAAGACGAGCTGTTCGAAAATGTAATCAACTGCAAAACAGCTCAAGAAGTCTGGGAGACGTTACTAATCATGCATGAAGGAACTGAAGAAGTCAGAGAAAACAAACAATCTCTGCTCATTCAACAGTATGAGATGTTCACCCACATAACTGGGGAGAACATAACAACTACATATGAGAGATTCAACTTGCTACTAAACTCTCTCAGATCATTTGGGAAAATATATCCAAATAGAGATCTAATCATCAAATTCATGAGAGCATTGTCAAGCAAATGGGATGCCAAAACTACAGCCATCAGAGTCAAAGAACTTGCATGAGATGACTGTGCAAAAGCTATATGGTAATCTTTTTACCTATGAGTTGGAACTAACCCAAAGGGCTGAGACCTTATCTGAGGGGAGAAGGAAAGATAAAAATGTGGCTCTCAAAGCATCAACTTCAACTCACAAGAGCTCTATCAAAGATGACTCTGATTCTGATGATGATGAGTCAAATGATGATGAAGGAGCTGCCATGCTGGTCAGACAATTCAAGAAGTTTATAAATAGGAACAACAAGCAGAGAAAATTCAGAAACAACAGCAGCAAAGAACAAGTGACGTATGCTACAATTGCAAAAAGCCTGGTCATTTCATTGCTTAGTGCAGCAAACCTCTAGGAGAGGAATTGAAGAAGGACAAGAAAAAATCAAATCCCAAGAAGGAATCCAAAAGCTTTAACAAGTTCAAAAAGAAAGACAAGGGTTTCATAGCTGAAGGCTTATGGAGTGACACAGAAGAAGAATCAGATTCTAAGTCAAATGAAGATGAAGAATCATAAAAGGCCAATCTCTGCTTAATGGCCAAGGAAGGAAAGAGCCATAAGAAAGAATTCAATATAGATGACGTATTTGATTTATATTCTCTTGATTTAAATATTGATGATCTTAGAGAAAACATGCATGATATGATGATAAAGTTACATAAGTATATGAAAATGTTTAGGATATTATCAAAGGATCACTCTCTTCTCAACGAAGAAAAAGAAAAAATAGTTATAAAATTAGAAGCAGTTCTTCAAACAGCTGAATGTTGTTCTAGTCTTGAGACTGAGAATGAAAACTTAAGAAAGATAAATGAGTTGAACACTCAGGAAGACTCATCACTAGTTTCTAAAATTCAGGAACTAGAAAAGACAATATTTATGTGGAATAAATTCAATTTGTCTATGGACACCTTGATCTCTAGCCAAAGAACTATGGCTGATAGATCAGGACTAGGCTTTGGGAACTCTTTCCCAGAATCTAGTATGGAAACCAATGAAAACAACTCAAATGTTAAAGGAGTTGTATTTGTCAAATCCACTAAGTCGGATGAGAAAATCTCCCCAACTCAAATGTTGTTGTACATTAATAATAATAATAACAATAATAAACATTAATAATAATAATAATAATAACAATTAGTTGTTGAGTAATATATCAATTAGTTGTTGAGTAATATAAACAATAAGGCTTAAATGCTTGAGTGATTTTATGTTTCAAATTTCAAATTTGAGGTCATGAGTTCAAATCATGGGAGAGGCACTTTTTTTCTTTAAATCCAACCAAGATGCCACGCCACATGTGCCACGTAGGCAGTCAACGCACATGTGGCACCTGGGGGCTCAATATCCAAAATTTTAAATAGTATGGGGCTCGATTTGCATTGACAAAAAAAAAGAGGCTCAAAGTCCAAAAACCCAGGGAACTTATTTGCATTTAACCCAAAAATTTATGAGCAAAGTATTAATCAAACGTCTCGTTTCTCAAGAAATCAGCTAAAACAGAACGGCGCAAATCCTAAGGTTTCAATATCCAACGGCCTCAAATCAATCTCTCATTTTTCTCCCAATTCAAAATCTTTTTTTTTTAAAAATCTATTCATTCACATTTTCTATTTAAATCAAATTCACCACTACACTATAATAATAATAATAATAATAATAATTAATATAATAATAGTAATAATAATAATATAATAACAGTAACAGTTATAATAATAATAACAGTAATAACAGTAATAATAATAATAATAATAATAATAATAATAATAATAATAATAGCAATAATAATTATAATAATAGCAATAATAATTATAATAATAGAAGTAATAATAATAATAACAATAATAATTATAATAATAGTAATAATAATAACAATAATAATTACAATAATAGTAATAATAATAACAATAATAATTATAATAATAGTAATAATAATAACAATAATAATTATAATAATAGTAATAATATAATAATAACAATAATAATTATAATAATAGTAATAATAATAACAATAATAATTATAACAACAACAACAACAACAACAACAATAATAATAATAATAATAAAAATAATAATAATAGTAATAATAATAATAATATAATAATAATTATTATTATTATAATTATAATTATAATAATTATAAATAAATAAATAAATTGCACGTAAACAACATGGGTTACCCTTTTAGCATTGATGCCCTTTTCCTGTTTATCGGGTATTGCGGTAGTTATGTTTTCACATGCACATTGATTTGGGCGGAAAATCACATGGACAATTTAGATTCATTCTAATTGATTTGTTAGTTATTTTAGATTGTAAAGAGTCTTTAGGTAATAGAGTATTTTTAGAATTTTAATCTACGTCGTGCCTTCATGCACGGGCAATTACGTGTCATCTCTTTGGTGTTTTTGCGGGTTATATCGAGAGCAACTATTGTAATAGGTTGTGACTTATAGTATGAGAATCTTTTGTCCAATTTCAAGAAAAAATATAGAGGAAGTAATATTATGATAATGCGATTTAGTTCATGTTATAACAATACTTTTTTGTTTTGACTTAGATGGCTCATTTTACACTTTTGGGTATATATGCAAAAGTCTTTTTTTTGAATTTTTACATCTTCCCCCCCCCCCCCCCTCTCATTGTATCCCATTAAATGACTTGCAATATTACCATTTTTTCATAGGAAATACTGTTCATGGATCTTATTGATCGATGGTTAGAGATACTGGAGGCAAATAAATGCTGTAAAACTTCTCATTCCGTTTTGTCAATAAAAAAAAGGTGTGTGGGATATCCGAAAACATTATATTACACAAATTAGAAACCGTTATCGTCAATCAATTAATTGTTCAAACCTGTCGAGAACTAATTTTAAGTTGGGAATGAGTAGTACACTGATATTTGCCTAAAAAAAAACTATGACTGGATTGAGTATCAATCTTTTTGTGTTAATGGTTTGGCTCTCAGTTCTATTATGGAACTGAGAGTCCATAACAGTTTTAAATTTTTCATTCTAAAAATATTGGATACAATACTCAACCGTTATATTAGTTGTACTGTGTTTTCAGACACACGAGTTATCCCTGGTGTGTGTATATATATATATATATATATATATATATATATATATATATATATATATAAATAGATTGATAGATTGTTAATCCATAATTCCCTATGCAGCAGGGCCAAAAGTGCAACATGTTTGAATCTCTAAGTGAATTGAAAGGAGGATAAATTGCCTCCAAAAGAAACTAAAGAAGCACAAGAAAGAAGACCATAAACCCAAAATTGAAAAAGCAGATAGAAACTAAGGTGGATTTAATTCTTGATTCGACCTGCTTTACATCAGTTTCAGAGATTGAAGGGCTGCACTTTTTTAAGTGCTGTGTTTTTTTAGTTCCACTTGTTCTAGGTTGGGTGGACTCCTTGTTCGCCCCCCCTCTTGTATTTTCTCTTTCATTAGTAAAATTTATTTGTTTATAAGATAACATTGTAAACTGGTCATTCTAGAATTTCACTCGGGGGGTTCACCTAAAACTTAATAGATATTTGACAGCTGCTTTTTGACAATTTGATAAAGTGTGTAAAACAGCAATGCTTTTGTATTTAATTTTTATTGTTCTTATTCTTTTCCAGATTACTTGACTGTTTATATCTTTTATAATTTTGAAGATGATTTAGTTTTGGGTTGTAAATTAGCAAATGCCTCGAGTGTCTGATGTATATCTGCTTTCTATTGCATTCATTAATGAAAAAATTCCAAACAAGATTTTCCGATTAAAGAAATTCTTCATTGCTGAATGGAATCAGTCCTGCTGATAATAGAAAAACTCCTCCCTTGAAGTATGTGTTTAGGTGGTAGTTCTTTTGTTCAGAACATGTCTTCTACTATTCATGATGTATGCAATGCAATTATGATGCAGATATGAGTTCTACTATGCCCTCTTGCGAGACTTTCCAGACCTTACATTTATGATCAATGGAGGCATCAATAGCGTTAATGAGGTTAGTTTTAGTTACATCTATCACAACTAACAGAGTGCTCTTGTAACTCTTGTTGCTTAACATTTAGAAAAGATCTGTTATGTTAAAGATGTCTATATTATATGAATGATAGCAAGAAAACATAAATTCTTGTAGGTTTCATTATTATTCAGTGTAAAACTGTAGAAAATCTGCTTGAGTATAAATCCTGTCTCCAAAATCAAGGTCTTGAATGTTGTTAGATTTTGAAAATGCTTAGTGACTACTCATATAACTTGTTCTTGCAAAAAGTTTACCTTGCTATTTGTACCTTATTTTAATCTTCTCTTTCTTTTCTTTAGCTTCTTCTAAGTGTTTATTTCTTAAGTGGGAAAGAGGGTGACTCTCAGATGATTCAAATTATGTATTGATATGGCTCACTTTAATTTAGATAAAAGAAGAACTTTAATAGAGTAGCGAGAGCGTACAAAAGAAGGGAATGACGAGAAAATCCTCCAAAATAAGTTGATATAGCTTAATTATCATCCAATAAAAATGTTGCCTTCATCTATGACTGATGCCACAGAATTCGGCATCCTTATAGTAACAGAGGTAAAGAATACACGTGTTACGGAAAACTTGCAAGTGATTTTCTAGTGGACTATTGGACTGTCTGCTGCTTAATAATTAGACACCTCTTAGAACTTAGGATTTTCTGTTAGAAATCTAATTGTTTACAACTGTGCACCAGTTTGCCTTTTATTTTTAAACTGCTCAGTTTTTTCCCTCCTCATATGGTGATTACTTCTTGAAGTGGGATGTTAGTGTAGGCGACACCGTATTATGTTGCTGCATACTTGATAGGAATTGGGTGATAGTACTTGTTTCTTATACTTATTCTTCATCGGGTGATAGTACTTGGTTCTTAAAATTATTGTTCATCTAAAGAAAAGTTACAGTTGAACAGCTGCTTTGTTTTTGTTAAGCTGAATTGTTTTCATGGTTGCGTTTAACCAAGGATCCTTCTCAAAGAAAATTAGTAATTTTTTTTATGTATTTGGGTCGTGTTACTTGGACTTTCACACTTGAGGTTGAAGCACCCATGTCGACATGAGTTGACACAGGTGTGCGTGTGGTAGATTTGAGATTTGTGATTTGCCTAAGCAAGCTAAACTTTTCCATGAAAAAACGACTTAATGTTTAGCCAGATAGAGAGAAATTATAATTCTAAGTCAGTCCAGTCAAATAATGTGCAATGTCAAGATAATAGTTTTTCCTCTGGAAAAACAAAGGCATATTGAATTGGCATTGAGCTAAAGTATTGAATTTGCATTGTCTTGGTTTCTTCTCAGCTCAAGTATCGTATAGGAAGGTAAATATCATTACCCAGAAGGATATGTTCAATGTCTTGTTAAGGAAAATAGGAGTAAAAGAATCAACAAAGAGGAAAATATATTTGCACCATTAAGATGGGGTATCTTTCCTGAATAACGAAGCTCAACAAAAAATAACAATAACTACAAAGGCAGATAGGAAATACCTTCATCCTTGAGACGCCAATCTCAACTCCCTTCATGTCCCTTTAGAACGGTGAGAAACTGAGAATTACCTCTACAAAGCTGGAAGTGGCTGTGGTTACCCAAAGTAATCCTAATTCATTTACGATATTTTCTAAGGAAGTGAGTTAAGTTGATGAGTGCAATGTGTTAATGATACATGATAGAGTGAGGCAATACCCCGATCATCATCTATCTATTACTTCTCATTGGTTACTTCTGGATTCCTAAAGAGGGCATTCTCAGTAGCTTTCCAAAAGAGCAAGCATCTTTGAGCAGCAATCCTGTTTCCCTAGTTTCATAGAAAATTGCAAAACAATATTGTGATAACCTCTTAATTAATCTTGATGACAAGCCACAGATCTACTTTTCAAAAGGACACCTAAAGAAACATGAAGATCTCCCTGATTTTTAGTTTCCCGTCAATCTGACTGACTAAATGCTAAAGCACCATCCGTCCATCCTAGAGGACTGTACCTGAAGAACAACAATACGAATTGTCCAATCTTTTGAGAATCTTATCTGTTCATGTTCAGTGGTCCTTCACAAAAAATACAAATAGGTCTTGTTGCTTATATAGAGTACAGCAAATCTCAGTCAAGTTTGGCAGGGCCTTCTAAGTTCTAACTTGATTTCTCACATATGTAATTGCACTTACGCAAGTCACTAGCCTATTTAACCCTCTCTCCTTTGTTTTCTTTATAAGTGTTGCTAGATTGGAAGGCAACAACCCTTTAAAGAGTAATTTAAAATATGATTAAATTTTAAAAAGAAATTACCACCTCTATATAAGTTTCAAGATCTCCCATTATTACTTGTGCCAAGAATCAATTTTGTCCTTACTTTTTTCACCGGCATGATTTTGTGTTTGAAAATTTGATGAGGTTACTTGAGTGAGATGCATATTTCCACACTATGCTTATCTGCCACTAGTTATTGTAAGAGGATTATTGCACTTTTTTCACCTTCTTCTATTTCTGTTATTAAAAAATAGGCAAATGCAGCACTAAAGGAAGGAGCTCATGGGGTTATGGTTGGACGTGCGGGATATAATGAGTATGAAATATGAGCAACTGACTGAAATCTTCGTTGTCTATTGATTTACACACATTTTTATTGAGTAATAACTGCCCTCTTTCTTCCCAATTAATTTATTTTTCCTTCAATCTCTGTTGTTGATTTCTGTATCTTATGTGCTGTATTTTTTTTATTTGTCGGGAGGCCTTGTTTTGCCTTTGTACTTGGATCGTCTTTTTCTTAGGCGGTTTCAGGGTTTTGGGAGATCTTATATGGGCATTTTTTTCTTTTTTCTTTTTTTGCTCAATAAAAAGGGCAACATTTTGTGGTAGACAGATAGAGATGCTATGATCTTTTGTGGTAGGTTTCTGCTTTTGATCATTTGTGACAGAGTGACCTTTTAGCCTTTCTCTGCACTTCTGTCTAGAGGCATTTCGGGGATTTTCCTATCGAATATTCAGATAGATTGTCGGGCACCCCTTTTTTAAGGGCTTTTTAGTAGCAGAGGACAACTTCTCCTCTTGTACTGTCTTTCTCTTCCAAATAAAATTTATTTTCTTATCAAAAAGGAATAAAGTAAAAATAAGCTCTCAGAGGAATTAAGATTTATATCATACTCAAGAGTCAAGAGTTTCTTTTATAAGATAGAATAGATGGTGAGTGCTTATTACATCTATGGTTGACTTTTCATTGATAATGTTTTTTTTTTAATTTCTACTTTATCAAAATTATCAAAGAAACCATTTTGCTTTATACCAATGCCAATCTCCTGGATGGAATTTAAGAGAGAAAAAGAAAATCGTTGTTAAGCCTGACTATAGTTTCTAACTGATATCGGATATACAGTCATATTTGAGGTAAACCTTTGATGGTATGTTACTGGGTTGATTAAATTTCTCCTAGATTTTAGGATATTAATATCAGTGAAAACCTAACCAACAAGTATTTCTAAGTCGGGCATACAATATTCTGAGAAGCTGCATGTTTTTTTGGTAATATCACAAAGGAGCAATTGCTTATCATAGTTACAGACTATGGATACTACAAAAGGATAAATCGAGTTATGGAGTAGAATTGGCAAAGATGAAATATCAGCTACACATTTTGTGATGATGAACTCTTTAAGAAGTTTGTTTTAACATGGAAGTATAGGTGAACACCCAGATCTACGTTAATTATATAAAACTTGGAAAAGTGCTCATAAAACATTTAAAATTGGAAGCTGTAATAACTCAAAGATGATACCTGTCAAATAAGTTACATTAAAACATTTAGGCCTTGTTTGGACAACGATTTGGTATTATGTTTCGAAATTTTAATATTAGGCTAGCGTTCTGTTTGGCCATTTTTTCAACCCCCCCCCCCCCCCCCCCCCCCCCCCCCCCCCCCTATGCCAAAAGTTATTACTGATTTTTCTAAATGACAATCAACATTAGTAGGTTTCTGTTGTTGCGAGCTTGAGATGAGGGATCATTTTCAGTTCCGAACTCCTTATCATTCTCAAAGTGTCAGAATCTATTCTTTAACTTCCCTTTTCTTATTCCTCTTTTTCCTTTATTCCCCCCCTCCTCACTTTTTTTGGTCATTTCAATTTCTTAATTTGTTGCAGTTGGTAAATATTCATGAGTAACTGAAGTCACTTTATAATCTTGACAGCCCATGGCAGACCTTGGGGCACGTTGATTCTGCTGTATATGGTGCACCTCGAAGTGATCTTACACGTCGTCAGGTTTTGTAGCAGACTTGGTTTTCTAAAGATATCTTGTCAATTTCCATGTAACACCACTCACCCTGTTCTAAACTCGCTGTAGGTACTTGAAAAGTACCAGGTATATGGTGATTCCTAAACCGAATGTTCGAGATGTGGTTAAGGTAAGGTTTTTGTGTGCTCAATGAGATTTTTGGTTTGGTGTTATACTATAGAGTATAAATGATCATATAAAATACTCATGCCAAGTATAAAATGGAACCAGTTTAGTACAGTGACTGAAATAGTTCACTTCTTTATTTTATTTTATTTTATTTTATCTTTTTCAGTGAGTGGCATTCGGGGCTAAAACGCTGTGTCCTTATTTCTCATGTTTATTAGGTTTCAATCATAATGTGAAGGATCCACTTACACTGGCCGTAAAACTTCTTTTCCTTGCACCTCTAAATAACCTTTTTGTGATTCATATCTCATTAAATCAACTGATGCCTTGATTACTCATCCCATTCCACCACACAAACAAAATTTGATTTACCAATCAGATGTTGAAAGACATTGGATCCAAACTATGGCAATATGTTTGAATTTCTTGATCGTAATTTTTAAAAAGAATATTTATCCAAAGGCAATCACTACCCTTAAGCTATGTTTGGTTGCAAAAGTGATGCATGAGATAGGACTAAGCCTTTGGGGACTATGTTATCACATGATTGGTCATTTATTTATTCTCATGGACTATGTTTATTCATTTTTAAGGCCATTTAATGATGGACTATAATCTCAAGTGGAGAGGTAGTATTATATAATCATGGGATAAAATAGTCCCAGAAGGCATTACATTAGAACAAATAGTCCTATTCTATGCATCATTTTTTGCAAAAGAACAAAACATTAAGAGTATCAGTTCATAGAATTTTATCATAATCCCAAGCACTATGTAAATGAACAATTATATAATGAAGAAAAATCCAACTGTTGGCTGGACAAAATATAAATCTCATTTGAAATATGTAAAGGCGTAAGTAAGGTCTTGCACTAGCTGTAAGAGACTAAGAGGAATGACCACACCTGTCTTTTTAAAAATTACTTTCTTTAGCTTGAAATTTCAATTTTATGTTTTTCTTCACTTCATGGTATAGTTTACCCTACAGTTATGAACTTTGAAAAAGGATTGTAATTTCTTAATCTACTACTGTTGTGACCTCCACGTAGCGTTGTCGGGGAAGATCTTTCTTAGGAATTGATAGGATGAGAGCTACTATGCGTAGAAAATCCCATGCCAAATACATACTTCTTGTCATTACAGTCTTATGGTTTTATTCAGTTATGTCGTCATTCTGGGAGGAAAAAAAAATTTGCATACACCTCTATACTTCTACATAGACTCTAGTTCCTTTTTTTCTTTCTTTGTTTCTATTTCTATTTTTTTTATATTTTTTTTAGGGTGTTCTTTCTGGTAAACTAGTTCCTTGTTTTGTTTTCTGGTCCGTCTCTGTGTGTGTGGGGTGTGTCATACACATACATAACTAATGATACAATTAATGCAACTGTTGGGGATTGATTAATCTCTTCTTTCTAACTTCTTTTATCTAAAAAAGTAACGTAATAGTTTCTTTGTATACTGCAGCCTATACTTGGCCTTTTCCATTTAGCGCCTCGAAATGGTTTGTGGAAGCGCAAAGCTGATGCGGCTTTCCAACATTGTACGGTATGCGGTCATTAATTATTAGGAGCTACTTATATTGTTTGCAGATGTAATATGTTCTAATTTTACAAATCTTATCCAAGGCTAAATCTACAGAAGCCGTGTCTTCTACAGAGAAAATCTTTAGTGGCTTATCATTTTCAGGATTTGGACCTAGTGGAAAATGACAACATTTTAAAGTCATGGTATGAATTCTGGTCTATTTGGGTACTGAAATGATTCACTTCCAGTTTTGGGATTTGGAACCCACACATGAACATGCTAGATGTAAAAGACTTAATAAATACTGTGATTAATAAAAAACTAAAAGAACAGATATGCCATTCAAATATATAGCATTATTTCAGACACTTCAACTGTCTAGATTATCTTTAACTGATCACAAATAGGTCAATACATTGTCTAGTTAATCAATTTGTGTTGCTTGAGTTGGCAAAAAAAATTCAAATGACCTTAGGTGCTGGTCTTGGTACGTACTCCCTAGGTCCACATTAGTTGACCTCTTTATATGGGATGCATGGCCCGGACATGATGAATATAGATTTATATATTATAATTTCTCAGTAAAATATTAAAATAACTTTTGATAATATATTTTACTAAAATTATTGAAAATATAATATTTGGAAATGTTGGGGGTGCCAAAATATGTTAAAATATATTATATTAATGTGTTTTTGAAACTACCTTAAGGCCAAAGTGTGTTGCAAGTGACCAAAGAAAGGAAACACCTAACTTGGGACAAAAATCTTAAAAGACAAAAAAAAGGATAGGAGAAATGGTTTGATGGCCGTGTAACCTGCCTTAGAAGTGTTGGGCATCTCAGTCTATAATATATAATTCCATTAGTTTTTATATAAGTGCATACACATATATCTCATAAATTGTATATTTGGGCTTAATATATTTATCCTTTTCATTTGGTGGCGGATGGGAACCGGAGATGATGATTTGTAGATCTAACTTCTGTTTTATTGTTCTAAATTTCATTTTTTACCCTGGTAAGAACATGATCATACTTGTAATTGAAATGGACACCTTATTCATGCGGTTTTTAAATCTTGTAGACACTCAAATCTTTTTTTGAGGCGGCAATTCCTGACTGGGTTCTGGATAACCCCCTTGCCGAGGCACCATCCAGTATCGTAGAGATTTTCGCTAACCCGAAGACTTTGCTACCTCCTCCATATACAGAGAGAGAACAAGAGCTACTGTATGCTTAGTTCCTATATGTGTTTTAAGCTTTTTATCATATAATAGTCCAACATTCTTTTTGGGATAAGAGCATATCAATCCCATGTAACATTATATCCATGTTCAAATACATGTGACACTTTTTGTTAATTTCTTTTACGGGAAGAACTTTACTATTAGCTGCAACTGTTAAGACATTCAGATATGGAATGGATGGATGGATGCCTTTGAGCAATGTAACATCTTGTTCTGGAAATTTAAATCGTGGTGGTATATGTGGTTTAAACTGTGGTGATATACAGAAAATATCAACTTTTTACGTTTGGAGTGATTCATATTTGTTGTGTTCTAGTGGGACACTCGTAATAAAACAAAATTAATACATGATGCAAATCAGTACAAAATTATTTTTGGATCCTTCGCCTATGGTATACGAAAAATAAACTTACTGTATTAAAAAAAAAAAAATTAATGATTGATTGGGTATTAACTCGGTCTTAACTCGTGAACGACCAAAATAACTAGATAAAATTATAAAATTATTAGATAAAATCTCTTAAAACCTTGTTGTATATAGTTATTGATTACCCTAACTATTTTATTAGTAGAATTATATAAAATAGTAAATGAAATAATTATAATACTTTGGAACATACAACGATATAATGACTATGCGAATAGACGCAATAGGATCTACAATTGACACAAATACATGAAAATTTTATTTCGGTTTTAGCAACTTGTACTTAAGTTACATTTCAATTCAAGATCTAGTGCTAAGGGAACATGAAAGAGGGGCATGTGAGAATTAGGAAAAAATTGTATTAACAAATTTTACTATTAAATTATCACTTTTGGCATACATAAAAAGTTGTTTGACATACCTATTTGCAACAAAATTAAGATCGCAACACATTTTTGTGATTATATGCTGCATACATACTTGCATTACCCACATAACTGACTAAATTATAAATTTAACTATTTTATTTGTTATGTTTTTGCAAAAGTGTTCTTTAATTTTTTTTAAACATAAGTCATCCTAATAGATACATTAGTCGTGCAAAAATATTCCTCCAACCTTTTTTCGTCAATAAAAAAGTAAATTCTTTTAATTAAATTTAACGAAAAATGCTAATATCTTATTCTTATATCGAAAAATACGATTATCATAGTCATTATAATAGTTATATTTATCTGAGATGCATTTGAGAATAACAGTATCCACATTTATTATTAGAAAGGAACAAAAGAGAGTTAGGAGGTTTTAAACTAGAGTTAGAACTAATCTTAATCTGACCACAGTTTCAAATTAAGTTAAAATTCATCTGAACCAAATCATAGTTTGTGAAATTAAAACGACAACTAGTAGTTAAAGTTCAAATAAGTATAGATGAAACATATTATTTGATTACCATTTTAAGAACACGATGACACTCCCTTTAGCATTGTAAAATTTTTTATTTAGACATGAGATTAATACGTTAGTATTTTTTTTGGTCAAATTTAACTAACAAAACTTACTTTTTTTTTGGACAAAAAAAGGAATATTTTTGCACAATTAATATCTATATTATAAAACTGCTCTTTTGAGTTGCTTCGTTGTAACCGTATTACATTATTTACTTTTTTTCTCTTGCCCTTATAAATTTAGTTGCATTACTATTTTGTTATTTTAATTTTATTTTTTTATTTTTTTATTTAATTTTTTTAATTTTTTAATTTTTTAATTTTATTTCGCATAATTTATACATACAACACGCAAAGACATATGATAAACACAAAAGTTTAAAAACATTCTTGTAAAAGCGTGACAAATATGAGCGTGACATTTGCAATTAAGTCCACATAAAATAACAAAAACATGACACATCCATCCGTCCATTTAACAAACTCTCCATTTCAACGTACGCATTACGCTAACTAAATACAACTCCCCCAATCCAAATATATACTTTTATATATATATATACTAGTAATTGTCTGTGTCTAAAGGCACGATATAACGAAAAATTAAATTAAAATTTAAAAAATAAATATTATATTTATCAGTACTATTATTATTATTATTATCAGTATTATTATTATTATCGGTATTATAATTATTATTATAGTTATTATTATTACTATTATCAGTATTATTATTATTATTGGTATTATTATTATTTTTATTATTATTATTGAAATTATATTTATTATTATTATTATTATTATTAATATTATTATTATTGATATAATAATAATTATTATTATAATTATAATTATTATTACTATTATTATATATTATTATTATTATTGTGACGACCCAAAATCCGGGTTCCTTGAACCTCGGATCCGGTTCAACACGAGTACAACATTTTTCTTATTGTTCATGAATTATAATAATATTATAATTGCTAAATAATCATTTATTTACAATTTTACAACATCTCTTTCTATTCCAGAATCGAAATCTTTATACATTCCTAGTATGTCTCAATATCATACATGATACGACATTCTATTACAATCAAATTGAGTATTTAACACTCATATAATATACCAACTAAATATTATACTACACATTCATTTACCTGTCCAATTCGGACTGATATCTACAACAAATATTTAGATCTTCAGTGAAAGTAATATGCTTTCCTGTTCCTTTATCTTTATCAAGAACTTCAAATAATTTGCACTATCTGAAAATGTTGGTTTAGGCAAGAGTGAGCACGACGGCTCAGCAAGTCTAACAGATAACACATAACATATAGTTCATGTTTATACATGTTTCTCATGCTTCATACATTACATTATATGAATGCATCATGCTTCTTATGCTTTGCATTTATTTATGCAATATACTGATCATGCATTGGAATGAATACATGACATACAGTTCAACTTATTCAATTAATTCGGGCTTTCTATTATATAGAATCAACACACCTCATATGGTTTTACAAAAAATATATTTAATTCAAATTCTCACATGCTTCAAGTGCACACACAACAGTTATATACATAGCAACATTATCTGAAAAATTTGTCTGGTTCGCTTCTACCAGTTACGCTTATTTGCGTCTTTCGTTCAACCTACAATTTATATAGGAAATTGACATAATCATAAGATGCAATAACTATTACTTAGCCTTTATATAATACTCTAACTTTAAATTATTAACTCTTAAGATGTCCGACAAACGAACCTTTACGTTCCGGACAAAAACCCTAGCCCAACAAACCTAGTTGGACATGTCGGTAAACTTGACCAACTTACATCTTCACTATACGTTCTTCGTACGACTTACTTTTAATAAGTTGTCTAAAATTTAGTCACAATGGACTATCTACATTGGTTTAATTCAATTAAACTTTCTTCTTTTACATAACTTAATGATTTGGACGCTTAATAATGTACCAAATACCTCAAAATATTATCTACCTTTGATAATATACAACTATGTTCAAATATTATTAATCATTTAATAATATTTTACTCACTTATTAATATTATTAATGTGACGCCCCCAAATCTAGGCCCACACAGCCCAAACTTGAGTCGTCAAAAGACTACAACAAAATTATTACAATGAAATACAACGTACAACAATACAGTGGATAATACAACACAACTAAGTCTTCATTATTATTGCCACACTATTTTATAACACGTGAAGACTATGATAGCTATCCCCGCACTCTCACTCCATTCTCCGGCTAGACCCCGTTACGTTCTCATCTCCTGTTGAAAAACAATGGAACGAAAAGAAAGGGTGAGCTCAAATAGCCCAGTAAGAAATATCATGACTAAGATAATGACGAATAATTTATCATTAGCCTTCAACAGTTGAGTTCTTGATAGAATACAATAGACTACAAGGTTTATATCAAAAACTGCAGTTAAATTCTTAAACAACGTTCAGATCAATAATAGCAGCGGAATGAGCAATCTATTAGAAGAATAATGCAGACTATAATGTCCACTCGCTTCTCTTTTTAGTAAAAATATCATCAACTTTTATCATCTGAAATACCATTAGTCAAGATAATACAACTTCACAGTTCCTGGTCATAATCATGCAGATCAACAGTTCGTCTTTGCACTACGGGCCAAAGACATTCAATATAACACCAACGGTCATGATTATACCAGATTCAGCCTTTGGTCATAATCATACCAACCAACAGTTCATCTTTGCACTACGGGCCAAAGAGAACATTCACCACGTGTCATAAAAGACACCGAACAGATGTATCGCCTTTAACCTAGTATATCGCCTTTAACCTATCATCTGTTCAACAATTATATTACATCTGTGCCCCCGGCCACAGATATTCACAACAGCTTGATTCTTGATGATTAATACAAATAACAGTGATACAAATGATGAACAGAAGAACAGGATAAACAATAAGTATCGGAAGTTTACTTTGTGCAGATTCAAATAATGTCCAAATTGCCAACATGATGTGGAGTGAAATTTAAAAATGATATTCAAGATCCACAGTTCAGAATAACGATTACAGTTCAATAGAAATGTTCAGAAAATAGGAAGGTTCAGTTGAACTAATGAAATTCAACTATTATGGAACATATAATATTTTCAGGAATTATAGAAGCAATAGTTCCATAATAAGTTTCGATTTAGGTGTATGGAAGAAAATAATATCCCTTACCGTAGCAGGTTTGATTAACAAAAGGTGAAGGGAATTAATATCCCTTACCATAGTAAGTTTGAATAATGGAAGATGAAAAAGATGGTATCCCTTATGAGTATAAAGGAAAATGATATCACTTACGAATATGGAATAAAAGTGTCATGTGATAATTCGTGTAGACAAATTATTTCCACACGAGACAAATAAAAAGGGTTATTCACCAACAGGCGATAATCCGCACCGTAAGGTTATTCCCATCAATTTGAATACGAATAGTTATTCACCAAACAGGCGTAATCCGCACCGTAAGGTTATTCCCACAATTTAATAGAATTTGAACACGAAGAGTTATTCACCAAACAGGCGTAATCCGCACCGTAAGGTTATTCCCACAATTTAATAGAATTTGAACACGAAGAGTTATTCACCAAACAGGCGATAATCCGCACCGTAAGGTTATTCTCAAAGATTAATAAGGAATGAATACAAAAGGTTATTCACCAACAGGCGGTAAACCGCGCCGTAAGGTTATTCCCACAATTTAATACATGGAAATAAATGGCACAAGAAAGAAACGATATTATTTTCGAGAATCAAAGAATGATAATCCCTTCAAGTAAGAAAGAAAATAATATCCATTTATGATGATGAAAAGAGTGATACCCGTTACCTTAACACGTGACTGGATATTGATTTAAATGAGATTGATCAACCTATATATTTTTAATATAATTAGTAATTACCACATATAAATTTCAAAGTATATGATAACTCGTATATTATGAACTATCAAAATTATATATATTTAACATAATTTTTGTAGTATAATATAACAACTTTAAAATAGTTTTTAAAATAATATTCCAAAATAAATCTTCCAAAGAAAGCTTTTAAAAATGAATCTTCTCAAAGAAGAGTCTTCTAAAGGAAGATTTGTGAATACCGTGAAAAATAGGAATTTATGAAATTACTACTCTTTAATAAAACACTTACTTGAAAAATTCCTGCACTCCTTTTGGCTTTCAAACTATCAAAATAACCTTACTATTCTCAGAGAAAACTCATAAAATTCTTATAGAAAAATTTTATGTTTTAGGTGTGATTTTTCTATTCAGCTGAACAAGCTATTTATAGGAGAAAATAAGTTACTATGCGTGGTAGGTGAACAGAAAAAAAATTTCAGCAGAGGCTGCTGCGCAGCCTCCACCAACTCTTCAGCAAATTCTCACATTTCTCACATTTCATGTGGGCCCCACAATGGGTCCCACATGTTTCTTACTATTCACGTACTATTCACGTTACTATTTCAAATAGTAAAATTAATTATTTTATTTTTTATTTATTATTTATTTATTTATTCTTCCTGTGAGTCCAACATATAAAATAATGTTACCACAATAATGTAAGAAACACGTTACATATTATTATTAATTTAATAATATAAATTACAGTATATTTTCAACTGTGACAATTATTAGGTTCAATAATTTTAAAAACAGTGCAACAACAATTATTGAGTCGATGATATGAAATACAGTGTAATGACAATTATTGAATCAATAATGCAAAATACTGTGTAATAACACTTATTAAATTGATAACATAAAATATTATGCAGTGACAATTATTGATGAAATGATGCGCAACAGTTACGGTGTCAATTATCAGACCAATAATACGAGACACTGTGCAATACCGTGTGCTACTGTAGAATACCGTGTGCTATACTGAAATACCATAAATTACCGTATACTACTATTCTTTTATCACCAGTATTTAAACAGTTAACACCGTTGACTATTTATATTTAAAAAGGTTACTTCTGTCGTTTTCTATATCCGACAATTATTCCGTTGTGGGGTCCACAAATAATTTGTTATTTCGGCGCCGTCGTACGGCACGAATATTCCCCGACCAAACGAATATTCCCCGACAAAATAAAATTTGCACATAACATCCTTAACTTTCAATTTTGTCAATTTAACCATTTACTGTTTCAGGAAAAATATATATGAAGAAAAATTAAATTTTGTATTTCATAAATTCGGGGTCTTACAACCTCCCCTCCTTATGAAATTTCGTCCCTGAAATTGACGTACCTGGCATTTCGAAGAGGTATGGATACCTAGACTTCATCTCAGATTCTAGCTCCCAGGTCATTTCCTCAATATCTTGGTTCCTCCATAAAACCTTAACTTGAGGTATAACCTTTGAGCGTAAGATCTGCTCCTTCTTATCTAGGATCTTAACAGGTACTTCCTCATACGTTAAATCTTCTGCTATAACGTCTGGTTCTAACTCAATGACGTGGTTTGGGTCCTTCACATATTTACGTAACATAGATATGTGAAAAACGTTATGGATGCGAGACATACTTGGTGGTAAGGCTAGTCTGTAAGCTACAGTTCCCACCCGATCGAGGATTTCAAATGGGCCAATAAATCGAGGGTTGAGTTTTCCTTTCTTTCCGAATCTCGTAACCCCTTTCCATGGAGAAACACGTAAGAATATATGATCTCCGACGTTGAATCTCTCATCTCTCCGATGAAGATCGGCATAACTCTTTTGTCGTTCTTGTGCTATCTGTATTCGTTGTCGGATCATTTGGATCTTTTCGGTCGTCAAGCGTACCAACTCGGGTCCCAACAGTTTTGCTTCTCCTACCTCATTCCAACATACTGGAGAGCGACATTTGCGTCCATATAAAGCCTCGAATGGAGCCATACCTATACTTGCTTGGTAACTGTTGTTGTAGGAAAATTCCACCAATGGCAAGTACTTATCCCAACTTCCTTTGAAATCTAGTACGCAAAGTCTCAAAAGATCTTCGAGGGTCTGGATCGTCCTTTCCGATTGTCCGTCCGTTTGAGGATGGTATGCAGAACTAAAACGTAGTTCAGTGCCCATAGCTTTTTGTAGACTGATCCAAAAGCGTGAAGTGAATCTAGGATCTCGATCAGAAACTATGGAAACTGGCATGCCATGCAATCTCACGATCTCATTTATGTACATACCGGCAAGACGTTCAAGTGAAAAGTTTTCTCGTATAGGCAAGAAATGAGCGGATTTGGTCAATCTATCTACGATGACCCAAATTGCATCTAAGCCTTGAGAAACTTTGGGAAGACCCGTCACGAAATCCATATTGATGTGTTCCCACTTCCATTCGGGAACCTCAAGTGGTTGTAAAGGACCCTTAGGTACTTGATGCTCTGCCTTGACACGTTGACAAGTTAAGCACCTTGAGATAAACTCTGCAATCTCCCTTTTCATATTGTTCCACCAAAATGTATGTCGAAGATCTCGATACATCTTGGTACCTCCAGGGTGGATTGCAAATGGCGTGTTGTGTGCCTCCATCATGATTTTATGCTTTAATTCAGGATCGTTAGGAACACAGAGTCGAGAGTTGACTCGAAGTATTCCTTTCTCGTCGATTCTTGCTTCGGGAATGGTACCTTCTTGTACTTTCTTTATCATGTTTATCAGTTCCGGATCGGTAGCTTGAGCAGCTTTAATTTTATCGATTAAAGCTGGTTCTACTCGCACGTGAGCAATCTTCGAGTGGGTCCCTGGTGTCTTTAGCTCCATCTCCATCTTTTGCAAGTCGTACAAAATACGCTTTTGTGTTGTCAGCAGTGCACTTGTACTCGCATAAGATTTTCTGCTCAAAGCGTCAGCTACAACATTCGCCTTTCCCGGGTGATACTGGATTGTGTGATCATAATCCTTCAACAGCTCAAGCCAACGTCGTTGTCGCATGTTGAGTTCCTTCTGGGTGAAGAAATACTTGAGACTTTTATGATCCGTATAGATATCCACTTTCTCTCCGTACAAGTAGTGTCTCCAGATCTTCAACGCGAAAACGACTGCTGCCAACTCTAGATCATGAGTAGGGTAATTTTTCTCATAATCTTTGAGTTGTCGAGAGGCATAGGCTATAACCTTTCCATGTTGCATAAGGACACAGCCTAGACCTTTGCCTGAAGCATCGCTGTATATGACAAATTCTCCCGATCCTGATGGAATGGTCAGAACAGGAGCTGAAACAAGTCTCCTCTTAAGCTCTTGAAAACTTTTCTCGCATTGCTCGCTCCATATGAATTTTGTGCTTTTCCGAGTAAGCTGAGTTAATGGAGTGGCGATTCGAGAAAATCCTTCTACGAATCTCCGATAATAACCAGCTAGGCCCAGAAAACTTCGGACTTCGGTTACTGTCTTGGGTTGTTCCCAATTTAGTACCGTTTCAATCTTCGCAGGATCGACTGATATTCCTTGACTAGAAATCACATGCCCAAGAAACGTGACCTCCTCAAGCCAGAACTCACATTTCTTCAACTTGGCATATAATTTGTTCTCACGGAGCTTCTGGAGTATCAATCTCAGGTGTTGTTCATGATCCTCACGACTTTTGGAGTATATGAGGATGTCATCAATAAAGACAACCACAAAATGATCCAAATATTCCTTGAATATTCGGTTCATCATGTCCATGAAAGCTGCAGGAGCATTGGTTAGTCCAAAAGGCATGACTAAAAACTCATAATGCCCATAACGAGTTCTGAAAGCAGTCTTTGGAATGTCCTCAGCTTTAACCTTTAACTGATGATATCCAGAACGGAGATCAATCTTTGAGAAATGTTGAGCACCTTGTAATTGATCAAACATGTCATCAATTCGAGGTAACGGATACCTGTTTTTGATGGTGACATGGTTCAATTCTCGGTAGTCAATGCACAATCTCATACTCCCGTCTTTCTTCTTCACAAATAGAACAGGAGCACCCCAAGGTGATGCACTCGGACGAATGAAACCAGTATCCAACAATTCCTGTAGTTGGACTTTTAACTCTTGAAGTTCAATGGGAGCCATTCGGTATGGAGTTTTGGAAATGGGCTTGGTACCAGGTTCAAGATCAATACAAAATTCAATTTCACGGTTTGGGGGTAAACCAGGAAGTTCCTCCGGAAAAACGTCAGGAAACTCATTAACAATGGGAATATCATTCAAGTTTGACGTATTTTTGTTCAAATCAGTGACATGAGCTAAAAAGGCTTGACATCCGTTTTTCAATAAACGAATGGCTTTATGGCTAGAAATAACAGTTATAGATTTCAATGGTTTAGTTGCTTGAATTTGCATGAGAGGTTGATTAGGAATATGAAAACTAATAATCTTATGAAAACAATCAATTTTAGCATGATGGGTAGTCAACCAATCAATTCCTAAAATCACATCAAATTCATGCATCTCCAAAGAAATAAGGTCAACAGGTAATGTGAGGTTGTTGATTTGAACTAGGCAAGATTTATAGACAGTAGATGTAATGGTCATTTCTCCTAATGGGGTTTCAACTGATAAGTCAAAGTCCAAATTTTCAGGAGTTAAGTTTAAACGCTGAGCACATGCAGGTGAGATAAAAGAATGGGTAGAACCAGTATCTAACAAAGCGTAGACTTCACGAGAATTTATGAATAGCTTACCGGTTATCACCTCGTTCGAGTTTCGTGCCATTTGGGATGTCACAACAAAAGCTCTCCCTTGAACTACAGATTTTCCCTTATCTGCGCTAGCTTTTGGTATCATCACTGCAGCTGGACTTGATTTTGTGGCAGGACAAAATCGCGCAAGATGACCCTCTTTCCCACAACTGTAGCACTTTTTGGACTGCAGTGTACAGTTTGGGCTGATGTGACCTTCCTGACCACACCTATAGCATCTCACTGGTGGTCGATCTTCTCCCCTTGAAACTGGGGTCGGTGCTGGTGCTGGTACTGGTGCCCTTCCATAATTATTATGGAATCTCTTTCTTTTGAAATTGTTCCCACTGGATTCTCCTCTTCTGTTATTTGATGTGGAATTACCACCGAAGTGTTGGTTACCTCCTCGATGGTTCTCGTTCCTGTGGTTGTTATCATTTCTCTGATCATTGACTCTTGGCTGTAATTTTTCATCTGTTTGCTCCACCCTTTGAGCCCTATCAACAACATCTGAATACAAATTAAATTTATGAGAGCTAAGTTGTTGACGGATTTCGAATCTTAGACCACGTAAGAACATCCGACTCATCCGTGCTTCGTCATCTACTAGATGAGTCGCAAAACGAGACAGTTCAACAAACTTAGCTTCATAGTGAGAAACTGTCATGTTTCCCTGCTCCAGCTTAATGAATTCCACTTCCTTCATATGGCGGATGCTTTCTGGGAAGTACTTTTCATTAAATAGCTCTTGGAATTCTGTCCAAGACATCTCAAGTGCTGAAGGGTGGATACGTTTTACCGCTTCCCACCAGTGATCCGCCTCACCTCGAAACATAAAGGTAGCAAAGGGCACCTTCTGATCATCAGCGCATTGTAGGACATCAAGTATTTTTGTCGTCTGCTTCAGCCATGCCTCCGCTTTGAGTGGGTCAGGCTTCCCGTGGAATTCAGGTGGTCCCAATTCTTTAAATTGCTTGACAGTGATCATCCTCAAATTACCAGCGTTTCTACCGTTATTGTTAACTGGATTTCCTCTTGCCTGATTCTGCATGAACTGCATGAAATTCCTAAAGAATCCATCATTCATCATGTTATCAGGAATATTATTTCCTGAGTTGGCAGGAGGATTGTTTGTGGCTTCTTGATTTTCGGCTACATTCGCTTCGGGTATTTCGTAGTTAACCTCTTGATTTCCAGATGCCATACTAAACTGTGGTCACAAAATAAATGTTAGTTCAAATAAACTGACTCATCACTTCATGTCCCTATATTCAAATCAACTCACTAGATAATAAAATCTAATTTAGGTAGGACACACTAGTGACTGATTCTATTCGTCTCTCCCCTCCTAGTTCTAACCCCAGATCTCCATTAAAGACCATATCCCTAAGCTCTGATGCCAACTGTGACGCCCCCAAATCTAGGCCCACACAGCCCAAACTTGAGTCGTCAAAAGACTACAACAAAATTATTACAATGAAATACAACCTACAACAATACAGTGGATAATACAACACAACTAAGTCTTCATTATTATTGCCACACTATTTTATAACACGTGAAGACTATGATAGCTATCCCCGCACTCTCACTCCATTCCCCGGCTAGACCCCGTTACGTTCTCATCTCCTGTTGAAAAACAATGGAACGAAAAGAAAGGGTGAGCTCAAATAGCCCAGTAAGAAATATCATGACTAAGATAATGACGAATAATTTATCATTAGCCTTCAACAGTTGAGTTCTTGATAGAATACAATAGACTACAAGGTTTATATCAAAAACTGCAGTTAAATTCTTAAACAACGTTCAGATCAATAATAGCAGCGGAATGAGCAATCTATTAGAAGAATAATGCAGACTATAATGTCCACTCGCTTCTCTTTTTAGTAAAAATATCATCAACTTTTATCATCTGAAATACCATTAGTCAAGATAATACAACTTCACAGTTCCTGGTCATAATCATGCAGATCAACAGTTCGTCTTTGCACTACGGGCCAAAGACATTCAATATAACACCAACGGTCATGATTATACCAGATTCAGCCTTTGGTCATAATCATACCAACCAACAGTTCATCTTTGCACTACGGGCCAAAGAGAACATTCACCACGTGTCATAAAAGACACCGAACAGATGTATCGCCTTTAACCTAGTATATCGCCTTTAACCTATCATCTGTTCAACAATTATATTACATCTGTGCCCCCGGCCACAGATATTCACAACAGCTTGATTCTTGATGATTAATACAAATAACAGTGATACAAATGATGAACAGAAGAACAGGATAAACAATAAGTATCGGAAGTTTACTTTGTGCAGATTCAAATAATGTCCAAATTGCCAACATGATGTGGAGTGAAATTTAAAAATGATATTCAAGATCCACAGTTCAGAATAACGATTACAGTTCAATAGAAATGTTCAGAAAATAGGAAGGTTCAGTTGAACTAATGAAATTCAACTATTATGGAACATATAATATTTTCAGGAATTATAGAAGCAATAGTTCCATAATAAGTTTCGATTTAGGTGTATGGAAGAAAATAATATCCCTTACCGTAGCAGGTTTGATTAACAAAAGGTGAAGGGAATTAATATCCCTTACCATAGTAAGTTTGAATAATGGAAGATGAAAAAGATGGTATCCCTTATGAGTATAAAGGAAAATGATATCACTTACGAATATGGAATAAAAGTGTCATGTGATAATTCGTGTAGACAAATTATTTCCACACGAGACAAATAAAAAGGGTTATTCACCAACAGGCGATAATCCGCACCATAAGGTTATTCCCATCAATTTGAATACGAATAGTTATTCACCAAACAGGCGTAATCCGCACCGTAAGGTTATTCCCACAATTTAATAGAATTTGAACACGAAGAGTTATTCACCAAACAGGCGTAATCCGCACCGTAAGGTTATTCCCACAATTTAATAGAATTTGAACACGAAGAGTTATTCACCAAACAGGCGATAATCCGCACCGTAAGGTTATTCTCAAAGATTAATAAGGAATGAATACAAAAGGTTATTCACCAACAGGCGGTAAACCGCGCCGTAAGGTTATTCCCACAATTTAATACATGGAAATAAATGGCACAAGAAAGAAACGATATTATTTTCGAGAATCAAAGAATGATAATCCCTTCAAGTAAGAAAGAAAATAATATCCATTTATGATGATGAAAAGAGTGATACCCGTTACCTTAACACGTGACTGGATATTGATTTAAATGAGATTGATCAACCTATATATTTTTAATATAATTAGTAATTACCACATATAAATTTCAAAGTATATGATAACTCGTATATTATGAACTATCAAAATTATATATATTTAACATAATTTTTGTAGTATAATATAACAACTTTAAAATAGTTTTTAAAATAATATTCCAAAATAAATCTTCCAAAGAAAGCTTTTAAAAATGAATCTTCTCAAAGAAGAGTCTTCTAAAGGAAGATTTGTGAATACCATGAAAAATAGGAATTTATGAAATTACTACTCTTTAATAAAACACTTACTTGAAAAATTTCTGCACTCCTTTTGGCTTTCAAACTCTCAAAATAACCTTACTATTCTCAGAGAAAACTCATAAAATTCTTATAGAAAAATTTTATGTTTTAGGTGTGATTTTTCTATTCAGCTGAGCAAGCTATTTATAGGAGAAAATAAGTTACTATGCGTGGTAGGTGAACAGAAAAAAAAATTCAGCAGAGGCTGCTGCGCAGCCTCCACCAACTCTTCAGCAAATTCTCACATTTCTCACATTTCATGTGGGCCCCACAATGGGTCCCACATGTTTTTTACTATTCACGTACTATTCACGTCACTATTCACGTCACTATTCACGTTACTATTTCAAATAGTAAAATTAATTATTTTATTTTTTATTTATTATTTATTTATTTATTCTTCCTGTGAGTCCAACATATAAAATAATGTTACCACAATAATGTAAGAAACACGTTACATATTATTATTAATTTAATAATATAAATTACAGTATATTTTCAACTGTGACAATTATTAGGTTCAATAATTTTAAAAACAGTGCAACAACAATTATTGAGTCGATGATATGAAATACAGTGTAATGACAATTATTGAATCAATAATGCAAAATACTGTGTAATAACACTTATTAAATTGATAACATAAAATATTATGCAGTGACAATTATTGATGAAATGATGCGCAACAGTTACGGTGTCAATTATCAGACCAATAATACGAGACACTGTGCAATACCGTGTGCTACTGTAGAATACCGTGTGCTATACTGAAATACCATAAATTACCGTATACTACTATTCTTTTATCACCAGTATTTAAACAGTTAACACCGTTGACTATTTATATTTAAAAAGGTTACTTCTGTCGTTTTCTATATCCGACAATTATTCCGTTGTGGGGTCCACAAATAATTTGTTATTTCGGCGCCGTCGTACGGCACGAATATTCCCCGACCAAACGAATATTCCCCGACAAAATAAAATTTGCACATAACATCCTTAACTTTCAATTTTGTCAATTTAACCATTTACTGTTTCAGGAAAAATATATATGAAGAAAAATTAAATTTTGTATTTCATAAATTCGGGGTCTTACAATTAACCATTTAATAATATTTTAATCACTTATTAATATTATTAATCATTTAATAATATTTTAATCACATATTAATATTATTAACCACTTAATAATATTTTAATCACTTAGTAATATTATTAACCATTTAATAATATTTTAATCATATATTAATATTATTAACCATTTAATAATATTTTAATCACTTATTAATATTATTAATCCTTTAATAATATTTTAATCACATATTAATATTGTTAACCATTTAATAATATTTTAATCACTTATTAATATTATTAATCATTTAATAGTATTTTAATCACATATTAATATTATTAACCATTTAATAATATTTTAATCATTTATAAATATTATTCACCATTTGATAATATTTTAATCATTTATTAATATTATTAATCATTTAATAATATTTTAATCACTTTCTAATATTATTCACCATTTAATAATATTTTATTCACTTCTTAATATTATTAACCATTTAATAATATTTTAATTATTTATTAATATTATTAACCATATAACAAAATTTTAATCACTTAATAATATTATTAACCATTTAATAATATTTTATTCACTTCTTAATATTATTACCCATTTAATAATATTTTAATCATTTATTAATATTGTGACGACCCCAAATCCGGGTTCCATAACCTCGAGTTTGGTTCTCACTATTCAACACATTACTAACAATTAAATACATACATTTCATTTAAATATCGCGGAATAATATATATTGGTTCCCTTACAAAAAGGTTACAATACCAGGGTCTATTAACCTTAACATAAACAGTTCCTATCATAAGGAATTACAAAAAGTTTAACAACAGTAAACACAAATTTAAGCATCTAATTAGCATGCATAAACTAACTTAAGCTCTGGCCTTTCTTTTTCCCTTATCCTTCTTTGAGCAATCAGGATTATCTGAAAAATGGTTCATGATATAGCAAGAATGAGCAACTAGTTTGCTCAGCAAGTTTAGAACAATCATATAGATTTAATATATCATGAATGAATGAGAAATATCATCAATGATTCAACAATAGATATAACAATTGTGAATGAAACAGGATTCAAATTTTTAATAAAACAGAAGGTTTGAATCTTAAAATGCTGAGTGGTCTCTAAGGACCCTGAACTAACGAGGGTATAATAAAGTTTCCTTTGACCCTTTGAGTTGTTTGGTTTTCAAGGGGATCAGCCTATTCAACCCGCTGTATATGCATTACATTTAGTCACTGGCGCCCAAAGTCGGTTTCCCGACACAAAATCCCCTAATTTAGGGTTGTTCAATTCTCAGTCTTATTATAAGAAATCCGCACCCAACAATGGGTTGGATAAGTTTTTAAAAGTATTCATGTTATCGAATTTATAAACGCAATGTCTAGCTGAACAATTAGCTTTAGACATTTTTAATACAGTTCATGAATCAAGAACTAATAAGTTTCAAATGCACCAAGTGCGATTTTATAAACAATAAGGATGTGGGATAATTTTAAATAATTACACCACTTTAAGCTCTGACAATAAATACAAGTATAGAAACTTGTGCAATAATAATTGAGTAGGGTTAGAGAACTTGCCTGTCTGCTCAGCTACAATAAATGTCTAGCTTTAACTAACTTGCTTTGAAAGACCTAACATTAATAAAGTCGGTCTAATAATTAGTACGGCGTATTTGCATAACTATATGCTTAATAATGAACTTATTTACCACACATAAGTACTAACACATAATTTACATTAGTCAAAACAATATTATTAACCTTATAGACCCTTAATCATTTTAGGTTAATAATTTAATAAGTTAGAAATATTTTTCTTAAGTGTTGGACACTTATTAAACCCTTAAACAACTTATTACAATTGTTTAATTAACTCATAATTAAATTCAATTTATTTTATTAACTCAATCTCTATTTAATTACTATTTAATCTTGATTAAATAGAAATTAATTAATTAACTCTAGTTATTATTTAAAATAAATAATAACTAATTGTACTTACTTATTATTTAATTATAATTAAATAATAAATAATTATTGACTTAATTTTAACCTTCTTTAATTTAATATTAATCAACCAATAATTAACTAAGTAATTAACCTTGCTTATTATTTAATTTAAGAAAATTAAATAATAGTTTACTAATCTTAATCCTCTTTAATTATTATTTAATGTCAATTAAATAATAATTAATTATTTAATTAATTATTATTATTATTTAAGGTTAAATAATAATCAAATCATTCTTATTTATTATTTAAATTAAATAATAATTATTACTCTAATAACTTAATTTCCATTAATCGTTATTTAATGCTAATTAAATAATAATTAATTACTTAATTATCCTTATTTATTATTTAATAATATTTAAATAATAAATAATTAATTTATAAATTTTATCTCTCTTTAAGTATTATTTAATAGGCATTAAATAATAATTACTAATTTATCATCTTTATTTATTATTAACATTTAAAATAATAAATAAATAATAAATTTATTTAATTTAACCATGATTTAGCTAACTAGATTAATATTTAAATATTAAACTTAATGAAAAATATCCTCCCCATTATTATTTTTGTATTATTATTATTTTTGTTATAATTTTAAATTAATTTTCAAATATTTAAATTAATTAAAATTAACCCGAATGGCATTTCCGTAAATAAGTTGAAAACTGAACCGAGGGCAGAATGGTAATTTTGCCAAGAAAAACACGGAGGGGCAGAATCGTAATTCCGCCGAAAATTTCTTACCGCGCATGGCGCGTGTTTCAGATTTTACGGCCCAAAACGGTGCCGTTTTGGATAACCGTTGAACGGCTTCCGCGCGGAGTAAATTTCATTTCTGCAAAACGACGTCGTTTTGGCTCCGCGTTTTTTTTCCGAAAACGCTGCCGCGCATTGCGCGGCCAGCCTTTTTTTTTTTTTTTATTTCCGGCAGAATGTGAACAGTGTAATTTTTAACTAAAATTATACCTTCAATAAATCTTTAACTCTTCAATAAAAATCCAAAAAAATTACCAATCACCTTATATTAATTTATAACATGAAAAATTAATTTTTCATGATTTAATATCATTATTTTTTTCATAAAAATTTTACATCACATAAACTACCACAAATCATAACTTTTTGTGTATAACTCCATTTTGAGTAATTCAAAGTTTATTTTTCTCATGATTTAATGTTCTATAATATGAGAACATCAAACCTAAGTTTTATAAAAATATTTTTGGACATAAATTCCAAAACTTGTTTACACACTATTAAATACATATTTTAGCATATAAAATATACCAAAATACAAACCAAACATATTAAACTCAAGCATGACATAAATATTACAACTACATATTAATAACTATATTAACATGTTTATACTAACATGATGATTTATTTAATTTAAAAACAAAACTTCATTTAAAATAACCATTACCTTGATTTAATGGTTATTCTCTTTTTTCTTCCAAAATAGGTGGTGAATGAAGATGACATGCACCAGAACTCCTTCTCCTCTCTTAGTATTTTGATCTCACTATTTTCTCACTCTCAAATGCTCTCTAGCTCTCTCTTTTGTTTGAAAATAAAAGATGAGAAATGACTTTCAAAAATTACTAAATTGTAAGTATACTTACAATGGGCATAGATATAAAATCTATATCTATCAATTTTCCATAATGAGATAGCAAGGATACTTACACAAGAAAGTTAGCCATGACTTAGTTGGTGAGGATTTTGTGGGAAAAAACTTTCCCAAAAATCAAAACAAGCAACCTAATATTAAATAAATAAAAGTAAAACAAAATAAAAACAAAAACTCATTTTTGTTCTCCCTCCTTTCATGTTGCTCGGCTGATAGCCTTTGTGACGCCCCCAAATCTGGGCCCACACAGCCCAAACTTGAGTCGTCAAAAGACTACTGTAAGACCCCGAATTTATGAAATACAAAATTTAATTTTTCTTCATATATATTTTTCCTGAAACAGTAAATGGTTAAATTGACAAAATTGAAAGTTAAGGATGTTATGTGCAAATTTTATTTTGTCGGGGAATATTCGTTTGGTCGGGGAATATTCGTGCCGTACGACGGCGCCGAAATAACAAATTATTTGTGGACCCCACAACGGAATAATTGTCGGATATAGAAAACGACAGAAGTAACCTTTTTAAATATAAATAATCAACGGTGTTAACTGTTTAAATACTGGTGATAAAAGAATAGTAGTATACGGTAATTTATGGTATTTCAGTATAGCACACGGTATTCTACAGTAGCACACGGTATTGCACAGTGTCTCGTATTATTGGTCTGATAATTGACACCGTAACTGTTGCGCATCATTTCATCAATAATTGTCACTGCATAATATTTTATGTTATCAATTTAATAAGTGTTATTACACAGTATTTTGCATTATTGATTCAATAATTGTCATTACACTGTATTTCATATCATCGACTCAATAATTGTTGTTGCACTGTTTTTAAAATTATTGAACCTAATAATTGTCACAGTTGAAAATATACTGTAATTTATATTATTAAATTAATAATAATATGTAACGTGTTTCTTACATTATTGTGGTAACATTATTTTATATGTTGGACTCACAGGAAGAATAAATAAATAAATAATAAATAAAAAATAAAATAATTAATTTTACTATTTGAAATAGTAACGTGAATAGTGACGTGAATAGTGACGCGAATAGTACGTGAATAGTAAGAAACATGTGGGGCCCACATGAAATGTGAGAAATGTGAGAATTTGCTGAAGAGTTGGTGGAGGCTGCGCAGCAGCCTCTGCTGAAATTTTTTTCTGTTCACCTACCACGCATAGTAACTTCTTTTCTCCTATAAATAGCTTGCTCAGCTGAATAGAAAAATCACACATAAAACATAGAATTTTTCTATAAGAATTTTATGAGTTTTCTCTGAAAATAGTAAGGTTATTTTGAGAGTTTGAAAGCCAAAAGGAGTGCAGAAATTTTTCAAGTAAGTCTTTTATAAAAGAGTAGTAATTTTATAAATTCTTATTTTTCACGGTATTCACAAATCTTCCTTTAGAAGACTCTTCTATTAGAAGATTCATTTTTAAAAGCTTTCTTTGGAAGATTTATTTTGAAATATTATTTTAAAAACTATTCTAAAGTTATTATATTATACTACAAAAATTATGTTAAATATATATAATTTTGATAGTTCATAATATACGAGTTATCATACACTTTGAAATTTATATGTGGTAATTACTAATTTATATTATAAATATATAGGTTGATCAACCTCATTTAAAACAATATCCAGTCACGTGTTAAGGTAAGGAATATCATTCTTTTCACACTCTTAAATTTATTACGGTAAGGAATATCATTCTTTTCACACTCTTAAATTTATTACGGTAAGGAATATCATTCTTTTCACACTCTTAAATTTATTACGGTAAGGGGTATCATTCTTTTCATCATCATAAATAGATATTATTTTCTCTCTTACTTGAAGGGATTATCATTCTTTGATTCTCGAAAATAATATCGTTTCTTTCTTGTGCCATTTACTTCCATGTATTAAATTGTGGGAATAACCTTACGGCGCGGTTTACCGCCTGTTGGTGAATAACCTTTTGTATTCATTCCTTATTAATCTTTGAGAATAACCTTACGGTGCGGATTATCGCCTGTTTGGTGAATAACTCTTCGTGTTCAAATTCTATTAAATTGTGGGAATAACCTTACGGTGCGGATTACGCCTGTTTGGTGAATAACTATTCGTATTCAAATTGATGGGAATAACCTTACGGTGCGGATTATCGCCTGTTGGTGAATAACCCTTTTTATTTGTCTCGTGTGGAAATAATTTGTCTACACGAATTATCACATGACACTTTTATTCCATATTCGTAAGTGATATCATTTTCCTTTATACTCATAAGGGATACCATCTTTTTCATCTTCCATTATTCAAACTTACTATGGTAAGGGATATTAATTCCCTTCACCTTTTGTTAATCAAACCTGCTACGGTAAGGGATATTATTTTCTTCCATACACCTAAATCGAAACTTATTATGGAACTATTGCTTCTATAATTCCTGAAAATATTATATGTTCCATAATAGTTGAATTTCATTAGTTCAACTGAACCTTCCTATTTTCTGAACATTTCTATTGAACTGTAACCGTTATTCTGAACTGTGGATCTTGAATATCATTTTTAAATTTCACTCCACATCATGTTGGCAATTTGGACATTATTTGAATCTGCACAAAGTAAACTTCTGATACTTATTGTTTATCCTGTTCTTCTGTTCATCATTTGTATCACTGTTATTTGTATTAATCATCAAGAATCAAGCTGTTGTGAATATCTGTGGCCGGGGGCACAGATGTGATATAATTGTTGAACAGATGATAGGTTAAAGGCGATATACTAGGTTAAAGGCGATACATCTGTTTGGTGTCTTTTATGGCACGTGGTGAATGTTCTCTTTGGCCCGTAGTGCAAAGATGAACTGTTGGTTGGTATGATTATGACCAAAGGCTGAATCTGGTATAATCATGACCGTTGGTGCTTTATTGAATATCTTTGGCCCGTAGTGCAAAGATGAACTGTTGATTGGTATGATTATTACCAAAGGCTGAATCTGGTATAATCATGACCGTTGGTGTTATATTAAATGTCTTTGGCCCGTAGTGCAAATATGAACTGTTGATCTGCATGATTATGATCAGGAACTGTGAATTTTTATTATCATGACTAATGATATTTCAGATGATAAAAGTTGATGATATTTTTACTAAAAAGAGAAGCGAGTGGACATTATAGTCTGCATTATTCTTCTAATAGATTGCTCATTCCGCTGCTATTATTGATCTGAACGTTGTTTAAGAATTTAACTGCAGTTTTTGATATAAACCTTGTAGTCTATTGTATTCTATCAAGAACTCAACTGTTGAAGGCTAATGATAAATTATTCGTCATTATCTTAGTCATGATATTTCTTACTGGGCTATTTGAGCTCACCCTTTCTTTTCGTTCCATTGTTTTTCAACAGGAGATGAGAACGTAACGGGGTCTAGCCGGGGAATGGAGTGAGAGTGCGGGGATAGCTATCATAGTCTTCACGTGTTATAAAATAGTGTGGCAATAATAATGAAGACTTAGTTGTGTTGTATTATCCACTGTATTGTTGTAGGTTGTATTTCATTGTAATAATTTTGTTGTAGTCTTTTGACGACTCAAGTTTGGGCTGTGTGGGCCTAGATTTGGGGGCGTCACAGTTGGCATCAGAGCTTAGGGATATGGTCTTTAATGGAGATCAGGGGTAGAACTAGGAGGGGAGAGACGAATATAATCAGTCACTAGTGTGTCCCACCTAAATTAGATTTTATTATCTAATGAGTTGATTTGAATATAGGGACATGAAGTGATGAGTCAGTTTATTTGAACTAACATCTATTTTGTGACCACAGTTAAGTATGGCATCTGGAAATCAGGAGGTTAACCACGGAGTACCCGAAGTGAATGTAGAGGCCACAAACAATTCTTCTACAAACTCAGAGTTGAATAATTTGCCTAAAGCAAAAATTATTTGTATCCGATCTAAAGAAGAAGAAGGTGAAAGTTCTACCGTCGTTCTTCCAAATTCGTTCTTTAAAGGATATCCGGAACTTGCGGAAATTGTTGCCTTTAATTTGCTCGACAGTTGGAAACATATCATCACCTGGTTATGCTCGATAACAAAGGATCAGAATATATGGACGTTTCATATAAGTCTTTGGGATTTATGGTGTTCGAGCTATGATTTTCAAGATTATTTAAAAATGATGTATCTATACTTTTGGGCGTTACAATTTAGAGGAATTCAGGTTAAGTTAGTCACTATCGTGGAAACTGTAGTCTATCGAAAATACTATTTTAATGGAAATCATTGGTACGCTACTACTGATGAAGTTGAAGAATCTGAGAAACAGTTCGTTAGAGAACTATTTCGTGGTATCCCCATGGTTGAAATACGTGAAGATCCGGATGAAGTATATGGGACTCGATTTGATGATGACAGCCTTGATGATCAAGAAATCGAATGAGGTGATGACCGGTAAGCTATTCATCAATTTTCTAGAAGTCTATGTCATGTTAGATACTGGCTCTATCCACTCTTTTATCTCACCTATATGTACTCAACGTTTAAATTTGCCTATTGAAAACTTAAATCTTGTCTTATCAGTTGAAATCTCATTGGGAGAAATACCTATTACATTTACTATCTATAAATCTTGCCTAGTTCAAATCAACAACCTCACATTACCTGTTGACCTTATTTCTTTGGAGATGTATGAATTTGATGTGATTTTAGGAATTGATTGGTTGACTACCCATCATGCTAAAATTGATTATTTTCATAAGATTATTAGTTTTCATATTCCTAATCAACCTCTCATGCAAATTCAAGCAACTAAACCATTGAAATCTATAACTGTTATTTCTAGCCATAAAGTCATTCGTTTATTGAAAAACGGATGTCAAGCCTTTTTAGCTCATGTCACTGATTTGAACAAAAATACGTCAAACTTGAATGATATTCCCATTGTTAATGAGTTTCCTGACGTTTTTCCGGAGGAACTTCCTGGTTTACCCCCAAACCGTGAAATTGAATTTTGTATTGATCTTGAACCTGGTACCAAGCCCATTTCCAAAACTCCATACCGAATGGCTCCCATTGAACTTCAAGAGTTAAAAGTCCAACTACAGGAATTGTTGGATACTGGTTTCATTCGTCCGAGTGCATCACCTTGGGGTGCTCCTGTTCTATTTGTGAAGAAGAAAGACGGGAGTATGAGATTGTGCATTGACTACCGAGAATTGAACCATGTCACCATCAAAAACAGGTATCCGTTACCTCGAATTGATGACATGTTTGATCAATTACAAGGTGCTCAACATTTCTCAATGATTGATCTCCGTTCTGGATATCATCAGTTAAAGGTTAAAGCTGAGGACATTCCAAAGACTGCTTTCAGAACTCGTTATGGGCATTATGAGTTTTTAGTCATGCCTTTTGGACTAACCAATGCTCCTGCAGCTTTCATGGACATGATGAACCGAATATTCAAGGAATATTTGGATCATTTTGTGGTTGTCTTTATTGATGACATCCTCATATACTCCAAAAGTCGTGAGGATCATGAACAACACCTGAGATTGATACTCCAGAAGCTCCGTGAGAACAAATTATATGCCAAGTTGAAGAAATGTGAGTTCTGGCTTGAGGAGGTCACGTTTCTTGGGCATGTGATTTCTAGTCAAGGAATATCAGTCGATCCTGCGAAGATTGAAACGGTACTAAATTGGGAACAACCCAAGACAGTAACCGAAGTCCGAAGTTTTCTGGGCCTAGCTGGTTATTATCGGAGATTCGTAGAAGGATTTTCTCGAATCGCCACTCCATTAACTCAGCTTACTCGGAAAAGCACAAAATTCATATGGAGCGAGCAATGCGAGAAAAGTTTTCAAGAGCTTAAGAGGAGACTTGTTTCAGCTCCTGTTCTGACCATTCCATCAGGATCGGGAGAATTTGTCATATACAGCGATGCTTCAGGCAAAGGTCTAGGCTGTGTCCTTATGCAACATGGAAAGGTTATAGCCTATGTCTCTCGACAACTCAAAGATTATGAGAAAAATTACCCTACTCATGATCTAGAGTTGGCAGCAGTCGTTTTCGCGTTGAAGATCTGGAGACACTACTTGTACGGAGAGAAAGTGGATATCTATACGGATCATAAAAGTCTCAAGTATTTCTTCACCCAGAAGGAACTCAACATGCGACAACGACGTTGGCTTGAGCTGTTGAAGGATTATGATCACACAATCCAGTATCACCCGGGAAAGGCGAACGTTGTAGCTGACGCTTTGAGCAGAAAATCTTATGCGAGTACAAGTGCACTGCTGACAACACAAAAGTGTATTTTGTACGACTTGCAAAAGATGGAGATAGAGCTAAAGACATCAGGGACCCACTCGAAGATTGTTCACGTGCGAGTAGAACCAGCTTTAATGGATAAAATTAAAGATGCTCAAGCTACCGATCCGGAACTGATGAACGTGATGAAGAAAGTACAAGAAGGTGTCATCCCCGAAGCAAGAATCGACGAGACAGGAATACTTCGAGTTAACTCTCGACTCTGTGTTCCTAACGATCCTGAATTAAAGCATAAAATCATGATGGAGGCACACAACACGCCGTTTGCAATCCACCCAGGAGGTACCAAGATGTATCGAGATCTTCGACATACATTTTGGTGGAATAATATGAAAAGGGAGATTGCAGAATTTATCTCAAGGTGCCTAACTTGTCAACGTGTCAAGGCAGAGCATCAAGTACCTAAGGGTCCATTACAACCACTTGAGGTTCCCGAATGGAAGTGGGAACACATCAATATGGACTTCGTGACGGGTCTTCCAAAAGTTTCTCAAGGCTTAGATGCAATTTGGGTGATCGTAGATAGATTGACCAAATCTGCTCATTTCTTGCCTATACGAGAAAACTTTTCACTTGAACGTCTTGCCGGTATGTATATAAATGAGATCGTGAGATTGCATGGCATGCCAGTTTCCATAGTTTCTGATCGAGATCCTAGATTCACTTCACGCTTTTGGATCAGTCTACAAAAAGCTATGAGCACTGAACTACGTTTTAGTTCTGCATACCATCCTCAGACGGACGGACAATCAGAAAGGAGGATCCAGACCCTCGAAGATCTTTTAAGACTTTGCGTACTAGATTTCAAAGGAAGTTGGGATAAGTACTTGCCATTGGTGGAATTTTCCTACAACAACAGTTACCAAGCAAGTATAAGTATGACTCCATTCGAGGCTTTATATGGACGCAAATGTCGCTCTTCAGTATGTTGGAATGAGGTAGGAGAAGCAAAACTGTTGGGACCCGAGTTGGTACGCTTGACGACCGAAAAGATCCAAATGATCCGACAACGAATACAGACAGCACAAGAACGACAAAAGAGTTATGCCGATCTTCATCGGAGAGATGAGAGATTCAACGTCGGAGATCATGTATTCTTACGTGTTTCTCCATGGAAAGGGGTTACGAGATTCGGAAAGAAAGGAAAACTCAACCCTCGATTTATTGGCCCATTTGAAATCCTCGATCGGGTGGGAACTGTAGCTTACAGACTAGCCTTACCACAAAGTATGTCTCGCATCCATAACGTTTTTCACATATCTATGTTACGTAAATATGTGAAGGACCCAAACCACGTCATTGAGTTAGAACCAGACGTTATAGCAGAAGATTTAACGTATGAGGAAGTACCTGTTAAGATCCTAGATAAGAAGGAGCAGATCTTACGCTCAAAGGTTATACCTCAAGTTAAGGTTTTATGGAGGAACCAAGATATTGAGGAAATGACCTGGGAGCTAGAATCTGAGATGAAGTCTAGGTATCCATACCTCTTCGAAATGCCAGGTACGTCAATTTCGGGGACGAAATTTCATAAGGAGGGGAGGTTGTAAGACCCCGAATTTATGAAATACAAAATTTAATTTTTCTTCATATATATTTTTCCTGAAACAGTAAATGGTTAAATTGACAAAATTGAAAGTTAAGGATGTTATGTGCAAATTTTATTTTGTCGGGGAATATTCGTTTGGTCGGGGAATATTCGTGCCGTACGACGACGCCGAAATAACAAATTATTTGTGGACCCCACAACGGAATAATTGTCGGATATAGAAAACGACAGAAGTAACCTTTTTAAATATAAATAGTCAACGGTGTTAACTGTTTAAATACTGGTGATAAAAGAATAGTAGTATACGGTAATTTATGGTATTTCAGTATAGCACACGGTATTCTACAGTAGCACACGGTATTGCACAGTGTCTCGTATTATTGGTCTGATAATTGACACCGTAACTGTTGCGCATCATTTCATCAATAATTGTCACTGCATAATATTTTATGTTATCAATTTAATAAGTGTTATTACACAGTATTTTGCATTATTGATTCAATAATTGTCATTACACTGTATTTCATATCATCGACTCAATAATTGTTGTTGCACTGTTTTTAAAATTATTGAACCTAATAATTGTCACAGTTGAAAATATACTGTAATTTATATTATTAAATTAATAATAATATGTAACGTGTTTCTTACATTATTGTGGTAACATTATTTTATATGTTGGACTCACAGGAAGAATAAATAAATAAATAATAAATAAAAAATAAAATAATTAATTTTACTATTTGAAATAGTAACGTGAATAGTGACGTGAATAGTGACGCGAATAGTACGTGAATAGTAAGAAACATGTGGGGCCCACATGAAATGTGAGAAATGTGAGAATTTGCTGAAGAGTTGGTGGAGGCTGCGCAGCAGCCTCTGCTGAAATTTTTTTCTGTTCACCTACCACGCATAGTAACTTCTTTTCTCCTATAAATAGCTTGCTCAGCTGAATAGAAAAATCACACATAAAACATAGAATTTTTCTATAAGAATTTTATGAGTTTTCTCTGAAAATAGTAAGGTTATTTTGAGAGTTTGAAAGCCAAAAGGAGTGCAGAAATTTTTCAAGTAAGTCTTTTATAAAAGAGTAGTAATTTTATAAATTCTTATTTTTCACGGTATTCACAAATCTTCCTTTAGAAGACTCTTCTATTAGAAGATTCATTTTTAAAAGCTTTCTTTGGAAGATTTATTTTGAAATATTATTTTAAAAACTATTCTAAAGTTATTATATTATACTACAAAAATTATGTTAAATATATATAATTTTGATAGTTCATAATATACGAGTTATCATACACTTTGAAATTTATATGTGGTAATTACTAATTTATATTATAAATATATAGGTTGATCAACCTCATTTAAAACAATATCCAGTCACGTGTTAAGGTAAGGAATATCATTCTTTTCACACTCTTAAATTTATTACGGTAAGGAATATCATTCTTTTCACACTCTTAAATTTATTACGGTAAGGAATATCATTCTTTTCACACTCTTAAATTTATTACGGTAAGGGGTATCATTCTTTTCATCATCATAAATAGATATTATTTTCTCTCTTACTTGAAGGGATTATCATTCTTTGATTCTCGAAAATAATATCGTTTCTTTCTTGTGCCATTTACTTCCATGTATTAAATTGTGGGAATAACCTTACGGCGCGGTTTACCGCCTGTTGGTGAATAACCTTTTGTATTCATTCCTTATTAATCTTTGAGAATAACCTTACGGTGCGGATTATCGCCTGTTTGGTGAATAACTCTTCGTGTTCAAATTCTATTAAATTGTGGGAATAACCTTACGGTGCGGATTACGCCTGTTTGGTGAATAACTATTCGTATTCAAATTGATGGGAATAACCTTACGGTGCGGATTATCGCCTGTTGGTGAATAACCCTTTTTATTTGTCTCGTGTGGAAATAATTTGTCTACACGAATTATCACATGACACTTTTATTCCATATTCGTAAGTGATATCATTTTCCTTTATACTCATAAGGGATACCATCTTTTTCATCTTCCATTATTCAAACTTACTATGGTAAGGGATATTAATTCCCTTCACCTTTTGTTAATCAAACCTGCTACGGTAAGGGATATTATTTTCTTCCATACACCTAAATCGAAACTTATTATGGAACTATTGCTTCTATAATTCCTGAAAATATTATATGTTCCATAATAGTTGAATTTCATTAGTTCAACTGAACCTTCCTATTTTCTGAACATTTCTATTGAACTGTAACCGTTATTCTGAACTGTGGATCTTGAATATCATTTTTAAATTTCACTCCACATCATGTTGGCAATTTGGACATTATTTGAATCTGCACAAAGTAAACTTCTGATACTTATTGTTTATCCTGTTCTTCTGTTCATCATTTGTATCACTGTTATTTGTATTAATCATCAAGAATCAAGCTGTTGTGAATATCTGTGGCCGGGGGCACAGATGTGATATAATTGTTGAACAGATGATAGGTTAAAGGCGATATACTAGGTTAAAGGCGATACATCTGTTTGGTGTCTTTTATGGCACGTGGTGAATGTTCTCTTTGGCCCGTAGTGCAAAGATGAACTGTTGGTTGGTATGATTATGACCAAAGGCTGAATCTGGTATAATCATGACCGTTGGTGCTTTATTGAATATCTTTGGCCCGTAGTGCAAAGATGAACTGTTGATTGGTATGATTATTACCAAAGGCTGAATCTGGTATAATCATGACCGTTGGTGTTATATTAAATGTCTTTGGCCCGTAGTGCAAATATGAACTGTTGATCTGCATGATTATGATCAGGAACTGTGAATTTTTATTATCATGACTAATGATATTTCAGATGATAAAAGTTGATGATATTTTTACTAAAAAGAGAAGCGAGTGGACATTATAGTCTGCATTATTCTTCTAATAGATTGCTCATTCCGCTGCTATTATTGATCTGAACGTTGTTTAAGAATTTAACTGCAGTTTTTGATATAAACCTTGTAGTCTATTGTATTCTATCAAGAACTCAACTGTTGAAGGCTAATGATAAATTATTCGTCATTATCTTAGTCATGATATTTCTTACTGGGCTATTTGAGCTCACCCTTTCTTTTCGTTCCATTGTTTTTCAACAGGAGATGAGAACGTAACGGGGTCTAGCCGGGGAATGGAGTGAGAGTGCGGGGATAGCTATCATAGTCTTCACGTGTTATAAAATAGTGTGGCAATAATAATGAAGACTTAGTTGTGTTGTATTATCCACTGTATTGTTGTACGTTGTATTTCATTGTAATAATTTTGTTGTAGTCTTTTGATGACTCAAGTTTGGGCTGTGTGGGCCTAGATTTGGGGGCGTCACAACTACAACAAAATTATTACAACAAAGCACAACGTACAACAATACAGTGTATAATAATACACAACTAAGTCTTCACTATTATTGCCACACTATTTTACAAAACGTGAAGACTATGATAACTATTCCTCGGACCCTCACTCCATTCCCCGGCTAGACCCTGTTATGTTTTCATCTCCTGTTGAAAAACAATGGAACAAAAGAAAGGGTGAGCTCAAATAGCCCAGTAAAGAATATCATGACTAAGATAATGACGAATAAATTATCATTAGTCTTCAACAGTTGAGTTCTTGATAGAATACAATAGACTACAAGGTTTATATCAAAAACTGCAGTTAAATTCTTAAACAACGTTCAGATCAATAATAGCAGCGGAATGAGTAATCTATTAGAAGAATAATGCAGACTATAATGTCCACTCGGTTCTCTTTTTAGGAAAAACATCATCAACTTTTATCATCTGAAATATCATTAGTCAAGATAATACAAATTCACAGTTCCTTATCATAATCATGCACATCAACAGTTCATCTTTGTACTACGGGCCAAAGATATTCAATATAGCACCAACGGTCATGATTATACCAGATTCAGCCTTTGGTCATAATCATACCAAACAACAGTTCATCTTTGCACTACGGGCCAAAGAGAACATTCACCACGTGCCATAAAAGACACCGAACAGATGTATCGCCTTTAACCTATTATATCGCCTTTAACCTATCATCTGTTCAACAAATATATCACATCTGTGCCCCCGGCCACAGATATTCACAACAACTTGATTTTTAGATGATTAGAATGATATAAATGATGAACAGAAGAAATAGGATAACAATAAGTATCGGAAGTTTACTTTGTACAGATTCAAATAATGTCCAAATTGTCAACATGATGTGGAGTGAAATTCAAGATCCACAGTTTAGAATAACGGTTACAATTCAATAGAAAGGTTCACGTAAATAGGAAGGTTCAGTTGAAATAATGAAGTTCAACTATTATGGAACATATAATATTTTCAGGAATTATAGAAGCAATAGTTCCATAATAAATTTTGATTTAGGAGTATAAAAGAAAATAATATCCCTTACCGTAGCAGGTTTGATTAACAAAAGGTGAAGGAAATTAATACAAAGGGTTATTCACCAACAGGCGGCAATCCGCTCCGTAAGGTTATTCCCACAATTTAATAGAATTTGAGTACAAAGAGTTATTCACCAAACAGGCGGCAATCCGCTCCGTAAGGTTATTCTCAGAGATTAATAATGAATGAATACGAAAGGTTATTCACCAACAGGCGGCAATCCGCTCCGTAAGGTTATTCCCACAATTTAATACATGGAAATAAAAGGCACGTCTTATGAGTAAGGAAGAAACAATATTATTATCGAGAATCAAATAATGATAATCCCTTACCATAGTATGTTTGAATAATGGAAGATGAAAAAGATGGTATCCCTTACGAGTAGTAATTTTAAGAGTATGAAAGAAAATGACATCCCTTACCATAGTATGTTTGAATAATGGAAGATGAAAAAGATGGTATCCCTTACCTCAACACGTGACTGGATATTGATTTAAATGAGGTTGATTAACTTGAACAGTACACGTATACTTATAGATCTTCACAAATACTCAAGATGACTTAAGCACACTTAGAGAGAACTTTCACAAGAAGTATTTAGAGAGAGAAAGAAAGAACAAGTAAGGAAGTTTATGAAAAATCCTTAAGTTAAGGCTTCTATTTATAGCCAAAAATCTTATCATTCATTTAATCTAAACCATTCATTTAAAGATATCTTTTAATCTACACCATCCATTTCAAATATTATATTATCTTTAATCTACACCATTCATTTCATATCACCTAATAATCACCTAACTTTATATTATAAACAAATCAATTTAATTATTCAACAATAATTCACACTTTAATCTACACCATTCATTTCATATCACCTAATAATCACCTAACTTTATATTATAAACAAATCAATTCAATTATTCAACAATAATTCACACTTTAATCTACACCATTCATTTCATATCACCTAATAATCACCTAACTTTATATTATAAACAAATAACTTTATCAATTCAATTATTATGACTAATTGTTATAAATACAGTATAGTTAGCTCTTAGATATCAAGTCAATAAATTAATGAAATACAACTGTTTAAATAACATCATAATAGAGATAACAATAATGTAAAATAAAGCATACGTTACTGTGTAATGACAATTATTGATTCAATAATGTGAATTACTGTGCATATGTTACTGTGACAATTATTAGGTTCAATAATTTTAAAAACAGTGCAACAACAATTATTGACTCAATGATATAAAATACAGTGTAATGACAATTATTAAATCAATAATGCAAAATAATGTGTAACAACAATTATTGAATTGATAATATAAAATATTATGCAGTGACAATTATCGATGAAATGATGCGTAACAGTTACGGTGTCAATTATCAGACCAAAAATATGAGACACTATGCAATACCGTGTGTTACTGTAGAGTACCGAGTGCTACAGAAAATACCAATAACTACCGTATGCTACTATTCTTTTATCACCGGTATTTTAACAGTTCCGTTGACTATTTTTATTTAAAAAGGTTATTTCTGTCGTTTTCTATATCCGACAAATATTCCGTTGTGGGGTCCACCAATAATTTGTTATTTCGGCGCCGTCGGACCAAACGAATATTCCCCGACCAAACGAATATTCCCCGACAAAGCGAATATTGTCCGACAAAATAAAATTTGCACATAACATCCTTAACTTTTAACTTTATCGATTTAACCACTTACTGTTTAAAAAATATCTATATGAAGAAAAATTAAATTTTGTATTTCATAAAATTCGGGGTCTTACAACCTCCCCTCCTTATGAAATTTCGTCCCCGAAATTGACGTACCTGACATATCGAAGAGGTAAGGATACTTAGATTTCATCTCAGATTCTAGCTCCCAGGTCATTTCCTCAGTATCTTGGTTCCTCCATAAAACCTTAACTTGAGGTATAACCTTTGAGCGTAGGATCTGCTCCTTCTTATCCAGGATCTTAACAGGTACTTCCTCGTATGTTAAATCCTCTGCTATAACGTCTGGTTCTAACTCAATGACGTGGTTTGGGTCCTTCACATATTTACGTAACATAGATATGTGAAAAACGTTATGGATGCGAGACATACTTGGTGGTAGGGCTAGTCTGTAGGCTACGGTTCCTATTCGATCGAGGATTTCAAATGGGCCAATAAATCGAGGGTTGAGCTTTCCTCTCTTTCCGAATCTCGTAACCCCTTTCCATGGAGAAACACGTAAGAATACATGATCTCCGACGTTGAAACTTTCGTCTCTCCGATGAAGATCAGCATAACTCTTTTGTCGTTCTTGTGCGGTCTGTATTCGTTGTCGGATCATTTGGATCTTTTCGGTCGTCAAGCGTACCAACTCGGGTCCCAACAATTTTGCTTCTCCTACCTCATTCCAACATATTGGAGAGCGACACTTCCTTCCATACAATGCCTCGAATGGAGCCATGCCTATGCTTGCTTGGTAACTGTTGTTGTAAGAAAATTCCACCAACGGCAAGTACTTATCCCAACTTCCTTTGAAGTCTAATACATAAAGTCTCAAAAGATCTTCGAGGGTCTGGATCGTCCTTTCCGATTGTCCGTCCGTTTGAGGATGGTATGCAGAACTAAAACGTAGTTCAGTGCCCATAGCTTTTTGTAGACTGATCCAAAAGCGTGAAGTGAATCTAGGATCTCGATCAGAAACTATGGAAACTAGCATGCCATGCAATCTCACGATCTCATTTATGTACATACCGGCAAGACGTTCAAGTGAAAAGTTTTCTCGTATAGGCAAGAAATGAGCAGATTTTGTCAATCTATCTACGATCACCCAAATTGCATCTAAGCCTTGAGAAACTTTTGGAATACCCGTCACGAAGTCCATATTGATGTGTTCCCACTTCCATTCGGGAACTTCAAGTGATTGTAATGGACCTTTAGGAACTTGATGTTCTGCCTTGACACGTTGACAAGTTAGGCACCTTGAGATAAACTCCGCAATCTCTCTTTTCATATTGTTCCACCAAAATGTATGTCGAAGATCTCGATACATCTTGGTACCTCCTGGGTGGATTGCGAACGGCGTGTTGTGTGCCTCCATCATGATTTTATGCTTTAATTCAGGATCGTTAGGAACACAGAGTCGAGAGTTGACTCGAAGTATTCCTTTCTCGTCGATTCTTGCTTCGGGAATGACACCTTCTTGTACTTTCTTTATCATGTTTATCAGTTCCGGATCGGTAGCTTGAGCAGCTTTAATTTTATCGATTAAAGTTGGTTCTACTCGCACGTGAGCAATCTTCGAGTGGGTCCCTGGTGTCTTTAGCTCTATCTCCATCTTTTGCAAGTCGTACAAAATACACTTTTGTGTTGTCAGCAGTGCACTTGTACTTGCATAAGATTTTCTGCTCAAAGCGTCAGCTACAACGTTCGCCTTTCCCGGGTGATACTGGATTGTGTGGTCATAATCCTTTAACAGCTCAAGCCAACGTCGTTGTCGCATGTTGAGTTCCTTCTGGGTGAAGAAATACTTGAGACTTTTATGATCCGTATAGATATCCACTTTTTCTCCGTACAAGTAGTGTCTCCAGATCTTCAACGCGAAAACGACTGCTGCCAACTCTAGATCATGAGTAGGATAATTTTTCTCATAATCTTTGAGTTGTCGAGAGGCGTAGGCTATAACCTTTCCATGTTGCATAAGGACACAGCCTAGACCTTTGCCAGAAGCATCGCTGTAGATAACAAATTCTCCTGATCCTGATGGTATGGTCAGAACTGGAGCTGAAACTAGTCTCTTCTTGAGTTCTTGGAAACTTTTCTCGCATTCCTCACTCCATATGAATTTTGTGCTTTTCCGAGTAAGCTGCGTTAATGGAGTGGCGATTCGAGAAAATCCTTCTACGAATCTCCGATAATAACCAGCTAGACCCAGAAAACTTCGGACTTCGGTTACTGTTTTGGGTTGTTCCCAATTTAGTACCGTTTCAATCTTCGCAGGATCGACTGATATTCCTTGACTAGAAATCACATGCCCAAGAAACGCGACCTCCTCAAGCCAGAACTCACATTTCTTCAACTTGGCATATAATTTGTTTTCACGGAGCTTTTGTAGTATCAATCTCAGGTGTTGTTCATGATCCTCGCGACTCTTGAAGTATATGAGGATGTCATCAATAAAGACAACCACAAAATGATCCAAATGTTCCTTGAATATCCGGTTCATCATGTCCATGAAAGCTGCAGGAGCATTAGTTAGTCCAAAAGGCATGACTAAGAACTCATAATGCCCATAACGAGTTCTGAAAGCAGTCTTTGGAATGTCCTCAGCTTTAACCTTTAACTGATGATATCCAGAACGGAGATCAATCTTTGAGAAATGTTGAGCGCCTTGCAATTGATCAAACATGTCATCAATCCGAGGTAACGGGTACCTGTTCTTGATGGTGACATGGTTCAATTCTCGGTAGTCAATGCACAATCTCATACTCCCGTCTTTCTTCTTCACAAATAGAACAGGAGCACCCCAAGGTGATGCACTCGGACGAATGAAACCGGTATCCAACAATTCCTGTAGTTGGACTTTTAACTCTTGAAGTTCAATGGGAGCCATTCGGTAGGGAGCTTTGGAAATGGGCTTGGTACCGGGTTCAAGATCAATATAAGAATCAATTTCACGGTTTGGGGGTAAGCCAGGAAGTTCTTCAGGAAAAACGTCAGGAAACTCATTAACAATGGGAATATCATTCAAGTTTGATGTATTTTTGTTCAAATCAGTGACATGAGCTAAAAAGGCTTGACATCCGTTTTTCAATAAACGAATGGCTTTATGGCTAGAAATAACAGTTATAGATTTCAATGGTTTAGTTGCTTGAATTTGCATGACAGGTTGATTAGGAATATGAAAACTAATAATCTTATGAAAACAATCAATTTTAGCATGATGGGTAGTCAACCAATCAATTCCTAAAATCACATCAAATTCACGCATCTCCAAAGAAATAAGGTCAACAGGTAATGTGAGGTTGTTGATTTGAACTAGGCAAGATTTATAGATAGTAAATGTAATAGGTATTTCTCCCAATGAGGTTTCAACTGATAAGACAAGATTTAAGTTTTTAATAGACAAATTTAAACGTTGAGTACATATAGGTGAGATAAAAGAGTGGATAGAGCCAGTATCTAATATGGCATAGACTTCACAAGAATTTATGAATAGCTTACCGGTTATCACCTCATTCGGTTTCTTGACTGTTATAGTCAAATCGAATCCCGAATACTTCATTCGGATCTTCACGTATTTCAACCATGGGAATACCACTGAATAATTTTCTAGCAAACTGTTTCTCGGGTTCATCAACTTCATCAGTAGTAAGGTACCAATGATTTCCATTAAAATAGTATTTTCGATAGACTGCAGTTTCCACGATAGTGACTAACTTAACCTGAATTCCTCTAAATTGTAACGCCCAAAAGTATAGAAACATCATTTTTAAATAATCTTGAAAATTATAGCTGGAACACCATAAATCCCAAAGACTAATATGAAAAGTCCATATATTCTGATCCTTTGTTATAGAGCATAACCAGGTGATATCACTCTCCCAATTAGTGAGTAAATTAAAGGCAATAATTTCCGCAAGTTCGTTACTTCCTTTAATTGCTTCTAAGAATGGATCTGGAACGACTGTAGCAGAGCTTTCACCTTCATCCTTACTGGATAGAACACACATAATTTTTGCCTTAGGCAAATGATTCAACTCTGAGTTTGTAAGAAGATTATTCGTCGCCTCTTGTTTTGCAGCTACATTTGTTTCGGTAATTTCATAGTTAACCTCTTGATTTTCAGATGCCATACCTAACTGTGGTCACAAAATAAATGTTAGTTCAAATAAACTGACTCATCACTTCATGTTCCTATATTCAAATCGACTCATTAGATAATAAAATCTATTTTAGGTAGGACACACTAGTGACTGATTCTATTCGTCTCTCCCCTCCTAGTTCTAACCCCAGATCTCCATTAAAGACCATATCCCTAAGCTCTGATGCCAACTGTGACGCCCCCAAATCTGGGCCCACACAGCCCAAACTTGAGTCGTCAAAAGACTACAACAAAATTATTACAACAAAGCACAACGTACAACAATACAGTGTATAATAATATACAACTAAGTCTTCACTATTATTGCCACACTATTTTACAAAACGTGAAGACTATGATAACTATTCCTCGGACCCTCACTCCATTCCCCGGCTAGACCCTGTTATGTTTTCATCTCCTGTTGAAAAACAATGGAACAAAAGAAAGGGTGAGCTCAAATAGCCCAGTAAAGAATATCATTACTAAGATAATGACGAATAAATTATCATTAGTCTTCAACAGTTGAGTTCTTGATAGAATACAATAGACTACAAGGTTTATATCAAAAACTGCAGTTAAATTCTTAAACAACGTTCAGATCAATAATAGCAGCGGAATGAGTAATCTATTAGAAGAATAATGCAGACTATAATGTCCACTCGGTTCTCTTTTTAGGAAAAACATCATCAACTTTTATCATCTGAAATATCATTAGTCAAGATAATACAAATTCACAGTTCCTTATCATAATCATGCACATCAACAGTTCATCTTTGTACTACGGGCCAAAGATATTCAATATAGCACCAACGGTCATGATTATACCAGATTCAGCCTTTGGTCATAATCATACCAAACAACAGTTCATCTTTGCACTACGGGCCAAAGAGAACATTCACCACGTGCCATAAAAGACACCGAACAGATGTATCGCCTTTAACCTATTATATCGCCTTTAACCTATCATCTGTTCAACAAATATATCACATCTGTGCCCCCGGCCACAGATATTCACAACAGCTTGATTTTTAGATGATTAGAATGATATAAATGATGAACAGAAGAAATAGGATAACAATAAGTATCGGAAGTTTACTTTGTACAGATTCAAATAATGTCCAAATTGTCAACATGATGTGGAGTGAAATTCAAGATCCACAGTTCAGAATAACGGTTACAATTCAATAGAAAGATTCACGTAAATAGGAAGGTTCAGTTGAAATAATGAAGTTCAACTATTATGGAACATATAATATTTTCAGGAATTATAGAAGCAATAGTTCCATAATAAATTTTGATTTAGGAGTATAAAAGAAAATAATATCCCTTACCGTAGCAGGTTTGATTAACAAAAGGTGAAGGAAATTAATACAAAGGGTTATTCACCAACAGGCGGCAATCCGCTCCGTAAGGTTATTCCCACAATTTAATAGAATTTGAGTACAAAGAGTTATTCACCAAACAGGCGGCAATCCGCTCCGTAAGGTTATTCTCAGAGATTAATAATGAATGAATACGAAAGGTTATTCACCAACAGGCGGCAATCCGCTCCGTAAGGTTATTCCCACAATTTAATACATGGAAATAAAAGGCACGTCTTATGAGTAAGGAAGAAACAATATTATTATCGAGAATCAAATAATGATAATCCCTTACCATAGTATGTTTGAATAATGGAAGATGAAAAAGATGGTATCCCTTACCTCAACACGTGACTGGATATTGATTTAAATGAGGTTGATTAACTTGAACAGTACACGTATACTTATAGATCTTCACAAATACTCAAGATGACTTAAGCACACTTAGAGAGAACTTTCACAAGAAGTATTTAGAGAGAGAAAGAAAGAACAAGTAAGGAAGTTTATGAAAAATCCTTAAGTTAAGGCTTCTATTTATAGCCAAAAATCTTATCATTCATTTAATCTAAACCATTCATTTAAAGATATCTTTTAATCTACACCATCCATTTCAAATATTATATTATCTTTAATCTACACCATTCATTTCATATCACCTAATAATCACCTAACTTTATATTATAAACAAATCAATTTAATTATTCAACAATAATTCACACTTTAATCTACACCATTCATTTCATATCACCTAATAATCACCTAACTTTATATTATAAACAAATCAATTCAATTATTCAACAATAATTCACACTTTAATCTACACCATTCATTTCATATCACCTAATAATCACCTAACTTTATATTATAAACAAATAACTTTATCAATTCAATTATTATGACTAATTGTTATAAATACAGTATAGTTAGCTCTTAGATATCAAGTCAATAAATTAATGAAATACAACTGTTTAAATAACATCATAATAGAGATAACAATAATGTAAAATAAAGCATACGTTACTGTGTAATGACAATTATTGATTCAATAATGTGAATTACTGTGCATATGTTACTGTGACAATTATTAGGTTCAATAATTTTAAAAACAGTGCAACAACAATTATTGACTCAATGATATAAAATACAGTGTAATGACAATTATTAAATCAATAATGCAAAATAATGTGTAACAACAATTATTGAATTGATAATATAAAATATTATGCAGTGACAATTATCGATGAAATGATGCGTAACAGTTACGGTGTCAATTATCAGACCAAAAATATGAGACACTATGCAATACCGTGTGTTACTGTAGAGTACCGAGTGCTACAGAAAATACCAATAACTACCGTATGCTACTATTCTTTTATCACCGGTATTTTAACAGTTCCGTTGACTATTTTTATTTAAAAAGGTTATTTCTGTCGTTTTCTATATCCGACAAATATTCCGTTGTGGGGTCCACCAATAATTTGTTATTTCGGCGCCGTCGGACCAAACGAATATTCCCCGACCAAACGAATATTCCCCGACAAAGCGAATATTGTCCGACAAAATAAAATTTGCACATAACATCCTTAACTTTTAACTTTATCGATTTAACCACTTACTGTTTAAAAAATATCTATATGAAGAAAAATTAAATTTTGTATTTCATAAAATTCGGGGTCTTACAGCCTTTTCATTGTCCCAAAATTATTGACACGTTGCTTACTTTTTAATAAGTATTAGTTAATTTAAGTATTTTTCAAGTTGGCCAATCATTGGGCTTTAATTTAAAATACTAATTGGGATTCTATTAAATTGTTTGGGCTACTAAATTGTCAAATTTTATTATTCTCCACTTGGGCTACTAATTGACCCATGTTGGGCTAATTTAATAATTTATACATTAATTATTCAATCCATGATTAAATAAATAAATAGGTTGAATAAATAATTAAATATTTTAACCCATAAGTATTAAATTACTAAATGGACTAATAAATATTATTATTAATATTTCACATTATTTACATTAATTAATAATCATATTAATTAATTTATTATATTTAATTCACTCATTATATTCAATTTAATTGAATATTTAATTAATAGAAAACTTATCAATTATTTTGATATTAAAACTTTAGGGTTTGTTCACTAATTTAATAACATATTAGTGACCCCCTTTAATTAATTTTAGTAATTAATTACATAATTATTTAATCACATAATTAATTAATCACATAAAAAGATTTAAATAATCTCGTAAAACTAACTCGTTGGAAATTAAATTAATAATTTAATTAATAAAGACGTGGAAATTCTAGGACATTACATTCTCCTCTCCTTATAAAAATTCCGTCCTCGGAATTGTAAAAATAAGGTTACTCAAATAAAAACGGGTAATTTGCCCTCATTTCCTCTTCTAATTCCCACGTAGCTTCTTCAATGGCGTGATTCCTCCAAAGTACTTTGACAGAATGAATTATCTTATTTCTCAGTTTATGTTCCTTCCTATCGAGTATCTGAACAGGAACTTCTTCATATGATAAGTCATTCCCGACTTGAATTGGTTCATAGGAGATAACGTGTTTGTAGTCTGGTTTGTATGGCCGCAATACTGACACGTGAAACACATTGTGAATATGTTCCAATTCAGGAGGTAAAGCTACCTCGTATGCCACTTCACCCACTCTCCTCAATATTTCGAACGGTCCTATGAACCTTGGACTCAGTTTCCCCTTCTTTCCAAATCTGATCTTTCCTTTCCAGGGAGATACCTTAATGAACACAAAACTCCCCACTTCGAAGTCTCGTTTCTGTCGATGTAAATCGGCGTATTTCTTTTGACGGTCTTGAGCTGCTACTAGCCGAGCTCTTATTACCTTGATAATTTCTACCGTCTGTTGAACCAATTCTGGCCCCAACAGTCGGCGTTCTCCTACCTCATCCCAACATAGAGGTGTTCTGTATTTTCTACCATATAAAGCTTCGTAAGGCGGCATACCTATGCTCGCATGATAACTGTTGTTGTATGCAAACTCAACTAGTGGTAGATGGATTTCCCAACTGCCCTTGAAATCCATCACGCAGGCCCTGAGCATATCTTCCAATGTCTGAATTGTTCTCTCACTTTGCCCATCGGTCTGCGGATGATACGCTGTACTCATTCTCAACTGTGTCCCCAATCTCTCCTGAAGACTTCTCCAAAATTTTGACGTGAAGCGCGGATCTCTGTCTGATACAATCGATACCGGCACCCCATGTCTTGAAATTATCTCTTTGATGTACAATTTGGCCAACTGATCCAAACTGAACCTAATCTTGATCGACAAAAAGTGCGCTGACTTTGTTAGTCGATCCACAATCACCCAAATTGCGTCATATCCCTTCTGTGTTGCTGGAAGTCCTACCACAAAATCCATTGTGATATGCTCCCATTTCCACTCAGGAATTTCTAACGGCTGTAACAATCCACTTGGTCTCTGATGTTCGGCCTTTACCCTTTGACAAGTTAGGCATCGGCTGACACATTCTGCAACCTCCCTCTTTAAATTCGGCCACCAAAAATGTTGACGTAGATCTTGATACATCTTCGTACTCCCCGGATGTATCGAGTATCTCGTACTGTGGGTCTCTTGCAAAATTTGCTCTCATAATTCAGGCACTAGCGGTACCCAAACACGATTTTCAAATCTCAGCAATCCCATGCTATCAATTTTAAACTTGACCTCTTCTTCATCGGTCATCCTCTTCCGGATTCTGTCACATTCCTCATCTTTGTCTTGAGCCTCTTTCACCTTATCTAACAAGGTTGGGCTCGCCTCGACTTCTATTGACTCGTTTGAATTTCTCACCTCCAACTCCATTCGAGCCATTTCTTGAACCAATTGTTCTTGATCTGTCAATATGAACAATTTCTCCCTGCTCTTTCTACTCAGAGCATCCGCTACTACGTTGGCCTTGCCGGGATGATATAGAATTTCACAATCATAATCTTTGAGCAATTCCAACCATCTCCGTTGCCTCATATTCAGCTCCTTCTGTGTGAAGATATACTTCAGACTCTTATGGTCAGTGAATATCTCACATTTTTCTCCGTACAGATAATGTCTCCAAATTTTAAGGGCAAACACTACCGCTGCCAGCTCCAAGTCGTGGGTAGGATATCCCTTCTCATAATCTTTTAATTGTCTGGACGCATACGCAACGACTTTGCCGTTTTGCATAAGCACACAGCCAAGCCCCTTGTGCGATGCATCACTGTAGACCGTAAAACCTCCTGTATCGTCTGGTAAGGTCAATACAGGTGCTTCACTAAGTCTTTTCTTTAACTCCTGAAAACTTTCCTCACACTTCTCTGTCCACACGTATTTTACCGTCTTTCTTGTTAAGTTGGTCAACGGTGTTGCTATCTTTGAGAAGTCTTGAATGAACCTCCGATAGTAACCCGCTAACCCTAAGAAACTTCTTACTTCTGTCGGCGTCCTTGGTTGTTCCCAATTCATTACCGATTCAACCTTCGCCGGATCAACCGAAACTCCCTCCTTGTCAATAACATGACCTAAAAATTGAACTCTTTCCAACCAGAATTCACACTTTGAAAACTTAGCGTACAACCGCTCCTTCCGTAAAATCTCCAACACCAATCTTAGGTGTTCAGCATGATCTTCCTCCGTTTTGGAATACACCAAAATATCGTCAATGAACACGACTACAAATTTATCCAAGTATTGCTTGAATATTCTGTTCATCGTGTCCATAATAATTATTATTATTATTAAGATAATAATTATTATTATTATCGATATTATTTTTATTTTTATTAAATATTATTATTGTTATCAGTATTATTATTATTATTATTATTATCCGTATTATTATTATTATTATTATTATTGTAATAAATTTGATTACGTAATTATATATACTCCGTGAGTTCCAAAATTAAAAATATATTTATAATAAGAAAAATTTTAAGATTGATTTTAATTTTCAAATATACCTTTAATATTAGCTAAAAAAATTAGTAGTGATGGTAACAAAAAATAATGATAAATTAAAAATATCATGTCACTTTATAGTCTTATAATAAAAATGTATTTATAATTATAAAATCGATTGAAAATAAAAATACATATCCGACACCAATTTGGATACCAACTTGTAAGTCGGGGCCCTGTACATGCCCCAAAAGTTAATTTATTCCTTAACCATGTACCTTACCCACTCATCGTCATGTCATACTTTTCTCTGACGTGTTAAAAATTTAAACAGAACTCTAATAATTAACGGTTTATAAGTTTTTTCTAATACAAGTTGATGTTTGTCACTTTTTTCAATTTAGGTACCAAATTATAAGTTGGGTTCTAGTACAGACGCCAAAAATTGATTTATCAACTTAATTTACCTGTCAAAATATAAGAGTATATTTATGTGCACTACAAACCTCACGTTCAAAAATACATTTAAATATAAAATAGTAGTAAAAATATTTCTTTATCTATTTTTTTACTACACTTTTTTTCTTCTCAAAATATATTATTTTTACCTTTGATCGTGTTTTTGGGTGAACTTGAATGTACACAACTACACATAAAGGTATTTTTTTGGGTCTGACCGTATGAAACTATGAATGAATCACAATTTCACAAAGGGGTTAGAAATAAAGCATATACTCTGTTGCTACTTGCTAAATAAAACTATGTTGTACCCATAAAATATAATAGAAAAGTTATATATATTTTTTATATAAAGAAAAATCAATTTGAGTTTTATATTTAGATTACTAATTTTCCTTTATATTAGTTCTATTGTAGATATTAAGATAGGAATTATAAAAGATTTGTTTATATTATTTATTTTTTTATTCAATTTTGGAAGAAAAAACTTTGACTAAAAAAGTAATCAAATTTTCCGTCATTTTCTCTTTCTTATATTTTTTATTTATTAAAAACTCAATAATAAAAGAATTAAATAGAAAAATTAAGTTTTTCATTTAATTTCTTTTTCCTTTACGTCCATTTTAAAACTCAGTAACACATTGTTCAAATCTCGTTCCAAAGTTAGTAAAATAATTTTGAACTAATTTTAATTAATAATTAAATATAGAAAAATTAATCTATTATTTTTTATATAAAAAAATGGGCTCGCATATTATAGACCTTATATTCTCTTATAGGAAGAGGGAGTGACCTGGATATTGGAGTGGAGAGAATGTACACAAAATGTTGAATTGAATCCTACCAGCCTTTACTGTTATTCGGGACGGGTTACCTCACCGCTATCTCTTTAATACATATTAACGACTAGCAGAAATGTGGATATACTCGAAAAAAGTTTTAGAATGTATAATAACACTAAAAAGGAGTACTTGCCTAAAATATATAATCGAAAACTAATGAAGGGAAGTTGTCTCAAGTAAAATTACTAATAGAAAGAGATAAAATTAACTGCTTAGCTGAGGGTTTACTTATTTGAGGTGCATAATTAGATTTCAAGTTAGTAATTTCTATTTTTTTTACCTTTTTTCTTCTAGTTAACTTTGAGAAAATTTTAACGATAGACAAAAATGTGTATAAATTAATACCAAGATCGAGTTCTAAGCAAGTCGACCTCATTTTAATAGTTCGCCCTACTGAAGTACACTCTAATTTTCGTTATTCCGTTTTATACTCGTATAGTTTTGTAGCAAGAGTATTGTAATAGCGAGAAAAACATAACTATTTGTCTACATTTTTAAGAAAACCAAACAATTGTGGTTAAATTCGATAATAGCTCAGATAATTGGGGTCACGGTGCAAATATTCATCAATTAATAAAGAAGATGAGAGTAACGTGTAAGTATAACCAGACACGTGGTGAAAGGAGGATGAGTGTGTCCAGAAAAGGTCACAAGTACCCAACCAAACTCCAGCAAAGTATTTTCAACTTGATTTGCTGTTTAGAAAACAGATTTTTCTGTGTGTTTCCTACTTTGACCATACTCGCGCCATCAGGAAATTGACATATACCCTTATTACCCTCTAATCTTAAAAAAGGTTTACATTTTGATTTTTACTATTATTAAAAGAAAACGAGTAATTTAAGTAAAATATAAAACACGCTCTAAATTATATTAGATTTACAGGTCATTTAAGGCAAAAAGAAAATGATAAAATTTATAATGGAATTGATATTTTTAAAAATAAAATTTAATATTTTTACAAGATTTTAGTCGCATGCATGTGAATTTTATTCACTATTCACATGAAAGAAGTGCTATCAAATTTTCTTTAAAAAATGTTAATTCTTAATTCATAAATTTATATCACACGATGAGTGGTGTTACTGTCACACAAACACAAATATTAAAATTACTTGTAACATGATATGGTCTAGATATCAGTAAATATAGTTATCGGTCTCATTTATACATCGTGTATTATCAAATATTTATGCTTAATCATATAATTTTTTATTCACTTTTAAGACGATATCCATAAAGGTATTATGCTAGTGTTCTATTCTTTATTTTATATTAATTCGAGATTTGTTTATTATTTATATAATTTTTTTTTTAAATTTACTTTTATTTTTAAAAATATCAATCTTCAAAGTTTGTATATTAGAACATCTTTAAAATTCCGATTCCTTGTCTTCCTTGATTCAATATCATTTCATTATTTACTGAATCAAAGAAAGAAGAAACATAAGGTCAAAAAATTGAGAGGGGCAATTTAGCAACAAAAAGAAAAAATGAGAGAGGCAAGGAGCGAGTGAGACTTATTTGGTACTCGAGGGAGTAAAGTTTAAAAACTATTTCCCACCAACCTATTTCTTCTCTTCCTTAATAAAACCCTCCATCTCTCCTAAACCCCAGACACAGAGGAGAAAATGGCCGCCGGATTCCTGAGAAACGCGGTCAAAAGGCAGTATTCCGGTGACCATCTATGGCGAATACATTCAATCGCCGACTCAATTAAAGCTCCGGTCATCAGAAACCAATTCCCTCGCCAGCAGCACCAGCCCTCAAAAGCTTTTGGCCGATTCCCCAACCCTATTTACAGAAAAGCCAAGGAGCTGGATTTTTCAGTTTCTAGTTCAATACTATCCTCACCCTTTTCGTCGACAGCGTCTTCTGTTACAAAGATTGGGGTTGTTGGGTGGTATTTGGGGATGATCAAATCTCGTCCCATTCTCACAAAATCCATCACTTCTGCCCTTATTTACACTGTTGCCGATTTCTCTTCTCAGGTACCAAAACCCTTGATCCAGAATGTTTTGTACATGTTTCTTTTTGTGGGTATATATGCATTTTGTTTAGAATTTGTAATTTTAAGTTAAAGCATGAATCTTGGACTTGTTTGGTTATTATGCTTGATGTTCCCCCTAACTGTGTGGTATATTGTAATTAGGTGGTTGCCTTGATGCCTTTTGATGCTGAACTGAAAAGGGTTAGAACTTTATGACTTTATCAGTGGTCCATTTTAGTTGATTTTAGCATACTTTTTTTTTTTGGTGTGTAAATAAACTTTATTGAAAGAAAAATATGTACAGTAAGTTTTGAAGGAGGGGCATTTCCCCCATACAATTGAACAAGCTAAGACGGCGTTCCCTTCAAAGCAAACACTCCAACAAGCAAAAATTACCCAATAAAACTAACAAAGAAACATCAAGCCTGCAAAAATATGTTTTGACTAATGTTCCACTCCATAGCAAGTTGCCAATTCTTGTAAGTATTCTCTACTTTTCTTTGTTGACTGGCTTTATACCTCACATCCTCATACCTCCTGCAAAATTTGAGCTCCACTAGTAACCTCATATTCGAACATCCTCTTGTTCCTAGCTCTCCAAATATGATATATAGCACCTTGAATACTTAACAAAAATAACCTAGTACAAAACTTAGTATTGGGTTTTGTAACAATATGGATATAGAGTTTGTGTTGGTAAAGTGTGTTTGATTTTTCTGTTTCTTTGATTTCCACACTTGTACTAAGGTCCAAATAAAGCATTATTTATTTATTTTTTGTTTCTATTTGTGGAAATGCAAATTAGTCCAGAAAGTATCCACAAATTTTGTGCAAGTATTTGTTGATTGTTGTATCGAAGTTGAAGCTAAGGGCAATTTTTTATTGTCTGAATGCCTAATGTTGAATCTTATAAATGAGTCTGTCAGGATTTTTGGTGGATGTCACTTTTCAAAATCGGTTTATGTTGCTTCTGTTTGATACTCTCTCGGCCATCTTAAAGATGCCAATAAAAACTTTTTCTCCCAGTCATTTTGGGGAACATTTTCACCATGTGGATCATTGGCTATTGGCCAGATTTAGCCATAGTTTATTTTGCAGATATGTTTATTGCTTCTTTAGCGGCACCGAGTGTAATGTACTTTGTCATAGAGAAAAACTGACTTGCATCTTCCTTTTCTCTGGGGAGCTTTCTAATTCCCACTGAAATGTTTTTCTTGTCTCACAAAATATGCTTCCCGTAATAAAATTTGAATTTTATTTCTTGAAAAAAGCAAATGGAAGATGCAATAGACGTTGACACGATCTTCTTGGTCATGGTGGTACCTTTGGGAAGTTGACATAAATCATGTTCTTCTAGACTCCTAATACATATGACTGTGAAAAAGGGAAGACACTTTAGATATTTTTAAATGGGACAAAAATTCTAGACGGTCAGGACATGAATTTTTTTGAATTTTTAAGGTGCGTCTAGTGGAGTAGCTTCAAATACATTATTCCATGCTGATAAAATACTGTTGGCTTTATTGCACTCTCATCTCTGCAGTCATTGATCCATCATCTATCTGCACTTTTTTTGTTATGAGCTATTGTTCCTTGTCTGATAAGCATGCCTAGCTACTGGCTAGTTGGTCCCTAAGTTCATCTAACTGTTTATTAGTTTCTGAAGTTATTCACTGTCTGATCCTTGCTCTTTTCAGCTTATTAAAATAAATGATTTAAATACTTGTTCTTACTTTTCAAAATGCAACCCTTAAAGTGTTGGGAGTTGTCTGGTAGATTACCTCTGAGCTCCTGCACGTTTAGGATGTATGGGCGTATCACTTGCCACATCTGAGAAATACATGCATTGCTTACTCTTCGACCTAGTTCTGCGTTTTTAGGTTTGGTAGAAATATTAGTTTGAACTTTGAGGCTTCCTTGACTAGTAACTTCCTCCTTGATCTTAGTATCCAGAATTTCTATGTCATCCTTGTGTTTTTAATTTTAAAATAGAATTTTGATCTTTATATCATTTGAGCATGATGAAAATTTTCCTGTTATTTTTCTTATATTTTCTTCATTTTGTTATAGTATCAGCAAGTTCATTTTAGTAAAATTGGAGCCCAGTCCTTATTTAAGTATCGATTTCTGGTATCATGTCATTTCCAGAAAGTGTTTGTCAAAAGTATTTGCAAGTGTATTTATTGAAGTCTTATTGCTCTCAATTAGTTTTTTTTTAGTATGGCTGTCATTACTTGGGAATTTCACAAATAACTACAATTCCTTTAGAAAATTGCACGGCCATCTTCAGAGCCTTATGATCTAGTAAGGACACTGCGCATGACTGGATATGGAATGCTAATTTTAGGACCATCATTGCATTTCTGGTTCAATTTCGTCTCAAAGGTCCTCCCAAAGCGAGATCTCTTTACAACAATGGCAAAAATAGTCATGGGGCAGACACTCTATGGACCTACTATGACTGTTGTTTTCTTCTCCGTGAATGCAGGTTTACAAGGTATGGCTTAATGTGTTATTTCTAAACTGCAAGCAAATTTGGTTTTTGGAAACATTGTCTTCTCGTCATAGAGTAATCTAATGACGAGGGGAGATGAATACTCAATTATTTATGCTTCGGAACTGATTTAAATGATGCTGCCGAACTCAGGTGAAAATGGCAAGGAGATCTTTGCTCGATTAAAACGAGACTTTGTCCCTACAATGATTAGTGGTGTTATGTACTGGCCCTTGTGTGATTTTATTACATTCAAATTCATCCCTGTTCAATTGCAGGTATGCATTAGACCTCAGTTACATGTGTATGAAAATAACTGTCTGAATTAGTTAAGTTGGAACTGATCCATACGTAAGTCTTATCCATTCTTGTCCTTTGTATTTGCAGCCACTGGTGAGCAATTCATTTTCTTATCTTTGGACTGTTTACATTACTTACATGGCAAGCTTAGAGAAAGCAGATGTCAAATGATAACTTAACTCTGTCATCATCACGTGCCATTGAGATTTCTCAAGAACTCTGGATTGTTCTCTTTCCCAAACTGCCCGATGCAGTGGAATCTTGAACGCTAAAATCTTCTAATGATTTTGCGAGAAATTTCATGGTGGACGTAAAATTGAAGCAAAGCAGAAAAGTTCATTTTGATTAAGCAGCAACTCGACACTGTACCTTCTTCATATAAACTATATATTTGATCAACTTAGGTTAGTTGTACGCAATAGAGTTGAATTACTTCTATTTTTTGGCATCTATTGAATTTCTACCACCTTTGTTGTTCTTGTTATCCAATGTATCGGGATGGCCAGACAAGGCGGGCATTAGGAGGTGTTAATGATATGTCATTCTGTTGAGGGGAACTTCAGTTGTACTTCCAATTCTTCAACATTCATATTTATGTTAAAAATTTTGCTATTATATTGTCTGAAAGTAGTAATCCTTGTCAAGTTCATCTGGCATTTCATAATGCAGCCTTCTGCAGTTGATAGTGTTGATCACTTTGATACTCTTTTTTGGTGTTCCAAAAAATACTTCTAGCAAAACCGGGTTCCCAATTTGGTCTCATTGAAAAATATTTTTATATATCTTTCAGTTAGCGTTATGTTGTTTGAATTCAGGTAGAAGGTTAACAAAATTTTACAATGGGGCCTCATTTTGGGGCAGGGAGTATAAAGAAAGCTGCAACTGACCCGAGTGTGTTGATTTCATGTGCACTCTACTGCTGAATTCCAGCACCAAAATTTCCAAAACTGCAATCCTACAAGTTCTCTCCTTTGTTATTGCGGTATGGTTTATATTATGAGAACACCAAGCATGTCCAGATAAACTGTTTCCAAAATTTGATTATAGGCATGTATTCTGAACTTATAGGTGCTTTATTGAAGATTTAGCTTTTGCATAAAAGCATGGCAATTTTGCAACTTATCAAAATAAAATAATGGAACACTTCGCAAAATTCTTATACTTCACTTAAAATGACATACTTTTTCATGTGATACAAAGTCGATACCTGTTTACATCCCCCACACCCAAAAAAAAGTAAAAATAAAAATATTTAGAACAGATGTCACATCTGGTGGAGTATATCTTACCTGCAAGAAAGGTAGAAAGAAGAATTGTCGAGCATTATTCTGAACTTCCTGAAAGTTGAATCTATTTTCCAATATGCATTGGAAATGAAAAGGTTCATAAAGCATACATCAAGCCATAAAAAGTCTGAAAGGGGGTTAACGAGAGGAAACTGACATGTAATACTGTACAGTCGCAACTAGAACAGAATTCTTCAAAACTCAGCCCATATGCTACTGTGAAACTTCAAATCAATAAAAGGAGGAACGAATAATAGCACGCAGAAATGTGACAATGAAATCATCAATGAAAGGTCATCCCAAGGAAAACAAGCTTTGGGCATCTATATTAAGAAATGAAAGTTGACATATTAACAGGAAATAACAGGGAAAAAAATAAAATAGAAAAAGAAATGAACAATAAGTCTACGCATGCATGCTTCATATGTAATAGAACTGGTGGGACTTCTGGGATATATATATATATATATATATATATATATATATATATAGGGGAAAATGGGGCTGCACAGCTGGGCAATATGAAAATCTACACAGCTGCCAAAACGACGTCGTTTTGGCTTGGTTTTTTTAATAAAAAATCACGGAAAGCAGCAACTGCTCATTCTTCTCTTCTTTCCCAAATCGAGTTAGTATGAGAGAGAAAGGGTTAACAAGATAGATGAAGAACAAGTAGTTGTAGTTGATAATCGGGAATCGCAAGAGAAGAGGCCTGGTATCTTCATCATCAAATCTCCCAACGTCGGCAAACGAACAATCCTCTCCCGTAAGTCTCTCTATTTGATTGGCATATTTTTCGTATTTTAATCGATTTTATGAGTTTCGTTTCACTTTGATGTAATTCTATTTAACATAGTCTTCAACTTCTATGAATATTTTGATTGAATCAATTTGGAATTGCTTAATCCCAGAGAGAGTTTTGGGTTTTGCAGCAATTTGTGCGAAATTTTGGATGAAATAAAATATCTCTTCTACTCATATCGACCATCTCTTCTGTCTTTTTCACGAGGGTGGCTATTCTGATCTTTTCGCGTACACTTTGAAGTATTATTATGCTGTGTACAAGAGATGTGCTTTTAGTATTTACATTTGTTTCTCATTGATAGGTACTGATACTTGTGTGAAAGGTCCCAAATTCATGTTAGTTGCATCACAATTTTCTGTTATGCTTGTTTGCACTTCAGCCACTTCATTCTATTTCAAAAACTTTTGGGATGCATTCAAGTCCAGGTCCAGGTCCAGGTCCAGCTACATTACGTTTCAAACTAAACTTCAAAATCTGGCTATGCAGGTCTTTCGCATTCTCTTTTACTCACATACTTCGTGTAACAAGACGTATGCTTAGTGGTAAGTGTGAGCAAAAGCTCATGAATTCTTGATATATACGTCTTTCGTTCCTCTTGTTGATGTTTGCACTTCTTAGCAGCTCTCTCATTTTCTCTGAGATTTGAATCTAGCTCAATTTTTGAACTCTAGATATAAAAGTTTGTATGTTCTCTTTTACCAAAAATTTCTTATTACTGTGAAGAAATTTATGACTGGGTTTATGCTTGATGTTAACTCATGCTCATTTGTATAGTTGCATGTGCAAACTGCACTTTTTTTTTTTTTACTTGTTGCCTATCTGATGTTGAAAGTTTGCTGATTCTTTCCATCTTTTACTTCCTTTTGGAAATAGTGAAAAATGAAGGTGTTTTATAATTCCATGGTTTTTAAGTGCATTTGATATAGTATTAGTTAAGCAAGACTGGGAATAATAATCAATTATTCAAATGGATTCTCTTTCTTTAATAATGACTTTATGCGTGGCTTAATGCGTGGTTGTAACAACATTTTCTGTGGTTGTAACAACATTTTCTATGGTTGTAGGTTTTTCACTGTTCTGAAAGTTTATTTTTCAAGGAACCCGAATATTGACCTTCAATCTATTTGCAAATAGTAGAACAATCGTGGGCCTGTTGAAAGCTTTATAAAACAATCTCTACTCGTGAGGAATGGCTCTGCTCATGATGGAAATATTTTGTCGCTGCAACAATACTCGATACTGAATGAAACTTGATAGATTCTGGCTTCAGCAGTGAAGCTGCATACAAAACAATAGATCTCAAGGCAACATCACCCCTTGATATATAGAAATGTTTGTAATGGTGTATCTATTAAGTAGAATTTTTTTTAATGTATTTTGAAGCGAGTTGGTGATATATGTAACAGAGCAAAAAATTTCTTCCTTGATTGAATATTGTTGATTGTATTTCTTAGTGTGCACTTTTTTGTGAAATCCATGGTTGGTCTCTGCATATGGTGCATTATGACAGAAATTGCAGGATAACAGCCTGCACTAGAACAATTCACCAAAGACGTATGGAATACATGAAAGAAAAACATGGGAACATAGTTAATAAAAATCACGAGGCATTGTAATTGACAATTTAGCCAAAGACTGAAATTTCATCTTTAATTCAGAACGTTGAATCTCAATCCTCAATAATTCATACAGGACAAAACCCAATCAATATTAACAAAAAATAACTACTTTTCTAACATAAGCTAATAGGGTTGGTCAAAACTCAATTGGAGCTTTTGACAATAAGAAGCAAAAAGAAACAGACCACACCAAGGGAAAAAAATAAAAAAGCAACGCAGCCACTGCAAAATCCCCTTATGGATGCTTTCACTTGACTTGCTCAGCTAATGCTTCATCTTTGGGAGAAACACTTGAAAACAATCCACGCCTCCACTGCTGAAATTAATGGAGGAAGCCACCAGTAACTAGTGTGAGCAAAAATGGGTAACCTATAAAAAATCTGAACTCCAAACCCCGCAGCACCTCTGAGAAACCAAAAAGAACAAGGAAAGAGAAGAAAATAATTAAGATGTTAGAAACCTGAAAAATAAATCCCAATTATTCATTGCTAATAACAGGCAATGGTGAAAGCATAAAGTTTCAAACAATTTTATGGCACAACCAAAATGCTATCCATAGAAACAACATTCCCATGGCAATATATCATACATTTATATGCATGTGTGCAGTTGCAATTATGTAATAAAGGCTAGAGAAAGAACTCGCACCAAAATGCTTGCCCACAAATGCAATATTGAAGCACGTAAATAATGATTTAAACTGCCTATTAAAGACTTCTGAATGCTGACATCATTGTTTAAATCCATCAATTATATTCTAGTTCTGCAACAAATGGGTCAATGGTTTTAAAACTCGGTGTAAATCTTCTCTACATGAAAGAAAAGCATTATAAACCAAAATATGCACAAATTTTTAGCACGTAGGAAGAGGCGAAATTACCAGCATACAACCACAATTGATTAACAACCTTCATAGCTTTTCCACAGAACTTGAATGAACTTTTTGTTGCGAAAATTGTTGAGGACAACAAGCATTACACAAAATAACCATTACCTACATCTATACTGTAAAAGACCATGAATCACTTTAATTCAACCAATCAGCATATCCCAAGTAAAAATGTAAGCTCCTATTCCAATTTGTAGCTAATAAACCAAATTCAAATGCAAAATGAAGATCTAAACGGTCCTCGGCCCGAAAAAATTTGTCGGAATCTGACAACAAATTATTGATTCAGAGTAAATTTTTCTCACAAATTGCTCCAAAACCCAAAACTCTTTTTGGGATTAAACAATTACAAATTGATTCAATCAAAATATTCATAGTAGTTACAGACTAAATTAAATAGAATTACATCAAAGTGAAACAAAACTCATAAAATCTATTAAAATAGAAAAAAATATGCCAAACAAATAGAGAGACTTACGGGAGAGGATTGTTCGTTTGCCGACATTGGGAGATCCAATGATGAAGATACCAGGCCTCTTCTCTAGCGATTCCCGATTATCAACTATAACTACTTGTTCTTCATCTATCTTGTTAACCCTTTCTCTCTCCTACTAACTCGATTTGGGGAAGAAGAGAAAAATGAGCAGCTGTGGCCTTTCGTTATTTTTAATTTTAAAAAACCAGCCAAAACGACTTCGTTTCGGCAGCTGTGTAGATTTCCAAATTGCACAGCTGTGCAGCCCCATTTTCCCCATATATATATATATATATATATATATATATATATATATATATATATATATATATATTTCTGTTTTCAATTTTTAGAATTCAGGGGATGACCTCAAAAGAAACATACAACTAATAAAATGAACAACAAAAGATATAAAATTCAACGACAATGAGAAAAGTTAACTCAAGATCAGGATCCAAAAGGAATCTATATCATAATCCTAGTAAGTTGGCTATTTTGAACTACATGAAGTTGTATTTGAAGCAAAATCTGACGCATAAAAGACAACAGATATCAATTGAAGAATGATCTTTGGAACTATTACAAGACTAAGGTTCCGAATAAAATAAAATGTGTATATCAACCATATAAACAAACTCCCATCCCTAATAACTACTGACGCTAACCTGTGAATGCATCATAAACTAACCCCAATAGTATTCTCAACAATTTCCCTTCACCAAAGTCTTGGAGTGAGAATACATAATGGTGGACAGTGGACACAAAATTTCATGTAAGAATGAAGCAGAAATGAGCTCTGTACTAATGTTCCTCGAGTCTACTCATCCTAACTTGCTGACTATATACGAAATAGGTTCTTCTATTCCTCAAATGCACGGTAGCAAACCTTCTCAAGTTGTACTGCCCAATCTCCTCCAAGTATACTAGGATTTGACCCCATTGCAACACGAAAATCTAACATAGAAGCATGTATGGAGTTGGATGGCCTTTGCATATGTCTCCCACTTGCAGGTAACATCCCATTCGTACCAGGTATACGACCAGTTATTTGTTGAAGTTGTTGTACATACCTTGAACCAGCTAATCCTATACAAGGTTCTATTAATCTCTTCAGATAACAGTCCAAACCAGTATTTAACAGGTTAGCACAGTCTACAGAGATGCCAAGGTCCTCCATCTCCAAATGATTCATTAAAGATCTAGCATCAGGTAGCTCACAAGTGTTCTGACAAGTTAAGGGACGAATGTTATATAGAGATCCACCACAAAGAGTTTTACGAGCGCCACCCATGTTCATTGAAATCCCCAAAGGAGCTGTAACAGGACTTCTGCTTTGGATGCTTGGACTTCCAGAAGCCTGTTCAACTTCTTCCCCATCTTCCACGGATGCAACTTCAGCAAGAGGTCTGCTACCAAGAGAATGTAATTCTGTTGCACTTTGCTGCTCTTGTGTCCTTGAGATCACTTCTTCACATGTAATATTGGGGCCCTTCCCCAGTGGACCAAGAGGACTCGGACGGTCTCGAAACCTGCGATCCCTATTTACTGGAGACCGGCCCTTGCGAGAAGATGGAGAGAACGACGCACCATAGATCGACTGAAGACTATTTCCTTGGAAGCCATTTGCAACATTAAGGGACCCTTCTAATTTTGTAACTCTCAATGGGGGAGTTTCAGCAAGACAGGAATTCTTGAGAATTGATCGAATAAGTTGATTGTGAAGAGAGAGATTATCCCTCCCAATTGTTCGAATGCAGTACTTATTAAACTCATACTTGCTAAACTTGAAACTAAATAACCTTTTGAGCAGATCAAAGTATTTCTCTGCTCTCTGATGCCCAATCTTTCGATACAAAACAGCTTTCAGCTCTAAGGTATCAATTCGAGTAAACTTATGATTGGCCACCATTTTGATTTGAAACACCTAAATATTCACCAACACCATACCATTCCCCCATCAGCATTTCCAGCATAATTCAAGTAACAGGAAAAGAACCAAAGTCAATAACAGCTCAAAACCCTTAACAAACACTCTTTTCACACACACACACATATATATATATATGCAACCATATCATCAAATAAGCTATAATGCATGACTTGTCACTTTTCCTGAAACTAAAGCAACATACTTAACATAGAAATCAGGTCAGACACAGTTTACACTGTTTATTCAACAAACGATCATAGGCAATTTACTATATTCTATATTTCAGACAATCACCATGAGATATCGGGTGTGAAATCTACTGGTCGACTTATTTATCCATACACTAGGGATAACCCGTGCCTGAAGGCACGGTACAACTAATATAACAATTGAATACTGCATATAATATTTCTAGATTGAAAAATCTAAAACTGTAGTGGACTCTCAGTTCTATAATAAAACTGAGAGTCCAACCATTAATACAAAAAGATTAATACTCAATCCAGTCATAATTTTTTTTTTAGGCAAACATTAGTATGCTATTCATTTTCAACTTAAAATTAGTTCTTGGCAGGTTTGAACAGTTAATTGATTGACGATAGCGGGTTCAAATTTGATTGACAATAGCGAGCAGTTAATTAATAATAATAGTAATAATAATAATTACTACTACTACTATTATTATTATTATTATTATTATTACTATATTATTATTATTATCATTATTATTATTATTATTATTATTATTATAATTATTATTATTACTATTATTATTATTATTATTTTTATTATTATTATTATTATTATTATAGTGTAGTGGTAAATTTGATTTGGGAGAAAAATGTAAGTGGATAGATTTTTAAAAAAAAGATGTTGAATTTGGAGGGAAAATGAGTGATAGATTTGAGACCGTTGGATGTTGAAACCTTGAGATTTGAGCCGCTTTGTTTTATTAAATAGTTATAGATAGAAGTATGATCCAGTATGCCTATTTGTGAAATAAGAAAGATCTTTTTTTCACATCCGGCTATAAACAGATTTGCCAACATATCTTCTTCAGAAGAATCATATTCAGACCCTTGTAGTTCAGTCAGATCCAAAAGATTAAAAATCTAAGGTAGGTAATACCAAATCAAATCGACTAAGATCTCACGCAAAACAACGATTTCTTCTTCCTACATGAGCCTACTTTGAGCAACGACTGACTTAAGGAAGTTTTGCACCTATTCTACTTCCACACGATCAATCAAAAACTACAATCGATCTAATAGGAGATTCTAGTTCCATATTGCGGGGGCTATTATCCCAACTCATCTATGAATATTAAATAAAGCGGTAATGCTAATAATAACGGGTAGTAATAAGTCATATAAAATCAATAGATTTATGGTAAAATCTTTGAATGATGTATTTTAATACAATTTTTTGTGATAAAATGGTGCAAGTCAATTATTGGTAGCTTAGAGGATTAAAATACTCTTGCTTTCCAATTGTCCATTTTCGCATTAATTGCTACGTCATCAATCTTACTAATTGGTTTACCCGTTGTATTTGTTTCTCCTTATGGTTGGTTATATATCATATCATCAATTAGCTACGCTGCATGACTTGTAGCTTTTTTTGAAACTAAAAGGAACACACTTAACACAGATATCAGCTCAGACACAGTTTACACAATGTTAATTCAACAACCAATCATATGCAATTTACTATATTTCACACAATCAACATATGAGCTAAACCAAAAAAAAATTGCTTTTCACGTAATTAACATAATTAGAGAGGGAAATCAATCAACAAAATGAAACAAAAGCAAAAGAAATAAATGCAAAATGAGCAGACTCAAAATTGAACTCTTTTAGGTACTCCAATCAAAACAAAACCCCAAAATACAAAACGAACAGACTCGGAAAATTGGGCAAGAACGAAGAAGATAGAGAAAGCTCACAAATTAAACAAAAAATACAATCAATCCGCACCTCGAACTATAATTCTTAAAAGTAAATGAAACCCTTTTCAGATTGGGATGAAAGTCGAAAACCCAATTAGCGAAATAAGCAATAGATAAGCATGCAATGAGAATTGAACTGAATTGAGGAAATCCAAGGTTTTTTGAGAAAATGTTTTCGGAATATTGTAATATTTGATTTCTATCCTCATAAAATAAAGTAGTAGTATTATTTTATCCATACAAGTATAACTTTAATGACACAAATCAAAAATAAAATACAACACAAATAAATGATCCAAAATACACACAACACATGGCCTTCACGGTCTGGGAAATTGTCTTTACCAAAGAAGTTACTCAGCATCATTCAATTATCTTTGATCTAAACTGAAAATGGCTTTTGCTGCTGATGTTCCCTCCATTTCTGACACCAAGGGGTCGGTGGTTAAATGTACAGATAAATTCGAGCGTTGACAGTACCGTATAAGGCACAAATAAGTTTGCGAAATCGTTAGTAAAAGGATTTGAAATCAAAATAAAATCTTATAGTATATATAGTGCATTAAATTTGAAAAAAGTAAAAAACTTAAAATCACAAATAATTTGTTTTTTTAAAAAATAAACCGCAAAGAAATAACTGATACTTATAGCCAAAGCAGTGACAGTAGCTCCTCCAATTATACAGAAGAGCAAAATTTCCAATCGCCGCATTTCCTTTTCCTTCTTTTGGGTTTCTTATTATTAAAGCATCTGTTTGGTTGCAGCCGTGAGTTGTCTTTTAATTCAATATGTCAAATATATGCAAAACAAAAATTGACAATGAGCTTTGTGTTACCATACAAACAACCAAGCTTAAAGATGTTCTTTGTCAACAAAACAAAAGTTTATTAAGTACAAAACCAAGCGATGCTTAGCTCACCTGTTTTGTTTTGAAGTTTGGAACTTGTTAAGCAACATTCTCCAATAATTGTTGTGTTGAAATAGCAGGTGCATTGTGGTACTCACAGCAAAAGCTTTTGATGATGGACGAAGCGGATTTGATGTCAGTCTATGAGTAGGGGTGTAAACGGATATAAATGGATACGAATATAATAGTATCCGTATCTGTATCCGAAAAATTAATTCACTATCTATATTCGTATCCGGTATTTGGCAGATTTTAAAAATCATATCCGTATCCGGTATTCGAAATAATATCCGAATACAGATAATATCCGTTTCCGTTTATTTTATTCAAATAAACAGATTATTCGAATATCCGGATATCCGAATTCGTTTATCAATCACCTAATATAAAATTCATTCAAATTATTTACAAAAAATAAAGAAAAAAATTGAATAATTACTCATAATCAATCACAATTTAAAATTTAAACCATACATATTAATGAATGAATGTTAATTTATTTGTTTTTAATAAATACAATAATCAATACTCTAAATTACAATTCAAATAAGTTTTCATTATTTTTGAAATCCTAAATTCAAAATGAATGCTCTACTTATTAATGTTTAGATGTCCATTAATAAGTAGATGTCCATTTTATGTGTTAATTTGAAGTAATACTATAGTGTGTATGAATATTTATAATCTATAATTATAACATTTAAATGATATTTATAACACTTGTTAAACGATGCATTTTAGATATATTGTAATACTATATATAATTAGGATAAAGAGAAAATGCAATAAGTTTTAAAGTATAGTTCATTAATGGATGAATGTTAATTTATTTATTTTTAATAAATACAATAATCAATGCTCTAAATTACAATTTAAATAAGTTTTCATTATTTTTGAAATCCTAAATTCAAAATGAATGCTCTACTTATTAATGTTTAGATGCCCATTAATAAGTATATGTTCATTTTATGTGTTAATTTGGAGTAATACTATAGTGTGCATGAATATTTATAATCTATAATTATAATATTTAAATGATATTTATAACACTTGTTAAATGATAAATTTTAGATATATTGTAACGATATATATAACTAGAAATAAGAGAAAAAAATAATGAGTTTTAAAGTATAGTTCATTAATGAATGAATGTTAATTTGTTTATTTATAAGAAATACAATAATCAATGCTCTAAATTATAATTCAAATAAGTTTTCATTATTTTTTAAATCCTAAATTCAAAAATGAATATTCTACTTATTAATGTTTAGATATCCATTAATAAGTAGATATTCATTTTATGTGTTAATTTGAAGTAATACTGTAATGTGTATGAATTTTTATAATCTATAATTATAACATTTAAAGGATATTTATAACACTTGTTAAATGATGCATTTTAGATATATTGTAACACTATATATAACTATGATAAAGGAAAAAAGTAATAAGTTTTAAAGTATAGTTCATTAATAAATGAATGTTAATTTATTTATTTTTAATAAATGCAATAATCAATGCTCTAAATTACAATTCAAATAAATTTTTATTATTTTTGAAATCCTAAATTTTAAAATGAATGCTCTACTTTTTAAAGTTTGATGTCCATTAATAAGTTGATGTCCATTTTTTATGTTTGGAGTAATACTGTAGTATGTATGAATATTTATAATCTATAATTACAACATTTAAATTATATTTATAACATTTATAACACTTGTTAAATGATCCAAAAGTTATATTGTAACACTTGTTAAATGATATTTATAACACTTGTTAAATGATACATTTTAGATATTTTAACTTTATAATAGTAAAAATTCATTAACTATACTTAAATTAATTTATTAATATTATAATAAAAGTGTTATTTCCTATTTTTTAGAAGTTAAATGACATTTTAAAAATAATTTTCATATAATAGTGAAAACTAATTATTATATAAGGAAGACCATTTAAAAAAAATTATTTTGCTTATTATATATATATATATATATAAGTTATTCGGATACGGATCTGAATTCGGATATCGAATTCCGGATATCCGATATCCGCCGGATATATTTATGGACAGATGTTAAACGAATACGAATACACCTATATCCGTATTCGTATCCGTTTATTTGCGGATACCTTTAAACCGAATACGAATATATCTGCTTTTTTCAAATACGGATGCGGACGAATACAAATTTTTCGATTATCATTTACAGTCCTATCTATGAGCATCCTATGAAGCGAGTAACAAAAACAAAAAGAAAAAAAGAAAAAATTCATACACCATATTTAGGTGAGAATAGGAAATCAGGTAGCATTCCAACAATACCTCTTTTCTTGTATGTTGGCCCACATCTTTCTTTTTCACCCTTATTATATTCTTCTTGACAATTATGTCATAACCTTTCCAAATAATCTTAGGAGGCCCCTCTTTCACGTATTCCCAATCATCATCTAACTTATTCTCATGTCTTGCATGTCAGTCATTTTTTGCACATAGATATAACAAATTTATTAATGTTATGTTTGTTTGCAAGAATTATACTTACAATTAAACTATTAATCGCAAGCCTCTTGTTTGTTTTTAAAAATAAACTTGGGACTATTAATTTCGGGATAATAAAATGACTTAAAATGGGAGGTTATTTAATACCATGTCTAACTAGGTATTATAATCCCTATCATTTGGGACTAAAAATTTATGGACAAAATTAACCTTTAACTTTGTTTAAAAAGACCGATGTATCTTATCCTATCTATCTATACTTAAACTAATGAGAATATGATATCTTTGTTATTAGTAGTAAGGGTATGATAGTCCAAATGATAAATTTTTATCCAATCTTTTAAATAATCCTGGAGAAAACAAACATAACATGAGATTATTTTAAGTTATCCCATGAATAATTCCATAAAAAACAAACATGTGACTAGGACTATTTAATCCTACGATTAATAGTCTTGGGATTATAATTCATGAGATTATAATTCTTGCAAATAAACCTAAATTCATAAGAATCATATAACCGTACAGGCACAATCATGTTTCTCAATGGGATAAATCTACAAACACAAACTTTTTACATAAACTCAAACTCCGTCTACGCTATTAAAACGTGGGGTCTGACACAAATTTCCGTTCCGGAACACACTTTTTAATAGTTTGGATGCAAGTTTGTGCATTTAGACTTAATTCTACTCGATGAGTATTACAATGTACTAATCCTAGATATCTTGAATGTTATTAACTTCTCAAATGGTTCGCAGTTTGTGCTATCGACCAAGGTTCAACCTGTTATTACATCAATTGTAGTGCAAGGTCATTGATGTTCCAAAATTGAAAAAGAAAAACGCAATTTCCAATCATGATTTGTCTAACTTTCTCTCAATTGAACATGTCTTTATTATCTGGTAGTTTCTGTCACAAATGTTGTTGAAGTTTATTCAACTCTCCAAAACAATTAAGGACGTCAATCAGTGATATCAACACCTCAATCAGGTCCATTCATTTAATCATTTCCTGATATAACCCACTAAAACCCCTTGATGAGGGCATATTGAAAATCTTGTGTAGCCAATGGTAAGAAATTGAGGGAGGTAGTGAGTTCTAATCCATCCAGTTGTTAAAGTCATATTACATGGTGATAAATTAAACAGTTTTACCTAAAGCAACTCCAGTTTATTAAACTTGCCCATATAATTTAAAAAATGTGGCACTGCACTGCCCAGACCAATGTTCTGGAACATTAAAAAGTTCAAAATCTCAGGGCTCTAAACTATTATAGTTTCAATTACCAATGCTAGAAAAAGAATCAGACTTGGAAAGAAAAGGGAAAGATGTTTCATGAAAAATAACATTTCTAGAAACAAACACATGATGATTTTGCCAATCAAGAATTTTATATCCCTATGTCCTATAGGACACTGGGAGCAAATTTTTCTGATGGATGAATACAGGCATAAACAAGACAACCAAACACTCTTAATGAAGCATAGTTTGGTGATTTGTGAAACAGTAATTCATGTGGAGTCTTGCAATGAAGCACAGGAGTGGGGAGCCAATTGACTAAAAAAGTGGCTGTTAATAAACATTCCCCCCAAGAAGTGTAGAGGCAGTCCTGACTGAAACCTCAAGGCTATTGCCATTTCTAGAAGGTGTCTATGTTTTCTCTCTACCCTAGCATTTTGTTGAGGAGTTTTCACACAAGAATGTTGATGTACAATACCATGAGAAAGATAATAAAGGTGAGACATCCTTAATAAAGAACTTGGTAACATTGCACTCCTAAAGGATTTAATTTTCTTAGCAAACTGAGTATTTTGGCAAAAAATTTATACATGGCTTAGGACTATCAACTACAATGAGTTTTAAATATTGTCCATTTACTCAGTTGCCACTTGCCAAATGTGTAAATGAATCACATGTATAATAATCATATGTACGCACTTTGGTGTCGCAGTAAAAGAGTTTGTTGTTTATAATAGGTATATAATACCCATTTCAAAACATTAAGCTTTCCCTTGGACTGAGACCATACTCATCAACCCGCTCAGACTCGGGGTCCATGCTCTCCATTGGAGACCCCCAATGTTAGAATGTAATCTGCTGTAACAACCTCAAGGTCCTCCAACTGGTATTTGTGTTCTATTCTACCCCATCATCCTCAGCCTCACCAGTAGGGAAGACCAACATAACAAATGCCTCAGTTAAATATACTTCTTTAGCACACTATTTACTTCATAACAAAAAATAATGGTTATATGCCTTCTGGTAAAATAGCAAATGCAATAATCTGCCAGTCATTTGACACACTATTTACTTCTTTAGCACACTATTTACCTTCATTTAACATTTGACTAGATGCTTGCTACGATTTCATGAATGGCATCACTACACATATATCATCAGATCTAACGGCAACCTTCATTGTCACCTCTTTTGGGCCATCAATTCCAAATGACAACCAGACAAGCACCTTCACATTGGCAATGTATATGCCAGATAATAAACATGTGTGCGATCTAGAATTGCTTGGGACCACCTCTGTTCCCTGATAAACAAAAAAAAAAAAGAAACAACGAACCCTTTCAACTTCCAGAAAGATGCAGGACACGCAAGAATAACCAAAAACTAACAACAGCAACAGTAGTAGTAATTGTGCCGAGGTAGTAATTAGTTGTGGTGATGATAGTATTTCTAAGCATTCTAACAAAAATAGCACCAATAGAAGTCTCATCTTTGTTTTTAATTAGGCCAAAATGACTTGGTAGAGAACTAAAGAAAAAGAGGAAGAGACTCGGGCTCCTGTTAACGTGGACACTGAACCTAAACCTGCATTCACATTAAAAATCTACATTGTGAAACATCTTGATTTCTGGTTTAAGAAGCTGCTCTTAGGACATTCAAAATTGTCGAAGGAAATAACATAAAGAGGAAGCTGTAGCATCAATCGGGGTTCCCTCTCAAATCTCAAGCAGTTCTATGTAAAGCTTCTGTGTGTCAAAAAATCAGTAAATGATGTGGAAAAATAGCAATGACAAGGGAAAACAAAATTCATACCTCACAAGGCTGCATGCCAAGCAGGTTGATTACAACACTCACAGCTTCTGCCAAGCTTTCCATTGGACCAAGACCATACTCATCAACTCGCTCAGACTCAGGGTCCATGCTATCCCAAACATTCCTGAAATTGGAGACCCCCACTTTTAGAATGTAATCTGCTGCAACAACCTCAAGGTCCTCCAACTGGTATTCGTGTTCTACCCCATCATCCTCAGCCTCACCAGTAGAGGGATCAACCTGAGAATACCATGCATTAAATAAGTAGTAGGGGAAGACCAACATAACAAATGCCTCGGTTAAAAATAATTCTTTAGCACACTATTTACCATCATAACAAAAAATATGGTTATATGCCTTCTGGTAAATAGCAAATGCAATAAGAAATTAATATACTCCCCCACCCCACCCCTTTTTCCGGCCACTCCTCGATCACGCAAACATTATAAATATAGTAGAGGCATCCAGAAACAAGCCAAAATCTATCTGATGCTTTAATATCAATCATGACGGCCTTAACTACATAATTCCCATTTAAAATTTCGGACAGTTCACGCTTGTCGAGCAAGCATCAAAGACAACCAAGTTTAACATAATGACTAACACAAACAAAGCCTCTATATAAATGTACCAGAGCTTAGTAGAAAAGCCTTCTAGTTGGACACAAATAGCAACAAAGAAAGATAAGATCTCAGGCATTGTTAGGCACACGAGAAACAGTGGTACCTCTTTAACAATAAACCTCAATGTATTTGAGAATTTTCCAACCACAGTGACGCCTTCCGGTTTCTCAAAAGCCACAAATGTCTGTGCCGGTGAATCGTATGGAAGAGATCTTAAAGGCTTGATTGCTAGTTCGGAAAATTCCTGAGCTTCTGAAGCATCCACAATAACAGAAACCTGGCAACAGGTACCCAATACTTGAGGAACATTTCTCACAATTTACAAGGTACTAATACATCTTATAGTAGATGATCATTACATTTTCCAATAACTGCTCTGGAATTGTATTGGTGCAGTTGTACTGGAACACTACATGCCCATCAAAAATGTGCTTGACAGCATTAACTGCATACTCCGTATCATCTGTGAGCTTCACTGGCGCCGAGGACTGGTCATTAACATGATAAGTAAATAAATAAAATATCAAATGAACCACAATTCACAAGTACATAAAAAAGTATATTCGGTATACTAACCTTGAAAAGTTTCCCGAAGCTTGAGAACTCTGGGGTAGAGGACAGGAGTTTTTCATAAGCATTAACCGTGGATGTGGGGGCAGTAGGAGGAGCACCCAAACCATTGAACTTTTTACCTGGTACTTTCTTTTCCGCAACTTGATGAGATTTAACCTCCCTAGGTACAGAATTGACATCAAAAGGTTCTTGTGAAGCTTCCTCCTGTAATACCACAAATCAATTGAGCCAGTTACGCAATAATGCACAATGTTGTAAAAACCCACAACTCATCATTAACACTCACATAGTTCTTCAAACTTGTCTCCAGGTTGACCAGACATTTGAACAAGTGAATCATTATCTCCAACTTCCAAACAAGTTTTGACACAGTCAGAAAGGATGTATCATGTTTGAGCTTCTTTATGCCCTCTTGTTCGCCACAAGCCCAAATAAAAATTTCATATTGTAATTTAGTCCAATTCCTATTTTTGATGGAAGTGAAATTATTTGCAGGTTCATTGAGTTTCAACTCCTGTGCAGTCCTCGCTAGAAAATCAGCGATAGAATTTAATTCGCTAGGTATATATTTATAATCAACATTTGTAAATTTTTTGTCCATTTCTATAATTTGCCTGAAAAGACAAAAGAAATTAAACAATATTAAAAGGAGGACATATGATAATGTACCATTACGCACAAAATTAAGAAATGACAGAGATAATCTTACCATGCTTCTCCCTTACGAGACATTACAACTTTCCCGTTAAGACCATCTATTATAGACTTGCAATCGTCTTTCACAAGGAGAACATTTAAAATTGATTGCAAACTTTGTTTCATGAAGCCGATGGCTTTTAGTTCAGCAAGTGTTGAAGATCTGCATAACTCATGCAGACAACCAACTGAAATGATGCTTTTGCCAAACCTGGCAATGTATACATACCCATCTTCCCCGTTTTCATATGAGGCATCAACATAAACCTCGACTTCTTTATTTCCACACTGTTAAAAGAAATAAACACCAAAATTAAAACATAATAGGTGTAGCAGCAGCCGGATCCCATGGCACAACCACAACCTCAGCATATGTGCCAATTGGATTTGCTACACGTAACACTAAACGAGTTGAACAATAAGTAGGAGTTGTACCCTTGTAGTTTAATGTTTCCCTTAATTTATTTCTAGTATTTGATAACAAAGAATTTAGATGGAGGAGAGGGGCTAAAAGACTTGGACGAAAAGGAGGTCAGGGCAAAAAAATAAATGTCAAAACTAAAAAAGATGATTTAGAAATGAAAATGAGTGAATTCTAACGACAAACTTTATATTATATATTGCAACTTATTTTATACTTTTGTGACTTATTATTTGTCATAAATGAGTTTTATACTATTTACATAGAGTCAAGTGTTACGTGTTGGTATACTTGAAAAGTGTACATGTATTATTTTAAATGCTTATATTAAATAATTTTTGAATTTGAGATTTTATGGAATTTTAGATTAATTAACATTTTATGAGACAATGTTCCTATAAATATTACTTCCACATAAGAATATTAAGGAACACTTCTCACAACAAAAAATAAGTTCTTGTTAGTTATTCATATAAATATTACTTCAACATAAGAATCTTTTAGAACACCCCCACATAAGAAAATAAGCTCTTATTTTCTGAAATTCCATAAAATCTAAAATTCAAAAATTATTTAACATAAGCATTTAAAATAATACATGTACATTTTTCAAGTATACCAACACTTAACATTGGACTCTATGTAAAAATATAAAACGCATTTATGACAAATAATAAGTCACAAAAGTATAAAATAAGGTGTAATATATAACAGAAAGTTTGTCATTAGAATTAACTCATTTTCATCTCTAAATCATCTTTTTTAGTTTTGACATTTATTCTTTTGCCCTAACCCCCTTTTCATCCAAGTCTTTTAGCTTTTGTCCCCCATCTAAATTCTTTGTTATCAAATACTAGAAATAAATTGAGGGAAACATTAAACTACAGGGGTACCACTCCTACCTATTGTTCAACTCGTTTAGTGTTATGTGTAACAAATGCAATTGGCACATATGCTGAGATTGTGTTGTGCCATGAGATCCGGCTGCCGCTACACCTATTATGTTTTAATTTTGGTGTTTGTTTCTTTTAACAGTGTAGGAATAAAGAAGTCGAGGTTTATGTTGATGCCTCATATGAAAACGGGGAAGGTGGGTATGCATACATTGCCATGTTTGGCAAAAGCATCATTTCAGTTGGTCGTCTGCATGAGTTATGCAGATCTTCAACACTTGCTGAACTAAAAGTCATCGGATTCATGAAACAAAGTTTGCAACCAATTTTAAATGTGCTCCTTGTGAAAGGCGATTGCAAGTCCATAATAGATGGTCTTAAGGGGAAAGTTGCAATGCCTCATAAGGAAGAAGGATGGTAAGATTATCTGTCATTTCTTAATTTTGCGCGTAATGGTACATTATCATATGTCCTCCTTTTAATATTGTTTAATTTCTTGTCTTTTCAGGCAAATTATAGAAATGGACAAAAAATTTACAAATGTTGATTATAAATATATACCCAAAGAATTAAATTCTGTCGTCGATTTCCTAGCGAGGACTACACAGGAGTTGAAACTCGATGAACCTGGATATAATTTCACATACATAAAAAATAGGAACTGGACTAAATTACATTATGAAATTTTTATTTGGCCTTTTGGCAAACAAGAGGGCATAAAGAAGCTTAAACAAGATACACCCTTTCTGACTGTGCTGTCAAAACTTGTTTGGAAGTTGGAGATAATGATTCACTTGTTCAAATCCCTCTAGTCAACCTGGAGACACGTTTGAAGAACTATACGAGTGTTCATGGTGGGTCTTTACAACATTGTGCATTGTTGGGTAACAGGCTCAATTGGTTTGTGGTATTACAGGAGAAAACTTCACAAGAATCTTTTGATGTCAATTCTGTACCAAGAATTTTTTGATTTCAATTATGTGCCTAGGGAGGTTAAATCTCATCAAGTTGTGAAGAAGAAAGCACTAGGTAAAAAGCCCAATGGTTTGGGCGCAATATATAACAGAATTCACTCATTTTCATCTTTAAATCATCGTTTTTATGTTAATTAATCTAAAATTTATTTTAAGTAGTAAGCATATTATTATTAAGTAAAAATATTCAATGAGATTTCAATTATTTAAAAGTGTGGGGGTGATTCCTTAAGATTTTTTTTATAGATTAAATTTGGCCTTTGAACTATTTGGAGCATAATTTTATTTATGTAAGAAATAGTAAGGCTTATGGATTTCTTGTTGTGAAATTCAACTTGATTGTGTAGTCCTATGAAATGAAAGTCTTTGAAACACAAACTTTTGAATAATATTGAAATGTGAATTTATTTTACTTAATTAATTTATTTTTTAAAGTCCTACAAAGGTATAAGTTGAACCTAGAAGGAACAATACTGATTTGGTGAAGGAAATCAATATAATAATTTGGTAAATAAAATACCTATTTTATTAGCCTAAATATGATCCAAAATATTTACACCCCATCATTGATGTATTTTAGGGCCTCATGATCAGTAAGAAGAATGAACTCCCGTTGTATGAGGTAGTGACGCCAATGCTTCAGGGACTGAACGAGGGCATAAAACTCCAGATCATAGGTGGAGTAATTCTTCTTCGCTCTTGATAACTTTTCGCTGAAGAATTCTACTGGGCGTCCATCCTGACTCAGAACACCACCAATGCCAACCCCAGATGCATCACAATTTACCTCAAACACCTTCGCAAAATCAGTAAGTGCCAAAATTAGTGCCAATGTCATCTTCTGCTTGACCAGTTGAAAACTGGTTTCGGCCTCCTCAGACCACTTGAATTCACGTCCTTTACGGTACTCGGTGATAGATGCAATTAGGGTGCTGAAGTTTAGGATGAATCGGCGTAGAAGGATGTCAATCCATGGAAATTTCTAAACATCATGTAAAGTCTTTAGTGTGGGTCATACCAAGACTGCATCTATCTTCGACTGGTCTGCATAAACAACTTCAGTAGACACAACAAAACCAAGAAAAGCTATAGAAGCAGTGAAGTAAGAACTCTTTTTTTGGTTGACGAACACCTTTTTGAACACTTCAAAAATAGCATGGAGGTGCTCATGGTGTGACACCCATGTCGGGCTATAGATGAGAATATCATTGAAGTAGATGACACAAATATCTCCATGAAAGGTCGCAAAACCTAATCCATAAACTCATAAATGTGTTGGGAGCATTGGAAGGCCCAAAAGGTGTAACCATCCACTCATACAGTCCATGTTGCATCTTAAACGCCATTTTCCACTCATCTCCAGGCCTTATTCTGATATGGTGGTATCTGCTTTTAAGGTCAATTTTTGAGAAGACCTTAGACCGGACAATTGATCTAGCATATCATCCAGGCGGGGAATCGGAAACCTATATTTCACTGTGATCCTGTTGATTGCTCTGTTGTCAATGCACATACGCCAAGAGCCATCCTTCTTCGGCACTAACAAAGCAGGTACTGCACAAGGGCTCATACTCTTACGAATGTAACCCTTCTCTAACAACTCTACCACCTGTCACTGTAGCTCTTCTGACTCCTTGGGGCTGAGTCAGTATGCTGGCCGATAGGGCAAACTCAACCCGGAAACAAGGTCGATCTAATGTTGAATGTCCCTCATAGACAGTAGTCCAGGAGGAAGATCACTGGGCATCAGATCAAAAAATTCTTATAGCAGTTGTTGCACATTTGTTGGTAACTCTGTATTCCCATTTGTGGCACTATTTTCACAAGGCAGCAGAGCATAGTACAATCTTCTTCCCTTTAATACCAAGGGAGTATGTGTTCTTCCGCCCATTATGAACGACACTTCGATCATACTGCCAAGGTCTGCCTAATAATACATGGCATGCATCCATAGATACTACATTACACCAAGCACTATGAAAGTATTTCTTGTCGATTGAAAATGAAACTAAACATTTTATGTCCACTGTTACTCCCATTGCCTTTATTCAACGACGACAGTTTGTATGGCTTAGGATGACGATCCGTCTTCAATTGCAACTTCTGAACAGCCTCTTCGAACGCTATGTTCTCACAACTGTCGCTGTTAATGATAAACTTGCAAACTTTATCTGCTACTGTGCAAGTCGTATGGAAAATATTAGTTCTTAACCAATCATCTCCTGAGTCGCCTTTAGGAGTTAATAGACTCTTGCGAATGACCAAAGTCTCCTAACCATCTCCATACAACACATCTTCCTCTCCATCATCATCATAAACAGGTTCTCCTCCAACCTCCTCTACTTCGTCGTCTAAATCTTCCTCAAGTGGGAGGTTTTTACCCTTTTGACTGGCAAGCTTCCTGCAATCATTCTATACACTATCACTTGCTGCAGTGACTCTCTTTCTCTCTCTCTCTCTCTCTCTCTCTCTCTCTATATATATATATATATATATATATATATATATATATATATAGCACTCTGACTCTCCTCTCTCTAGTACACGCACTAGCACAATGAATCTATCCGACCATTTTGACAGATAAATCCATTTTCTATTACCATTTGCCTATTATCTCTACTGTTATATTCCTACGCGCGCCTAGCTCATGCCTGTAGCTATTCCATTCGGTTTTTTATCTACGGAAATACAGCACCATAAGAAAATGTTGATCCGAGTGTATATATAGCTAATTGCTAAGGTTTTACACACATTCAACAACGTCTAAACCTGTAAACTTCATGCTACAAGAGAAACACCAAAATTTAATTTCAATGAGATGAGGAATAAGAAAATATGAAACTGGTGAACTTAAATTAAATAAGATGTTAGGTAGGCTATACGGAAGTTTAACATTTAAAGGTAATTAATTTAGAAAAAAGAAATCTCATGTTAAAATGTGAAAATAAATCAATTGGAAAATTAGTAACTTAGCACAACCACCCCAAACCCCACCTATCCAAGAAAGTGAACAAAAATACTTGAATAAATTTGTTATTTTCTTAATTATCACTAGAGTAAATTGGTCCCTATAAATGTGAAAATAAGGGACAACATTGATTTGGCAAGTACAATCAAAAACATTTATCATCTCATCACATTACACCTGATAACATCAAGGATAGAAACACAACACAGCAACTTGTATAAAAACATTTTTCAGAATCTATACTGCAATCCAATTGATAATTTTACTGACCTGTGCCCTGATAATAGCACTTCGCTTGTCTTGCTCAGCTTTTTCCACAACAAACTTGGCCCTCTCAGCTTCTTGTGCAGCTACTTGTTCAACTTCAATGGCAACTACAGTGCAATGTTGAAATTAGCAGTCCTCTCTGTCAGAATTTTCCGTATTTCCCTACTGACCGCCTACACAAATAGGTAGATTCCAAGAAACTCAGTTACAAGTATTTCTAACATCAACTTGATTATTATATACTTAACCTAATGAAAAATTTTGATAGGTGGTATAAACTTAAAATATAGAGAACCAAAATGCTATCAACGAATTAGCCACTTATAATAACAGGAACCATACCTTAGAAAGGATTCTATATTTGAGTTAACGAGGCAATTGCAGTAAATCTGCATAGCAACACTATGACGATACAGTTGACCCTCTTATAAGGTTTAGTTAATAATTGGGGGAGATCGAAAACATTTTAAGGTTTAAGTTAACTAATACAACCATTGATCAAATAAAAACAAATGAAGACCATACATGTCTTTCACCTATGTTCTTTGTCTTTGTATGAAAATTACATAATATGTTCAATTTAAGTATTTAAAAATTTCTAAAACCTTTGGGAAACTCAAGTGACCTTCTGATCTTGCCTTCACAGAGACACCTATAGAAATATAATGAGGTTACCGAATCTTTAATTTGCATGGAGAGAGCAGGATGAAGAGAGAAAATGAAATTTAATTAGTGGAGGAAGACTGGGGGAAGATAGAAAAAGGAATACAGTTGAACTGCGAACTAAATTAAATGTGAGAAGGTTTAGATGATGGTTTTGATAAAGGATAAAACATAAATAAAATAGCTTAGATGAGCCTAGGAAAAGCCAAACCTATATATATATATATATATATATATATATATAAGTTGCAATCGCATCACATGTGGTTAAATTCATTATAAAACTGATAAGCCTAGTATTAGAATTATATATATATGTATGTATGTATGTATGTATGTATGTATGTACGTATTTCTACTCTTATAATTAACACTACAGAATGTAATTTCAAAAAATTATTAATTATGAAATATTAGAACACATTAGCTGTAACCTGTGGAATGAAGTTGGTTCCACAAAAAATGAATAATTAGTTAATTACTAAAAGAATAGTGATTATAACTAAATTTATTATCGGAAGTCGACTGAAGTTCGGTTCTCTCACCATATTAAAGTAATCTTCTACCAAGAAATAAGAGATCCTCCCTCTGCCCATATTAATATTTCGTTTTCTTACAGTATGTATAGATTTCAAACCGCACCAGAAACATATTAAGATATTATGGGTAATCAATAATGTAAACTATCATATAGAAAGAATATGCAACAAACCTCTCTTTGAGTTATCAGCTGGCTGGCATTATACTGGGCAACCACAGCTTTCAAAGTTTCATGAATAATTGAAGGTGGGACTCTTTCATTATAGTTCTCACCAAGAGTTCGGTAAACTGTAGGTAATCGGCTTGCCAAGATGAGTAAGAACTCGAAGACCAATTTTTACCTGCAAAACAAAGCAAACCCACATCCAAAGAATAATGATACTAACAGCATGTGTAATGCTACAATTAAAATCATGAGATCTAAGTTAAAAACACTGAATAAATATGATGATTGCCTGCTGCATATGTCTATCTAAGGCATGCAACAGACGAAAGAATCCATTTGAACAAATAAGCACATTTAAAGTGTCTTCTGTTAGTAGTTGAATTCAGTAATAAAAAGTGACCTAATATAGTGCAACCTAAAAAATTGATACAGCAAACAAGAAATCAATAATCCCAACTTCTTAATGAGATCATGGAAAGCGGACATCGAACACCGGATCAGTAACATTTATCAAACACAGTGTTTCATCTACTACAAAAAGTAATGGTGTTGTAAATTTGTCAGACGAGTGCTAACAAACAAGTGACACATTTTTTTGAATATGAGAGGATCACAGTTATAGGTATATACATATAGAGTTGGGAAGGGGAGAGAGGAATAGAAAACCGTTATCTAATAACTTTACATTTTTCTATAATAAAAAATTCATTTCACAACTATACTGATACCCAATGTACAATATCACAAACAAAGAACTGTGTATGAGAATATAATTATACCCATAAACATTCTCAATTAAAATATCCCCCATTTCAATTATGACCTCTTCAGTCTTCCCCCACCTCAAGCTTAACCCAGAGAGATAAGAAAATCAATTCAGAAAGCACAATCATATGGCTTTGACTGAAAGTAAGAAAGAGGAAGAAAGTATTGAAAGCAAAAAAGTAAAGGAATTCTCACCATTTATTTTGGAGGATTTTGAAAACAAGATCTGTAATTAGGGTTTTTTTTTAAATATATGACCCGGAATGAGTTCGGTAAAATTTTATGGGAAGAACATGCACAATCGATTTCAGACCAGATTACATATATACAACAGTCAGACCAGATGAGAATTGAGATCGTACACCGATGGATTTCAGGACTTTTCTTCCCAGAGACCTGTTCGGCAACGACTTATTTTAAAATGACTTAAAGTTAAAATATAAGTTGACTTATAAGTAAAAGCTTGGGCACCAATTTGACTGATAAGTCGGAAATTAAGTTACTTGACCAGAAAACTCTCGCTGCACTGAATCTGGAAAATGCAGCAGAGAAAGAGTACAAGGCTGCAGAACAAATGAACTGCAGGTTTGATTAATTAGGAATCATGCTCCCATTCAAGCAAGAAAGTGTGGCTCCACTAGAATATGGCTGCAAAGAAGACCAGCTGGATAGTTCAGTAAACCCATTAAAACCCCCAGTAATCAATGATAGGTCTGAATTTATCTCTGTCCATATGACTATAATCCAACAGCGATGGAAGAAAAAAAAGGTCCCTCTTAAGGTGTACAACTTCTTAACAAGAACAAAGCAATGAATTTTGTAGAGGGGAACAAACTTTTGCTAGGTCATGCAATATTATGGGGTCAATGTAGCAAGAAAGCATAGATATCTTTCTCAAGCCTTCGACCAAATAGCACAAAGGCTCACATAGAGGATACACAGCTAATTCTTTGACTTTCTCCACTTTTTTTGCAAGTGCACTTCAATACTCAAGTAGCCAAGCTAGCAGATAGGTGGGGGATTTTTGGCTCACATATTAGGATTAAATTAGTGACTTACATGCTACCTACCAGGTTACCATAAAGAGTAAACAACACTGAACTTAGCAGTTAAGGGGGATATCTATTTTGGTGAAATTCATAGAGTTTGTGCTAAACCATTTAATGGAAACATTAACATTTATCTTAAGAAAATAAGATTTTGCAGAATTAAGATAAGAACAATAAATGAATAAACACATGGGCCTTCTATTAAGATTGTTTATCATTTTTAATCCTAGAATAAAACTTGCTGAATAAGAATTAGAAACAAGCTAATCACTATACATGTCAACTGTCTGAATTTTTCTCTCTGTCCCGTTGAATAGTTGATCCAAGAGCAGATGTACTCCCTCTCAGGTCTCAACCTCTCTCTCTCTCTCTCTCTTTTCCTCTCTCTCTCTCTCTCTCTCTCTCTCTCTCTCTCTCTCTCTCTCAAAATCCTTTTTTAATACTAAAGTCATAGCATTAAATTTTCACCTTCCACAGCACTCTTTCTTACAAAAAGAAGACGTAACATGGCAGCAAATAACTTATTAAAATAAGAGGTACTTTAAACAAGGCAATTGTATACCATCAGCAATATAGTAAGGACTCAGTCATTATTGTTTAGCCATAAAAAATATGTTCAATTACAAAAAGGATGATCATAAGAGAATTGTAGGAGTACAAAGATGCAAAAACCAGTTTGAGCACACAAGGACACAATTTACATAAAGAGGAGTGCATCAGCACATCTTACCGATAAAATCGAAGTTTTCCCTTTTTTGTATCTTGTTTGATGGGAGTGAATTGCTCATCAGTAGCAACCTCTATCTTTGCACTTGATTCTTTTGGAATTTCAAGAATAAAATTGAACACACCATCACCCAAGTGCAATGGTATATCATGCCAAGGAGAAACCTGCACATAAAGCAAATATTATTCATTGTGACAAATAAGTGTACATTGTTGGAGAAAGTCTCAATTGTATATGATGATTTGACTACTAGAAAAGTTATCATTTATATATGATTATGATTATGATTCTTCATTCTTCAAACAATTCCAAAATACCACAAGTCTGACAAGAACAGTTATAATATGCACCTCTGAACCTGCAATTTACTCTCCTGTTCGGTGATTTCTGGAATTTCTGCATGTGCAGTTATCATTGCTATCATCCTGACTTTACGCTTTTTGAAATACTTTCGATTCTAAGCATTAAGTCATGAGGCATCATTGTCCTCCGAGAATAGGGACTGTCTAATGGTTTTAGTACTCATATTACCAACAAACTGCACAAACTTATGAATAACACATTTTTACAGTCCAAGCAATGCCAATAAATTTGAAGAAAGCTATTTACTAAGTTTTAAGACTTTATGTCCTAACAAATCAAATGCTTTGTCCAATTGCTAATATCAAATAAATTGAAATAATATGAGAAAATGTTTACATTATGAACTACTAGGCTTTATTACAGTGGTTAATTGCCAGAACTCAAATTTCTATGGTATTCTCACCCTTCTTCAACAACCAAACAACTAAAATTATAAAAGAAAGAATTTCCAAAAGACCCCATTTTGCATCAATTCTAATCTAATAAGTAATTAACACAGGCTAAAAAGTGATAAACAAAACCCATTATTATGGGACAAAAGCTACAATAAATGGGTAAAAAACTAAAAAAGATGGTACCTTTTTCCCGGAATTGTCATGGAAGAAGACCCGGTAATCAAGGGTTTCGGGTTGCCCTTCGTCTATAGTTAGAACATCGGGTGTGTGAAGAGCTCTGCAACTCAACAATCTCTTCTTGCAGAATTATTCAGAAAATTAGGAAGAATCAGAAGAAGAAATGAGCAGAAAAGAAGAGAGAGAAAGAAATCAGACAGGGAGAGAGAAGTGAAGAAGAATTGGGAAAGAAGAAACTTAATCATTCATTTCATGCTCACTGGGTGTACACAAAATCAAAAATGATTGAAAAATTAATCGCATTAAACCGAACCATTAATAAACCTACCCGAAAATCATAAAACCAAAAAATCTAAACATATAAAACTAAAAAATCAAAACTATATTAGTCGATTTCAGTTTGGTTTATTCAAAAATCGAAATCGACTAAATTGACCGAACGCCTTAATATTATAATATAATTTATATACTTTTCTAATAATTATTTATTTTATATAATTATATATTCATTATATATTTTTTTTATAGTTTGGTGACATATAAAATTTAATGACATACTAATTCTATCTTTTATGCTTTAAGTTTTAATAATTGAATAAGCCGATCGATTAAACCCATAATTGAATAAATCAATAATCAATTACGGGATAAAAAATTTGGCGATTTTAATTTTTAATTTTTTATAACTGACTTAAATGGTTTAGTTATTTTTTTTCCTACCAAATTAACCATTGTGCACTCCTATGTTACAGATCATCTCTTCTACATTTATAAGCACATCATCATCAGCTTAATATGGGCGAAGGCCACGTGCATTCAGTTTGCACAACTCGTTCTCAGCATGTGAAAGCCTTAACAATAGAAATGAGAAAAAGACAATAATATCCCTAACTTAAGTAGTAAAAGGACTAAGGTGCTGTTTGTTTGTGTCTTAATGACTCTTAATGGACAACCTCTTAATCGCTAAGAGGAACAAAGTTGTTTGTTTTTTTTTTTGTTACATCTGAATGCCTCTAAATGGTTGAGATACAAAATCAAATCTAAACCATTAAGAGGAGCATCTTAATGAACTTGGACAAAAATATCCTCTTCAATATTAACAAATTCCTTTTATATCCAACACTCAATATTATTATTATTATTATAATAATAATTATTATTATTATTATTATTATTTTTATAATAATAATAATAATAATAATAATTATTATTATTATTATGATGATTATTATTATAATTATTATTATCATAATTTTTATTATAATTATAATAATAATAATAATAATAATTATTATTATTATTAGTACTATTTTTAATATAATTATTATTATTTTTATAATAATAATAATAATTATTATTATAATTAATATTATTATTACTATAATTATTATTATTAATTATAATTATTATTAGTATAATTATTATTGTAATAATTATTATTTTTATTATTATTAATATTATAATAATAATTATTATTATTATTAGTATTATTATTAGCATTATCATTATTATTATTATTATTATTATTATTATTATTATTATTATTATTATTATTATTATTATTATTATTATTATTATAATTATGATTATTATTATTATTATTATTATAATTATGATTATTATTATTATTATTATTATTATTATTATTATTATTAGTAGTAGTAGTAGTAGTAGTAGTAGTACTATTTTTAATAGAATTATTATTATTTTTATAATAATAATTATTATTATAATTAATATTATTATTACTATAATTATTATTATTAATTATAATTATTATTAGTATAATTATTATTATAATAATAATTATTTTTATTAATATTAATATTATAATTATTAATAATAATAATTATTATAGTAATAATAATTATTATTAATAATAATTATAATTATTATAATTAATATTATTATTACTATAATTATTATTATTAATTATAATGATTATTAGTATAATTATTATTATTATAATTATTATTATTTTTATTAATATTAATATTATAATAATAATAATTATTATTATAATAATTATAATTATGATTATTATTATTATTATAATTATTATTATCATAATTTTTATTATAATAATAATTATTATTAGTATTATTATTAGCACTATCATTAATATTATAATTATTATTTTTATAATAATAATAATTATTATTATTTTTATAATAATAATTATTATTTTTATAATAATTATTATTATTATAATTAATATTATTATTATTATTATTATTAATAATTATAATTATTATTAGTATAATTATTATTATTATTATTATTATAATGTTCAACTGTTCATAGGGTTAAAATGGTAAAATACTGTTATTCAGACATCTGAAAAAATTGATTATCAAACAACATTTTTTCATTCAGATACAATTCTATTCAGATGCTCTATATTATTCAGATGTCTAAATTATTCAGATCTTAATACAGAATTTTATCAAACAGCACCTAAGACCAAGGCTGTTAACTAACCTAACTATTCAATAGTTAATGCTGATCAACTGTGATCAACTGTGATCTCCCTTCCATTTCCTCACAGGCAGGGTTGTGGTTCAGCGGAGGCAGAGACGCAGTCAATCGGAGAGGGCGGAGGCAGAGACAGAGTAGGGGAGAGGCGGAGTCGCGAAGGCGATTTGGGGTTTTGCCTGTTTTGGGTTAGGGCAGAGACTAGAGAGTGAGAGTATGAGAGAGGCAGAGTGAGAGTGACTGAGTGAGAGACTGAAACTTAAAACTTAAAAGCGGACGGTGGCTCGGTGCTGCAGTTTAATTTTATTTATCTTATTACGGTTAACAGAATAACAAAAAATCAAAAACTAAACCTGAATCCAAAAACTGAATATTAAAATAGGTATAATCAAAATACAAAAAATAATTAAGAATCAAAATATTTTAATTAAAAAAATTCAGTTCGATTATTTATTTTTATCCGTTTTTTACTCAACCTCAGCTCCTACACAAAACTCCTAAATTAGAGACTCTGTTCCAAAAAAAGAGTTTGATAACATTTTAAAAAGAAAAACTCTTTTAAAAGTAATATTATATTTAAAATTATTATTTCAAAAACTTAAAGATAGATCTAAATGTAAATTTCAAGATATCATAAATTAATTATAATAAACTGAAATATAACTCTTTTGTAGAACAAAAAAAATAATATTTTAACATTTGTTTCACAAAAAGAGTCATAATTATTATAATTTTGTTTATTGAAAATTTACAATATTTTAAAATTTAAATTATTGTAACTTAATAGTTTAATTAATATAATTAATATTATAAATTTCTTAAAAATTATTATTAAAAATAAATTTTCTATTAAAATATTAATAATCGTAGTATATCATAAATTAAATAACAAATTCAAAGTTAATTTTTTATGTAGAACATATATATATATATACGTATTTTCTTTGGCATTTGTGATCTATTCCACAAAAGAGTGTCACTATCTTCCTTCTTTTTCCTCTTTTTTTTTTGTCATGATCAATGTATGAAATTTTAAAGTTTAAAGTAGTGTAAAGTTATTTATTTTATAGTTTATTAAAAGAAATAATCGATATTGTAAGTTATTTAAAAAGTGTTATTAAAAGTAAATTTACTACTGCAAAAAATTTAATGTATTTATATATAATACAATTTATATTCATTATAATTAATTTTAACAAAATAGTGACCAATTTTATCTCTCGTAAAAAATCTCTCAACAGTAATATATAGTGAGTAATAATTCCTTTATTAATAGTCTCTCTTTTTCATTATATATGTTGTTTAAGATATGATAACACATATTAAGAAATCTCATTAATATTAATATTAAATAATTCTATTATTATCCATACACTAATTAATTATTTTGCCTTTTCTCTCTCTTAATTATTTCATCTTTAAAAATAAAAATAAGAAATAATTATATTTTTTCTCCTAAATAAATATAAAACAACTTATATTTTGAAGAAAAAAAAAAATCTAAAACAGCTTATATAATAAAAATAAAAATAAGGGAGTAATATTTTTTTCCATAAATTTTCATTAAAGAGCAGCGTAAAAAATCCTTCTACCATCTCAATTTTGCAAAAGAAAAATCTCAATATTATGTATATTGTGGGTTTAAGTGTTTAACTTTGAGATAGGGGGAGAGAGGATGAGAAAATACACTTGTAGAGAGAGTCGTAAAATTGAGAAAACTTCACAGTTCCAAAATAGAAGATGTACCAAATGAAAAAAGAAACAATCCGCCCATATTCAAAAAACAGATTATCGAAACTCTGATTATACACGCATTCAAGTACAGATGCATGCGAGATTGAAATTTAAGTAGTGAAAGCGAGAAGATAATACTAACTTTTAGAGAGAGAGGATCGGATAGACGAAATACTTTGAGGGTCGGCGAGAACCAGCTACCGTCTCTTGTATTGAGGTTATACTCCTATATAGAAATTAAGTGGAGGAGGACGAGAAACTAGCTAGAGGGTGAGTAACTATATATATAAAAAATAGAAGAAAAGATAGTTATTTATAACAAAAGGGGATCGTGCCAACCACAGTGGGTAAGTGGAGAGAGAAAACCAGTACGGAGAGAGACACCGGCAAAATATTCGTTGAGGAAAGAGCAATACAAGAAGCGTTGTTTTTACTTGAGTTTACAATCGGGTACAGCCAGTAAAAACAAAAATGTCCAGAATTTCAACATCTTACCTTATTATTATCCAACACATGTCCCTTCTCTTTTACTTTTTTTTCCTTTTGTTAGCTAAAATGAATAAAAAATAAAACTAATCAAATTATGTTATTGATAAATACTCCCTCCATCTCAAAGTTAAAAATACATATTTATAAAATGACATTTTGACGTTTATTAAAAAATAATTCATTTTTCTCAAGCTTAATTCCTAACATCAATTAAAAGTCTAAGAATACATAAATGTTTAATTATTTAATTTGTAAGCATAAAGTATTTGTATCATAAATTTTACTATATATATATATATATAATTCAAGTGAATATTAGTTTTTTTAAAGTTAATTTGAAAAAATTATAGCAATTGTAAACTAATTATAAAGCATTACAAACTATTTTCAAAACTTAAATATGTCTATTTTAAAATTTAAATTTTCAAAGTTAATTTAGGATATATATGTAAGTGTGTGTGTTATGTTTATATATAAATCATTTTATTTTGTGTGTGTGTATTTTTATGCTAAGAATATGATATCGATGGATCAAAATGTTGGTGTATTGTGATTAATTCCTATGAATGCAACTACTTTTGCCATGCAATTTATGAGGACTTCTTGTTGTTTAAACGTTACTTAATTCCAACTTGAAGTTTTTCGATAGTAGCTAGGAATAATTAGAAATCATCCGGTTTTCAATTCATTTATGTTTGTGTAATTTAACAATTAATAATTACGTGTAAGTATATATGATTAACAAATAATATATTAGTAAGTAGAATATCGATCCCACATAAAATTATATCTAATATTTTTTCAAATAATAATGTTATAACAATTCGATTTTACAATTTAACTTTTTCCAAAATTTAGTCAACATCCATGAAAAAATAAATTAAAGAAAAAGAGTTAGATCCCCAAATCACCTCCATTGGTGTTGATATTTTGATTTGCACTAGATCTAGACATGCACAAAAGTATGCGGCCTGGCCTGGCCTTGGTCTAGCTTGGCCTTGTCCGTTTAAAATTTTACCTAGTCTAGATTTTAAACAAATTGTGATTTAAACTCAAAAAATCGATTTGTCCAAAAATCTGACTTAACTTAGCCAAAAGTCTAATTTAACTAAAAGTCAGGCCCGATTTTTGGTAAAATAATATGAATGCTGAACTATAATACACCAAATACTAAACTGTTCCTTTCTCTCTCTCCTACCATATTATATTATAATATGATTATTAGTCTGTGAGCGAGCACTTAATTCAAATCGGGGTGATGATGGTGATTTGCAGACAATCCTATATTATATAATTATATAGTCATTATTATTGTGAGTCATTTCTAATTTCTATGCAGCAGTACTTAAAATTATGGAGAATGGTGATTTTGATTGACTTTTCAATGTTTGGTATCCTTAATTTGTAGATCCTATATCCTAATCAAATATTTTCATCTGATATTATATTACAATAATTAATAGTCACTAGCAGAGATAATCTAATTCCTATTTGTGACTAGCTATTTTCGCGACTCCGTCATTATCCCTTTCTTCTCTTCCTTTCCTCTGTCTAGGCCTAGTCTGGCCTGGCCCGGCTCACAACACATGCCTAATTTTCGGTGAGAATCCCGATTTAGCCTGCAAACCCAAAAGTCAAGGCTTAACCTAACTTGGTCAACAGTCAAAATCTGCCAGACCGATTCGACTCGTCTTATTGTGCATGTCTAACTAGATCCCTAAATCAATGAGTTATAGCCGACGTCATTGAAAAATTAATTATTTCTATCATATAATACATTATTTATAGGAATAATTATTTTTCCTAACCCTAACAAAATTAAAATCCTAATTAAATTATACATATAACATCCTAATTTTAATAAACTATTATAACAAAATTATATTTATTTGAAAAACCATTCATATTTGGAGTCAAAATGCTGCACACATCCGCGTGTTCCAGCTTGGCTTCGCGCTGCTGCACCTGCTTGCAATTTCTGCACTTAAGGTGGGCCCCGCCAGGAACAATTTGACGTCAACACCGTGCCACTCTTGAAATTGAACGGTGGGGCCCGCTTTCTGAAAACAGTTCCTTGTGATGAAGCGTATGCTGCCAAAAGCCTAGTATGAAAAAATAAAAATAAGTCACCGTGGCCCCCACGTGAATACATTAAGTCTGAAGCCTAGCATGAAGGGATAAAAAAAACTTGCAAACATAACAAGGATTACATGGTGGGGCCCACGGTAAAGAAAAACTAAGAAAAAAATTTCTCTGCAGCTTATGTGCAATCCCGCTTATTCCTTGCTACCAAAAATTACGGAAATACCCCTCTTTTCATTTTTCCTATAAAATAAAATTAAAAATACATAATAATACATAAAAACTTATAAATTATTAAGTTTAAAAATATTTAATAAATAAATATAAAATCTAATTATCAATTTCTGTATTGGCCTTTATTTTACAGCTACTTTTTTTTTGTTTTGCAATTTTTACAGTTTGATTTCTCACTTATTTGTTTTTTGTCATCATGCTATATATATCCAGTTTTCAACCCATTTCTATATTTGTGTATTGGTATTGATATTGGTATTGATATTTATTTTACTCACCCTAGTCGCTGGGAGCATTTAATACCAAACTATACAAAGTTACTACAACTATCAGCATTTAATTTGCAGACTTTTTCTCTCCCACAAAAAAACCCTAGCTCCTACTTTTTTTTTGTTTTGCAATTTTTACATTTTGATTTGTCACTCACTGTATATAATATTTATATAATAGAGATAACTCGTGTCTGAAGGCATGGTACAACTAATATAACAGTTGAATACTGTATATAATATTTCTAGAGTGAAAAATCTTAAATTGTAGTAGACTCTCAGTTCCATAATAGAACTGAGAGTCCAGTTATTAATACAAAAATATTAATACTTAATCCAGTCATAGTTTTTTTTTAAGCAAATATTAGTGTGCTATTCATTTTCAACTTAAAATTAGTTATTGGCAGGTTTGAGCAATTAATTGATTGACGATAGCGGGTTCAAATTTATATAATATAGTGTTTTCGGGTATCTCACACACCTTTTCTTTATTGACAAAAAGAAATGAAAAGTTTGACAACATTTATTTACCTCCAATATCTCTAACCATCGATTAATATGATCCACGAGCAATATTTCTTATGAAAAAATGATAGTACTGCAAGCCATTTGATGTGATCCAATGAGGAAAAAAAAGATGTAAAAATTCAAAAGAAAGTCTTTTGCATATATACCCAAAAATATAAAATGAGTCCTCTAAGTCTAAACAAAAAAGTATTGTCATAACACTAACTAAATCGCATCACCATAACATTTTTTCTTCTATATTTTTTCTTGAAATTGGACAAAAAATTCTTATAGCATGAGTCAGAGCCTACTACAATAGTTGCTCTCGATATAGCCTGTGACGTCCCCAAATCTAGGCCTACACAGCCCAAACTTGAGTCGTCAAAAGACTACAACAAAATTATTACAACAAAGCACAACGTACAACAATACAGTGTATAATAATACACAACTAAGTCTTCACTATTATTGCCACACTATTTTACAACACGTGAAGACTACGACAGCTATTCTTCGGACTCTCACTCCATCCCCCGGTTAGACCCCGTTACGTTTTCATCTCCTTATCTGGTGACTGGATATTGATAAAAAAGAGATTGATCAACTTGAAAATTTTCTGCACTCCTTTTGGCTTTCAAACTCTCAAAATAGCCTTACTATTCTCAGAGAAAACTCATAAAATTCTTATAGAAAAATTCTATGTTTTAGGTGTGATTTTTCTATTCAGCTGAGCAAGCTATTTATAGGAGAAAAGAAGTTACTATGCGTGGTAGGTGGCTGAAAAAAATTTCAGCCGAGCCTGCGCAAACGTTTTTAAAATTTTTCAATACTTGCACAGTAACTTTAAAATTTTCAAAAAGTGAACAGTAATGAACAGTAACTTCTGTCGGCAGATGAACAGTGACTTTCCCGAGATGAACAGTAACTTCCGTCAGTGAATAGTAACTTTCCGGGAATGAATAGTAAATTCCGGGAGTGAATAGTAACTTTTGAAAAATAAAATTTGTTATTTTTCCTGTCGGTCCAACATATAAAATAAAATAATGCTACAACAATAATTCAACAATAATGTAATAAACACGTTACAGATTATTATAAATTACAGTATATTTGCAACTGTGACAATTATTAGGTTCAATAATTTTAAAAACAGTGCAGCAACAATTATTGACTCGATGATATGAAATACAGTGTAATGACAATTATTGAATCAATAATGCAAAATACTGTGTAGCAACAATAATTGAATTGATAATATAAAATATTATGCAGTGACAATTATTGATGAAATGATGCGTAACAGTTACGGTGTTAATAATATGAGATACTGTGCAATACCGTGTGCTACTGTAGAGTACCGCATACTACAGTAAAATACCATAAATTACCGTATGCTACTATTCTTTTATTACCGGTATTTTAACAGTTAACACCGTTGACTATTTTTATTTAGAAATGTTACTTCTGTCGTTTTCTATATCCGACAAATATTCCGTTTTGGGGTCCACCAATAATTAGTTATTTCGGCGCCGTCGTACGACACGAATATTTCCCGACCAAACGAATATTCCCCGACCAAACGAATATTCCCCGACAAAGCGAATATTATCCGACAAAATAAAATTTGCACATAACATCCTTAACTTTCAATTTCGTCAATTTAACCACTTACTGTTTCATGAAAAAAATATATATGAAGAAAAATTAAATTTTATATTTCATAAAATTCGGGGTCTTACATAGCCTGTAAAAACAACAGAGAAATGACACATAATTGTCCATGCCTGAAGGCACGACGTAGATTAAAATTCAAAAAATATTCTATTACCTAAAGATTTTTGCAACCTAAAATAACTTATAAATCAATTAGAATAATTCTGAATCGTCCCTATTATTTACCGACCAAATCAATTTGCATGTGGTAACATAATGATCGCAATACCCAAAAAATAAGAAAATGACGTCAATGCTAAAAGGGTGACCCATGTTGTTTACGTGCAATTTTTTTTTATTATTATTTTTTTAATTATTATTATTATTCTTATTAGTATTATAATAATAATGATAATTATTATTATTATAACTATTACTATTACTATTATTATTATTATTATTATTATTATTATTATTATTACTATTATTATTATTATTATTATTATTATTATTATTATTATTATATTATTAATTATTATTATTACTATTATTATTATTATTATATTAATTAATTATTATTATTATAGTGTCGTGGTAAATTTGATTTGAGCGAAAAATGTGAGTGGATAGATTTTTGAAAAAAGAATGTTGAATTAGAGGGGAAAATGATAGATAGATCAGTGACCGTTGGATGTTAAATTCCCAAATAATTTTAGACTGTTGGATGTTGAAGTCTAAAACATTGGGATTTGAACCGCTCTGTTTTATTATATAGATATGTACTCACCCTAGTCTTGTAACACACGCTCTAATATCATCTATCTCACGCGCGTGTTGAATATTTATCTCTCTCGTTTGTCTCATTCTCCCACTTTCAGAAAATGACTGAAGTATGTGAATTCCAAATTTCTAGCCTAGCTAGAATATTATTCTTGTTACATATCATTTGTTTGATATAGAGGAGAAAATTGTGGCTCCAACCTGGGCTGCTTTTCGCGCCAACATTTTTTGCTTTCAATTTTCGCCATTTGCACATTTCAATTTTTCGCCATAAAAGTGTAATTTGCCCATTTGTTTCCCTATATTGGATGCGATGAATCCCGTATAACAAACAACCTTTCTACCCTCAAATTCATAGAGTCAAAATCAAACGGTCCCCATTATGTTGGAATGGGAAAAAAAATGTTTTGTTACTCAGTTTCAACAAATGGACCATTGTTAGGAAATGAAACTTCATTATGTTTCCTTAATTTACATTCTATAATAAGGTGGGAGTGCACAATAGTCGGTTTTAAATATAAAAAATAATCAAATTATTTAAAACGGTTATAAAAAATTAAAAATCAAAACCGTCCAAACTTTTACTTCTGTAGTCGTTTATCAGTCTATTCGATTATTAATTAAATCGCTAAGTTTAAACGGTTTGGTCGATTATAAAACTTTTTAAAATGACTACGCAGTAGACCTTTGTGGATTAAAAAAAACTGTCTTAATTATTTCAAGATGAGTAGTTGGAGTATTCAACAGAGTGGCCTGCCTAAAGTAAATTTCAGATTGGGCTTTTTCTTTGGGCAGAATAAGCTTGTCTCTGCTCCTCCCGAGAGGGAGAGCTGGCTTGATGAGCTCACCTCTGATATTCTTTCATAGCTGCTCAAGCTCTTTCCATCCATTTCCGTCTGCCCAAAAACATAAGCATTAAATTAATTATATATGTCCAGAAACATAAGAGAAGTGTGTGTGAATGCATGTAATTATGAGAATCAAAAGGACATGCATGCAATATATTTGACACTGAATATGTGAAAGAGGAGAATATTTGCCAAGGAAGCATAAGAGAAGTGTGTGAACGCATGTAATTATGAGAATCAAAAGGACATGCATGCAATATATTTGACTCTGAATATATGAAAGAGAAGATATTATTTGCCAAGAAAGTAGAGGTACAATGATTATAATCTCTGTTACAATACTGTCTCTTATGCGTGCAATCTTCCCGTATTATAATTATTCTCTAAAATAAAAATCCACCAACTTAAAACAAACAAAAACAAATATAAACATATATATCTAAAAAATAAGTTCTCATTTATTGTTATCATGCAACAGAGACTGTCCATGGAGGAAAGTAAAGAAATCTTAGTAATGTATTATATTTATATTTTATAACATATAAATATTTATGAGGACGAATTTAAAATATAATTCTTAAGTAGTATACCTCTCTTAGATAACATACTTATATTAAAACAACGTTATTTTAAGAAGAAATAATATAAAAAGGAGAAGAGAGGAAAAGTAAGTAGAAGGAGAGAGAAATAATATTAAAAAAGAATGATAATTATAATATTATTTTTTTACATTCTCTCACCTTAAAACGACACGTAATTTTAATAAAAGTATGATACTTAAAAAACATGCTTTAATCCCATCCCTAAATATATAATTACATAAAATATATAATTATGTTATAATTTTAAAAATTCGACCAGTTTCTATTTTTTGAAAAACAAAATCGAAACCAACTAACCATCTTCCATTTTTGTTTTTTTTTTAACATTATCGATTCATTGATTTTTAATTTTCAGTTTATTGCCGATTTAGTTTGGCCGGGTCAGTTTATTGTTCAGTCCTAAGTGGGAGAATGAGATCCATTATAATGAAATGAATGAATTTTACAACTATTCCCTTTTATGACAACACCAATTGTGCACTATCGCTACTACACCCGCTGTCGTCTACAACCATCGCCACCACACATACCGCCAACAACCACTCACCACCACCACCCAAGTCATGGACTCATGATTCTATGATATATAGGACATACCAATTAAAATAAATTACTTGAAGAATCTCATGTTGTCTTTGGCAATTAATAATTGGTAATTAGACCATGTACAAAATCCATTATTATATGTTTCAGGCATAATCACAGTCCCACATAAAAGACCACACGGCCACAAAATGCAAAAAGAATGTCATAACTCTTTACATAAACATCTCACTGAATTTCTAAAAGATAACTACTCTAAATATTCAGTCACCAAACCCTAGCCCGCTCCCCTTTCTTCCTTTTTGAAAATAAAAAATAAAATAAGGGAAGTAATTCTCTGTGGTTGAACAATCATCTCTTTTACTTCCCAACTGAGAATTCAAACAGTCCGAAATGGTGGAGCTTCACCAAATTTTAGTATGTAAGCAGTTTCGTAAACAGGTCGAAGAGGCAAAATCACTTGAGCATCTAGATATGCATCACAGGAGAAACACCAAACTGATAGATCACTGTGTTACAAGAAGTAAACCGAAAGGCAATAGGGTGGCATATTTATGAAAGAAAAAAGAAGAATAAAGGGCACGTGCCTTCTTATGCATACCTGTAGCTTAGTGCCAAACTATGCTCTCTCTGTTGAGAGTGCTCAAGCATGTGCTGATTCACAAAACGGCTGCAAAGAACATCCTTACAACATAAGCATAACCAGTTCTCATCAGGATGGTCACACCTTCAAAAAGTTGTTGTGAAGTTAGCATATGCAATTTCCTGTTTACTAAAAGAGGGTATCAATCATACAAGTTAGCCCTTTAAGTAATTTCAAACAAAAGACTTTACTCAGATGAAAGCTTTAGGCAACAATTTCATGTATGTGCTGAAAGGTCAGCGATCGATAACATTAGGAACACGTGCACACCGAAATCAATGGCTGATGCCAATGATATTCATTACACCAACTTGATAAGTTGCTTTGACATATTATAATAATTATTCAATGTCAACAATCCTATACAAAAGGGTTGCAACTCAAACATGCAACTGCCAGTGATGCTCCTATTATACCCATTAGGCATTATACAACACATTGATTTGTTTGGTTCAGTTTAGCAGCTAACCAAGATGTAAAACTTAAAAGAGGTTGATTATGATATTTTTAGTATCAAAATCGAACTGATAAAATCAGTAAAAGAAATAAAATCCATTGATCCAACCCATAGATTCTTGAGTTGGTTTAATCTTGCTTATTGTTCTGCACTAACACTACTTTGTTTTTTGTTTTTTATTTTCGTAGATATGCCATTATATAAGCATGTAATTCTCTAATGATAAATGGTAATGAACTTTTTTTTAGATCACAAATACACATTTAAGAATTTGATTATGACACTAGTCTGCAGAATAATTATCAATTTTGTATACTTGTGACTATATTTTATATATACACGTACACAAAATCCATTACATATATTTATATTAAAGGTACACCTCTTGCTGTATTCCACACCACCTTATTTCTAACAATTCTTGGTTAAGGAAAGAGTAAACTCCACAACTGAACCAACTCATTAATTTCAATAATTTTCAAAACCAAATGTAGTCAACAAAGAAAATCTCAAACCAAATAAACTACAAAGATCGATTTGATTTGGTTCTTTAGGTTATTCCATTTCAGTTAGTACTCACGGTGAAAGTAGGACCTCAGTAACTCTCTAAGCTTGAGTTTGCTATTGTATCCTCTAGATTATGCAGTTTATACCTTGATCTATTATGATATCTTCAAATACTTTCTTGGAGTATATATATATATATATATATATATTGTATCCTCCCTGGATCATGACAAGTTCTTTACGGTATATAAGTCAAGTTATTGGACTACTACAGTATGTATGACTCATAAAAAAGTTAAAAAAATTTCCAACACAAGTTAAAATAGTTGTACCCTGATCCATGAATACTACAGGTAAGGGTGATGAGGTGGAAAATATCAATAAAGATACGAATTTCCATATATTTTAGCATGTATGGAGATTTAATATATTTTGTGTATTTTTATTTATTAGTTAGGAAAATTTAGTAGTCTAATTTATATTTGGCCCGTTTATGTTTTGGGCTTTAGTTTTCTAATTTTATTTAGTTTAGGATTTAATTATTTTCTTTTTCCAATTAGTCGTAGGAAAGTAGTTTAGCATTATAAATATGTTATCTTAGGATTTTATGAGATACAATTTTGACAATTATATGAATTTCTCTTTGAAAGTTTTATCTTCCTTGTAGATTCAAGACTTATCTTACGTTCTTGATAGTACATTAAACCTTTAAATCACATTTGTGTTAGAGCGTTACAATCTAACCACATTCCGTTGTCAGGACCTGCATAATTGTATTCGAATAAGGTGACAACTGATTGAACCCCGTGCATTATCTTGAGGATTTTCTAGTTTTTGGTGAGAACTGAATCCTAGAATTGAAGATTACGTAACTCGTATTGATGGAACGAGGCCGAGCGTCATTTTCGTTTATCGAAAAAAATAAATAAATAAGCTACTATTCATCCTTTCATCATCAACCCTCTTGCCGGAAAATTTAGTCGTCGCCTCCGCTATTTGCTATCCTTCACCAACTTCGCCAACTGGACATCACCACCACAATCCCAAACTTCATCATCATAACAATCAAAAACAAGATTCACAACCTCCGTCCCAAAACAAGAGTTAAAAAAAAAAACACGCAACTACCATTGTTGCTGTTTGGGTTTCTACCGCACAGCTAATGCCGTTGTTGCTGCTTAGCGAAATCCTTTCCTTGCTGTTAATTACTTCATCTTTTATCATGAAAGTAAAGAGGTATGCAAAACTTTGATCGATTTAAGTATAGTCTTGTTATTAGAAGTTGATTTATGTCACAGAACCATCCCTTCGTCTTCACAGTAAGGTGATTTAATATTGCAAAACATCAATTTGATCCCTCATTGTTTCTTATAAGTTTTGTCAATGCCCCTTGAGTTCTGGGTATTTTCAATTTAGCCCGTAGTCCCTTATATACCCTTAAATTCAGTTGCAAGGTTTAATTTACCACACAGTTCAGTCTCCCAAAACTTATTTTTGATAGAACAATTCCTTGAGTTTTAACTTTTCCGTTTTGTTCTTGGAAGTAATTTTTTTTGGGTGTATTTTGAAATTTTTACCATGGCGGAAAATATTTTTCTTCCTAAATTGTTTCGACATAATGACTCGTGACCCGAATATACTTTTCACACTTATGTTCAATGCAAGTCAAAGGTGTGTAAACTTGTTCTTGATAAAGATAGTGACTTTAATATTGTTTCACCCAAACTTGTGAAAGAATTAAACCTTCAACCGAAACTAATTCCTTATCTCTTTGAAATTCGTTGGCTCAATAATATCTAAATTACAGTTTCACATTAGTGTGTTGTGCCAATTAAATTTAAAAGGTATACAATAGTGGTAGTTTGTTATGTTTTGCCAATGGATGCAACACATATATTGCTAGGTTGGTTATGGTTGAAAGATTTTCATGGTGAATATTTTAATTCTGAAGAGGTTTATAGCTTTTATTGTGGAAAGAAGAGAATTTGTTTGTTTCCTCACCAAACAAACATGCATACTACTGCGAGGTCTTCAAAGCTAAAATTTGAATTGGACGATTATGAGATTGATGGTTGTGAACAAGTAGAGCACTGGGTTATATATTGTGAATTTCAAAAGCCTATTGGAACACCTCAGATTGAAGAAACATCATGTTTGGAAGCTCATAAGGGTATTGTTTTGGAGGAAATACAACTTGAGATTGAAGCTAATACAGTTGAACAATCACAAATGCTTGTTAAGTCACCTAGCATCAATGCAAAGTATGAAATTTTTTATGACGTCTAAGAATGAGGATACTACAACCGATATCATTGGTTCAGAAGTTGCTCCTATGTGTTTCAGGACATTAAAATTATTAATTTTGTTGTTCTTGAATATTTCTTTGTCATGCAGGTAAATTAGAAAATGTTAATATTTTCTCACCTATTTTCAGGATTATTCTTTGAGAAGAAAACTCATGGAGTTTTGATCCTGCGAAGGTTGAAGAATCGTTCTTTGTCTTGGATACTCGTTTGCTTTAAAATTCGAGGACTAATCTTTTATAAGAAGGGGAGATTAATGTAGCGAAAAATATCAATAAAGATACGGATTTCCATATATTTTAGCATGCATGGAGATTTCATATATTTTTTGTATTTTTATTTATTAATTAGGAAAATTCAGTAGTCTAATTTATATTTGGCCTGTTTATATTTTGGGCTTTAGTTTTCTAATTTTATTTAGTTTAGGATTTAATTATTTTCTTTTTCCAATTAGTCATAGGAAAGTAGTTTAGCATTATAAATATGTTATCTTAGGGTTTTATGAGAGACAATTTTGACAATTATATGAATTTCTCTTTGAGAGTTTAATCTTCCTTGTAGATTCAAGGCTCATCTTACGTTTTTGCAGGTACGTTAAACCTTCAAATCACGTTTGTGCTAGAGCGTTACAATCTAACCATATTCCAATGCGTCAAAGGGGGAATGCCCTTTGTACTTAAAATGAAATTAGCAACTCTATCTTCTATCTAGATTTGTAACTTCTGCCGAACCCATGTCATAAAGTAAAAAATAAGAATGATAAAATCCATCAGACCCCAATGAATGCTTTCCAGAGTTCACCTTCTCATACGTGACACCTCAACAAAACCTCTCTTCTACTTCCATCCAACACAGTATAAAAGCGAAAAGTTGTATAATTGAATTAGAAGTATTTGAAACCTCAAACATTTCAAGGACCAAAACAGAGTCGCAAGAAGCAAATATATTTTTTTTACAAGCTAATTATTTTACAGTACTAGTGACCTGAAACAATTATCAAGCTAAAACACACTATGATGAAAACAATAACATAAACAAAAGACAAATTATAACAAAAACAAAGAACATAACGAAACTGGAAATACAGAACACGTTTAGCCAAAAAAAACATAAATCAAAAGGCAAATTATAGTAGGTGAATGTCAGCTTAATCAAAAGAGCATGCAGTTGAATATGTGAGCATTATTTATCATGCATATGGCAATATCATGCCAACATCAACTGAGATTGCAATGTCAATAGATTGGCACTACACAACGTTAATCTAACTACTGCAGGATGCTTGCAGGTATAGACTTAGTACACACTTAGGCACTGTTTGCAGTTATAACCATCAGCTACTTGGACATGTAGTTACCATCCATGAATCATAAAAAATTAGTCACTGGTAAAACAAAGAGAATAACAGAAAATGAGTTACAACCTGCAATTTCCTGATAAAGTAATTGATTGCTTTAATTAAATATGTCATACGAAAGAGGAAGGAAGATAACGAATAATTTGAAATTTGGAAATATCTAGGACAGCTTCATGTCTGTCTAATAGACAATCAATTCATCGTTGCTTCATTTATCAAAAGCTGTTATAAGAAACATTTCTTGTCCCTTCTATAAGCAAGTATATTAATCACAGAGGTATCAAAAGGGATTCTACATGCCTATGTACACTCGGAGAATACAAAGAAGAAGGTTAGCAAAAAGCCTGCAAAGAAGCAAAAGCAAAACAAAACAACACTCCTAGACTAAACTCCGACAGAAAGTCAACAAAAACCTTAACTGAGCCCCGTTATACCTATGCTGCAATAAATACTCGATGCTTGAAACAATACCACTCTCCTTCTCTTTGAAATATCTACAGTATCTCCCTCCAAACAACCCACCACAGTCCACAAAACATATGGTTAATAGAATCATTCCTCAGTTATTTGCTCTTCAACTAATCCTATAATGTTGCTACATTTCATTCAAAAAACTCATAGACTGCACCACACTCTGTTTTTGAATTTGGGACGGAAAAGAAATAGAAAACTAGTAAGTTTTCCTTCACCTTGTTACCGAGTTTATAAAAGAAAAGAGAAGAAAACTTAAATTTTAAAATTAAGTTACTAAGTTACCCTTAAACTAGTTTTATTATGCTTATAAACAAGAGGGTATAATAGGTATTATAAAAAATGATTTTATGTTATTTAATTATCCGATCAAATCCGTCCATTTTTGGATGGAAAAGTTTGGCAAGAAAAGTGGCTAAGTTTTCTATCAATTTCTTCCCTCTCCATTCATTAAAAAAATCAGTAACAAAGGAATTCGACAAAAAATTTGGGGCAAGGGTCTAAGGCTTTCGTTGACACCCAATTTATAAGCAAAAGGAGAAAGGTTAAGTAATTGGACACCTAATTTATGTGCCCGACACGGCTCAAACATAGACTTTGCAACTAGTAGTTTCAACAATCTCCTTAAATAATCAGCACCTTTGCAATAAGTATTACAAACAACTTAACAAATAAGCTGTAGCCCAGAATGCAACTTAGGAACAGGGATGTAAATGAATGGAGTCGAGCCGAGTATTGAGTTGCTCAAATTTGGTTCACAAAATTTATCAAGTATTAAATAAGGTCTCGAATTGAGCCCCGAGAAATTTGAATTTTTTGAGCTAATATGATCCGATTATCAATCGAATATTGCAATTTGAAGAAGTTCGAATAATTTATCAAACTTTGAAATTTGGTCATATTTGAATGACTTGATATTTCGAGACGAGCTCGAATCAAACTTTTAGTCGAGCTAGTAAGAATCGAACCAAACTGTTTGGTTCATTTTATGGCCTTACTTTGGAGCGGATTTTTGACATGGAACATTTTCCATTATATATTAACTCCGTCCCAAGATGGGAACCCATCTGAAAGTATAATTTGACCTACAATAATGGTATTTAGCACTTTAATTTTGAAATGAACTGTGATTTAGGGATGTTCTGTGAAAGAAAATTGGACTGGAAGTACATAAAAACAAAATTTACGAGTTTTTATGAAATTTGCATTCATCTTCTCCACTTTCACAGTAAGGATTAGGAGTTTTCTATAAAGTTTTCACTTTGCTTGTAGTTATCAGGGTTTAGGGTTAGGATTTTGAAGAGTAAGAGGACAGACCTGTTGCAGGCGGTGTCAGGAGTGGGAATATGGGTGAGATCCGAAGATAAAGAGTCCAGGCGATCGCAGTGTGTCCGGGCTTCGACCCAACCCGAATCCGATCCGTATAGTAGTACCAATTCTTCGTCTTTTGTTGAGTTTGGAACAGACGGAGAAGAAGACGATGAGCTTTCCTTCGCCATTTGCACTGTGTGGTTTGCTCAACAATAGCAAGGTGCTCTTTGTATGCTTAGTTATTCAACCATTACGTCGTCGTTTCATATGTTCCACAAAAATAAAATAAAATCCTAATTATCAAATTTAAAAATTAAAGATAGACTTTTAATCAAAATATATCCCTACAATAATAAGTGTTTAATATAATATGATACAAATGTATATTATGTAATTTTATAATATTATTAATAAAAACCTGCCTCCTACAAATAAATTGTTAAATATATATATTTTTAAAAAATGAAAACTTCTCAAAATTATATATCTTTTTATTAGAAAGTGTTACAACAATGAAATTTTTTCATGAACCTTGAATATTTTCCTATTTTTTGGTGCAAAAGGGAGGTAAAAAACTAAAACTACACACAAAATCTAAGAGTAATAACCCCAACAACATTTGCTAAGAGATATGCGTAAACCTTTAAGTAGGTAATGTAACCTTTAAGTAGGTAATGCAAGACCTATCGAGACTCGATTTTTAAGTACTCTTGGCCAAAAAATTAGCACAACAATTGCCTTTTCGCTAATAGTGCAACAAGGCCCAATCCTATTTTTTATGCAACAATTCCTGAATTCGCTAAATCAACAAAAATTTTGGATCTTCAGTAACAACAACATAAATTAAATTAAGAGTCACTTGGGAATCAGATTCCAAGTCCACTTGACAATATCCCTCATTCCATGCAAATTCTAACCCTTGCCAAATAGCTCAAAATTGTATTAGAGTTTGTGCATTTATTAACCACAAAGCCCACATGTCATCTACCAAGACAATCTTTGATGACACCGGGCTAGGGGTGAAAATCGGTCCGAGTTACTCGGTACCCGACTCGGATTCGACTCGAGAATATGATCCGGAGCTCGGATTCGGTAGGCATCCGAGTCGAATATGAGCCAAGCTCGTTTATGGGATTATAATACTGAACTCGAATCTGAGCAGCACACTGTTCGCTCGTTTTAGGGTTCGAGTACACTGCCTTCATCTGATCCATACTCGATCCTTACTCAATGAACCCTACTCGTTTAGGGGTTCGATGTATGACATTTGATAAATATAATGATGTTACTAGAAATTGTATTATAGTATAATTAATATTATAAATTTATCATTGTAATTTTTGTAACTTATATTTTTATATATAAATAAAATTGAAGTTTTTCTAAGTTTTCATTTTTATGTTTCATTTTGGTGTGATCCATCTCAGATTCGAGCTCGAATAGAGGCTCGCGAATTACTCGTTGTGAAAACGAGTCGAGTAACTTCGAGCCGAGTAGTATCGAGTAATTCATCGAGTCGAACTTGAACAGCCTTAGAAATTATCATTTCGAATTCGAGTCGAACCTGAACACAAATTTTCTGATCCGAGTCGAGCTTGAGCATCAGAGTGTTCGGATCGACTCGGGATCATTTTCACCCCTACACCGGGCACCAACTTGCCCTGATTTTTTTTTGAGAAGCCCCATCCACATTTACTTTAATCGATTTGAGCCATCCGAAATTTCCAAGCTATGAGCAAAAGCTTTACGATTTACATCCACACTGGCTAGGAAATGCAACACAATATTAGTGGGAATACCCCCACCCCCACCAATTGTTGGTGAGTAACTTGATTTCGATAATACCACAGAACTAGAACTAGTTGTTTCTCTAAAGATTAAAGACCAATCCATCACAATGAACTTGACCTTCAAATTACATGAAACGCAATGTGATATATCCTTGGGAAAATAAAATCCTCCAAAAAAATTGGATGTACAAACTTTCTCCAAGTATCTTAGGCCCATTTGAAATATTCATGCCATTTACAGGCAGACAGACGTCTTCGGTGCTAACAAATAAAGAGTGCACAAATTGCAATTTATAATATTTTGTTAATTTGTCAGCAATCTATCATTCTCGATAAGCCAAGCCATTTATAACAAAGCATTTTGCCTTTCAATTTTTGTATCACTTGTCAATCTCTATCTTTAGTGTCATCCACATCAAATCGAGAATAGTAAGTTGATTTTGTAGAAAAGTGGACAGCCCCCCGCCCCATATTATCATATCTTCAATTGATTCACAATTTCCCAAAACAACACTTCAAGAGACCATCCATTAAAACATTCCAATCTCAATCCAAACCATTATCATTTTTGTCAAAATTTTAAAAATATTGAAATGTCCTTGACCGTCAATTTTTGTTGTATACAAGATGAAAAATAAAGATTAACCCCAAAATAAAATAAAAATAAAAATACTCATAAGTTGGGTTGGACTTGGACTTGAATTCCAGTGATGTACTGTGCTAATGATAATGGTAAAGAATAAAAAAAATGGGCCTGAGGAGGAGCCGAGATTGGACCCATAACTCGTTATTATATAGTCTGAATCCGGCCTGAGTTCACCCTAGGCCCAAGCCCGACCAATTAACGGGCAAAATACACCATTAGAAAATCAAGGTGCGGAATTAGGGTTTTGACTAATCCCCTATATATACCCGCGTGTGGTCTTCGATCTAATTCCTCCAAACTCCTCTCTGCGACTTCAATCTGTGGCAGCTCTAGATCGAGAAAGCAAGGAGGAGAAAGAGAGAGATGGGACACTCAAACATATGGAACGCGCATCCTAAGACCTACGGCCCTGGTTCTCGTGCCTGGTATTTTTTATCCCCATTTTCATATGCTAATTTCTCTATGTTTTCATTTTATGGGTTAGTTGAGTTGTGAATAGGATTGAATTAGAAGCTAAGTGTTGTAATCATTACTGTATATCACAGTTTTTTATGTGTCTGAATTGAATTTTGTAATTGACTTTAGTTTCAATTATTCTCTTTTTAGATACGGATGATTTGCTTTCGGTTTGATTGAATTACTTATTTTTTTTTAATTTTTTAACTAACAAAGAGTAGAGTAAGTTGATTTGTTTCTGGAATAGTGAACTTTTAGATGGATTACGGAGAAAAAAAATTAAGACGAAAGGTGTTCAATTGAGCAGGGGCTTAAGTTTTCTCTAACCATGACTTTTCAGTTTAAGTAGTTTTGGTAATTGTAGTTCTCGCATTTTTATGTTATGGGATTTGGAAGATTAGGAGTTAGGCTTGTATTTCAAATGAAAAATAGAAGTAAAGTTGGATTAGTAAGCCTTTAATAGTAGTTTAGTCTAATTAGGTAGCAGGCACATCTGTTAGATATCATTCTGGACTATGTGCATCACTGTTTTTAAATGTTATTTCAAGCCATTCATTCCATAGCATTATGCCTCATATCTGTTTGTGTTTGGCTCCCCTAGTTTCTAAGTTTCTACCTTCTTATTAGACTTAACATTGCACTAAATTTTACTGTGAGCTATCCCAGTATCCCTTTTGAGGATTTCAGATGGTATGATATGAGGAATATTTATGTGCGGGGAATTCTCTTTAAAGGAAGCTTCCTCTGAATCTTGAGTTTCATGAAGTTTCCTAGTTGTATATTGTCGTACTACCACTGTGTTGAGGACAATATATATAAACCTCCCACAATTGGGTGTGAAGATGTTTTTCCTTGAATTGTTTGAGGCTTTATATTGGTTGCAATCCTTCTTGATAAGAAATGTATAAGACAAGAAGAAATTTCAAACACAAGATTAGCTGATAGTATAATCTGGCAGCCGTGTTTGTGGAAACCCTCATGGATTGATACGAAAATATGGGATTATGTGCTGCAGACAGTGCTTCAAAACCAATGCCAAGGAAATCGGCTTCATCAAGGTAATTAACCAACATTTGAGCGGAAGGGCATCTATTTGCTGATAGTATATTTGTAATATTTTGGTCTCTTGCTCATAATTACAACTCTCTTTTCCGCTTTATATTCCACTCTCCATGGTTTTGTATTTTGCTTAGCTTTTGCTTTCGCTGGATGCTTTTTTAATTTTTTGTTTTAGTGGTAATTCATTGTGGTTATACTTTGTGTTTTGGCAGTATCGTTAGAAGGATGTATGCCATTTCCTCTACGAGGAAGAGGATTTTGCCCAAGCACAATGATGGTAGTGGTTTTTAATATTGATTTTGCTTCATGAATTTATAGTTCTGTATGTTTGGAGACGATGGGTTAATTGGAATGATGTAGCTCACTCTAATTCATTATTGAGCATGAAGAAATTTTTGGACCCTTATTATCTTCACTTGTCAGGTGTCACTTTATACCCTTTCGATATCAAGTGCATGGTATTTCACATCATTAACACTGTATGCAGTTAGCAATATGGTATGGTAACTGAGTTTATGTTGTGCAATATGTGAACTATTTTTGGGGTTGACAATCTGCCGGAATATGTTCATCCATAAGAGGAAAAAGAATTGCATATATCTTTCAACTAGGAGTTTTTTCACTATTATAATTGTTTTAAAGTAACTAATTTTAGCAATAAGTTTTCAAAATTTTAAAAAATATACGATCAATTGTGAATTTTATAATTTCATAAGTTAATTTTGGATAGTAAAGTATCTCTTTAATTTTGAAATGGATGAGCCAAAACTTGATGCGATTTTATTACCAACGACCTTTGATGTCTCAAGATCAACCAAATACCTAATGCTGATCTTTCTCTGTGAATAATTGTTCCATCAAAATTGAAGATTGCTGGGTTCTTTGTGTGCTCCAAGCCTTGATAACTTGCCCAGATTCCTTTCGCAACTGTTAATATGCACCGAGGGATATGAACCTGCTTCAAAAGAGCAAATATGATTAAAAGATTACTTATATAACTATCCGAGCAAATCATGCGCAGAACAATTTTCAAATTAGAGGAGAGAGGGAATTAATTACCAGATGTATTGTACTATTATTGTCGTATTGGGAAAATTATTTATAGTGTGTGAGGGTCTCAATGAGCTTTCTTTCTTGCAACATTCTTTATACCCCCGGTGTATAATTATATAATTGAACGATAAATATTCTCTTATTTTTTTATTATTTAAAAAATGGTCTTTTAGTAAAAGGAAAAAGCTATATATTGAAGATGATCATGAACGAGTCTGTACTTAGAAGCATGATCACGTTTTCTCATGACAACAATTAGTTTGATTGTATTCACTAGTTTGATAATTTTTATATCATTCTTTTCATACTTTATATCCTTCTTTTTATAAATATTTGATAATTTTTTATTGATATATATTTATTATTTTTTATTAGCTTAATACATATATAAAGTTGAAGATAATTTGAATCAGGATAAAATTTTAGTATTTCAAGATTTTTTTTTATATTCTTTCTTTATAATTTCAAAAAAAGTAATTACAATTGATAATTATCGTATTAAATATAATATTGACTGTTTGAGTTAATTCATAATTATTTAAATTAATTTATATTAATTAATGAGTTAATTTAAATGATCGTTGGTCGTAATTATATATATAAAAAAATAAGGTATCGTTGATCGTTGGTCCGGAGAATTCTATTCAAATTTCTCAAAAAGTATACTGTCCTCTGTGTTTTTTTTTTAAACCCCAAGCTTTGAAGTACTCACTATTCGGCTGGCTCTATGCTATAATTGGCTGGCTACCCTTGTTTGTTGTGGCTTTACGCTACAAAAGTGGACTTTAGAATCTTGTATGGCCGGCCGACTGTCGTATCAATTTGTACATTTGAAATGGGGAACCTGGTGATGTCATATTTTTCACGTTTATATAAACACAATTAAAAAAAGGATGAAGCAAAAGAGAAAAGTCAAAAATAATTTAGCTGGCTTAGCTAACAATTAAAGCAATGTTAAAAATATAATTAATTAGTTAGATCAATCGTTCTCTCATCACTTTTGAAAGTGGGCTAGCTATAAATGACTGGTACGTAGTACTTGCTTAACCAGCAGCATAAGAAATATCACTTTCGTGGGGGCGTAGCATGCTAATTGGACCATGGAGTGTACCTTAAGTCACATGCCTCAAAATATGGAGGCATTAATTGACATCGTTTCTTAATATATATATATATAAAAAAAATTTCAAAAGCGAACTAAAGACGAATTGTCGTCTTTGATATCTATGGCGACGGTTCGACCCGTTGTCATAGAGTGCATGGTTATGACGACGGGTCAAACCGTCGCCATAGATATCAAAGACGACGGTTCGTTTTTTAAGGTTCGTTGGAGAAGGGGACTAATATATACACACACTACTCCATAAATTAAATCATGCTTAACAGAAAATTGATTTTTGCAGTTTAATTAGGCATAAATTGATTTATAAATCTGGTGGATATATATGGGAAAATGTTCAGTATGACTATGGATATATATAATCGATTGTTTGTCGTTTATATATATAGATTCATTGTTTTGTCTACTTCTTTGTGTCTGTCTGTATTGCATCTTTTCTTTGTCATAAAATTATAGACCCCATCCATGCATGTTATGTGTACAAACAAAATAAAGGCTTCAATATTAATATACATTTTAATAAAATTCAAATATAAATCATGAAAATGATTTACCTTCCGAATTTAAGCATGGCTGAAGCTTTCTATATATAATACTGAAATGCAGAGAAGAATCACGGGTGGTAAAGTACGTATAACTATATGAGTAAGCCCATTTTATTTAATACTCCTGACATTTTTTGCAAGTGAATAATTTACAGCCAAATTCCTATATATATATATGGCAAAACATAGGATTAGGCTTATTCAATTTTCAGCATTTAGTCACTAAATTTTAAAAATATAAAATTAGATTAGTGTATTTTTTAAATTTTATTAATTGGACAATTTCGTTCAATTTCTATGACGGACGTTAAAATCCTTCTCCTATTTTCCTACGTAACTTTTCAAAGAAAAAGAAAAAATAAGTAAATACTGATATGTATAAGTTGGCATATGAGATGACATTTGTTATTTAAAAAATAAATATTTAAATTTTATTATTTTAGATCATATATTTATTTATTTAAATTTAATTTTTAATATAATGAATTTATTAATTACATCATCATCTCTCTAACAACTAATTAATTAACTAATATAATAATAACTAAATATAATTTGAATTTTTTATACCTTTATTTCTCTCTCTTATTCTCTGTATTTTTTCTTTTGGATTTAACTTCTTCGGTTTAATGGTGGCGCCGGGATCACATGCTTTGGCAGACGCCGTTGGCTCCACCGTCGGCAACGGAGAAACCACTCTCCAAGTAACTCCACCAGCAGATCCGGTATACCCTCCAAGTAAAAAGTGTAGAACAACTTGATGGGGAATATAATCTACTGCAGCTCTACCTGACCGTACACCCCCTCAACTTCATTTCACACGCTTGGTTGGTATGCATGTAACTCAGCACAATCACATCCAAGAATGGCAGATGAATGTGATGCATAAAGGACATATATATTTGTATTAAGTTATTACCCAGACTCTTTATCTTTTGTTTTACCCAGAAACAAAATCTAGGATTAGGATTTTTAAATTTTAAATCAATTTGGGTAAAAAGACCGAATAAGATAGAAATTACTCAAATTGTAAAGTAATTAAGCCTATTCGGAAATGACTTATTTTTTATTAACTTAAACTTAAATTATAAGTCGACTTAAAGTTAAAATATAAGTTAACTTATAAATAAAAGTGTTCGTGATCAATTTGACTAATAAGTCAGAAATTAAGTTAAAACAATTATAAAGATGTTCGACTGAGAATGACTTATGAGTTAAAATATAATATTTTTTTGTAATAATAATAATAATAATAATAATAATAATTCTATCTATATTAGCAATGAAGAAGAAAGGTAAACATGTGATTTAGCAATCAAGAAGAGGGATAAAATAAACAATTCACGTGGTTTGACCAGCTTAAAAAAAATTACTTATAAGTCATTTTAAAAAAAGTTACAAATACTTATTTTTTTATTTATTTATAATTTAACTTATACTTCAAGATAAAAGTTACTCCCATCTAGCTTAATTTGGGAAATGACTTATAAGTTCCTCAACCCAACTTATAAGCCACTCCCGAACAGGCTCTTAGACTGTTATCCATCGACTAAAATCATTTTCACCAAGTACAAAGCTCAGATTGTGAAGAGATTTTTAAAAATAGATGAAGATCTGAAAGTTCAGATATGCCAAAAAGGAAGATGCTTAGCAAAGAACTTGTGATCCCTGTGACTTTTGGTTTGTTTTAAAGTTTAGGTTTTGGGTCAGGATTGACAGAAGGAGAAGAAGATTCATGGAGGAGAGAGAAAAGAAGAAGACGAATAGAAGAAGGGAAGAGAAGAGAAGAGAGAGAAAGGAAAAAAACCGGGTAGATAAAAATATATAGAGGTTCTGTTTGGAAATAATTTATTTTTTATTAATTTAAAATTAAAATATAAGTTGATTTAAAATTAAAATATAAGTTAATTTATAAGTAAAAGTGTTCAGAATTAATTTGATTGATAAATTATAAATTAAGTTAAAACAGTTATAATTTTTTTGGTTGATAATGATTTATAAATTAAAATATAATTAATGTTTCTTAAATAATAATAATAATATTAATAATAATTATAATTATAATAATAGTAGTAGTAATAATAAAAAAAATATTAAGTCTGTCTACCTTCTATCTATATTAGCATAGAAGAAAAGGGGTAAATATGTGATTTAACAATGAAAAAAAGGAGTAAAATAGACAATTCGCGTGGTTTGATTAACTTAAAAAAATCTACTTATAAGTCAGCTTGAAATAAGTAACAATTCCTTATTTTTTTTTTTTGACTAATAAGTCAAAAAAAGAAGTTATGCCCGAACAATTTTTTTTGAAAAATGACTTATAAATAAGGTTGACCAACTTATAAGTAGCTCTCAAACAGGTTCAGAAAGAAGAGAAGAGAAGAGAAGAGCAGAGTGAGAAAAGAAATAACCTAATAGATAGAAAGAAGAGAAGAGAGAGAAATGAAAGGATTGATATTTTTTTTAAAGAAGCGGTAGGAAAAACCCCCCAACAGATGTCACTAAAATTTGATGGAATGACCCAATTAATATCACAGCTAAAATTTTGTTCATTCAACAATATATATAGGATTGAAATCATTAATTTTTTTTAAGAAAACACACTAATTAATTTCATAAATTTCCTCTCACACCCATCCACACTTATGCTTGAAGGGATCTCAAGAAACTAGATGTTGAGATTAACTTATATTTCAGCGGGGTCGACTAATGGTCGTTACGACAGGATGGTTGGGGGTATCGCCGGTGAGCTGGCGGGGGTTGCAAGGGGGTAGCATCCCTGGAAGCCAAGCGCAATGGTGTAATTGGACTTGGGTTTTATTAGTAGTTCAGTATTTGGTTTACTAATGTATTGGATTTGAGCCCATGTTATAGCAGTTAGGGTTTTTTAGTTATTATAAAAGTAATTGTTTAGTGTGTGAATCATTGTAGAGCGTGTGAGGCATCTATTGAATACATCAGACAAGCAGGACTTGCCAAATTAGTGAACTTAGGTATATTGCGTATTCTTATTTTTCTGTTCTTCATCTAATATTTCGTGCGATTGTGTTATTATTCCATCTTAAATTCTAACACTAAAAATAATAATTGTTTAAAAATAAATTTATAACTAGATCTGAAAGTTATACCCTTAAAATAGGAGCCATGAATTTGAGTCATCCCCTCTTTGAGATTTCTCATAATTATTCACCAAGGATGCATTTGAGACATAATTTGAGAGGATTAATGAAATATTAAGGGAAAACAAGGATGAAAAAAATTATTTCAATTGGATAATTAATAAGAAATTTGCACATTTTCAAGCACGATGTTTCTTCAAATTTCATATACAACTGATCAAATTAATTAGTGGTCCAGTCTATTAAAAATATTTGTCTATAAATCTTGGCATATATATATATTCCACTTGACTTTTGACGCTCGTTAGAGATAATATTAAATTTTAGAATGAAAATTATTTATCAAAAATGAATATTATGCTCAAAGAAAGTCAAAACTCACATGAGACTTTATTTTAGGATATTACAAACTAGAACAAAGGGAAGATTATTAATTGTGGTGGAACTACAAGAAATTCAACTTGCTTTACTAGCAAGAGAGAGAGAGAGAGCCTAGGTGAATAGGACGGGGCATCCTATGGATTTTATTTTTATTTGGAAAAACGGACAGTGTATAGTACCTTCTTAGGCTTAGGTTTTATCTTAGCTTGCAAAAATTACAAGGCATTGGCTGCTTCCTCGTCTTTCTTTTTAATAGTATATGACCTTCTTGCATTTTCATTTCACTCTCACCAACTGTTTCATCTTTCATGGAGATTTAGCTCTCATTCATGCCTTTTCTCAGGTTGGTATTTGTTTCATAGAACTATACACACACACACATATATATATATATATATATATATATATAGGTATATTGATGTTCATTTATATGTATATTTAATATTTTGTTGTTGTTCTTCTTCAACTAGATTTTAGTGTTGCAACTTGCACGAGTGTGTAGTAGTGTGTGTGTGAGAGAGAGAGAGAGAGAGAGAGAGAGAAGGGGGGGGGGGGGGGGGGGGGAGTGGGGGGTTGAAGAAATGTTAGAACAGTATTGGCAGTATGCACTTGTATTAGAATTGAATTATTGACTCAAAATTTAAATATATATTTCTATTTATTGGTCCTTTTTTTTTCTTCTGTCTTTTCATTTTATCATCTCTCTCTTTCAAGTTAATTTCTCTATGTTTGTGATCTTTGATGCCATTTAATTTTACACATATTCCCTCTCTTAGAAAGGATGATCCCAACCTATGATTGCATTCGAACAATCCCTAGCTCATACATATGAATGGCTAGACATACACATATAATTGACAAAGTTTAATCATAATTGTGGAACAAAACCATTAGACAAGGAGTTAGACTTGCTCTATGCTCAAACATGTCGCAGTTTCTTTAATTTTTTTGTAGTCCCTCAATTTGGAAATGCAAGAATCTAATGAGTTTAACTATTTAAGTTTCAAACAAGATTTTTTTTGTCAATTTTTATGGGATGGATATAAAAAAGCTAGAAAATTGCCTCGAAATATATTTTCTAACCATAAATTCTTATACAAGTTGAACAAGGGCATCTTATTAATTAAACTATACTAATTAATGCTACATATAATTTGTAGATAACTAAAAAGAAGAGCAACTGGCACTATCCTAGCAACAAAAAGAATCTTCTAACGCTTGAACAACCCCCCAACCCTAGCAATAACCCTAATCTATCTATTAAAATGAATGTATAGAGTTTTGTACTTTAGAACAAAGTTATGATCCAAATAACCTCTTATGGGTAAATGGTATGGTCTATAATCTATATTAATCAAGTGGTCCGGGTTTTAATTTAAAATGAAGATTCTACTTAAAATAAAAAATTTAGTAGACTCAATATGTTCAATAATACTATGAAGAAAATTATATAAAATTTGGAACGGGTCAATCGTATCAATATTTTCATATTCGGATTGATTATTGAATTAAAAAAGAGTATCGGGTGAATGAATTATCGGTTCAATTAATGATCAAATCGTTATTGAACTAATGACTTCATAAATACATAAAAAATATATTATTAATAATTAATAAAATTTTAAAATATCTAATTTTTTGTAAACTAAAATATAATGAAATTATGTTATAATATTACTAAAAATATTTTTGTACAAAAAAAAATTAAAATATACTTTAAAATCAGTTCAAGAAAAATGATTTATTGGCCAAATTGATTCATTTGTCCGGTTAATTTCGGGATTAATCGATTGAGTGAAGCAGTCCGAAACGATTTTCAAAATATTGAATTGTATAGGCCACAAACAGATTTAGAAAAAAATTGAAATGTGGGGTCACATAGAGTTGGAACGCTCCCATCAGTGAAAACTTATAACTAGTTAAAAGGACCAAAAAGGACAGTTACGTGCTATCAACTATATATACTCCATAAAAGGATGGTATTAAAAAAACTTAAATAAAATTAAGAGAAATTATTAATTATAGAAACATAAAATGTGATTTAGTTAGCGTAACGTCCTTCCAAAGATTCACAAAACCCCAAAGCCCCCACATAAATATGCAGAAACACTGTTTGCCATTTGCCATGCCTGATGCCTCCCCCCAAATCTCACACCCACCAACACCAACTCTCGCCGGAAAACTCACTTTCTCTCTCTAAAACGTTTTGGGTGTTGAAATTATAACTTTATAAGAATAAATTTTGCTAAAAGGTGGGATCTTTGGCATACCCATTTGGGGTTTTGGAGTTAAACTGGAATTTTCTTGATCTTTCTGCAGGTTTTGGCTATGGAGAGTGTAATGGGGCTTGTGGGTAAGTGCATTTTGTAAGAGACAATGTGAGGTGAGTACTCAAATATTTAGTGTGTGTATGTGTTTTTTTTTTAACAATGATGGTGGCTGCTGTTTCTGAAGCAGCTTCAACTAACCCACCAGCAAGAAACCCCAAAACAATTTCAGTAGATGAGAACCCCAAAAGAACTCCATTGTTACCCTCTGAGAGAGACAATGGAATTAACCCTAAAAAACCCAAATCAAGACAAGTTTCTTCAAGATACTTGTCCCCTTCTCCTTCAACTTCAAATTCCTCAGTCTCTACATCTTCTTCTTCTTCTAGAAGATTCCCATCTCCTTTAGTTTCAAGAAATTCCACAACCAGTACTAGTACTCCGGCTGGGCTACCAAAAAGGTCGGTATCGGTGGACAGGAGAAGACCATTTAGGCTGGATCTTGATTCCAAACTAGGCAATGCTAGTGAAGTTTCAGCTGCCACAAAGCTACTGGTGACTTCTACTAGGCGTTTATCAGTTTCGTTTCAAGGGGAGGCATTTTCGCTTCCGATTAGTAAAACTAAAGTGGCGCCAGCTTCACCTAATCTGAGTTATGCGAGGAAGGGTACACCAGAAAGGAGGAGGAATAATACTCCACTGAGGGGGAAGGTTGATGGTGGTGGAGATCAAGTGGAGAATTCTAAGCCAATTGATCAGCATAGGTGGCCTGCTAGGAGTCGGCAACTGAATCCTTTATCCAGTAGTTTAGATTGTAGTACTGAGAAAAATAACAAGCTCATTGGATCTGGGAATGTTATTAGGGCACTACAGCAATCCATGAATGGTGACAGTAGGAGGGCATCAGTTGATGGTAGATTAAGTTTTGATTTTGACAATGCTGAGCTTTTAAAAACAATTGAACATGCCCCAGATGGTAATTCACTTAATGAGTCATCTGTACCTTCTGATCTCACCATGTCCGATACAGATAGTGTTTCTTCTGGCAGCACTTCAGGAGTGCAAGAATGCAGTGGAGTACCCCATGGACGAAGTGGGCCTCGTGGGATTGTTGTATCAGCCAGGTTTTGGCAAGAAACAAATAGCCGGTTGAGGAGGTTGCAGGATCCAGGTTCACCATTGTCGACAAGTCCTAGGTCAAAAATGGTAGTCCCACCGAAGTTAAGTCACTCAAAAAAGTTTCCAAGTGATAGTCCATTATCATCACCACGCACAATGGCATCCCCTAATCGAGGAGGTATTAGACCTGCATCACCAAGTAAGCTTATGACATCTGTGACATCATCGCCTTCAAGGGGGATGATTAGTCCCTCTAGGGTCAGGCATTCAGTTAGTGGTACCATTAGTAGTAATTTTAGTGAGACACCTTCAGTTCTTAGTTTTGCTGTTGACGTTCGAAGAGGCAAGGTGGGGGAGAACCGTCTTGTTGATGCACATCTATTGAGGCTTCTGTACAATCGGCAACTGCAGTGGCGGTTTGTAAATGCGAGGACAGAAGCTACATTGTTGGTGCATAAACACAGTGCAGAGGTGAGCTATTTAAAGTTTATGTGACCTTGTTTTTTTATTTTTAAATATATATATATATATATATATATATATATATATATATATATATATATATACATATAATTGAGAATTAACGGCCACATAGTTATGGTATCTGATTAATATAACTGCTTATGTCAGAGAATATCATCTGTCATATTGCATGTTTCTTATAATTCCTTCTACAAAGTTTAGATCATGGTGAAGCCATATTTTGAGTAACCAGCTTTTATTTAAGAAGTTATTACCTGGTATTCTTTTTCTCCTGTGAATGTCAATTTACTTATAATTTTAATACAGATTAAGATAGAGATCCTTCGATTGAATCTTGGGAGCACTTTCACAATTCATCAAAATGCACCACATTGTGGTCTGAGCAACAAACATTGAGATCATGCTAATGTTTTTAATATGTAATCTTAATCTTCCTAAACTAGGCAAACATCCTTTAACTCGTAGGCCCTGTTCGAATAGCTTAAACATATTAGATAAATGCTTGACTGTATAAACTCTGTCCAAAGTTTAATATAAATAGTTCTGCAAATGAAAATTTCTTGTTTGTTAGCAGCAGGGGTTTGTTATTTGTTTTAATATGAAAACAAACTTTTATTTAACTTTTCTTATTAAATGATCAAGCCTGAGCAATAAATACTTGTGGTCTACTGAGCTCTAGCTATAAATTTTATTTTGAATTTTGCTAAGTTAGATGGTCCAAGTCCAAGCTGAGCTCGATCATCACTGCTAAACAAACAAGCCAAACCCGGAAGCTGCATGATCAGCTCGGCTTGGTTCATTTGCACCCTTAGATAGCTGTGCATATGAGTTTCCGAAGTTAGATAAGTTCCACTAGGGTTGATGGGTTACTGAGACACGTGAAGTCTTTGATGTAATGGAAGAGTAAAGCTAATGGGTGAATTAGATATAATTCTGGACTGCTGTAGCATTGTTTGGAGTCAAGGACATCAATGTCATCAGGAAGAAGTTATTAATGTGATAAAGAGATTGTACTTTTATTTTTTGTCTGATGGAGAATGTACCTTTATAGATTCTACCAGATATATGCCATGCCAGTAAAGATATCTTATGTTACAAGCATTATATAGATGGGGCGACTTGGAACCGCAATATGTTTGTACTAGAGCGTATTTAGGAGAAATTCATAGTTAATATTTACACTAGAACTAGTTATATTTTCACACTACACATTAATGTTATCCCAGTTACGAAAAACGATTAAAGGGAATACTACCATTTAAATTATTTTACTCATGTTCTTTCTATTACAGAGACTTCTAGTTAATTGATCAATAAGGTTTAAAAGTTGTTGAAGCAACTTTAGTGATCTTAAAATGCTCATAGACTACTTTTTGTGTGTATAAATACAAAGAATTTTGCTCCTGCAGTTCATTTCATGGTGGATTAAGCGTAAGGAAAGCTTGTACATATAATTGAGAATTATTGAGGGTTTTAGAATTGAAGAAATCCTATCAGAATTTTCTTGTTTGTAATTTGATAAGTTTTTGGAATAGGTTTTTGCTTTCAATAAATACAGCCATGTATAATCTTTAGCTTTATTTTGTAGCTAATCTGGCCCCGAATAGATATTGTGGCCAGCTATCCTTGTTATTTTATTAATTGAATGTTTCATTGTACCAGAAAAACCTTTGGAATGCTTGGATAACAATCTCAGATCTACGTGATTCAGTCACCAAAAGAAGGCACAGGTTACAATTACTAAGGCAAAAATTGAAATTAGCCTCCATTCTCAAGGGACAAGTAAGATTTATTCTTTGATTCATATTTATTGTATAACAATCTTGCTGGTGTTTTTATTTTTTATTTTTGGTTGAAAATTATCTGTTGCTATCTTCAAATAGATGTGGTTTTACATATATTATTAATATTATGAGCTATTACATATTGACTACTTACTATTAGTATCAACTTACTCATTCAACTGAATTAGAAAACAAGCAAAGCAGATTACCACCCTCACTTATTACAGGTATATATTTTTTGACAAGTACGTATTACAGATATTTCTAAAATGCATAGAGTTTCCTACTGGTTTAGATCGCAGTGCGGCTCTCCAATCTTACCAAAACTGTAATTGATAGTACACATATTTTAATTAATAATTAGCAATGAAGTATCAAAAGTTCTTATTTTTAGTTATTGTACAATTGTCACATACTTTGTCTTATGTAATCCTTGAGTTGCATTACATATGCTGGGGATGTTTTTGGTTTGATTGTGCTGGAAATAAATATTAGTGAAATATGTCGAGGTTTCTTTTCTTTTTGGAAAGAATGGAGAAGGCCAGATTCTTGTTCAATCTCATCTTGTTCAATTAAATCCATACACTTATGAAGGACTCATGATATTTTAAGCTATATTAATAGGTAAGTTCACAATATCATTCCTGGAACAGAAATTTAAGAGATTCAGTCTACATTACTAAATTTGTATCAGGTTATTGCTTCTCTTCAAGTCTTTGTAGGCGAACCTCCTGGTGTTAAGCTTAGGTTGATAATTAGGTTTTATGGAATTCTGAGTGATATCATAATGATCCTATATTTTTGAACGGAGGGAGTATTATTTATCCCTACTTTATTACTTTATTAAGATTATTATTTATATATCTACTTTATTACTATATTCTATTCTATTCTTTTTGATCATTTTTCTTAGAAATAAGTGATTAGCAATTTCTTCAACACCAAACACTATGCTTTTTTTTTTTAACTACTTTAAGTATTTTTTTTTAATTATCAAACACAAACTACTTTTTATAAACTACTTATAAACAGAAGCAGTAAGCAAAAGCAAAGCAGTCCAAACACCATCTTATATCTTCCCCAGCATACAAGCTTCCTATTCTCACAAGTGCTTCAAAAGGTTGAAGTTGAACATGACCAAACCATCTCAACCAATATTCACATATTCTCCTCAATTAGTGCTACTCCAACCTTCTTTCAAGTGTCCTTGTTTCTAATCCTATCCAACCTTGTATGGCACAATCACCTTAACATTCTCATCTCAACAACTCCCATTTTATGCACATGTTGCTTCTTGGTTGCTCAACACTCAACTCCATATTGCATTATTGGACTCATCGTCATCCTATAAAAAAGCCTTTTCAACTTGGCCGTCCTAGAAAAGTTTTCCCTCAGTACATGAGCCTATAATATTTGCTGCTCTCTACATTTAGACTAGTAGTGTGGTTATTTGACACATCGAGGTTTGTGGAACCATTGCACCAAGGGCTGACTTCAAAATTTTCTTACCTTTGAGTCGTCTCAGAATTGTTGTAAATGTAGAATATCTAGTTATAGGAAAATGATATATGTGAATAAATCTCACGGCAAAGTTGGATTGTGACTAACGTGGAACTCTAAGCAATAAGATAGAATATAATATGTGTGTCCCTTCCTAATTCCTTTCTATGTCATGTATCCACATACGTCGACATTTAATATCGACATAAATTTGTTGTCATATGTAGCAGGACTCCTAGTTATATTTCCTGAAGAATGATAAGTTTCTTTGACATGCGTCCACATCACTTCTTGTTAGAAAGATTGGCTTTGACCTTAGAGATTTATTCAAGTATACGATGTCCATTTATTCAGGTAGAATTAGAAAGATGCCCCCTTGTTCTTGTTTTCTCCCACGTCACTTCTTGTTACTAGAAACTTAAATCTTGCAAGCTTTTGTAGCCTTTCCCAGCATATATTTAATGCAGAAGAGTTCCTTTCTGGATTTTACAATGCCGTTCTCTGGAACTTTTTGCCAGCAGAGCTTCTACAATTGTGTCTCTCGCATTTGTGCTAGATCTCCATTCTTTCTTCTTTTGGTACATTTTATCAGAACCCTCTACTACTAAGGGCTGTAATGGTGGGATCTGGAGTATACATGTTACAGACTTCATGCTATCAAATTTTTGAGTCATTATTATACTTGGTGTGCTATCGTTATGTAACTGTTTGTTTATTTTGACTGATAAACTTTTTAAATAGTCAATCATGTCTAATGTACTTTGATGCAACTGTTTATTTTGATTGATATTTTTTATATATATAAAAAAATCAATTGATCACATCTAATGTACTGTGTGTTAGCGCTGTAGGTGACCTGTTTGGAAGATTGGGCTTCTTTAGATAAAGATCACTCCGTTTCGTTGCTCGGAGCAATAGAAGCGCTGAAGGCTAGCACTCTTCGGCTTCCAGTTGTTGGAGCAATTGTATGTCCATTTGGTCAATAATCATTTGTTTCTTTCATCATCAAATGTGTCTCAACCAGTTGCGTGAAGGAGCTTGATTATATAACACTTTTGGATTTTTTGACAGGCTGATATCCAAAGTATGAAGGAAGCTATTAGTTCAGCACTTGATGTGATGCAGGCAATGGGATCCTCAATATGCTCACTTTTGTCAAAGGTAATCTCATTGCTCATATGAGGACCTCCTTCCTGCTTGAGTGTGTTATAATAGTGAACATCGTAAAAATTGCTGTAAACAAGAGGCCATTACCCAATTAGTTGCATTGGTAATTGATACGCTCTTGATTAAATTATTAGGAGCATATGTTTTAACTGTGTAAATTGAGGAATTCACAAGTTGGTTTGAAGGCCACTTATGTACTGTCAGCAGCTAAACCACATGCCATCATTTGTAAGGGTTTGTGATTTCCTCTGGGTACCACCTCCAGCTGCGCTAAGCAAGAAAATTCCTCAGGGATATGACAAGCTAAGTCCCAAGGCTTAAGTGTATTACCCCAACTCAGTCCAGGATAGAAGCCATGAAATAGGGGCTAGTTTAATCAGTAACTAATAAAACTAACATATATTCTTGTAGATTATTACTTGTAATGGGTCATGCAGTGTAGTAGCTTACAACGTTCTATTGGGAATATGAGGTGATTCAACTTTGGGCTTTCTTTGTTGTATTAAAAGGCACCAAAAGTATGGTTGATCTGACAGTACATCAGTGCCCTTCAAAACTGAGGTATATGAGTGGGCTACCCACATGTACTCTCAGTAGAAGAATAATCAGACCATTACACTGGCACTCATGGGCTTTCTGTTACCTGATGACTAAATATAATTATAGATGTTGGAGTATTATTCTTCAGAATTAATATGAGGTACCTCTATGTATCTATTCCTGAGAAGTGTATTATTACTTCAATGTATTAGGACATAAATTTGAAGTAGATCAATTCAACTGATGAAAATAATATTTTCTATTTCTATTTTCTATATTTCTCATACCCAATCAAATGTTTTGTTCTTCCTTGTCTGATAACCTTTCTTAGATTGAATTTAATACGTGATTTTATAAAATATGGAGTGTGGTTCAACTCAAAAACGCCTTTTTCGTCCGTGTGTTTCAGTTGAAGTATTTTTCCAAGTTTTTTGTCCATGTTGTAACTGTAAAATACTAGAATTACAAGTCATCTAATTTTTTGCAAAATCATCCTTTCTGCTGTTATTTGGCATCATTTGGTGTAGTTAAGCCACATGGATCTTATTTGTGGTCCTGTACTCAATCTTGACGTCCAAAGATGAGAGTTAAAATTTACATGTAACCGGTCTCGTTCTGACTATTATCTGATGATGCCGAACTTTTTAAGTCTTTATTTCAGGCAGAGGAAGTGAATTCTTTGGTGGCTGAACTTGCAAAAGTGACTGGGAAAGAGCGCGTTTTGCTGGAACAGTGCAAAGATTTCTTGTCCATGTTAGCAGCTATGCAGGCAAGTGCTGCCTTCTGTTTCTCCCTTTGAACATTTTCCACTCCATCCACTGATCGCATTTTCTTTACTTCGCTTTCCCCATCAATTTGACAGGTTAAATACTGTAGTTTGAGAACGCACGTGTTGCAGAATAACCACGTGCCATCAACCTGACGACACGAGTGTAGAATTGATAAACTAAATGCTAACATAATACACAACATTCCAACCTAGCAAAGGCGGCAGTGAAGTTAATAACAAAAGGATAAATTGGCTGGTTTTTGGATTCCCTTTTGGCAATTTTTTGTAAACCATTGAGATGTTATCTGTCGTATATCATGTATGCCTTCATATTTGAAGGTCGCAGCAAATGGGATATTTCTGTATCTCACTAATTAGATGTATACACACGTCCTATTTTCTTCTTTTCATTTTCAGGGAAAATGAAAACTAATGTATATGTATATATAGTTTATGTAATAATATCATTGTAACCGACCGATATTCACTGGCTCTTAAAATATTCTTGATTTGAATATCTGATTTCATCCTTGTTGATACATTGCTGCAAGTTTCACATCATGATCCCAAAGAGAGAATTTTGAACAAATCAGTTAGAAGTGGGAAAGTAGGTGTTGCCGCTCTGTTTTTCCAAGGACGGGGGACTCCCCAGGCCTAAACCTTAAATTTTAGCTGATTGGAACGGAACTAGCCACGTCCTCCTCTGGAATTATTTATTCTTCATCATATCATCATCATAATATGGGAGTCTCCATTCCGTCTCCTGCTTTGTAGCTTCTGATGAAGAAACACATTCCATAATCTCTTGCTTTTTTGCTTCCGGTGAAGAAACAAATTCCATCTTATGGGGAAACAAAATCGATCTTCTATTTTTCTTCCTCTAATTTTACTCTATGTACCTAAGTTTTAAGTAAATTAAAAAATAGAGAAGAAAAAAATATATATTGCAAATTTATTTATTAATCTTTTGTTGGTAAATAGATGAATAAGTGTTATTGGTAAGAAAAATTTAAAGGGATATTATGCAAAATAATGATCAATTATCCTTGTTATCCTTTTGATATATTTTATAATAGCAATTCGATAAAGGAAAAATTGGCTCATAGTATGACGATATAATTTTATGTCAATATTAAATATCAATAAATTAAACGTGAATACATGAAATAAAATAGAATTAAAAATGAAATCGTACACTATTATTTTGGGTTAAATTATTTTTTTATTATTATACTAAATATTAATTTACATACGCAGTACTGAAGTGATTTTATTTATAATCATATTATTGTATTAAATTTTTTTTTTTTAAATTATATTTTTCATCTAAGTCTATTAAAAATTAACGAAATACTGACGTGGTATGAATCAACGCACAGCAGTACGAAACAGCATCTAGCTCCAGCCCCGCGTGAAAAATATCAAATCAATCTATTATATGCCAATGGACTGCTGACCTTTTGTTAATGGAAGTCTTTTTTTTCTTTTTCTTTTTTAAATGATTTAAAACACTGTAATGTCTTACATTGTCAGAAAAAATTATATCAAAAAAAAGATTATAAATAAAAATTCTTTTAAATAAATAACAGATATTAAATTAAAAAATGTTTAATTGTATTCAAATTTATTGCACACCGAAATATACTTTTAAATAATGTCAAACTACATAAAAAAAAATAAATAGAATGTTCATTTTTGTTCAATATAAAGATGCAATCTTATGTACTCCCTCCGTTCCTAATTATATGTCGTTATAAAGTTATTTTTTTGTTCCCTTTTATTTGGCATTTGTAGATTTTTAGGAGATAGTGACTACTTTTTTAAATTACCCCAATAAAATAATCCACATTCTCTTCCCTATTTTCAAAACTCATTTTAATATAATTTCTTTTTCTTTCAAAGTAATCCAAGTATTATACTCATTCTGTTCTAAATTATTTGATTATTATTACTTTTTAAAAGTTAATTTAAAATATTTTCAAATTTAAAATTAAAATGACTCATTAAAAATTATGAAACAATAAAACTTACAATGAATAATACATTTTAGATAGTTTACAATATTTATTCTTATATTGATTAAAAATTAAAAAAATCTATATCAATTTTGAGTTTAAAAATTTCTTAAGTTAACTTTAAAAAATTAATAATGATCAAATAATATGAAACGGAGTAAGTACGATAATTTACATTTATTCTCTCTTATTTTCGAGACTTGATAGACTGGATACATACAAGAGTGTTACCGGAATTTTGAGCCAATTGTAACCCATTAGTTAGAGCGTTAATTAGATTTTTTTAATTCTTGTACATTACATGATAATTAGAAACGAGGGGGAGCATATGATATACTTAAAAATGTTGCATTAAACAAGAATTACCCACCACTTACGCTAAGTGCCATGGACGAGAATTAAATTATATGCAGTTAGGCACTGAATAAGGAGTAACCAGTTTTTACATGGGTAGAGTAAATGGTTTGACATTATCCACATTAGTGGGAATAAAGGCATCTAATTATCAACTGCCTACAATTATTGGACTGAAAGAGGCCATATATATATATATATATATATATATATATATATAGATGCATGCATGCACAAGTAAAAACAAAAATAGCAAAGTGTTTAATATAGATAGTACGAATAGTTAAGAATCTTGTTAATACCAATTATTGATGCTCTCTATTTCATATAATATAGATGCTCCATATATATATGCTCTTATATGGTCGATCTCTTACACCTCCTACAACGTACGTGTCTGGAAGTTATAACTTTGGGGATACCTACTAGTGAGTTGTATATAAGGAAGAAACAGAAAGGATGAAATCATGCATCACACCGGACCTTGTAAACAATGGGATAATTAATGCTTATGAAAATATCAGCTCCACAGCTCAATTATTAATCCCTCCATAATTCCTAGATAATTGACATTTTTATAATTAAGAGATCAAAGGTGATATTTTACGGTAAATTATATTATTTTACTGTGTAATTCGTTACATATTGAAGGTAAATTTTCTATTTTTCTTCCTGATGCATGATAAGTTTCTTTACATTCCTATAATTTCTCTTCTAATTAACCCACTTTTTCAGGGTTTTTAGGTCCGTAGAATTGAATTACTGAATGGTAATATTATACATACGTTCTCATTTTTTTAAAATACTTTTATAGACTGATTGCAAAAATTAAAAAAATGATCTCTGAAATAGAAAAAGATAAAAGAGTCTGGGATAGTAATTCATGTTTAGGCCTATATATTTTAAATTTTAAATATATAAGTTTTAAAATGATCACTAATTATCAGGTGGCTAAAAAAGAGATACATAAATATACATGCATTTTATTATTCTCATATACATTATTTTATATGTCTATTTTATTTAATTAACATGGTTAATTTTGTTTTGTTCCTTAGTTTCTTTTTCTCTTCCTTATGCGGATCCAGACCCAGAGAGTACAATTGACTTTTGCTTGTGACAATTATATTAATTTACTGTTACTTTAGTTAAAATTATTTGCCTTCAATTCGTGTTCATTAGGTATCCTCTTAGATAACATGCTTTCCTATTAGTTTTATTAAGTTGATTAAAGTTTTTTTTTATTATTATTCATTTGATGCCATTATTATTAATACCAATTTTATTTGTTTTTATTTTAAATTTTATGGCTAACTAAATTAAAATACCTAGGATGATGATAAAATCAAGTATTTCATAATTAATAGTTTCTTTCCGTTCCAAAATTAGTGTTTCATTGTTTAATTGTTTTAAATTCATATATGATTCTTATACTAATTATGAGGTTTTGATAAGTTATAGTTAGTTTGTGAATTTTTCATAACTTATGTTTATACATATTAATTATATATACCTTTATTCCTAAAGGGAAGGAAAAACAAAATTAGGAATTAATTCGGAAAGTAATTATTGGATAAACTCATGGTTTTTTAGCAATATTTTTAGAATTATGATTTTGATCATGCTAATGAGATCTAAATTCAAGATAATTCAAAACAAAAATATTCCTAATCATAGGCTCACTAATTTAGTTAATTAATCATTGCCACTATCTTTATCTAGTCTCTCTGAATTAATCTGTATTTGACAATTCTACAATAGACGTTGTGTAAGACCCCGAATTTTATGAAATATAAAATTTAATTTTTCTTCATATATATTTTTCTTCATGAAACAGTAAGTGGTTAAATTGACGAAATTGAAAGTTAAGGATGTTATGTGCAAATTTTATTTTGTCGGACAATATTTGTTTTGTCGGGGAATATTCGTTTTGTCGGGGAATATTCGGGCCGTACGACGGCGCCGAAATAACTAATTATTGGTGGACCTCACAACGGAATATTTGTCGGATATAGAAAACGACAGAAGTAACCTTTTAAAGTAAAAATAGTCAACGGTGTTAACTGTTAAAATACCGGTGATAAAAGAATAGTAGCATACGGTAATTTATGGTATTTCATTGTAGCATACGGTATTCTACAGTAGCACACGGTATTACACAGTGTCTAATATTATTGGTGTAAGACCCCGAATTTTATGAAATACAAAATTTAATTTTTCTTCATATATATATATTTTTTTTTGAAACAGTAAGTGGTTAAATTAACAAAATTGAAAGTTAAGGATGTTATGTGCAAATTTTATTTTGTCGGACAATATTCGCTTTGTCGGGGAATATTCGTTTGGTCGGGGAATATTCGTGCCGTACGACGGCGCCGAAATAATAAATTATTGGTGGACCCCACAACGGAATATTTGTCGGATATAGAAAACGACAGAAGTAACCTTTTTAAATAAAAATAGTCAACGGAACTGTTAAAATACCGGTGATAAAAGAATAGTAGCATACGGTAGTTTATGGTATTTTCTGTAGCACACGGTACTCTACAGTAACACACGGTATTGCATAGTGTCTCATATTATTGGTCTGATAATTGACACCGTAACTGTTACGCATCATTTCATCGATAATTGTCACTGCATAATATTTTATATTATCAATTCAATAATTGTTGTTACACAGTATTTTGCATTATTGATTTAATAATTGTCATTACACTGTATTTTATATCATTGAGTCAATAATTGTTGTTGCACTGTTTTTAAAATTATTGAACCTAATAATTGTCACAGTAACATATGCACAGTAATTCACATTATTGAATCAATAATTGTCATTACACAGTAACGTATGCTTTATTTTACATTATTGTTATCTTTATTATGATGTTATTTAAACAGTTGTATTTCATTAATTTATTGACTTGATATCTAAGAGCTAACTATACTGTATTTATAACAATTAGTCATAATAATTGAATTGATAAAGTTATTTGTTTATAATATAAAGTTAGGTGATTATTAGGTGATATGAAATGAATGGTGTAGATTAAAGTGTGAATTATTGTTGAATAATTGAATTGATTTGTTTATAATATAAAGTTAGGTGATTATTAGGTAATATGAAATGAATGGTGTAGATTAAAGTGTGAATTATTGTTGAATAATTAAATTGATTTGTTTATAATATAAAGTTAGGTGATTATTAGGTGATATGAAATGAATGGTGTAGATTAAAGATAATATAATATTTGAAATGGATGGTGTAGATTAAAAGATGATCTTTAAATGAATGGTTTAGATTAAATGAATGATGAGATTTTTGGCTATAAATAGAAGCCTTAACTTAAGGATTTTTCATAAACTTCCTTACTTGTTCTTTCTTTCTCTCTCTAAATACTTCTTGTGAAAGTTCTCTCTAAGTGTGCTTAAGTCATCTTGAGTATTTGCGAAGATCTATAAGTATACGTGTACTGTTCAAGTTAATCAACCTCATTTAAATCAATATCCAGTCACGTGTTACGGTAAGGGATACCATCTTTTTCATCTTCCATTATTCAAACATACTATGGTAAGGGATTATCATTATTTGATTCTCGATAATAATATTGTTTCTTCCTTACTCATAAGACGTGCCTTTTATTTCCATGTATTAAATTGTGGGAATAACCTTACGGAGCGGATTGCCGCCTGTTGGTGAATAACCTTTCGTATTCATTCATTATTAATCTCTGAGAATAACCTTACGGAGCGGATTGCCGCCTGTTTGGTGAATAATTCTTTGTACTCAAATTCTATTAAATTGTGGGAATAACCTTACGGAGCGGATTGCCGCCTGTTGGTGAATAACCCTTTGTATTAATTTCCTTCACCTTTTGTTAATCAAACCTGCTACGGTAAGGGATATTATTTTCTTTCATACTCCTAAATCGAAATTTATTATGGAACTATTGCTTCTATAATTCCTGAAAATATTATATGTTCCATAATAGTTGAACTTCATTATTTCAACTGAACCTTCCTATTTACGTGAACCTTTCTATTGAATTGTAACCGTTATTCTGAACTGTGGATCTTGAATATCATTTTTAAATTTCACTCCACATCATGTTGACAATTTGGACATTATTTGAATCTGTACAAAGTAAACTTCCGATACTTATTGTTATCCTATTTCTTCTGTTCATCATTTATATCATTCTAATCATCCAAAAATCAAGCTGTTGTGAATATCTGTGGCCGGGGGCACAGATGTGATATATTTGTTGAACAGATGATAGGTTAAAGGCGATATAATAGGTTAAAGGCGATACATCTGTTCGGTGTCTTTTATGGCACGTGGTGAATGTTCTCTTTGGCCCGTAGTGCAAAGATGAATTGTTGTTTGGTATGATTATGACCAAAGGCTGAATCTGGTATAATCATGACCGTTGGTGTTATATTGAATGTCTTTGGCCCGTAGTGCAAAGATGAACTGTTGATCTGCATGATTATGATCAGGAACTGTGAATTTGTATTATCTTGACTAATGATATTTCAGATGATAAAAGTTGATGATGTTTTTCCTAAAAAGAGAACCGAGTGGACATTATAGTCTGCATTATTCTTCTAATAGATTACTCATTCCGCTGCTATTATTGATCTGAACGTTGTTTAAGAATTTAACTGCAGTTTTTGATATAAACCTTGTAGTCTATTGTATTCTATCAAGAACTCAACTGTTGAAGACTAATGATAATTTATTCGTCATTATCTTAGTCATGATATTCTTTACTGGGCTATTTGAGCTCACCCTTTCTTTTGTTCCATTGTTTTTCAACAGGAGATGAAAACATAACAGGGTCTAGCCGGGGAATGGAGTGAGGGTCCGAGGAATAGTTATCATAGTCTTCACGTTTTGTAAAATAGTGTGGCAATAATAGTGAAGACTTAGTTGTGTATTATTATACACTGTATTGTTGTACGTTGTGCTTTGTTGTAATAATTTTGTTGTAGTCTTTTGACGACTCAAGTTTGGGCTGTGTGGGCCCAGATTTGGGAGCGTCACAGTTGGTATCAGAGCTTAGGGATATGGTCTTTAATGGAGATCTGGGGTAGAACTAGGAGGGGAGAGACGAATAGAATCAGTCACTAGTGTGTCCTACCTAAAATAGATTTTATTATCTAATGAGTCGATTTGAATGTAGGAACATGAAGTGATGAGTCAGTTTATTTGAACTAACATTTATTTTGTGACCACAGTTTAGTATGGCATCTGAAAATCAAGAGGTTAACTATGGAATACCCGAAGCAAATGTAGCCGAGAATCAAGAGGCCCCAAACAATCCTCCTGCCAACTCAGGAAATAATGTTCCTGATAACATGATGAACGATGGATTCTTTAGGAATTTCATGCAGTTCATACAGAATCAAGGAAGAGGAAATCCAGTCAATAATAACGGTAGAAACGCTGGCAATTTGAGGATGGTCACTGTTAAGCAATTTAAAGAATTAGGACCACCTGAATTCCACGGGAAGCCTGACCCACTCAAAGCGGAGGCATGGCTGAAGCAGACGACAAAAATACTTGATGTCTTACAATGCGCTGATGATCAGAAGGTGCCATTTGCCACTTTTATGTTACGAGGTGAGGCAGACCATTGGTGGGAAGCGGTAAAACGTATCCAACCTTCAGCACTCGAAATGTCTTGGACAGAATTCGAAGAACTGTTTAACGAGAAGTACTTCCCAGAAAGCATCCGCCATATGAAGGAAGTGGAATTCATTAAGCTGGAGCAGGGAAACATGACAGTCTCCCAATATGAAGCTAAGTTTGCCGAGTTATCTCGCTTTGCCACCCATCTTGTGGATGACGAAGCACGAATGAGTCGGATGTTCCTAAGAGGTTTGAGATTCAAAATTCGTCAACAACTTAGCTCTCATAAATTTAGTTTGTATTCAGATGTTGTGGATAGGGCTCAAAGGGTGGAGCAAACAAATGAAACATTGCAGCCAAGAGTTAATGATCAGCATAGAGAAAGGAGTGACAACAACCACAGGAACGAGAACCATCGAGGAGGTAACCAACACTTCGGTGGTAATTCCATACCAAATAACAGAAGAGGAGAATCTAGTGGGAACAATTTCAAAAGAAAGAGATTCCATAATAATTATGGAAGGGCACCAGCACCAGTACCAACACCAGCACCGACCCCAGTTTCAAGGGGAGAAGATCGACCACCAGTGAGATGTTATAGGTGTGGTCAGGAAGGTCACATCAGCCCAAACTGTACACTGCAGTCCAAAAAGTGCTACAGTTGTGGGAAAGAGGGTCATCTTGCGCGGTTTTGTCCTGCCACAAAATCAAGTCCAGCTGCAATGATGATACCAAAAGCTAGCGCGGATAAGGGAAAATCTGTAGTTCAAGGGAGAGCTTTTGTTGTGACATCCCAAATGGCGCGAAATTCGAACGAGGTGATAACCGGTAAGCTATTCATAAATTCTCGTGAAGTCTACGCTTTGTTAGATACTGGCTCTACCCATTCTTTTATCTCACCTGCATGTGCTCAGCGTTTAAACTTAACTCCTGAAAATTTGGACTTTGACTTATCAGTTGAAACCCCATTAGGAGAAATGACCATTACATCTACTGTCTATAAATCTTGCCTAGTTCAAATCAACAACCTCACATTACCTGTTGACCTTATTTCTTTGGAGATGCATGAATTTGATGTGATTTTAGGAATTGATTGGTTGACTACCCATCATGCTAAAATTGATTGTTTTCATAAGATTATTAGTTTTCATATTCCTAATCAACCTGTCATGCAAATTCAAGCAACTAAACCATTGAAATCTATAACTGTTATTTCTAGCCATAAAGCCATTCGTTTATTGAAAAACGGATGTCAAGCCTTTTTAGCTCATGTCACTGATTTGAACAAAAATACGTCAAACTTGAATGATATTCCCATTGTTAATGAGTTTCCTGACGTTTTTCCTGAAGAACTTCCTGGCTTACCCCCAAACCGTGAAATTGATTTTTATATTGATCTTGAACCCGGTACCAAGCCCATTTCCAAAGCTCCTTACCGAATGGCTCCCATTGAACTTCAAGAGTTAAAAGTCCAACTACAGGAATTGTTGGATACCGGTTTCATTCGTCCGAGTGCATCACCTTGGGGTGCTCCTGTTCTATTTGTGAAGAAGAAAGACGGGAGTATGAGATTGTGCATTGACTACCGAGAATTGAACCATGTCACCATCAAGAACAGGTACCCGTTACCTCGGATTGATGACATGTTTGATCAATTGCAAGGCGCTCAACATTTCTCAAAGATTGATCTCCGTTCTGGATATCATCAGTTAAAGGTTAAAGCTGAGGACATTCCAAAGACTGCTTTCAGAACTCGTTATGGGCATTATGAGTTCTTAGTCATGCCTTTTGGACTAACTAATGCTCCTGCAGCTTTCATGGACATGATGAACCGGATATTCAAGGAACATTTGGATCATTTTGTGGTTGTCTTTATTGATGACATCCTCATATACTCCAAGAGTCGCGAGGATCATGAACAACACCTGAGATTGATACTACAAAAGCTCCGTGAAAACAAATTATATGCCAAGTTGAAGAAATGTGAGTTCTGGCTTGAGGAGGTCGCGTTTCTTGGGCATGTGATTTCTAGTCAAGGAATATCAGTCGATCCTGCGAAGATTGAAACGGTACTAAATTGGGAACAACCCAAAACAGTAACCGAAGTCCGAAGTTTCCTGGGTCTAGCTGGTTATTATCGGAGATTCGTAGAAGGATTTTCTCGAATCGCCACTCCATTAACGCAGCTTACTCGAAAAAGCACAAAATTCATATGGAGCGAGGAATGCGAGAAAAGTTTCCAAGAACTCAAGAAGAGACTGGTTTCAGCTCCTGTTCTGACCATACCATCAGGATCAGGAGAATTTGTTATCTACAGCGATGCTTCTGGCAAAGGTCTAGGCTGTGTCCTTATGCAACATGGAAAGGTTATAGCCTACGCCTCTCGACAACTCAAAGATTATGAGAAAAATTATCCTACTCATGATCTAGAGTTGGCAGCAGTCGTTTTCGCGTTGAAGATCTGGAGACACTACTTGTACGGAGAAAAAGTGGATATCTATACGGATCATAAAAGTCTCAAGTATTTCTTCACCCAGAAGGAACTCAACATGCGACAACGACGTTGGCTTGAACTGTTAAAGGATTATGACCACACAATCCAGTATCACCCGGGAAAGGCGAACGTTGTAGCTGACGCTTTGAGCAGAAAATCTTATGCAAGTACAAGTGCACTGCTGACAACACAAAAGTGTATTTTGTACGACTTGCAAAAGATGGAGATAGAGCTAAAGACACCAGGGACCCACTCGAAGATTGCTCACGTGCGAGTAGAACCAACTTTAATCGATAAAATTAAAGCTGCTCAAGCTACCGATCCGGAACTGATAAACATGATAAAGAAAGTACAAGAAGGTGCCATTCCCGAAGCAAGAATCGACGAGAAAGGAATACTTCGAGTCAACTCTCGACTCTGTGTTCCTAACGATCCTGAATTAAAGCATAAAATCATGATGGAGGCACACAACACGCCGTTTGCAATCCACCCAGGAGGTACCAAGATGTATCGAGATCTTCGACATACATTTTGGTGGAACAATATGAAAAGAGAGATTGCGGAGTTTATCTCAAGGTGTCTAACTTGTCAACGTGTCAAGGCAGAGCATCAAGTTCCTAAAGGTCCATTACAACCACTTGAGGTTCCCGAATGGAAGTGGGAACACATCAATATGGATTTCGTGACGGGTCTTCCCAAAGTTTCTCAAGGCTTAGATGCAATTTGGGTCATCGTAGATAGATTGACCAAATCCGCTCATTTCTTGCCTATACGAGAAAACTTTTCACTTGAACGTCTTGCCGGTATGTACATAAATGAGATCGTGAGATTGCATGGCATGCCAGTTTCCATAGTTTCTGATCGAGATCCTAGATTCACTTCACGCTTTTGGATCAGTCTACAAAAAGCTATGGGCACTGAACTACGTTTTAGTTCTGCATACCATCCTCAAACGGACGGACAATCGGAAAGGACGATCCAGACCCTCGAAGATCTTTTGAGACTTTGTGTATTAGACTTCAAAGGAAGTTGGGATAAGTACTTGCCGTTGGTGGAATTTTCTTACAACAACAGTTACCAAGCAAGCATAGGCATGGCTCCATTCGAGGCATTGTATGGAAGGAAGTGTCGCTCTCCAATATGTTGGAATGAGGTAGGAGAAGCAAAATTGTTAGGACCCGAGTTGGTACGCTTGACGACCGAAAAGATCCAAATGATCCGACAACGAATACAGACCGCACAAGAACGACAAAAGAGTTATGCTGATCTTCATCGGAGAGACGAAAGTTTCAACGTCGGAGATCATGTATTCTTACGTGTTTCTCCATGGAAAGGGGTTACAAGATTCGGAAAGAGAGGAAAGCTTAACCCTCGATTTATTGGCCCATTTGAAATCCTCGATCGAATAGGAACCGTAGCCTACAGACTAGCCCTACCACCAAGTATGTCTCGCATCCATAACGTTTTTCACATATCTATGTTACGTAAATATGTGAAGGACCCAAACCACGTCATTGAGTTAGAACCAGACGTTATAGCAGAGGATTTAACATACGAGGAGGTACCTGTTAAGATCCTGGATAAGAAGGAGCAGATCCTACGCTCAAAGGTTATACCTCAAGTTAAGGTTTTATGGAGGAACCAAGATACTGAGGAAATGACCTGGGAGCTAGAATCTGAGATGAAATCTAAGTATCCTTACCTTTTCGATATGTCAGGTACGTCAATTTCGGGGACGAAATTTCATAAGGAGGGGAGGTTGTAAGACCCCGAATTTTATGAAATACAAAATTTAATTTTTCTTCATATATATATTTTTTTTTTTGAAACAGTAAGTGGTTAAATTAACAAAATTGAAAGTTAAGGATGTTATGTGCAAATTTTATTTTGTCGGACAATATTCGCTTTGTCGGGGAATATTCGTTTGGTCGGGGAATATTCGTGCCGTACGACGGCGCCGAAATAATAAATTATTGGTGGACCCCACAACGGAATATTTGTCGGATATAGAAAACGACAGAAGTAACCTTTTTAAATAAAAATAGTCAACGGAACTGTTAAAATACCGGTGATAAAAGAATAGTAGCATACGGTAGTTTATGGTATTTTCTGTAGCACACGGTACTCTACAGTAACACACGGTATTGCATAGTGTCTCATATTATTGGTCTGATAATTGACACCGTAACTATTACGCATCATTTCATCGATAATTGTCACTGCATAATATTTTATATTATCAATTCAATAATTGTTGTTACACAGTATTTTGCATTATTGATTTAATAATTGTCATTACACTGTATTTTATATCATTGAGTCAATAATTGTTGTTGCACTGTTTTTAAAATTATTGAACCTAATAATTGTCACAGTAACATATGCACAGTAATTCACATTATTGAATCAATAATTGTCATTACACAGTAACGTATGCTTTATTTTACATTATTGTTATCTTTATTATGATGTTATTTAAACAGTTGTATTTCATTAATTTATTGACTTGATATCTAAGAGCTAACTATACTGTATTTATAACAATTAGTCATAATAATTGAATTGATAAAGTTATTTGTTTATAATATAAAGTTAGGTGATTATTAGGTGATATGAAATGAATGGTGTAGATTAAAGTGTGAATTATTGTTGAATAATTGAATTGATTTGTTTATAATATAAAGTTAGGTGATTATTAGGTAATATGAAATGAATGGTGTAGATTAAAGTGTGAATTATTGTTGAATAATTAAATTGATTTGTTTATAATATAAAGTTAGGTGATTATTAGGTGATATGAAATGAATGGTGTAGATTAAAGATAATATAATATTTGAAATGGATGGTGTAGATTAAAAGATGATCTTTAAATGAATGGTTTAGATTAAATGAATGATGAGATTTTTGGCTATAAATAGAAGCCTTAACTTAAGGATTTTTCATAAACTTCCTTACTTGTTCTTTCTTTCTCTCTCTAAATACTTCTTGTGAAAGTTCTCTCTAAGTGTGCTTAAGTCATCTTGAGTATTTGCGAAGATCTATAAGTATACGTGTACTGTTCAAGTTAATCAACCTCATTTAAATCAATATCCAGTCACGTGTTACGGTAAGGGATACCATCTTTTTCATCTTCCATTATTCAAACATACTATGGTAAGGGATTATCATTATTTGATTCTCGATAATAATATTGTTTCTTCCTTACTCATAAGACGTGCCTTTTATTTCCATGTATTAAATTGTGGGAATAACCTTACGGAGCGGATTGCCGCCTGTTGGTGAATAACCTTTCGTATTCATTCATTATTAATCTCTGAGAATAACCTTACGGAGCGGATTGCCGCCTGTTTGGTGAATAATTCTTTGTACTCAAATTCTATTAAATTGTGGGAATAACCTTACGGAGCGGATTGCCGCCTGTTGGTGAATAACCCTTTGTATTAATTTTCTTCACCTTTTGTTAATCAAACCTGCTACGGTAAGGGATATTATTTTCTTTCATACTCCTAAATCGAAATTTATTATGGAACTATTGCTTCTATAATTCCTGAAAATATTATATGTTCCATAATAGTTGAACTTCATTATTTCAACTGAACCTTCCTATTTACGTGAACCTTTCTATTGAATTGTAACCGTTATTCTGAACTGTGGATCTTGAATATCATTTTTAAATTTCACTCCACATCATGTTGACAATTTGGACATTATTTGAATCTGTACAAAGTAAACTTCCGATACTTATTGTTATCCTATTTCTTCTGTTCATCATTTATATCATTCTAATCATCCAAAAATCAAGCTGTTGTGAATATCTGTGGCCGGGGGCACAGATGTGATATATTTGTTGAACAGATGATAGGTTAAAGGCGATATAATAGGTTAAAGGCGATACATCTGTTCGGTGTCTTTTATGGCACGTGGTGAATGTTCTCTTTGGCCCGTAGTGCAAAGATGAATTGTTGTTTGGTATGATTATGACCAAAGGCTGAATCTGGTATAATCATGACCGTTGGTGTTATATTGAATGTCTTTGGCCCGTAGTGCAAAGATGAACTGTTGATGTGCATGATTATGATCAGGAACTGTGAATTTGTATTATCTTGACTAAGGATATTTCAGATGATAAAAGTTGATGATGTTTTTCCTAAAAAGAGAACCGAGTGGACATTATAGTCTGCATTATTCTTCTAATAGATTACTCATTCCGCTGCTATTATTGATCTGAACGTTGTTTAAGAATTTAACTGCAGTTTTTGATATAAACCTTGTAGTCTATTGTATTCTATCAAGAACTCAACTGTTGAAGACTAATGATAATTTATTCGTCATTATCTTAGTCATGATATTCTTTACTGGGCTATTTGAGCTCACCCTTTCTTTTGTTCCATTGTTTTTCAACAGGAGATGAAAACATAACAGGGTCTAGCCGGGGAATGGAGTGAGGGTCCGAGGAATAGTTATCATAGTCTTCACGTTTTGTAAAATAGTGTGGCAATAATAGTGAAGACTTAGTTGTGTATTATTATACACTGTATTGTTGTACGTTGTGCTTTGTTGTAATAATTTTGTTGTAGTCTTTTGACGACTCAAGTTTGGGCTGTGTGGGCCCAGATTTGGGAGCGTCACAATTGGTCTGATAATTGACACCGTAACTGTTACGCATCATTTCATTAATAATTGTCACTGCATAATATTTTATGCTATCAATTCAATAATTGTTGTTACACAGTATTTTGCATTATTGATTTAATAATTGTCATTACACTGTATTTTATATCATTGAGTCAATAATTGTTGCTGCACTGTTTTTAAAATTATTGAACCTAATAATTGTCACAGTTGCAAATATACTGTAATTTATATTATTAAATTAATAATGATTTGTAACGTGTTTCTTACATTATTGTTGAATTATTGTCATCACTTTTGCGACATTAAATATTGATATTTTATATATTAGTCTAATAAGGTGAGAAGAAAATTATGGCAGGTGGGGGTAATATATCTGTTTTATTATAAAATATTATTATAATATGATACATAAGTTTTTGTTGTTATATGAATCATTCATTCAGCAAAAATGAATTTCAAGGATGGTGTGCCATCATTTTATAATTCTAGCACGTTTTGTTACTTTTAAAATGAATGGCCCCTCATTACCAAATTTTCTTGAAGGTTGTCAGGAAAAACAAAATAAAAATAAAAATGGGATTCTTCCACTTATTCCTTTAGTAAACCATGTATGCTTTATCAAAATTGGTAGGTTGTCATCAGCCACCTACCGCACACCATCCCACTTTTTGTCAAACTAAGTGTGCTCCTCCAGCACACTCTGTCAAAATTCACATGCTCCTTTGCACTATAAATAGATTGCTCTGATGAGCAATAAAGGTACGCTAAAAACTCAAAATTCTCCTACCATAATATTGGATATTTTATTTGGGTATAGTAATATTATTTTGAGTGTTTGAAAGCCAAAAGGAGTGCAGAAATTTTTCAGGTAAGTCTTTTATTAAAATTTCATAAATTTATATATTTCACGGTATTCACAAATCTTCCTTTAGAAGACTCTTTCTTTAAAAGATTTATGTTGAAAAACTTCATTTGGAAGACTTTATTTTGAAAAATTATATTTTTATACTGTGAATAGTAACCCCGTGAATGAATAGTAACCCTGGGATGAATAGTAACTCCGGGATGAATAGTAATCCGCGAGTGAATAGTAACTTCGGGAATAGTAATTTAATTTTAAGTTTTTATTATTTTGTTATTATATTATACTATTTGATCAAACCACTTTTAACCAATTTATAATATACGAGTTTGTATACACCATGAATATTTATATGTGGTAATTACTAATTTTATTATATATATATAGGTTGATCAACCTCATTTAAATCAATATCCAGTCACGTGTTAAGGTAAGGAATACCATTCATTTCAAACTCTTAAATTTACTGTGGTAAGGAATATCATCTTCTTTCATATTTAAACTTACTAAGGTAAGGGGTATCATTCTTTTTATCATCATAAATGGATATTATGTTCTTTCTTACCGGAAGGGATTATCATTCTTTAATTCTCGAAAATAATATCGTTTCTTCCTTGTGTCATTTATTTCCATGTATTAAATTGTGGGAATAACCTTACGGCGCGGATTACCGCATGTTGGTGAATAACCATTTTTATTTGTTTCGTGTGAAAATAATTTGTCTACACGAATTATTACATGACACTTTTATTCCATATTCGTAAGTGATATCATTTTCCTTTATACTCATAAGGGATACCATTTTTTTCATCTTCCATTATTCAAACTTACTATGGTAAGGGATATTAATTTCCTTCACCTTTTGGTTAATCAAACCTGCTACGGTAAGGGATATTATTTTCTTTCATACACCTAAATCGAAACTTATTATGGAACTATTGCTTCTATAATTCCTGAAAATATTATATGTTCCATAATAATTGAACTTCATTACTTCAACTGAACCTTCCTATTTTCTGAACCTTTCTATTGAACTATAATCGTTATTCTGAACTGTGGATCTTGAATATCATTTTTAAATTTCACTCCACATTATGTTGGCAATTTGGACATTGTTTGAATCTGCACAAAGTAAACTTCTGATACTTATTGTTTATCCTGGTCTTCTGTTCATCATTTGTATAACTGTTATTTGTATTAATCATCAAGAATCAAGCTGTTGTGAATATCTGTGGTCGGGGGCACAGATGTGATATAATTGTTGAACAGATGATAGGTTAAAGGCGATATACTAGGTTAAAGGCGATACATCTGTTCGGTGTCTTTATGGCACGTGGTGAAAGTTCTCTTTGGCCCGTTGTGTAAAGATGAACTGTTGGTTGGTATGATTATGACCAAAGGCTGAATCTGGAATAATCATGACCGTTGGTGTGATATTGAATGTCTTTGGCCCGTAGTGCAAAGATGAACTGTTGATCTGCATGATTATGACCAGGAACTGTGAATTTTTATTATCATGACTAATGGTATTTCAGATGATAAAAGTTGATGATATTTTTACTAAAAAGAGAAGCGAGTGGACATTATAGTCTGCATTATTCTTCTAATAGATTGCTCATTCCGCTGCTATTATTGATCTGAACATTGTTCAAGAATTTAACTGCAGTTTTTGATATAAACCTTGTAGTTTATTGTATTCTATCAAGAACTCAACTGTTGAAGACTAATGATAATTTATTCGACATTATCTTAGTCATGATATTTCTTACTGGTCTATTTGAGCTCACCCTTTCTTTTGTTCCATTGTTTTTCAACAGGAGATGAAAACGTAACGGGGTCTAGCCGGAGAATGGAGTGAGGGTCCGTGGAATAGTTATCATAGTCTTCACATGTTGTAAAATAGTGTGGCAATAATAGTAAATACTTAGTTGTGTATTATTATACATTGTATTGTTGTACGATGTGTTTTGTTGTAATAATTTTGTTGTAGTCTTTTGACGACTCAAGTTTGGACTGTGTGGGCCTAGATTTGGGGGCGTCACACGTTGTACACTTGTAATACATAATTTCATCACATCGACCACCTATATAAAGTAAAACATTAATAATTATAATTTGCCACATCATTTTATATCTACTTTATTTGCAATCATTTTGTTGCCATAAGTAAAATGATAACTTGTAAGTAGAGTAATATTATATTTTGGATAATCTAAAGTATTTATAATTGTATTGATTACAGATATTAAGTTGCCTTTTAAAACCAAAATGCATGACTCCTAATATTATTGTTAATATTTCAATTAGAAGATTAAATTGAAAAAATTACCAAATTAAATTAAGGACAGTTTAGTCTTTAAGAAATGACAATTTTCTTTTTATTCTCAAGTCACAAGGGAACTATCTCATTCCTCTCCCACTACAAAAGTTGGAGAGAAATTTCAATGCTCTATAAACCTCCCAAAACTTACCGGATTCGCCACCGGAAAGTACCTAACATCAAAAATTTGTACTTCAAAAATTAATGTAGAAAAGAACAAAATTCAATTTCCCTTCCGGTAGCCGGTAAACTAAGAGACTAAATCTTCTATAACTAAATTTTTCTGTATTTCTATTACAAGACTTGTAACGATATTTTTTAAGATTTATGACAACGGTTTGTCCCGTCACCGTAGTTCTACTCTATAACGATAAAACAAATTATCGCTATAAATATTAAAAATTATTGTTAAAAACTTCGTACCAGAAATACAGAAAAATTGTATTACAAAAATTTGAAACCGTAAACCTGACAGTCCCTCCTCCTCATATAAATAGTCTCAGTAGCCTTCTTTCACCTTGTCCTTGTAAACTCTGATTACAAGCTGAACCGCTCTCCAACGTCGTCGTTTCAGACTCCTCCGACGGCGTCACCGCCCTCCGCTTTGTTCTCCCTCCGGCCACCACCATCGCCGGCAAGCCGGAAGTAAGACTGAGATTAAGATCATCTGGTTGTGCTCTCGCCACGCCACCGAACTCCTCTCTCTGACACGTCATATATCTGGCGGAATTATTCAGATCCTGCGATCTGAAAAAGTTGATGTCGTTATCTTCAGATCCCAGTGCCGGAGCACCAACGAAAAGCTCCGGTATCGAAGACAACACTCCGCCGCGGAGCACCGTTTCCACGGCAGACTGACATACGTGCCAATTTCCGATCCATAGCAGTCCCACAGCTCCGTTCACAGGATTCACTGTCCGGCCACATGCTTCAAATAGCAAAGACTGAAACAAAGCTAAACCCGAAAACCAAAAAATAATCAAAACAAAACTAATGAAATCAGAAGCAATTTATACATCTACATTGTGTTGTATGTTTATAAGCTATGTTGTAGTTAATTACCTGGTCTTTGGGATTCGGGAACGGCGGAAATGAAGTTCATTAGGCCGGCGCGGCCGAAGAACTTAGCGAGGAAGACGGTGGCGTTTGATTGAGCCTGAGGGGTCTCTATGCCCTGGAGACTTTGCCTAAGGATGCAATTCTTATTGCAGCCCCTTCGGAGGACTCGGCAGCCATTGCAACTCATAATATCCAGCGCATGAAATTAATTAATCAATTAATGTGGTGTAGGGAAATTGAGGGGAGACTTTGAACAAGGGAAGGAAAGGGATATATAGAGGTGAGGAGAGAGGAGAATCGCATGGAAGTGGGGAATGGAATGTATTATTGGTGGGGTTGGAATAAGAAACTAGTTGGAAGTATACCACAATATTTTAGATTATCACATATTTTTGACATTTATTTTGTTTTGATAAACAGATTTTTCTATCTATCCCGCTTTGTCTCATAAAAATAATCTGATTTTTTATTTTACAATTTCATTTATTTATTTTTTTAACGTTCTTTGGGTGTTCAAATGGCCCAGATATGCAATAAATTTATCGTATTAAACAATAATTTGATGCATTTCTAGATAATTTGATCACAATACTTTTAAGGTCCTCTTAACATGTGCCCTAAGGATACATGCTAAGCGCGAAAATCGAGAGACGGAACTCACTAAATATTATTTGTTTATATATATACATTGAAATCAATATATGGGGTCCACTAATATATTATTTTTTATACATTAAATTCAGTGCAAATACATAAATAAATAATAATTAGTAGTCTCGTCTCTCGATTTTCGCGCTTAGCATGTGCCCTTAAGACACATATTAAGAAAACCATACTTTTAAATATCACAAACATTTAACATTTATTTATTTTTTATAAACAGATTCTTCTATTTATCATGCTCAGTCCCATAAACGGTCTTATTTTTTTATTTTACGGCTTCATTTATTTATTTTTAGCACTGTTAAGATGTTCAGATCGCCCAAATAAGCAATAAATTAATTGTATTAAACAACAATTTGATGCTTGTCTAGACAATCTAACCACAATATTTTAGAATATCACATAATTTTGGCATTTATTTTGTTTTTATAAATAGATTCTTCTATTTGTTAATAAGTAATAGTAATATAAAATAACACAATATTTTTAAGTTTGTTAAAATATTACATTTCATTAATTTTATGCAATTTGCATCATTACTAATTTTAAATTTTGAAAATGAGACTTTTTTTCATAGACCGGAAGGAATAATAAATAATATAACTATGGTTAAGTTGAAAGTGAGGATGAGTTAGTGCGAAATAAGTGAAAATGACAAAATGAAAAATGTTGGGAAAGGAAATGTGCAAAATGGGTGGTGGAGTGGAGAGATTATTCTATGCTTTGAGGCAAATGAACAGTATACTTTTTCTTTTACATATTTATGAGGTTCGTCTATAATAAAATCTACAAATATGTGAGAGAAGAAAAGCATGATATAATTTTTCAGAAGAGTGGGGGTTCCTAAGGTGTTGGACAAGAGGGCGGCTCCTTGTCCCCGCGAATTCACTGGGTGGTTCCGCCCGTGCTCTTTGAATTCATTCTTTTCCCTTGGACCGTAGGAAGGTATATTGTTCACATCAATTGATCTCTTAATTAATCTATCCCTCATTCCTTTGTCCTCTAAAAGATTTTTACTCGAGAGTAATTGTTATGAGTATAGCCTAATATACATAAATAAATGTAGGCTGATATTAGACTTTGATGGAAGGCTATGATTGCTTGTTAAAAAAGCCTATATAAGAGTATCTTTAATAAATGGACTATCTTATGGACTATATTTAATTCATATAACATCAGCAAATGTTCTTTAGTCTTTAATCATTCCAGCAGATGAATTATCATATGGACTATCTCGTGGACTATAATATAAAATAATTAAAATTATCAATAAATTCAAAAAAACTCCAACGGCTATATTTCAGCTGCTATATTTTAAAAAACAAACAACCTCTATAAATATAAGGGACCATGATTTTTTATCTAAAAATATAAATTAGAGAGATATTATCAATAAAAAAATAAAAAACAAACAAAAAAACAAAACTCTTGATTTTCCAAAGGTTCAATATGTTCCACTTTTATTACCGTTGATTTGTCAAACGCAACATTCGTGAACTATAATATAAAATAATTAAAATAATCAATAAATTCAAAAAAACTCCAACGACTATATTTCAACTTCTATATTTTAAAGAACAAACAACCTTTATAAATATAAGGGACCATGATTTTTTATCTAAAAATATAAATTAGAGAGATATTATCAATAAAAAAAATAAAAAACAAACAAGAAAACAAAACTCTTGATTTTCCAAAGGTTCAATATGTTCCACTTTTATTACCGTTGATTTGTCAAACGCAACATTCATCTCTTCTCCTTCAACGCACCCTTCATCTCCTTCAAGGCTTCAACACAGCCTGCATCTTCCTCTTCTTCAGCGCCCTTGCGTCTTCTTCTTTTCTCTTCAACGCCCCTTCATCTCTCATTTAAATATATTAAAATTATAGTCCACCAAATTCAAGTTCCTTGATATAGTCTTTTTAATTTGCCGGAAAAACCAAAACACTAAACTTAGTCCACTTGTTGGAGTGAAATCTGCATCCTAGACTATATTTAGTCTAGGATTTTTGACTCTCCGGCTTGCTGAAGATGGTCTAATGGAAGCTATGTAATGAAATTGGGTATCGAATATATTGAAAACCAAATTTCCAATCTCATTCTTCTCTCTCTTCCTCCTGCAATTCTTTCAAAGTCTAACGGAGACTTTAAATTAGTAATATTTATGCACAAATTAAAAGGTTGATTAAACAATTCAAGATACTAAAATTTATTTTTCCAAAAATAAATTTTCTATTTGAAACTATTTGAATTTTAAAAACCTAACCATTTAATTAATACATAAATATTAATATCACAAGATTGTCTCTCACATAGGACTGAACCACTACTTTCTATTCACGAGAAGAGAATATTGTGGAATTAACATTTTCACTTCCTTATTATTCTCTAAATACTACTTCAAGTGTATATTTTATACTGGCCTTTGTGTTTTGATTTAAAATATGAATCCTAGCTACTACATATATATATATATATATATATATATATATATATATTATATAAAACAGAGCGGAGAGAGAAAATGAATCTTCAATATCTAATGGTTTCAAATCATCTCATGGCTTCAACAAAGAACGGTTGAGATTAATCTATCTCTCATTTTTCCCTCCCCCCAATTCAAATTCTAATTTTCAAAAATCTACCCACTCCCATTTCCCACCCAAATCAAATTCAAAACTATAATAATAATAATAATAATAATAATAATAATAATAATAATAATATAATAATATAGTAGTAGTAATAATAATAATAATAATAATAATAATAATAATAATAATAATAATAATAATAATAATAAAATAATAATATTAATAATAATAAATATAATAATAATAGTAATAATAATAATAATAATTAATATATTAATAATAATAATAGTAATAATAATAATAATAATAATAGTAATAGTAATAATAATAATAATAATAATAATAATAATAATTAATATAATAATAATAATTAATATAATAATAATAATTAATATAATAATAATAATTAATATATTAATAATAATAATAATAGAAATAATAATAATAATAATAATAATAATAATAGTAATAATAATAGTAATAATAATAATAATAATAATAATAATTAATATAATAATAATAATAATTATTATTATTATTATAATAATAATTATAATAATAATAATTAATATATTAATAATAATAATAGTAATAATAGTAGTAATAATAATAACAACAATAATTATTATTATTATTATTATTATTATTATTATTATTATTATTATTATTATTATTATTATTATTATTACTTTTATTATTATTATTATTATTATATTTATTATTATTTTATTATTATTATTACTAATAATAATAATAGTAATAACAATAATAATAATAATTATTGTTATTATTATTACTATTATTATAATAATAGTAGTAGTAGTAATAAAAATAATAATAATTATAATTATTATAATAATAATAAATAAAAAAATTGCACATAAATAAAATGAGTCACCTTTTTAGCATTGATGTCATTTTTCTGCTTGTCGGGTATTGCGGTCGTTATATTTACACATGCAAATTAATTTGGGTAGAAAATCACGGGGACGGTTCAGATTCATTCTAATTGATTTGTAAGTTATTTTATGTTGCAAAGAGTCTTTAGGTAATAGAGTATTTTTGAAATTTTAATTTACACTGTGCCTTTAGGCACGGATAATTACGTATCATCTCTTTGGTGTTTTTGCGGGATATATTGAAAGTAACTATTGTAGTAAGTTCTGACTTATGCTATGAAAATCTTTTGTCCAATTTCAAGAAAAAATATAGAGAAAAAAATGTTATGGTGATGCGATTTAATTGGTGTAATGACAATATTTTTTTATTTGGACTTAGAGAGTTCATTTTATATTTTTGGGTATATATGCAAAAATATTTCTTTTGAATTTTTATATTTTTTTTTTCCTTATTGTATCTCACGAAATGGCTTGCAGTACTACCATTTTTCCACAGAAAATATTGTTCATGGATCATATTGATCGATGGTTAGATATACTAGAAGCAAATAAATGCTGTCAAACTTCTCATTCTATTTTGTCATTAAAGGAAAGGTGTGTAATATACTCGAAAATATTATATTACACAAATTTGACTCCGCTATCGTCAATCAATTAATTGCTTAAACCTGTTAAGAACTAATTTTAAGTTGGGAATGAGTAGCACACTAATGTTTGTCTCAAAAATAAACTATGACTGGATTGAGTACTAATCTTTTTGTATTAATGGTTGGCCACAACAGTTTTAGATTTTTCAATTTAAAAATATTAAATACAGTACTCAACTGTTATATTAATTGTACCGTGCCTTCAGGCACGGGTTATCCCTAGTATATATATATATGATGACAAATTTATTTCGATTTTAAATGTTGACGTATCACATATATGATGGGATAGTAAGAAATTAAGAAGAGACTCGTATATTATTCTTCTATCTTATTGCTTAGAATTCGCTATTAATTGTAATTCAATTTTGTTATGAGATTTGCCGCATATTTATCATTTTCTTTAGGTATTCATAGGTAAGCAATGTCTTAACAATCATAGCTTTTATCTACTTGGGGCAAATGTGTAGATGTTTAACTCTACATTTCATTGTACTTAATAAGCAAAAGGGCCATACTCATTGCACAAGGCACCAATGAAAATAGGTTTTAAAAGGTTAGATACATGCAACTTCAACTATTATTTTTTTACCTATATGCATTGTTAATGTTAATGTTTTTTTTTCCTTTTATGGATAGCATGTAAAGGAAATATTTCTCATTTCATGACTTGACAATTAGCCTTTGTTAGGTGAGACAGCACTTCATTTTGGCTCAAAGATGGGAACATATAATGACTCATTCTTCCACTTCCTCACTTATAATACCCCTCCCCACTTACCTTGTTCACTTATTTTATGACTATTTAATTTAATGTCATCCGTCCAAGTTCAAAGGATCAATAATTGATGATATAGATCATATCCTAATTAAGTACCACTACCACTACTACTTAAATTTAATCCACCAAAAGAAACCAAACAATGAGAAATAAAAACCTTAACACCCTCACGATCGAATGGACATAATGGGAGCACAAAGAAAGTGTGCATAACATATTAAACTTTCTATAACCCTAAAAAGTTCCAAGCCTTCGCTTGCTTCGAGATTTAACATATATATATATTTGGAGGACTAGCTAAAGAAAATTAATTAATTATTAGTCTTTAACGTACAAGTTCCAAATTCCATTAGATTAATTACTCACATTTCTTTCTTGGTAATTTCAAATTCATATTAGTTTAATAACTATGCTTAAAACATGTATAAAGGTGATCCTCAAGGGTCGGAGTAAGACGAAGACGAAGACAATGATGAAGATAAAGAAATTACATTGAAGTTATGGTCACGACTTGGATACGTGGCATCTTAATCCCATTTTTAATTAGCTCTTTAATTATCCGATGTGGACTGCATAAACGCATCCACAAATATACTACTTAATTACTTTTGTTCAAGTGTCCTTCCGTGGAAGAATATAGCTAGGGGCGACGTATAAAGTGTCTCACAAGAGCTAGAGGTACATACTACTAATACTAGTAATTATTTAAACTTTAACATGCCTGCCACTAAATTTGAGTTCCCTATGCTAGCTAGCTTTTATATTAGTAGTTCAAAAATTGTTGGATTAGTATATCACAAATTAACTTGGCAATTTATAACTTATCATGATTATCTTATGGAAGGTGATATCCGGATCGAGCACTCTATATTATTATTATTATTATTATTATTCCATTTATGCTACTTGTATTTTGATAGGGTACGTGGGACAAATGACATACCATATCGATCTTAGTGTGTTTAAAGATAATTAATAATATCACCACATGACATTTGTATGTATAATTAACAGAAGTGGTGAATTCAAATTAGATTGTACAAAATTCATTTTTTTTTCTCTGTACATAGCAACACTCTAAATTTATTAATACACTGCAAAAATGGCATGTATGACGACTCTACAATTTACAAAAATATAAACTCAATTTTCTTATTAGTTGATAATGATTGTTTGTTATAATCTCGACTCATAATCATCGATGATAAGTAACTCTAATCACATGCATGCAGTCGACTGTCAACCTGTCTTCAACCTAGATAAACGTCGTTGTGCAAGGCAAAGTTTTATATTTTCAATCAGTTTTCACAACCAAGTGAAATTAAACTACTAGAAATTTGCTAAGTTAGTAATTGACAGTACATTAATTAATTGGAACCTTTGATTAGTCCATACTTAACTTATTACACAATGTGACCAGCCAAAGATCGACCCTTAATATTCACGAGTTTAACTCTTTCCATCATAATAATTAATTAATAAATAAATATTTTAGTTGTTAACTAGATCTTTCAACTTGAAAGATCATTAGGTACGCACGCGGGGACTTGTTTGCTTTAGTACCATGACGATATATAGACGCAAAGAGTACGTGGTTAATTAATGATTAATTTACCTAAGCAAACTTGTTTAAATATGCCAAGACTAACTTGAAGTTGTTGATCATCAGATCATATCAACTTTTGCTAATATTTGATTCTCCAATTTACAATAACTTTTACTCTCTGTCTAAATGTATTTTTTTATTTTACATGCATGCGCACTTAATTTTATGACGTCTTATATATTTTGAAGGAAAAAAAACGACATTATCAAAATAATAAGTGTCACTAAAAATATTAATAACAAAAGTGTCGCTAAATTTATATTTACTTTTTCATTTTTCTTTTCGTAGTATTAAAAACCAATTTGTTGAGAGAGAAAATGCAAAAATTGTATTTCATCATTGTATTTCCTTTCCAATGTGAGGACAAATTGTTATTTATGCTTAATATATTGCCTTAATTTTACGCCACAAAAAAAAAATGGTGATATCCGCAAATGATTACAGAGAGCATATAATATATACTATTTTAATAAAAATATTTATTTAATTAGTCACATACCTTTTAAAATTCAAATAAAAGTGTCCACGTACAATTGATGAAGGAAATAGAACATTATTAGCCCAATCAATCATTTAGGCCCCATTTTTAAAAGAATGTTTAAAATTTTTAAAAATCATAAATAATCCATATAAAAAAGATCTAATAAAAATATAAATTCAATCAATCTTTTAGGGTCCATAGTCCAATTCAAATATTAAATACTTAAAAAAAAATAATAATAAAAAAAAATCTCATTTAAGTAAAAAATATTAATACTTCCTCCGTCATAAAATAAAAATTTTTCATTGAATTTTGTAGTCAAATTGATCATTTTTAAAATTAACAATTAAACATATATATTTAAATTTTTAAAAAAGTAAACATTAAGATTAGTACTAAATTTTATGTAATTTATAATGTTTATAGGCTTATATATATATATATATATATATATATATATATATATATATATATATATATATATATATATATATATATTAAATAATAATAAGATATATTGATTTAAAAATGATCAATTTGATTATAAAAGACGTACCAAACATAAAAAATCTCGTTTAAAAATATCATTTTAGGCCTTAAATTATCTTAAACCACCTCTCTCTCTCTCTATATATATATATATATATATTAGCTTGACCAAATACTGTCTCTTGTATTCCAAACAGGCTAACCTTATAGACAAGGTACATACGGTCCATAAAGATTGAGGTGGGCCATAAGGATAATTGATGAAAGCAATGGGTACAAAATTAGGCCACATGTTGACCAGATGGCTTGTGGAGCTTCTGCATGGGACATTTCAGTTGGTTTATTTGGGTTGGGGTACATATACAAGCATGAAACTATGTGTTTATTATTTTCTTTTTTACTTTTCAATACAGAAGTACATTTTTGAATATCAAAGTTTTTAAGGTATGTATCTATCCTTTTCTTTTTCCTTGATTTGCAAACACTTGCTGAAATTTACTATAAATATTTCCAGGGGTTATGAGAATTGAAAATATTTTTGATATATGTGTGTGTGTGTATATATATATATATACTTGGTTGCATCCATCCCCACTTGTTTTTCTTATTTGCCAACATTTTTTATAGGGATAATATGTATTTTTACAAGTATTTTTGATATTTTCACAAATTTCTCCAACTATGAAACGCTTTAGTGCATGTAAAAGATACCTTTGTGGAACTATCAATTCTCCCATTTTGAAAAACTGTAAACATCAAGAATATTAATGGTACTTCAGGACTAAGAACTCAATTCATTGTTTCTTCGAAGATCTTAATGGTACTCTGGGACTAAGAACCAAAAGGGAGGATCAGCCCCAAAATCTTCTTTTAGTGTATGAATTGAATCAAAGGCCTAAAACAAACATTTACATTTTGAGACTAGAGCTTTCCTGAAAATTTCCTGCCTTCTTTCTCCAAATTATATGCTTCATTTTGGCATTAGTGAAAATTAAACCACTAGTTTTCAACATATTAATAATGTCGTTCAAAAGAAGAAAACCCCCTAAAAACCCAAAACTAAATCTTGTAAATCTTCTACTAAGAAACTGAATGCCTCCCTTTTCTTGAAGGGGTTGATTTTGCTTCTTCAGGGTTGGCTGAACCAAGACTCTCGGACGAATCTGAACCACTATTATCCCCCTGCAGTCTACCTTTGCTTGACCAGAGTTTCGAAAAGACTCTTTTCGACATGAGCAGCCCTTTCATCTTACTAATAGCAGCCCTATCTGCATAACTTTTACCATCTCTGCTGTTGGTTCTTTCTATTCCATTTTCCAATCTTAAAGTGGCCAGCTCCCCCTTCAAGGCCCTAAGCTCTTCGGCTGTAGCCACTGCATCCCAATCTTCTTCTGTGTTGGTGGTGGCCGATCTTGAGCTACCATGGGAACCGCTGTTAAGGTCTTTCGTGGCTTTGGGTAGGTCAGGAGTGCTACATCCAGAGGATGCAGCGGCCCGTGCTTGTTCAAAAAACAGCACCTGCACAACTATACGCAAAGGGAGCCTCTCATTTTGCACGGCATGCATGCAAGCATCCATAGAGAGCTTCTTGCAGTCCATTAGTTTGCATATTCTCTTCCTCTCACTCTTGCTGATCCCAGGGTGTTCCTACACAAATGCACAGACTAAACTTTCAATCCCATACCAGGACTGCAACCACATAATAAATAAACTTTTCCTACTAAACATGCTCGATTACATATGTTTCCTCTCTTCTAAACTTTCATCTTGTCTCAGTGTTCAATTACTGGAAAGCTAATCATTTATTAATTATTAGAAAACGCGCCTTCTCAAACTTTTACGAGCACCAAAAAAAAAACTGTGCAGGAAAGAGGTTTAAATTTCTACTATTTCTACTAATCGTTTCCCCTCATCGTATAAAACATCAGACAAAACCTGCATGTTTCAAGAAGCCCACTGGACTGTGCTTTAATAGGAGATAGGATTTTAATTGTTAATAACCGTAATATGAAAATAACTGAGAAGAACGAAGTTCGGTCATACATGTTTCCTAAGAACTTGGTAAACATTTCTTCTTTAGTCATTTTTTTTGAAACATTTCTTGTGCAAAATGTTACCAAAAAGGGACCCCGCAACTTTAGTTTTAAAATTTCTCATGGACTCATGTTAAAGTACAAACACCAACATAAAGTATTTTTAACATCAAAAGCATAGAATGAAGCAAGGAGGACTCTTACCTTGAGGTATGTGTCAATAGCCCGATATAGCCCATCGTGAGCCAGCCGAGAGTAAGCAGACACCATCTCTGCAAGATCAATAAAGGTCAACAAAGGTAAATTGGGATCCTTTGCTATTTCAGTGAGGTACCCATCAACCAGCTTTGCCACCATCAGCTTTGAAGCTTCTGATAAAATCCCCGGCCTTCTCACCTCCTGAATTTCATGGCCCTCTTCTACTTCTTCAGCTCCAACATTCTGATCTTGCACCTTAAACTCACGTACTATTTTTCGGATGACATTAACATCATATATGGTTGTTTCCCCACTTCGATCCCTTATCAGGAGATCATTAACAGAAGCCTCCTCCAGTTGCTGACCAATTCTACGTATTAGTTCATCCTTGACCATTTCACCGCAATCCACCCATATAGCTGCTTTTAACAGCTTAAGCAAGAAACTACATGACACAGTGCTTCTCTCAGCAGATAACAGCTGCACGATCATCTCCAGTATTGAGCTAGTCTTTAAGATGTCTCCGCCCTGAATTATTCCCTTACTAAATCCTGGTAACCTTCTCTGAGCATAAGCTTTCAATGCTTCTCCAATCACTTCATTTGAAATTATTCCTTTATTTTTTATATTAACTAAAACCCGTTTATATAAATCCATTCCAAGCTCACACAAGTCCTCAACCCACCAATCCTTGGGCACCAACCGACTTCTAACACCATTCCAGTTAGTATCGTTCCCAGTTTCCTCTGGAAGCTTTTTCCGGTTATACGTATAGGACCAATCAACCTTGGAAACATCCACAGAGGCCTTCGAAGCTATAGAATCAATGCAGTGGCTGACCAACTTCAGTTCCTCAGACAAAGGTAACAGAGAATTTGTAGTCTGAAGAACTATGATAGAATCTTTCCAGCTTCGAAAAATGCTGGAGTTGAAGAAAACATCAATCTTGTAGATGAGGTTTCCTTTTTCAATTGTCTCGTGCATCTCTAGATACTCAGCAGCACAGCGTGCTGCAACAACGTTATAAGCATTAAGGGTGACAGTCATGCCATAACAGAACTTTGTGCATATTTCAAAGGCAGTAGGGCCTCCTGGTATGTCATGAATGTCAACTTCATCGCCATTCCCTTCATTTGAATTCACAACCAACTTTTGCAAGCAGGCACTCTTAGACAAAAGAGGAAACTGCAAAACCAATATCTCAGTCCATCAGCAGTTCAGCACCGAAGACTAGGCTCATCATTAGAACAAATATAGAAAATCAGCTAGTATGTAAGTCGCTCTTTCTTTGTTTGAGATTGCAACTTGAATTTTACCTAGGGACCAATACAGTTTGACTTTCCTTCCCATCTCATTAATGGTTTACTTGAAACTAGCATTCATCAATGCATGAAATGAAATAATACATGCTGTTTTAGACAAGTCAGAGGATGCATGATTCATTCTCCCCAATTGATTATAATTAGGCATTGTAATTGGTAGACATCAACATTTGTTATTTCAAGCCAAGTATTGCATAAGGGTATCATATTATGTAAGAAGAAACATTTTTCTCAAGTAATCAAAATTAATGATCTATAATTTCTTAGTAAGTTAATGTCTGTTGAATAAATCTAAATATATTTTAAGCACTAAGCAGAGTGAACCGTGCTAAATTTTACACTTGAATCATTAGCACTTTCAAAATCGAGGTTTGGTTCATGCTGAGCAGGTTATCCTATATTGTTGTCACCCTGCTTTTGCACTGATTTGTAAGTAACTCAAGATACCATATCAAATTCTGGAAGATATATTACTCAATAATTACTTCATAGATACTGATGCAACAGTTCAACTAAAAAGATTACCAGGCTAAATGAGTATAACTGTATAGGTCATAGGTGTCACCAAGTCTAACATGGAGGAAACTGCTGAAAAAAATCTTTTAATCACAATGCAAAAAATGGTTGAACACCTTACCTTGTGTAGATAAAACTTCACATCCCCTACATTAATTACAATGTCAGAGACCAGATCAGTTGCTACATACCTGCACGTGGAAATTATTTTAGTGTCTTGCAGTCAGTTACTCTACAAACAAACTGTGGTAGTTTTAGCTAATGAATTTGTTAATATGGCTTATTCAAACTTCAAATTTGTCTTCCGATCTTAAAAATTAAACAAAAGTCAACTTAATATCAATCTTCTGTGTAGGATGAAATGGAATATAATGTTAGCATAAAATCAATACAACTAAGATCTTGTGCAAGATTTTTCCTGTATCAGTCAAAGAATCGATGTATCTAGGGCTATATGAATAAGAATGCAAGATCATTTTGTAACATAAGCATCTATCAGAAAATGCGAAGCCTTGGGTCCATAGGGACAGGACCACCATTAGGTTGTTGTCCTTTTCCCAAAGTAGTCGCATAAAGATTTGTACAACATTGATTTTAATTGATTTTAGGCTGAAATTCTTAAAATTAATTTGAAGTTTTAAGTACGCCAAGAGCAAAATACTCTTCTTTCCTTGCATAAACATTACTAAGATGTTTTCTAGAACTTCAATCTGTACTTTTAATTATCTTACCGCACTTGCTAAAAAAACAAAGAACAGCCTATCAATACATACAAACGAAAAATGACAATGTTTTGGGCAGGCTAATGGACAGCTTGAACATATTATATATGATCTGAGCAAACAACCGTACTTGGTGTCCACTCAGTCCTTATAACCAATCCATGACAAAATTAGTAGCCAGAAATGGAGGCCGAAAGAAGACGTTGAAATTTTGTTTATCTGTTACTTAAAGTTTGATATAAAATAATGCAGTAGCATTCAAATTCAAACTTGCCGTAAAGACCATATACTAATAATGAACTGCAAAGGCATGCTACAAACATATGTAAAACTTGCAAAAATTGGCTTAAACGCACTATCAACTATTGATCGAGGAAATAAAACATTAGTAACAGGATTCCACTAAGCAAACCTGTATGCATCACCAAGTTGAGAAGGAAGTAAAAGTATTCGAACCCTTGAAAAGATCATACCTGACACTGTTCCCATCAGTCTGAAAGGAATCGGGTTTGGATCCAAGTTTCATGAACTTCATCCTGGCAGCTAAAAGATCTGCTTCTGCTCTGATGCCACAAAAAAATATTCTTCCGGTCTTCCCCAATGCTCAAACAATCACACAAGACTAATTACCAAACATCCCCAATGCTCAAACATAACACCAACCAAAATGGAATTAAAACCACCCCAAATGTGGGGACCAAATTTCTGATATGTAACCAATTTCTTGACCTTAGGGGAAGAAAATAAGATCTCAAAGAAGGGAAAGGATATATGCTTCTAGTATGACCGAATCTTGACAGCAATTGAGGCAGGATAAGTCTTAGAGAGAGAGGAGAGAGGGTGAGAGAGAGAAATGAGGTTTGTGCAATTCTTTATAAAAGAGAGCTCAATTGAATGGAAAGAGAGGAAGAGAAGAGCTTGTTTCCTTGATCGGCAGCAAAGCCCACGGACCCCGGGTGCACCCGGTCAGCCCAGGAGACATAGCCAACAGACTCTCAGCACTAAATTATTCTCAAAACCAGAGACACCCACAAGCACAAATCTGACTCCACCCACCACCTCCATCTATTTCTTTATCATTCTTTCTCTCACTTAGTCTGCCTTTTTATGTTTCTTAATCTTCTTTATATGATAAAAGCTTAAAGATTCATACCACATAAACCCCCAATGCTCTTTAAAGCTTCAAATTCCAAAACCCCATATACAAATCAAATGTATATCTACTAATTTTACCAAAGAAACTCAAAAACCTGCAACGGAAAACAGAATCACAGTATCAGTTGAAGAAACCACCAAAACGGTAGACAGCAAGCATCTATCTTTATATTTTATCTTTATTTTTGTTGATTAGAGAAAGGAATAAATGAGAAGATCACAAAATGAAGTCATAGCTCTTTATAATATTGGACAATCAAACATCAGGCTACTAACAAAATCTGAGGAACCCAAAAGAATCATTTCAGAGAGATCACAGAAATCTATTATATAATTGAGAACCATGATCATCATCTGTCGAGTATCCAGAATAAATCTACAAACCCACATCAAAATATGATCAACTGGCAATCAATAGACAAACCCCAAAAGCCACTCTCCATGTAAACCCCATCAAAACCCAAGCTTTACTGTTTACGTGAACTATGGTTAGAAACATAAGAATCCCACTTCAAAATCACATAATTACATCAATACTGTACAAATAGAGAGAAGGGACAGATTAATCAAAAACATTTTGAAGAATCAAACACACAAGTACATAAACAGTAGCAACACATGAAAAGTTTTTTTCTTTAAAGTCTATTGTACCAAATCGATTAGCATACATTAAGCACAGAAACCAACAAAGCATGCATAAAGGCACTGCCCACCAAGAAACACCCATTATAAGACAAGTTGTTTCCACTATTCTCTAGTGAATCAAGGTTTTCAAAACATAACAAGATTACACAAAAAAAGCCAAGGTCTTCTTGCTGCTTACCAGCTCCGAAAGAATCAGCACTACCCCTCTTTCTTATCACAATTTTCCTCTTAATCCTGCATCTCACCAAAAGAAGAGTAAAAACTAAAAACCCAGCAGAAATTCTTTGTTTTTTCTTTTTCTTTTTCTCTCTATTTATTTCTGTTTGATTTTCCTGAAAAAGTAAAAGAAAATGAAAAAATTGCTCAGTAATTCTGATTGGAAGTAGTTATATTCATTAAATATTTTTAAGACACCCAATTTGCTATGTTATGCACGCCAAGCTGACATTCAGCTTTTTTGTTTCTCTTTTTAATTTGGGAGTGCTTTTAGTCCTCGGTGAAATGACCCATTTACTTGTGTCCAAATTAACAAATATGAACCCTCGCGAACCATAAAAGGACTTGTCCATCAACTCAACTCAATCTCTCTGCTCTTTTGCTGTTTGGATTTTGGAATAATCTTTAGTTTTAGTTGTACTTGTAGATTGTAAGATCTTAAAAATACTGTCCCAAATTCTTTAATTCAGACCGAAACTTTATTCATGGGGCATCTCCTTTTCTTCTTCCTTTTTTTTTTTGGTATTACAATCATATTTTGAATTCATGATGTGAGCATACATGTAAAACAAGTGTATAAAATATGAGCATTTAGTGGGTTATTATATTGATTAATCTCTAAAATAAAATGATTCACTAACAAGCAAAATTCGGAATTGTAAGTGTAGTTTAGTTGATTAACTTCACGAACCCCTTGACAATCTAAATATTAAATTAATCTTGAATCTCAAGCTTCCACTCAAATATCTTTATTGACTAGATATATCAGATTGGTTTTAAAATTATAGATAATTATAGATATATTTTAATTTTTAATTTTAAAAAATTAAAATACATCTCTAAATTTAGAATCGAGGAGAATAAAACTTGCTTTGACTTGGAGAAATGTAATTTGGATTGTTCCTCTCATAGATCCCACCTAGTAACTCTGATTAGGGGTGTCCATCGGTTTTTTACCGAACCGGAACCGAAAAAATCGAACCGAAATCGAACTCGAATTACCGAAAAATCAAGAACCGGTACCGGTACCGAATTACCGGTTTCGGTACCGGTTCGGTACAAATTCGGTTCGGTTTTTTCGGTTCGGTTTTCGGTTTTTACCGATTCGTAATATATATAATTATAATTTATAAATAATAATTATATATTAATTTATTTATATATTATAATAATATATATAATTAAATATATTATTTTATATATAATAATATATATAATTATTAGAATTATTATAATAATTAATAAAAATATAATATTATATTATTTATTTCGGTTCTTTCGGTATACCGGTATTTACCGAAATGCAAAATTGTCTGTACCGGTACCGAAAAGTATAAAAAAACTGAAAAACCGAAATCGAAAAAACCGAAATCGAAAAAAACCGGTACCGCCCGAACCGGTACCGATCGGTTCGGTAAAAAACCGAAAAAACCGGTACCGTTGAACACCCCTAACTCTGATCCAGGGTAAATAAAAATTTGTTTGATGTAATAATTGTTCACAGGGTAGCTGTAGCATTCAAGTTTTGAAAGGACAATATGAAAAATTAAATGTACAACACTCATGAAAACAGTAACGCTTGTGTAAATAATAACTCTTGGCAGACTACATGAAAGCCACTTCTTATGTTATTTATAATTTAATTATTCTTGAAGCATGCATGGCAATTCCTTGCAAACTCAAATTTTTTTCAAGGGTATCACTGTATCACGATAAGAGTAACCCCAAGTTTAATTCTTAAAGAGATCATTATTTATTTTTATAAGAGCTGATATCTCTACAAGAAAAATTAATAATTTTGTAAAATTTTATTCATATGAAGGTAAACTCCGTTTACTATTCAGTTGGATGATACCTTAATGTATTATTAATTTTTTTTATAAAATATTAATTTTTAATTTTTTTAAACAATTTATACACTGATTTTGATACCAAATAAACTTGTGTCCGGTAAAATAATAAAGGCTTACTAATGTCGCCCTTGGTCTCATTTTATCTCTATTCGTAGACCCGCGCCCATAGGTTGTAGACATTGGTGGTGGTAATTTAAGGCTACAAATATTTATGTATCCTTTTTTCTCTGAGGCTATATTTATTTATAAAAAATATATTTAAAATTAAATTATTTATATTAATTTAATATTATTTCAGATTATTTTATCTCATAATAAGGGATTAAATAGTCATGTGGAGTATTTTTTTTTTTATCATTCTAAAAGCTATTTATATGGAATTATATAATCCCATAAAAAAATTGATAATAATAGTCTTTCTCATTTTAAGCTATTAAATAACTTTATGGGACTATTAGTCTAACATTAAAGGATTAATAATTTCTCATCAAATGATTAAATAGTATAAAGTAGTATTAAATTAACGTAAATAGTTCAATTCTAAATATATTTTTTACAAACAAACATAGCCTAAAAGTTTAAATTTATCACCAAAGAATGTGAGAGAACTCGCATATAAATATGTGGGTCGTTTTGTATATAAAATGAAAATGATATTTATTTGTAATTTTTTAAAATAAAATTATTATAAAGAATAATTCACGTGAAAATATAAGATATCTCTCACTTCTCGTACTCTTTATTACTAATTTATTATTCTTAACTTTTATATATTATCTTATATTGTTCTCAAAGAGATTTGATTCTTCGAATAGCAAACCAATAATAGTGCACAATTCAAGATCAAGAGGTAAAAGATTAAATAACATGGAATAGTTTGACAAATTTCATCATTGATGAGGTGTTCTAGTCACATTGGCTTTGACCTAATGAAGTCTCTGTAGTCTGTACTCAGATGATAATAAGACTTCCCAACCAAAAATCATTAGGAAAAAAAAAAAAAAAACAGCTTGGTTTAATATAAAAATAACATGGGTTTTACCATATATTCCCTTATGAACACATCCCTATAAATATAGTTTGAAATTGTGCTGGGTGAAATGATTTTTAAAGTACTTGCTTTGATTCTTCTTGTTTGGAGTTGATTAATTAGTTATTTAGTCAAACATTTGATGAAAAAACTCATGATGTCTCGTGGTGTCATTGAGCTTTTCCACGTAAAAAAAGTAAAGCACTGATATTTTCATATACATATGTGGGTTTTGCTCACCATTTATGTGACGAAAATAATTTGAAAATATCATACTTTATTATAAAAATATATACCATTTTTCAAAAATTTAGTCCACTGCTTAAAATCATCCTGTAGTGTTGCTGATTTGGAGTGAGCCCCATTAACCAACTTTATGAATCATCTAATAAGGCTGTAAAATAAATTAAATAATTTGGTTTTAATTCGTACTCGCTTGATTAAAAATTCGATTCAACCTCGACTCAAAATATAAACAATTCAAATATTAGTAAAGTTTAAAATTCAATATATTACTATAATCTCTTTAAATTGTAATTTTTTTTATTAATACTCGGATCATATTCACTCGAAAAGTTCAAACTATTCAAGTTTGATTCGTGATCGTGTCCGAATCAATAACTAAAAGAATCCAATCAAATTTTATTTTATATTCGATAAATTTTATATATCAAATATGAGTAATTTAATATTTAAGAAAAAAAAGAATATACCACTTGTTTGTGGACATATGCTAGATTTAGCTTTGACCCACCACGTGTTTTGGCTACTTGATTGATAATAATTGGTCACATTTATGATTTATCAAATCAAATATTTTCTTTGACAAATTAATATTGTGGAATCCCTAATATTGAGGGGAATCAGCTTAACTTCTAACTGCAAAATCTCCCTAAACATGAGAGAGAAAGAGGAAGAGAGAGAATCATGGGGTAGTATGGAACAATACTAGACAAGAGGTGTTTTTAACTATATAGGTGACATCTAAATTGATACCTTCCGGGTAATGCCTTTCGGCCTTAAATTAAATAGGGTTACATTTTGTATAGCTCATTGAGGGAAGTACACTAGAGAAATAAAAAGAGTACAATGTCACTTAAATGATTTATAAAACAAGGATAAGTAATTTGGATAAAAAATCTAAACACACTATATTCATCTTAATTATTAAAAAAATAAGACATGATACGAATTTTAATGTCATACCCTACTTTTTAATAATTGAGATGAATATAATATTTGGACGTTGTTCACTTATTATTCATAAAACAACGCACATGGCCACCAATCACCTCCATAATCCAACTAAATAAGATTAGTTTAAATAGTATTCATAAGGTTCCTTTATCAGCTGAATTAGACCTAGAAACGATCACATGATCAAACCTTAATGATATGTTCGGATGCTAGGAATAGAGGTAAAAATAAAATAACTCATTTACATGAAATAAAAATAAAGTGTTTAGTCGTTCTATTTGAGTTATGTTCAATCGTGTTAAATTTATAAAATTTGTTCCTTAATAGAAGATATAGAATAATTCATTTGAGTAAAAATGGAAATGAATATTTACTCTCTCTATAATATCCATTATCTATGTCATTAATTTTATTACTTAAATTCAAACACAGCATAAGAATACCTACATAACCTTATGTTGAATGCTATAAAAGATCTCAATATCCTCAATCCTAAACAATAAAAGGAAAATGGGAAAAGAATTAAGCAAGTCAAAAATTGATACATACTCTAATCATAATAATTAAGTCTGTCAATGAGTTAGATTAAAGCAAATCATACTTTAATCTAATATGATTTATCAAGTGTGATAACGGATCAACAATTTGATTCATCATGTAATGGATCTTTGATATATCCCACGATCCAGTTAATCCAACAATACTGATCATTATTCAAATTGATTCATTTAATTATTATTATTTTTTTATATATAAAATTATGTTAATTCATAAAACATCAATGCTATGTTGGGACTGAAAAAACTATGGCTGGGGTGGGGGGCTAGGGGGGACGCACTACATTCTTTAAATAAATAAATAAATAATATGTATTTGTTAATTTTTTTTCTTTCAAAAAAGTCTATATATTGGTAATTGTCATACGTATAATTTATCAGTTACGTGTTTATATTTTGAGGTAAAATAATTATTTGATTTCAAGATTATGGAAGAAATTAGAATTCAAGTGATAAATGATGAGGGACATTAATTTATATAATTATATCCAAAAAATTTAATCAAGGAATGCGTTTTGAAGGAAACGAAGACTGATTCAACTCACTTGTATGGTTACCAAGTAAACAAGTGGCTTAGAAAAGAACGGATGTAGTAATGTAGCCGCTGGTGGGGTGCTTATTGCTTAATTCTGACTTCTTAAACAAACAAATACTATTAAAATATTAGTATTCCAGTTTTGCTAGGAACGAAACCCGAGAATCGATTGGGAGATTAGAGGTCTCAAATTTTTTGTTACTTTTCTCTGTTTCATATCTCAAATACTATATATATATATATAGATATAGATATAGATATAGATACATGTTTATATAAATATATTTGTTTCATATCTCTTATAACGGAGACATAAACAAATAAAAATAACAGGAGATCTCACACCAGAACTAAAGAGTAAATTTTGATTTATGCCAATTTGTTATTTTGATAAAGTAAATTGAAAAGAAAAAAAATATGATGGTAGCCCTGGTGGATCAGCAAGTCATATCAAATTTGATTTATTTAAAATATTAATTTAATAGATCAAATAATTATAAATTAGTGAATAAATAAGTTGAAGTTTTGATTCACTAAATTATGTTGGAACAAATTAAATCAGGGTCAAATTTTGACTCATTGACCGTCCTAATAATAACTATTGGGTTTAATTTATTGTTGTGACATAATTAGTTAGGATTTAGGGTTGGCCTACGTCACATGGATCTATGATCATATGGCATGTGATTAATTTAGAAAATTATTGATCAATCAATTTTGTCCTACAGTGGATTAGTGATTCCCTTTCTTCCTATATATTTTGCCTGCTTTATTACTAAATGATTGTGGCAGCACATAAAATAAAATGAAATGAAGCCAACGAAGTGAGAGGAGTTTAGAGAAGGGAAGGGAGAAAATAATTGAAGTTAGAGAAGGGATTTTGAATAATATAGAAAAATGCTGCCTCGTGGAACTTTTAGGCCACCATTAATGTTAAAGTAAGCTTAGATACACTAATTTCTAACTCACTGATAATCTTCTACAATATATTTCCCAAAATTAGCTTGTAATGCACTTTAGTTAGGCTGGTTTGATGGTGATTGTAACCATATTAGAGAAGTGGCCGGCGACAAGAGAGAAAAAGATAACTCCTTTTATATTTATAAATTTGGGAGATTGGGAGGGAGCAAAAAGGAAATAATTAACATTTGGGGGAATAATCTAAACTATAAATAAGGTTGTTGTGACGACCCCAAATCCGGGTTCCTTTAACCCTAGACTTGGTACCTCACGATACATCATCATCATACATGTTCTATAACTAATGCGGAATATATAAACATAAATTGTTTATTCTACAACATTTCTCAAGGTTTCTAACCTTAACTTACATATATACCTTTAGATTCATAAAAAGGTTTACAAAATTACTTACGTCATATAACAATTTAGTTATAATGCATAACACTATACTCTTGTCTTTTGCTTCTGTCTCCGTCTCTCCTCGGACATTCGTATTATTCTGAAATTTGTTATCATGATATAGCAAGAGTGAGCAACGACTTTGCTCAGCAAGTTTAAATACAATAACGATATATCATGATTGAAAGAAAGAATAAGCTTTTGAATTTTCAACAATATAATAATTGTGAAAGAGTACGAATTATAATTTCAATAATTGAATGACTGAATCAAGTAATGTTGAGTGTCAATAATGACCATGAACAAATTTAACTGAACCTATGGTAATGAAGGTGATCAGCCTTTCATACCTGATGAACACATGCAACAAGCACTAAGTGCGAATCAACAATTTAACGATGTGGAATAATTATACAGAATTAAACCATAGCATGCTTGAAACATAATAACTTGAGTTTGAGTTAGGAACTTGAACAATAAAATAATATATCCTGCTCGAATATAAATTGAGTAGGGTTTAGGAAACTTGCACAAAGTAAAGTTTGAAGATAGGAAACTTGCCTGTCTGCTCAGCTACAATTAATGTCTAGCTTTAACTAACTGGCTTTGAAAGACCTAACATTAATAAAGTTGGTCTAATAATTAGTACAGCGTATTTGTACAACTATACGCTCACTAAGGAACTTATTTACCACACATAAGTACTAACACATAATTTACATCAGTCAAAATGATATTATTAACCTTATAGACCTTCAATCAAATTAGGTTAATAATTTAATAAGTTAGAAAATAATTTTTCTCAAGTGTTAAACACTTATTAAACTATTAAACAATTTATTATAATTGTTTAAACAAAAGAGTTAAAGACATTTTCTTTATTTCATTTAATTACTATTTAATATTAATTAAATAGTAAGTAATTAAATACCTTCAGTTATTATTTAATAATAACTTACTAGATTTATTTATTATTTAAAGTTAATCAAATAATAAATAATTATATTATATTAAAAATAATCAAATATCTTTAGTTATTATTTAATAATAAATAATAACTAACTAACTAGATTCATTTATTATTTAAAGTTAATTAAATAATAAATAATAAACTTATACAGTACATACTCAAATATCATTAGTTATTACATAATAACTAACTGAATTTATTTATTATTTAAAGTTAATCAAATAATAAATAATTAAATACTCAATCTTAGTTGTCTTTAATTATTATTTAATAGTAATTAAATAATAATTAATTATTTTATCATCCTTGTTTATTATTTAATATTAATTAAATAATAATTAATTTAATCATAATTTCAGAAGCTATAATATTAAACTAACTAGATTAATATTTAAAATATTTAAATATTAATCCTAAATATTTATTATATTTGAAAAATATAATATTAAACTAACTAGATTAATATTTACAACATTTAAATATTAATCCTAAATACTTATTATATTTGAAAAATATAATATTAAATACCTAAATATCATTTTTGTATTATTATTATTTTTGTTATAATTTTTAAATTAATTTTTAAACATTTTAAATTAATTAAAATTATCCAGAATGGCAATTCTGTAAATAAGTCGAAATACGAACGGAGGGGCAATTTCGTAATTACGCGGAAAAAGACCGGAGGGGCAGTATCGTAATTTCCGGAAAAATCTGTTCGCGCGCATTGCGCGCGCTGCATTTCTGCGGTACCAAAACGGTGCCGTTTCAGGACACCGTCTGTTGGCTTCCGCGCATATCGCGCGGGGACTGAATTTTGTACCCAAAACGACGTCGTTTTTCATCTCCGCGTCCGGCAGTGAATAGTACCCCGCGCATTGCGCGGCCGGCGTTTTTTCCTTCTTTAGCAGATTGTGAACAGTGACTTTTATACATCACTTTAATAAAAATTATACATTCAAGTAAGCTTTAAAAATCCAAAAAAATTACCAATCACTTAATATCAATTTATAACATGAAAATTTAATTTTTTCATGATTTAATATTAAAAATTTTTATAAAAATTTTTACATCACATAAACTACCACAATTCATAACTTTTTGTGTATAACTCCATTTTGAGTGATTCAAACTTTGTTTTTCTCATGATTTAATGTTCTATAATATTATAACATTAAATCTAAATTTTATAAAAATTAATTTCTTGTCATTACTTTGAGATTTGATTTAACACCACCAAACACATGTTTTTAGCATATAAATTATACCAAAACACAAACCAAATATATTAAACTCAAGCATGACATAAATATTATTACCACACATTAATAACTATATTAACATATTTATACCAACATGATAATTTATTTAATTTAAAAACAAAACTATATTTAAAATAACCATTACCTCATTTTAGTGGTTATCTTCATTTTCTTCCAAACTAGGTTGTGAAAGAAGATCTCATGATCCAAGAACTCCTTCTCCTTCTTTATCCTTGCTCTCAAATATTTTCTCTCACAAACTATTTCTCTCAACTCTCTCTAACTTGAAAAGTGGAAGAAGAAAAAAAATGACTAGCCTACACTAATAAATTGCAAGTATACTTACAATTTACATAGATATAAAATCTATATCTATCAAACTTCCATCATGAGAGTAGTTGGAGACTTGTGCAAGAATTTTAGCTAATGACAAAGTGGGTGAAAAGAAGAATGGTGCTCATGTCCTTTGAAAATAAAACAAGCAAACAATTATTAAATAAATGAAAAATGAAATAAAAAAATATCATTTCACTCACTTTATCTCCTTGTTGCCGGCAATCACCAACATCTTGTCCCAAAAATCTTGTCCCAAGTCACTTTTTAATAATTAATAGTTTTATAAAGTATTTTTCAAGTGGGCCAAGCTTTGGGCTTTATTTAAAAATACCAATTGGGCTCTAATTAAATTGTTTGGGCTACTAAATTGTCAAGTCCATTTAATTTATCATTGAGCTATTTAATTATAACCCAAATGATTAATTATTAATTTTGTTACACATTAATTATCCAATTCATAATTAAATAATAATTGAATTGATTAATTAATTAAATACTCTAACCCATTAATATTAAATTACTAAATGGACTAATAATATTATTAATAATATTTTACATTATTTACATTAATTAATTATCATATTAATTAATTTATAAAATTTAATTCACTCATTATATTCAATTTCATTGAATATTTAATTAATGACAACTTATCAATTATTTTGATATTAAAACTTTAGAGTGTGTTCGCTAATAATAATATATATAAACTATATATATTATTTATACACATTACTTTACCTCAAAACAATTTCACAATAAATTATGAAATTAAAATAAATACAATATATAATTTAATATATATTATTTAGGCCATAAATTAAATTATTTAATACATTTACATTAAATAATTCATTTCTCATCAATTATGGAAATAAATCCATTTACCCGAAAATACATTAAAATAATAATATATTTACTCAATTTCTTATTTAAATAATTTATTAAATTATTTAATTAATATTACACAAATAATTGTATAATTAAATTTCTCACTCTCATAAATCATTTACAATGATTTATTTAATTATAGAATATATTCATTTAATATATTCAATTACTATTTAAAATTACTTAATTAATTTAATCCCTTTATATATATGTACATATATATGAAATTAAATGTTGTACATATATACAATTATTAATCTCCCTTAATTAATTCAACTACTTTATATAATTTATAATTATATAATTTACATAATTATTCCTCACAAATAATTTATCAACAATTTGCATAATTGTTGATTAATGAATATAATTAATTCCACAATAAACCTTTTAATTCAATTCGGATTAATTTAATATTAATCTATCTAATTATCACAATTTAATTAACCATTAAATTATGTTACTAAATATGCACGCATATATATATTCATATAAATACATATTTAATTTACACGCAACCACGTCGCATAATTACATAACTCCACTAATTAATTCTCTTAATTTAATTAAACTTGTTGTTAGTCAAGTTTATTGAATTATCACTTTACTTGCTAACTTATCAAAAATTTTGATAACACTATATATAAGTTAGTCCGTTAAATTTAATTTGGACCTCTATTTATCTATTACTACTAGGTTATCAAACTCCAACCTTTATTAAATATTAAATATTTTATTTCTAATTCATTTAAATATCTGGGATATTACAGTTGTCCCAACTAAAAAGAATTACTTATTAAACTTTGCATGTAGCCTAACTCTTTACGGACTATATTATTAACGTTACGTTTGGATTGAATGAAAGAATGTGAGAATTGAATGATTCATTTTTATAGAATAAAAAAAATTATGTTGAGTTACTCTATTATAATGGAATTAACCATTCTCATTCCTCCCAAATTTATGAATTTTATTTCTTAAGGAAGAGTATAAAATAATTTATTTCACCTGGAATGCAATAAATCATTTTACTGTCTATTTTATTCCCTTTTTTATTTTATTCATTCATTCATTTTATTCATTCAATCCAAACGTAACATAAGTGCTGGATCATCGACCTAAAGCCTTGAAATTTGGCTTTTTTTTTATCTTCTCTCTTTTTCCAGATACCAAAAGTAAATTGATCATGATTAGTAACTTCTTCAAACATTGAAAAAGTAGCAGTCATAGCCATGCTGCCATGCATAATCTATCTGTCTTGGTGGCGGGAGTAGTTGTCCCGACATAAGAGTCTCACTATCGTTTTAAGAACGTTCAAAAACGAGGATTTATTTTTATAAATAATGCTTTTGAAAAAATTCTTATTATTTTTAGTTAGAAATTATTGACATCTCGCATAACCCCACCCCCACCCTCACCCTCACCCTCACCCTCACCCTCACCCTTTTTTTTTTCTTTCTTTCTTTATATGTTTTGATATTGACCATTAGTTATGTTTATATTCTCATTTTGGGAAATTCAGCATGAGTTAATAATGTTATATAGTATTTTCACTTATGTTTGGGTGGCCTATAAATACATTGGTAAAATAAATTTTAATTTGCATGGTCATTTAATCAACAACTAACAAGGCCATAAATCGATTTTATGAAATTTGTGTTATAATTTTTTGTCTATAATATTTTATTACATCATTGATAGATTCATATGGACCCGGTTGCTGTCGTACTTTAGTCTCTCTCTTTATAACTAGAGTTGAGATGGGCTTATGGTCAGGCCTATCAATTAGACCTTAAAGGCTAATATGCTGGCTAAATACTAGTCCGCCGTACCAACTACTACATGGTCTAATGAAAAAAATTGAAACATATCAGTAAGCGTAGTAGTGTCCACTTTATCTTCCTAAGAGGAGGCCTCTATCTAGCAAACCACATAAGTATATATTACCCCATTTTTCACAGTTCGAGAGGGAAACATAACTACTTTTCTACTCCCTTTGTCCCAAAAAAATGTGATGGTTCATATGTTTCAATATATATATATATAGAGAGAGAGGAAATGTTATATAAGGGCATAAGGCATACATTAGCTGAATTTGGCTAAGGGTACTTAATAACGCTTATGGCTAAATTTTCTATTTTAGCCGTGATTAATCCAGCTGATTGCTAGGACAGTGGCTTTTGATCGACATAATTTTGGATGATTCATAAATTGACAATTTACTCATTCATCAATTTATTGATGACAATGTTGACGTATCGTACCCCCATTTTGTTATTTAAATTTGCATTTTCTTGTATTATTCTGATAATCAATTAATCGTGACAATTACAAACACATTTGTGAAAATATTAATACTCAAACTCATTTTTGGAGTGTTTTTATTTTTACTTTTTAAAATGGATTGTAAGGATTGTTACACCTCATGTTTTTCACTTGTAAAATTGGATTATTATCGTCCGAGAAAATTACAGTGCCCTAGAGTTTAGTCTACACTTTGGTCCATTCACAAAATGATAAAAATAATTACTTACGTATTGATGACAGTAAAAAGACCTCATGCATGCATGCATGCCTCAAGTGGCTAGGTTATTAATTATTATACTTACACTACTGGTATATAATATTGAACTTAATTGTTTGGAACTACTACTCTCCAGCCTCCATCTAGAACTTTTAACTTAAGCCTACCAAACAGGAAACAAATTTCTTCTTCTACACCTCCCTCTTCATAGAATTAAGTAACACGCGTACAAATAAAAGTCACAATTGTGAGACGTCTGCTCCTTTGACTCAAAATTTCAGCAGTTGAAATAGTCCCAATTACCTACTTAATTTTCTCAATGCATGCATCTCTTCATTAATTAGGATTAAGATTGACAACAAGGTACTAAAAAATGGTACTAATCACTTGGTTCACCGGGATCCGTGCCAAAAATTATTTTGATGACTTGCTTTTACTAGCCAAGTTATACTGATATTATTATTATTTATTTATTTTTGATAGGCAAAATAATTTTATTTTCGAAAACATACATAATTCAAAAGATTTGGACTGTAGATGAAAAATACAAGAACGTCTGAATGTATCCAACTGATTGTCAAATACAATATAAAATGAAAAATAACTCCACTCTTAAGAACTCTGCAACTAATTTATAATGTCATAAATCTCATCGCGCAATTTTCCACAACAAATAGCATTAGAAAAACTCCCTCTTGCAATGCCCCACCATTGATCGATCACAGCTCAACTTAAATCAACATTTTAAGCTTTCCAAATAAGTCTCTTTCTTTTATGACTTACGAAATATGCCATTACCTGCACCAAACAACATTATCAAGATCTGAAATTCAAGTGAAGAGAAGCTGAGTAAGCACACCCTAGCCTGTGGCTATATATGTGACAAGTTGTAATTCACCAAGTTTGTACTTTGTGGCTATTTGATAAGGTAAATTTTGGCTTATGGGTAAATTTTGGGATTAAATTTTACCATTGAACTTAATAAATTATCAATTATTTTATTTTGAGTGTCAATTTACTCTTTTTCTTCTTTTTTGACATATATAAAAATGTCCTAAAACACTTTATATTGACATTATTTGTAATTGAAAAACTAGTGTACTACCTCTTTTTAGACAATACATAAAATAAAATAAACTCTTGATAATAATACATCGTGTTTGGACTATAGTTTTCGGTCGTAACTATACCAATATAATTTCTTGGGCAGGTTTCGGCCTCCTGTTATTTGGTTTTGCCCTTCCTTATGTTGTTTGAGTTGGTCAACTTTTGAGTGGTGTGGGGTTTTAATTTGGCCGCATTTTGTTTAGCACCATAAGATCATTTGGCATTTTCTATTTTAAGAAATAAGAAATTGTTATTTTTCAAAAAATACTTATAAATTAATTTAAAATTTTAAAAATAAATCCTACGTAAAAAAATATAAATTAATTTATAAGTCCCTCCCGATAGAACAAGCCCTAGGTCATATGATGTCAAGTTAAGAATTAGAATAAAGAAAAGGACGATATTTCATTATTTATAAATGGTAATAATTTTTCTTAGATACTATAATAGAGTTACTTGAATAATCCTCCTGATAAATACAAAAATCAGTCCCTTGCCTTGGAAGAAAAAGAAAACTTCCCTTTCCTATGAAAACTCCACGTGTTGGTCTGAACAGGATTTCATGTCTAGTGGCAGGTTTATAATTAATAATTAATAATTATCAATGAAATTAAGACCATCAATTTTTCGACTCCAAGACAAACCCAATAGAGTACTCCCTCCCTCCCTCCTAAACATTAACATATATTAAAAAATCTTCACTAATAAGATTTTATTTATTTATTTATTTATTAGAGAAGAACAAACAAACACATAAAACTTTAATTTGTATCAATTAATAAACTTTTAATATAGTTCTTTAATTTTTGAAATTAGTATATTGAAAGTTTAATTAATACTATATGATACTAGTATGTGAAATTCAAATATATATATATATATATATAAAGTAATTTTGTCAAGCAAGTAGGCAACTAGATAGATGCAGGAGGAAACAGAGAGACATAGAGAGAGACTCATGAGTATATATCAGTAAATAATACACTAGTAGTGTATATTCATCGTTACAAAAGGGTAAATAAATAAATATGGTTCTTTTCCCGAGAAAAGAACGATCCCTTGCTTTTTGTCATTAAAGTATTTTTTATAATATCTGAAATTGGTTACCAACCAGAAGAAATTGGTTACTTGATCTCGAAGGTATATACTACATACAACTGACTGGTTAGCATTAGTTTTAGAAGCTCCATCAACTTTATAATCACTCAAAAGAAGATACTCAATAGCTAGGCTTGAAGTCTAAATTTAATCAACTTAATTCGCCTATTTAAACAATAAAGACTAGCTAGCTACTCATGCACGGTGCACCTCAACAAACCAATATATATATATAACCAACCATCTTAATTGATAATAATGAACTCGATTAATTTCCAAAGATCAAAATGAGTGTAAAAGTTTGTACATACTAATTATTTCATGAACTCGAGATTTATTTCTTTGGCTTGTAAAATTGGAAATTTGGACACTTCACCATTAATGGAAGCAATATTTCATCCTATTTCAGTGTTAAAATTCAAAGAGGGGGGTATTTTAAAGGGGAAAAAAGTAAAATAAGAAATCAAATAATTTAAATTATATTCAAATGATACCAACATAATTAGTGCTAACCACAATCATATATGAACATGTGCAGTTTGGTGGTGCCTGCCTGCTACACCACTATTGTGCTGTGCCACTTCTCAAAACACAGATTTCCTCAATATATAAAAAATAAAATATAAAAATATTTAATAAGCCAATAAATGAATTGAATTTAATTAAATCAATGAATTAATAACTTCACTAAGAGAAAGTTCAAAACCAATGAACCAATTCTTTGTACATATACCAAATCCATCAAATTTGTAAAATGAAAAACAAAATTACGTAACGAAATTTAATTTAATAATTAACCTAATCAATGATCTAATGCAGAAGAAACCATTTGGGTCGGCATTAAGAAACGAGGTTTCTTTCCCGGTAATGGACTTTCCACTTCTTGATCACCGAAAAGTTGACTTCTCCGGCCAAAGTCAACCGTCAGCTCCAAAGGCAGTACTTCCGGCGAGGCCGGCAAATTCAGGTCAAAATCACGGTGGCTTTGTGGGTGGCTAGCTCCCTCTGACGACGTGACGGCGCTGGCAGTGGCTGTGGCGCTAGTACTGCCGGTGTTGCCGTCATAGTGGCGGCGCTTGTGGCCGCCGAGGGCCTGGCCTGTGGGAAACGACCTGCGGCAGATGGAACATTCGTGGGTCCTACCACTGGGATTAAGTGCGGAGGTGGAGGTGGTGACGGTGGCGGAATTGGTAGAGGGGATTTCTTGGGCGGTGGCTGAAGCTGCGGCGAGCTTCCGGTGGCTTGCTTTATGGCCGCCGAGTGCTTGGTAAGACGGAAAAGCCTTGTTGCATACGCTGCACTTGTAGGAAAGAATTTGATTCCGTGAAGAATTATCAATTTGGTGGTCGGCGACAGCAGCGGGAGAGGTGGATTTGGCGGTGGTTGTAGTGGTGGGGCCGGCGCCGCCGCGAGCGAGCTCGATGAGGCAGAGTGCTAAATACTCCTCTTCCGTTGGTGGAGTTTCGGAACGGGGTCGTTTAGTTCGCTTTTTCTTCGCCCAAGGTTCAGCAGAGTGGAGGGGATTGGAATTGTTGTTAATCTCATTGTATTGAATAGGAGGAGTGGGTGGTGCTGTTGGTGAATTCAGTGCCTCTAGAGCCATTGAGAATTTTAGAGAGATAAATTGTGTATTTTTAGAGAGAGAAAGTGTTGTGAAGATAAGTATGATAAGTGAGAGAGTGAAGAAGGGCTTTGGGGGGTTTATAAAGGAGGGGGATTTGATTAAGGTGGAAGGAAGTTGCGTGAGGAATGGCGGTGGTAGTGTTGTATAGGCTAATACTTATATATATATATATATATATATATATATAGTGTGAACTAGTAGTATATTTAAGGGAGAGAAAGAGAGTAATAGTTTAACAGAGATGGAGAGGAGTTCAGTACACGTTGTATGAAGGAGTGAAGTTGGTCAAGGAAGAGTGTTGGAGTGGTGGAGGGGGTTAAGGGATTAGTTATAATTTATTACTAGTATGACTTTTTATGGTTGGGACTAGACTTAGACTATCTCCTGGCTGCTCTTTTTGATTTTTGATTCTTGATTCTTGATTCAATCTTTATGACTTCTTCCAAGTCAAAATTAACAAATATTTGTATTTTCACCCCTTACACTAGTAATGATGGAATAGTATATTACAACAAGGTAGGGAAGGGGGTATATAGATTTAAATGCTCATCTTTTAAGAGTATTCGAATTCATGACTTAGACTGTTGAAATTACTGCTGGCCAACACTTGGAGACTTTCCTCCTATGTGACTTATTCAAGCCCGATGTGTTCTTTGTTTTAACCATTATACAATACTTCACATACACTTGGGTAGGGTTTACTTTGCGTAATAAAAATTTAATACAATACAATAATTTATATAATATAATAAAGTTATAATATAATAGTAATATGTTATTACACCGACTTTATTTTATTCGTATTTAATATTTGTGTAGTAATTATAATATTGTTATATTATATTTAAAATTATATTTGGTTCACTAAATATATAATTGTATGTAATAAATAAAGTAAATTATAAGTTAAAATATCAAATTAATGATAATCATTATTACTTAGTCTTTTATAAGTTATTACATTACGGATGTAATGAGGTAATATATTCATTGATGGGTGTAATAAAAATCATTCAAATTGACGTAATCGTATTACGCTTACAATGAGTTAATAAGTGTAATAAGTCATGAACCAAATACAAAATATGTTAAATCAATGTAATAACTTATTGCATTACGAAACTATTACACTGATTTGACACAAACTAAACACCACCTACTATATAATTATTGTTTGGTAATTAGAGAATATCTATTTAGTGTATTTAAAAGTTTAAACATATTATAAATTTTTGATCATCTTAAAATACTTATTTAATTCATAATATAATGTTTAAAACTCAAATGCACCACCACACAAAAATTGTGCGATGAATTTAATGCATTTGAAAGTTTTACTAATTAACATCTTAGAAGATTTTACGTACAAAATTCTTATTATGTATATCACTTAGGTTATGTTTGTTTACAAAAAATATACTTGGGATTGGACTATTTGTATTAATTTAATACTATTTTGGACTATTTTATCTCATGATGGGGGATTAAATAGTCCTATGAACTATTTTTTTTTTTATCATTCATAAGGTTATTTATATGAGATTATATAATCCCATGAAATATTTGGGATTAATAGTCCCTCTCATTTTAAGTTATTAAATGGTTTTATGAGATTATTAGTCCAATATTAAAAGATTAATAATCTTTCATCAAATGATTAAATGGTGTAAAGTAATATTAAATTAACATAAATAATCCAATTTCAAATATATTTTTTACAAATAAACACATAACCTTAATTTTTGACTTTTTAAAAATATATTAGCTGATATTTAATATTTGTTAGTTCTTATGGGATGCTCTCTTCCCATATTTATCTGAGATATATAATGCATTTGCAATAGTGTAAGTTTGCTCAGTATTTAATAATTTATCTTTAAAATGCAATGTCTCTAATGAGTTTTTAATCAAAGGGTAAACGTTCATGTTACAAAGAAATATAATACTCAGAAGCTTGTGATTAGGTCAATTTATTGTAAACTATACACGCGGGGGGGAGAAGGAATTGAGAATAAAGGAGTAGATAATATTAAATTAGAACAATTAATGGTACATACACTGAATTTGTTGGATTATTGATGAGGCAATGATCACATCCTTTGTCAAGTTACAAAATTAGGAAACTTGACTATTCATTAAGTTTATCTACATCAACTATAGACAATTGAAATGCACGATTTAAGTATAAGCGAAGGAAGACGGTTGACATCATAAAAGTAAAATTATTTTCATAATAATAATAATAAGTCTCATTAAATAATTATAAAAACATAATTAAATATATATTTATTCTGCCATTATTATTTTTGTTTCGATAATATTAACGATTAAAAAAAAAGTAAGATAAAAGGGTATTGTTTAATCGGCTAGTTATTTTCGATTTATTTTAAGTAAATATTTTCTTCTTCTTTTTTATCAAAAAAAAAAGGTAAAAATATTAATTTTGCAAAGTAAAACTGAATCTGCAAGATCTGGAAGATTTGTTGTCCCTACTTTAGCCTCAATTCAGCCTTATCAAAAGGAAGATTTGCGTTAGGGATAATTCCATATATATCTTACTTTTAAATCCTTTCATTTTTCAAATTTTAATATCTATTGTGTGGTGGTGATAAAGAGTACGACTACAATCATCAATTAATAATTGAATGCTGTATATATATATATTGCGTAAAACAAAAAAGATGCCATGTCCATAATCAATATACTCCTAATGTAGATGTGAAACGTAACTAAAATACTAAATACTAAGCATAGTCCCGGCGGCTATTCACATCAATGGGCGTCACCATCTTTTAGACTCCCTTTACCATCACACTCTTATTATCCGGTCTAAAAAAGATTTATTTTTAACATCTTTGCTTTTAATAAAAGTAGGTAAAGCTACTTTTATTTACCATTACTAAAATTGTAGGTAATGCGTACATCCAATGAAAAAAAATTACTACTTCCCCAACATAAAAAGCAGGACTATCAGTCGTGTATGTATATATATATATATATGTATATATATATATATATATAGGAGTATATGTAAGTATACAGTTGTGTACTTACACAGTAGGGTTATGATGACAAATTTAATATCTATGACGACAGTTTTCTTAATAGTACCGTTGTCATAACCATAAAAACTGTCGCTAAAGCCCTACTGTGTACCTACATTTTTACCATATATATATATATATGTGTGTGTGTGTATGTGTGTGTGTTTGTGTGTGTGTGTGTGTCACATTATAAAGTTAGAGATCCGACCGTAGTATAAAAATGAATAAATATACATATACACATATCAAACACAATATCATCTTCATCATTAAAATGTAACTTTTTAATGGTGATAGTGAAGATAATATTGTGTTTGATTAATTTGTGTGTACTAATACTTTTTCTGTAAAAATATTTTGAATTTTTTTTACTTTTTTCGAAAATGTCTTTTAAGTTATAAAGTAATTCTTATTTTGTTATTTTTATATTAATTTCTTTTATCTTTTTTTTAAGCATTCAAATTTTATAAAAAAATTATTTTATCTCACATAATTTACAAATGCAACACATAACATAGAGTCGGGGCGGGGCCATGGCCCACCCCAATTTTTATTTTTTTTCAATTAATTTGTAGTTAATTTCAATTTCTTAATTTACAAACACTCCTTTAATAAAAAGTTTATTTTTTTCTCAACATGTTTTAGGTGTTTAATCCTTATTTATACTTGTTTTTTTCTTTCCAAATCTCATTTATCACTCATTAACTCCGCCTGCGGACTCTCTCTCTATTATGGAATCTCTCTCTACCACTCTAGTTTATTGTTAATTTTTACATAATTTATCATTGAAGTTAAGAAATGTGACAAATATATTATTATTTGAGTTTGAGATTTTTTTTGGATTAATATTTTGTTATCGTATCTCTTCTAAAAATATATGAAATTAATTAAGATTGTACAATATATATTAAAAATCATAAATTAGGTTGTGACGCCCCCCAAATCTGGGCCTACACAGCCCAAACTTGAGTCGTCAAAAGACTACAACAAAATTATTATAACAAAGCACAACGTACAACAATACAGTGTATAATAATACACAACTAAGTCTTCACTATTATTGCCACACTATTTTACAACATGTGAAGACTATGATAGCTAATCCTCGGACCCTCACTCCATTCCCCGGCTAGACCCCGTTACGTTTTCATCTCCTGTTGAAAAACAATGGAACAAAAGAAAGGGTGAGCTCAAATAGCCCAGTAAGAAATATCATGACTAAGATAATGACGAATAAATTATCATTAGCCTTCAACAGTTGAGTTCTTGATAGAATACAATAGACTACAAGGTTTATATCAAAAACTGCAGTTAAATTCTTAAACAACGTTCAGATCAATAATAGCAGCGGAATGAGCAATCTTTTAGAAGAATAATGCAGACTATAATGTCCACTCGGTTCTCTTTTTAGGAAAAACATCATCAACTTTTATCATCTGAAATACCATTAGTCAAGATAATACAATTCACAGTTCCTGATCATAATCATGCAGATCAACAGTTCATCTTTGCATTACGGGCCAAAGACATTCAATATAACACCAACGGTCATGATTATACCAGATTCAGCCTTTGGTCATAATCATACCGACCAACAGTTCATCTTTGCACTATGGGCCAAAGAGAACTTTCACCACGTGCCATAAAAGACACCGAACAGATGTATCGCCTTTAACCTAGTATATCGCCTTTAACCTATCATCTGTTCAACAATTATATCACATCTGTGCCCCCGGCCACAGATATTCACAACAGCTTGATTCTTGATGATTAATACAAATAACAGTGATACAAATGATGAACAGAAGAACAGGATAAACAATAAGTATCAGAAGTTTACTTTGTGCAGATTCAAATAATGTCCAAATTGCCAACATGATGTGGAGTGAAAAAAAATGATATTCAAGATCCACAGTTCAGAATAACGGTTACAGTTCAATAGAAAGGTTCACGTAAAATAGGAAGGTTCAGTTGAAATAATGAAGTTCATCTATTATGGAACATACAATATTTTCAGGAATTATAGAAGCAATAGTTCCATAATAAATTTCGATTTATGAGTATGAAAGAAAATAATATCCCTTACCGTAGCAGGTTTGATTAACAAAAGGTGAAGGAAATTAATACAAAGGGTTATTCACCAACAGGCGGCAATCCGCTCCGTAAGGTTATTCCCACAATTTAATAGAATTTGAGTACAAAGAGTTATTCACCAAACAGGCGGCAATCCGCTCCGTAAGGTTATTCTCAGAGATTAATAATGAATGAATACGAAAGGTTATTCTCAGAGATTAATAATGGGCATTATGAGTTTCTGGTGATGTCGTTTGGACTAACGAATGCTCCAGCCGCATTTATGGACATGATGAACAGAATATTCAAGCAATACTTGGATAAATTTGTAGTCGTGTTCATTGACGATATTCTGGTGTATTCCAAAACGGAGGAGGAGCATGCTGAACACCTAAGATTGGTGTTGGAGATTTTACGGAAGGAGCGGTTGTACGCTAAGTTTTCAAAGTGTGAATTCTGGTTGGAAAGAGTTCAATTTTTAGGTCATGTTATTGACAAGGAAGGAGTTTCGGTTGATCCGGCAAAGGTTGAATCGGTAATGAATTGGGAGCAACCAAGGACGCCGACAGAAGTAAGAAGTTTCTTAGGGTTAGCGGGTTACTATCGGAGGTTCATTCAAGACTTCTCAAAGATAGCAACACCGTTGACCAACTTAACAAGAAAGACGGTAAAATACGTGTGGACGGAGAAGTGTGAGGAAAGTTTTCAGGAGTTAAAGAAAAGACTTAGTGAAGCACCTGTATTGACCTTACCAGACGATACAGGAGGTTTTACGGTCTACAGTGATGCATCGCACAAGGGGCTTGGCTGTGTGCTTATGCAAAACGGCAAAGTCGTTGCGTAGGCGTCCAGACAATTAAAAGATTATGAGAAGGGATATCCTACCCACGACTTGGAATTGGCAGCGGTAGTGTTTGCCCTTAAAATTTGGAGACATTATCTGTACGGAGAAAAATGTGAGATATTCACAGACCATAAGAGTCTGAAGTATATCTTCACACAGAAGGAGTTGAATATGAGGCAACGGAGATGGTTGGAATTGATCAAAGATTATGATTGTGAAATTCTATATCATCCCGGCAAGGCCAACGTAGTAGCGGATGCTCTGAGTAGAAAGAGCAGGGAGAAATTGTTCATATTGACAGATCAAGAACAATTGGTTCAAGAGATGGCTCGAATGGAGTTGGAAGTGAGAAGTCCAAACGAGTCAATAGAAGTCGAGGTGAGCCCCACCTTGTTAGATAGGGTGAAAGAGGCTCAAGACAAAGATGAGGAATGTGACAGAATCCGGGAGAGAATGACCGATGGAGAAGAGGTCAAGTTTAAAATTGATAGCATGGGATTGCTGAGATTTGAAAATCGTGTTTGGGTACCGCTAGTGCCTGAACTACGAGAAGAGATTTTGCAAGAGGCCCACAGTACGAGATACTCGATACATCCGGGGAGTACGAAGATGTATCAAGATCTACGTCAGCATTTTTGGTGGCCGAATTTAAAGAGGGAGGTTGCAGAATGTGTCAGCCGATGCCTAACTTGTCAAAGGGTAAAGGCCGAACATCAGAGACCAAGTGGATTGTTACAGCCGTTAGAAATTCCTGAGTGGAAATGGGAGCATATCACAATGGATTTTGTGGTAGGACTTCCAGCAACACAGAAGGGATATGACGCAATTTGGGTGATTGTGGATCGGCTAACAAAGTCAGCGCACTTTTTGCCGATCAAGATTAGGTTCAGTTTGGATCAGTTGGCCAAATTGTACATCAAAGAGATAGTTTCAAGACATGGGGTGCCGGTATCGATTGTGTCAGACAGAGATCCGCGCTTCACGTCAAAATTTTGGAGAAGTCTTCAGGAGAGATTGGGGACACAGTTGAGAATGAGTACAGCGTATCATCCGCAGACCGATGGGCAAAGTGAGAGAACAATTCAAACATTGGAAGATATGCTCAGGGCCTGCGTGATGGATTTCAAGGGCAGTTGGGAAATCCATCTACCACTAGTTGAGTTTGCATACAACAACAGTTATCATGCGAGCATAGGTATGCCGCCTTACGAAGCTTTATATGGCAGAAAATGCAGAACACCTCTATGTTGGGATGAGGTAGGAGAACGCCGACTGTTGGGGCCAGAATTGGTTCAACAGACGGTAGAAATTATCAAGGTAATAAGAACTCGGCTAGTAGCAGCTCAAGACCGTCAAAAGAAATACGCCGATTTACATCGACAGAAACGAGACTTCGAGGTGGGGAGTTTTGTGTTCATTAAGGTATCTCCCTGGAAAGGGAAGATCAGGTTTGGAAAGAAGGGGAAATTGAGTCCAAGGTTCATAGGACCGTTCGAAATATTGAGAAGAGTGGGTGAAGTAGCATACGAGGTAGCTTTACCTCCTGAATTGGAACATATTCACAATGTGTTTCATGTGTCGGTATTGCGGCCATACAAACCAGACTACAAGCACGTTATCTCGTATGAGCCAATTCAAGTCGGGAAGGACTTATCATATGAAGAAGTTCCTGTTCAGATACTCGATAGGAAGGAACAGAAACTGAGAAATAAGATAATTCATTCTGTCAAAGTACTTTGGAGAAATCACGCCATTGAAGAATCTACGTGGGAATTAGAGGAGGAAATGAGGACAAATTACCCGTTTTTATTTGAGTAACCTTATTTTTACAATTCCGAGGACGGAATTTTTATAAGGAGGGGAGAATGTAATGTCCTAGAATTTCCACATTTTTATTAATTAAAATATTAATTTAATTTCCAACGAGTTAGTTTTATGAGATTATTTAAATCTTTTTAAGTGATTAATTAATTATGTGATTAAATAATTATGTAATTAATTACTAAAATTAATTAAAGGGGGTCACTAATATGTTATTAAATTAGTGAACAAACCCTAAAGTTTTAATATCAAAATAATTGATAAGTTTCCTATTAATTAAATATTCAATTAAATTGAATATAATGAGTGAATTAAATATAATAAATTAATTAATATGATTATTAATTAATGTAAATAATGTGAAATATTAATAATAATATTTATTAGTCCATTTAGTAATTTAATACTAATGGGTTAGAATATTTAATTATTTATTCAATTTAATTATTTATTTAATCATGGATTGAATAATTAATGTTTAAATTATTAAATTAGCCCAACATGGGTCAATTAGTAGCCCAAATGTAGAATAATAAAATTTGACAATTTAGTAGCCCAAACAATTTAATAGAAGCCCAATTGGTATTTTAAATTAAAGCCCAATGATTGGCCCACTTGGAAAATACTTAATTTAACTATTATTATTTAAAAAAATGAAAAGTGACTTGATTTTGGGACAAATCAAATGTCCATCAGCCGTGTGTAGGTGAGTGAGGAGAGAGAAAATGATTTTTTTTATTTTCTTTTATTTTTCATTTATTTAATATTAGGTTGCTTGTTTTGATTTTTGGGAAAGTCTTTTCCCACAAAATCCTCACCAACTTAGTATGGGTTAGCTAACTTGTGTAAGTATCCAATAGGTGCATGATGGGCTAAAATTATTAGATATAATTTATGTATCTAGTAATATTTCAAGTATACTTGAAATGTGAGATATACTTCATTTTATTTTTCAAGCAAAAGAAAGCTAGAGAGAGTTGAGAGAAAATTTTAAGTGAGAGCATAATATTTGAGAGATCAAGTAAGAAGAAGAAATCCTAAGTTAGTTCATGCCATCCTCCTTCACAACATATTTTGGAAAGAAGAGGAGAATAGCTATCAAAACAAGGTAGTTATTTTTAAACCCTAATCTTGCTTTTCTTTCAAGTTATAGTATAAATATTAGTGTAATAATTTCTATGGTTAATATCATGCTATGTATGTTTATATAGTTGATCATGGGTTTAACTTATGTGTTATGAGTTTTATTGAATGAAAAACATGTATTTGGTTGTGTGAAAATAAATCTCAATATAATGATTAACTATAATTTTTGATAATATTTAGATTTGATGTTCTAATATTATAGAACATTAAATCATGAGAAAAACAAAGTTTGAATCACTCAAAATGGAGTTTTATACAAAAAGTTATGATTTATGGTAGTTTATGTGATGTAAAAATTTTTATAAAAAAATATTGATATTAAATCATGAAAAATTAATTTTTCATGTTATAAATTAATATAAGATGATTGGTAATTTTTTTGGATTTTTATTGAAGAGTTAAAGATTTATTGAAGGTATATTTTTATTTAAAATGGGTAGCCGGAAACACTGTTCACGTTCTGCGGGAAGAAAAAAATTTTAAGGCTTTCCGCGCAATGCGCGGCTGCCACTGTTCACCGAGGACGCGGAGCCAAACGACGTCGTTTGGCGTCCGTAGAAAATTCACTCCGCGCGTACGCGCGGAAGCCGTTTCCGGCTTTTCAAAAACGGCGTCGTTTTGACCCGTAACAAACCAAAACGCGCGCAATGCGCGGTAAGAAACTTTTCGGCGAAATTACCATTTTGCCCCTCCGTGTTTTCTTGGCAGAATTACCATTCTGCCCTCGGTCCGGTTTTTCAACTTATTTACGAAAATGCCATTCGGGTTAATTTTAATTAATTTAAATATTTGAAAATTAATTTAAAATTATAACAAAAATAATAATAATACAAAATAATATTGGAGAGGTTATTTTTCAGTAAGTTTAATATTTAAATATTTTAAATATTAATCTAGTTAGCTAAACCATGGTTAAGTTAAATAAATTATTATTATTTATTATTTAAAATTCTAATAATAAATAAAGGTAATAAATTAGCAATTATTATTTAATTCCTATTAAATAATAAGTAAAGAGAGATAAAATTTATAAATTAATTATTTATTATTTAAATATTATTAAATAATAAATAAGGATAATTAAGTAATTAATTATTATTTATTTAGTATTAAATAACGATTAATGGAAACTAAGTTATTAGATTAATAATTTATTATTTAATTTAAATAATAAATAAGAATGAATTGATTATTATTTAACCTTAAATAATAATTAAAATTAATTAAGTAATTAATTATTATTTAATTGACATTAAATAATAATTAAAGAGGATTAAAATTAGTAAACTATTATTTAATTTCCTTAAATTAAATAATAAGTAAGGGTAATTACTTAGTTAATTATTGGTTGTTTAATATTAAATTAAAGAAGGTTAAAATTAAGTCAATAATTATTTATTATTTAATTATAATTAAATAATAATTAAGTACAATTAGTTATTATTTATTTTAAATAATAACTAGAGTTAATTAATTAATTTCTATTTAATCAAGATTAAATAGTAATTAAAAAGATATTGAGTTAATAAAATAAATTGAATTTAATTAAACAATTATAATAAGTTGTTTAAAGGTTTAATAAGTGTCCAACACTTAAGAAAAATATTTTCTAACTTATTAAATTATTAACCTAAGATGATTAAGGGTTTATAAGGTTAATAATATTGTTTTGACTAATGTAAATTATGTGTTAGTACTTATATGTGGTAAATAAGTTCATTGTTAAGCGTATAGTTATGCAAATACGCCGTACTAATTATTAGATCGACTTTATTAAATGTTAGGTCTTTCAAAGCAAGTTAGTTAAAGCTAGACAATTATTGTAGCTGAGCAGACAGGCAAGTTCTCTAACCCTACTCAATTATTATCGTTGAACAAGTTTCCATACTTGTATTTATTGTTAAAGCTTGAAGTGGTTTAATTATTTAAAATTATTCCACATCCATATTGTTTATAAAATCGCACTTAGTGCATTTGAAGCTTGTTAGTTCTTGATTCATGAACTGTATTAAAAATGTCTGAAGCTAATAGTTCAGCTAGACATTGCGTTTCTAAATTCAATAACTTGAATACTTTTAAAAGCTTATCCAAACCATTGTTGGGTGCGGATTTTCTTATATTAAGTCTGAGAATTGAACAACCCTAAATTAGGGGATTTTGTGTCGGGAAACCGACTTTGGGCGCCAGTGACTAAATGTAATGCATATACAGCGGGTTGAATAGGCTGATCCCCTTGAAAACCAAATAACTCAAAGGGTCAGAGGAAACTCTATTATACCCTAGTTAGTTCAGGGTCCTTAGTGACCACTCAGCATTTTAAGATTCAAATATTCTGTTTATTAAAATTTGAATCCTGTTTCATTCACAATTGTTATATCTATTGTTGAATCATTGTTGATATTTCCCATTCATTCATGATATATTAAATCTATATGATTGTTTTAAACTTGCTGAGCAAACTAGTTGCTCATTCTTGCTATATCATGAACCATTTTTCAGATAATCCTGATTGCTCCAGGAAGGATAAGGGAAAAGGAAAGGCCAAAGCTTAAGTAGCTTATGCATGCTAGTTAGATCTTTATTTATGTATTTACGGTTGTTAAACCTTTTGTAATTCTTTATGATAGGAACTGTTTTTATGTTAAGGTTGATAGACCCTGGTATTGTAACCTTTTGAAGGGAACCAATATGTATTATTCCGCGATATTTAAATGCAATGTATGTATTTAATTGTTAGTAATGTGTTGAATAGTGAGAACCAAACTCGAGGTTATGGAACCCGGATTTGGGGTCGTCACAGGTTGGTATCAGAGCCGTAGGTTAGAAACGTTAGGAATTGTGAAACCTAAGTTATAACCTTAGTATTAAACTCATATCGAGTGCGTTAGGGGATGAATCGGGGAGATTCATCATGTTGTGTAATTTTGGAGATGGATTGAGAAAATCCATCGAGCCGAGATGTACATGATAAAATATCATTTCATTTCATCATTGAATATATTTTATTGCTGTACTAACGTGTGTTATTGTTTTATGTTATAGGATGGCAGAGATCGGACAGTCGAGTCGCACTGCTGAGGAGGACTATATTGATATCCATATGGATACTGCACAGCCGCTGGTGGCTGCACCCGTAGAGGAGCCAGAGTCAGATCCTGAGGAGGGGGATCGTGTGGAGCCCGTCTGGGGCGGAGTCATGAGGCCTTACAGTGAGGATGAGGCAGAGTCAGAGGAGTCTGAGGAGGAGGAGTCAGCTGATGGCATGGGCACCACTGCCGCTGACATCATAGAGGGACTGACCGATAGGAACGAGGGGCTGGAGGCAAGGGTCCAGCATCTAGAGGAGCAGAATCTGACCCACCAGCACATGGAGGATCAGTATAGGGATGCGGCTTATCAGTTCTCTGGCGAGAACACAGAGCTGAAGGAGAGGATTGTGGGACTTGAGGATCAGGTGCAGGAGTACGAGAATTCGGTGGAGCACTTTGCAGTGCTGACACATCAGCTGGTAGATCAGGATGTGGAGCTGCAGGCTAAGTTAGCAGTAGCTGAGACTAGGTTAGCCGAGGCTGAGCTGAAGGTTCAGCAGGTTCAGGCAGAGAAGGCCGCCATCCGTGCACACTGGCAGGAGGCGATAGAGGACCGTATAGAGATGGAGAGACAGCGGGATGCCGCTTATGGTCAGATAATTGAGCTAGAGGAGGAGGTCCGCGAGAAGCGGGTGAGGACGGATAGACTTAGCTACGTCTACCGATCTTCATATGGTAGGCTTCAGAGCAGGGTGCACTACTACCCAGCTGAGGAGGGCCAGTCTATGCACACCATCAGCAGGAGTGTGGTGATGGCCATCGGGGATGAGGAGTATGACGACGCGATCCGTAGGGGGATGCGCAGTCAGTAGTAGTAGTTGTTTTCTAATTTCGTATGTAAATAGATGCAGTAGAACCCAACTTTTGTTTTATTAAAGGGTTAATATGTCACTAAATCCCAACTCTAGGAAGTTGTAGAATATGTCAGATCCCATCTTTTGTAGCTTCTCTGGGATAGAAGCATTTATAGCAGTATGCTTTTGATGTAAAGTGCTACGCACTCCTGTTTTAGCATATGAGTATAAATGCAGTTGAATTTATGTTTATATGCGTGTTGAAATAATTACTTGTATTTTAGCTAAACATTGTCTAAGATACAAAATAATGAAATGAAAAAGATGAAACCAGTATAATAATGTAAATTTTTGTTTATAACAGAAAATGCCGCCACGTAGACAACCACCAAGGAACCAGGGGGTAGAAGAGTCAGTTAACAACGACGCGGGGGGACACAACGTAGACCCTATGCAAAACTTTGTCGACATGCTAGCTGAGGCAATGCAAAACCGCCACCCTGTAGTAGCAAATCCGCCACCACCACCAAATCAGTTGGCGAATTTTAAAGATTTTAAAGCGGTGGGACCGCCAGAGTTTAGGGGAACGTCGGACCCGATAGAGGCCCAGTCTTGGATAAAGGAGATAGAGAAGGCGTTCGTTATCGCAAGAGTAGCTGAGGAGCAAAAGACAGTTTTTGCTACCTACATGATGAAGGGCGAAGCCAATTTCTGGTGGGAAGCCAATCAGAATAGGGCTGGGGATGGTGTGGTGCCCTGGACAAAATTTAAGGAAATATTCGACGAGAATTATTTCCCGAAAAGTATGAAAAGTAGGATGGAGGTAAGGTTTCTAGAACTGAAACAGGAGAACATGTCGGTACCGGAGTACGCGGCAAAATTTAATGAGCTGGCCAGGTTCGCTCCACATCAGGTAGACACGGAGGAACGCAAGGCCAGGAGGTTCGAGAATGGATTGAGACCTTGGATATTCAACAAGGTAGCAGTACTGCAGATTGACTCGTTCGCAACTTTGCTAGAGAAGTCAATCATTGCTGAAGGAGGAAGTGACGCGTTAACCAAGTACAACCAGGAGAGAAACAAGAAGAAAAGTGAAGGGGGAAGCAAGAACAGCAACAGTGGAGGCAATAATAACAACAATAATAACAACAAGCGCAAATGGGACAACAGCAGCAACGACAAGAGCTCGGGGAATCAACAAGGAAGTGTTCAGAAAAAGCCAGCATGCAATATATGTGGAAAGAACCACTTCGGAGAGTGCAGGAAAGGGAAGAATACATGCTACAATTGTGGTCAGGTGGGACATATTTCTCCAAATTGTCCCCTCCCAAAGAAAGTGAGATGCTTTTCTTGCGGAGCATCTGACCACCTGATAAAGGATTGCCCTAAGAAGAAGAATGACGGGGGTAGCGGCTACAGGGGCAATAACAGCAAATTGGCTATCGGGGGACCGGTACCACAGAACAAGCCGACAGCCCGGACTTTCAATATGACGGTACAGGATGCCGTGGGGTCAAAAGACGTGGTGTCAGGTATTATTCCGATCAATAATATAAATGCATATGTATTGTTTGATTCGGGTGCTACCTGTTCATTTGTGTCTGATGATTTCGCTAGACGATTAGAGTTGCCTAGGGACAAACTAGAAAACTCAATGAACATAGAAGTTGCTAATAAAGAAGTGATACCGGTAGAGTACATACATAGAAATTGTTGTGCTGAAATCAGGGGTCAGAAATTAAATGTGAATCTAATTCCAATACGTCTGGGGGAATTTGATGTAATACTTGGGATGGATTGGTTGTTTAACCACGGGGCGATAATCGATTGTCAGAAGAAGTGCATACACCTTAAGACACCAAATAAGTCTAAGGTCGTATTTTATGGCAGCAAATCGTCAAGACAGTCTTCTTGTCTGACGATGATGCAGGCCAAGAAATTATTGAAGAAAGGTTGTGTAGGGTATTTGGCTCATGTGGTTGACACACAAGTGGTGAGTCCCGAGATGGAGCAAATACCAGTAGTTAGGGAGTTTACGGATGTTTTTCCAGATGTACTGCCGGGTTTACCGCCGGACAGGGAGATAGAATTTGTGATTGATTTAGTACCGGGGACAGCACCGATATCGAAAGCACCATATAGGATGGCTCCGGTAGAACTGAAGGAATTGATGGTGCAATTGCAGGAGTTGTTAGATAATAAGTACATTCAGCCAAGTGTTTCTCCATGGGGAGCACCGGTGCTGTTTGTAAAGAAGAAGGATGGATCGATGAGATTGTGTATGGATTATAGAGAGCTGAATAAGGTGACAATTAAGAACAAGTACCCGTTACCACGAATTGACGATCTTTTCGATCAATTGAAAGGGGCGAAGTACTTTTCAAAGATTGACTTAAGGACTGGTTATCATCAGTTGAAAGCCAGGAAGGAGGATATACCCAAGACGGCATTCAGAACTCGATATGGGCATTATGAGTTTCTGGTGATGTCGTTTGGACTAACGAATGCTCCAGCCGCATTTATGGACATGATGAACAGAATATTCAAGCAATACTTGGATAAATTTGTAGTCGTGTTCATTGACGATATTCTGGTGTATTCCAAAACGGAGGAGGAGCATGCTGAACACCTAAGATTGGTGTTGGAGATTTTACGGAAGGAGCGGTTGTACGCTAAGTTTTCAAAGTGTGAATTCTGGTTGGAAAGAGTTCAATTTTTAGGTCATGTTATTGACAAGGAAGGAGTTTCGGTTGATCCGGCAAAGGTTGAATCGGTAATGAATTGGGAGCAACCAAGGACGCCGACAGAAGTAAGAAGTTTCTTAGGGTTAGCGGGTTACTATCGGAGGTTCATTCAAGACTTCTCAAAGATAGCAACACCGTTGACCAACTTAACAAGAAAGACGGTAAAATACGTGTGGACGGAGAAGTGTGAGGAAAGTTTTCAGGAGTTAAAGAAAAGACTTAGTGAAGCACCTGTATTGACCTTACCAGACGATACAGGAGGTTTTACGGTCTACAGTGATGCATCGCACAAGGGGCTTGGCTGTGTGCTTATGCAAAACGGCAAAGTCGTTGCGTAGGCGTCCAGACAATTAAAAGATTATGAGAAGGGATATCCTACCCACGACTTGGAATTGGCAGCGGTAGTGTTTGCCCTTAAAATTTGGAGACATTATCTGTACGGAGAAAAATGTGAGATATTCACAGACCATAAGAGTCTGAAGTATATCTTCACACAGAAGGAGTTGAATATGAGGCAACGGAGATGGTTGGAATTGATCAAAGATTATGATTGTGAAATTCTATATCATCCCGGCAAGGCCAACGTAGTAGCGGATGCTCTGAGTAGAAAGAGCAGGGAGAAATTGTTCATATTGACAGATCAAGAACAATTGGTTCAAGAGATGGCTCGAATGGAGTTGGAAGTGAGAAGTCCAAACGAGTCAATAGAAGTCGAGGTGAGCCCCACCTTGTTAGATAGGGTGAAAGAGGCTCAAGACAAAGATGAGGAATGTGACAGAATCCGGGAGAGAATGACCGATGGAGAAGAGGTCAAGTTTAAAATTGATAGCATGGGATTGCTGAGATTTGAAAATCGTGTTTGGGTACCGCTAGTGCCTGAACTACGAGAAGAGATTTTGCAAGAGGCCCACAGTACGAGATACTCGATACATCCGGGGAGTACGAAGATGTATCAAGATCTACGTCAGCATTTTTGGTGGCCGAATTTAAAGAGGGAGGTTGCAGAATGTGTCAGCCGATGCCTAACTTGTCAAAGGGTAAAGGCCGAACATCAGAGACCAAGTGGATTGTTACAGCCGTTAGAAATTCCTGAGTGGAAATGGGAGCATATCACAATGGATTTTGTGGTAGGACTTCCAGCAACACAGAAGGGATATGACGCAATTTGGGTGATTGTGGATCGGCTAACAAAGTCAGCGCACTTTTTGCCGATCAAGATTAGGTTCAGTTTGGATCAGTTGGCCAAATTGTACATCAAAGAGATAGTTTCAAGACATGGGGTGCCGGTATCGATTGTGTCAGACAGAGATCCGCGCTTCACGTCAAAATTTTGGAGAAGTCTTCAGGAGAGATTGGGGACACAGTTGAGAATGAGTACAGCGTATCATCCGCAGACCGATGGGCAAAGTGAGAGAACAATTCAAACATTGGAAGATATGCTCAGGGCCTGCGTGATGGATTTCAAGGGCAGTTGGGAAATCCATCTACCACTAGTTGAGTTTGCATACAACAACAGTTATCATGCGAGCATAGGTATGCCGCCTTACGAAGCTTTATATGGCAGAAAATGCAGAACACCTCTATGTTGGGATGAGGTAGGAGAACGCCGACTGTTGGGGCCAGAATTGGTTCAACAGACGGTAGAAATTATCAAGGTAATAAGAACTCGGCTAGTAGCAGCTCAAGACCGTCAAAAGAAATACGCCGATTTACATCGACAGAAACGAGACTTCGAGGTGGGGAGTTTTGTGTTCATTAAGGTATCTCCCTGGAAAGGGAAGATCAGGTTTGGAAAGAAGGGGAAATTGAGTCCAAGGTTCATAGGACCGTTCGAAATATTGAGAAGAGTGGGTGAAGTAGCATACGAGGTAGCTTTACCTCCTGAATTGGAACATATTCACAATGTGTTTCATGTGTCGGTATTGCGGCCATACAAACCAGACTACAAGCACGTTATCTCGTATGAGCCAATTCAAGTCGGGAAGGACTTATCATATGAAGAAGTTCCTGTTCAGATACTCGATAGGAAGGAACAGAAACTGAGAAATAAGATAATTCATTCTGTCAAAGTACTTTGGAGAAATCACGCCATTGAAGAATCTACGTGGGAATTAGAGGAGGAAATGAGGACAAATTACCCGTTTTTATTTGAGTAACCTTATTTTTACAATTCCGAGGACGGAATTTTTATAAGGAGGGGAGAATGTAATGTCCTAGAATTTCCACATTTTTATTAATTAAAATATTAATTTAATTTCCAACGAGTTAGTTTTATGAGATTATTTAAATCTTTTTAAGTGATTAATTAATTATGTGATTAAATAATTATGTAATTAATTACTAAAATTAATTAAAGGGGGTCACTAATATGTTATTAAATTAGTGAACAAACCCTAAAGTTTTAATATCAAAATAATTGATAAGTTTCCTATTAATTAAATATTCAATTAAATTGAATATAATGAGTGAATTAAATATAATAAATTAATTAATATGATTATTAATTAATGTAAATAATGTGAAATATTAATAATAATATTTATTAGTCCATTTAGTAATTTAATACTAATGGGTTAGAATATTTAATTATTTATTCAATTTAATTATTTATTTAATCATGGATTGAATAATTAATGTTTAAATTATTAAATTAGCCCAACATGGGTCAATTAGTAGCCCAAATGTAGAATAATAAAATTTGACAATTTAGTAGCCCAAACAATTTAATAGAAGCCCAATTGGTATTTTAAATTAAAGCCCAATGATTGGCCCACTTGGAAAATACTTAATTTAACTATTATTATTTAAAAAAATGAAAAGTGACTTGATTTTGGGACAAATCAAATGTCCATCAGCCGTGTGTAGGTGAGTGAGGAGAGAGAAAATGATTTTTTTTATTTTCTTTTATTTTTCATTTATTTAATATTAGGTTGCTTGTTTTGATTTTTGGGAAAGTCTTTTCCCACAAAATCCTCACCAACTTAGTATGGGTTAGCTAACTTGTGTAAGTATCCAATAGGTGCATGATGGGCTAAAATTATTAGATATAATTTATGTATCTAGTAATATTTCAAGTATACTTGAAATGTGAGATATACTTCATTTTATTTTTCAAGCAAAAGAAAGCTAGAGAGAGTTGAGAGAAAATTTTAAGTGAGAGCATAATATTTGAGAGATCAAGTAAGAAGAAGAAATCCTAAGTTAGTTCATGCCATCCTCCTTCACAACATATTTTGGAAAGAAGAGGAGAATAGCTATCAAAACAAGGTAGTTATTTTTAAACCCTAATCTTGCTTTTCTTTCAAGTTATAGTATAAATATTAGTGTAATAATTTCTATGGTTAATATCATGCTATGTATGTTTATATAGTTGATCATGGGTTTAACTTATGTGTTATGAGTTTTATTGAATGAAAAACATGTATTTGGTTGTGTGAAAATAAATCTCAATATAATGATTAACTATAATTTTTGATAATATTTAGATTTGATGTTCTAATATTATAGAACATTAAATCATGAGAAAAACAAAGTTTGAATCACTCAAAATGGAGTTTTATACAAAAAGTTATGATTTATGGTAGTTTATGTGATGTAAAAATTTTTATAAAAAAATATTGATATTAAATCATGAAAAATTAATTTTTCATGTTATAAATTAATATAAGATGATTGGTAATTTTTTTGGATTTTTATTGAAGAGTTAAAGATTTATTGAAGGTATATTTTTATTTAAAATGGGTAGCCGGAAACACTGTTCACGTTCTGCGGGAAGAAAAAAATTTTAAGGCTTTCCGCGCAATGCGCGGCTGCCACTGTTCACCGAGGACGCGGAGCCAAACGACGTCGTTTGGCGTCCGTAGAAAATTCACTCCGCGCGTACGCGCGGAAGCCGTTTCCGGCTTTTCAAAAACGGCGTCGTTTTGACCCGTAACAAACCAAAACGCGCGCAATGCGCGGTAAGAAACTTTTCGGCGAAATTACCATTTTGCCCCTCCGTGTTTTCTTGGCAGAATTACCATTCTGCCCTCGGTCCGGTTTTTCAACTTATTTACGAAAATGTCATTCGGGTTAATTTTAATTAATTTAAATATTTGAAAATTAATTTAAAATTATAACAAAAATAATAATAATACAAAATAATATTGGAGAGGTTATTTTTCAGTAAGTTTAATATTTAAATATTTTAAATATTAATCTAGTTAGCTAAACCATGGTTAAGTTAAATAAATTATTATTATTTATTATTTAAAATTCTAATAATAAATAAAGGTAATAAATTAGCAATTATTATTTAATTCCTATTAAATAATAAGTAAAGAGAGATAAAATTTATAAATTAATTATTTATTATTTAAATATTATTAAATAATAAATAAGGATAATTAAGTAATTAATTATTATTTATTTAGTATTAAATAACGATTAATGGAAACTAAGTTATTAGATTAATAATTTATTATTTAATTTAAATAATAAATAAGAATGAATTGATTATTATTTAACCTTAAATAATAATTAAAATTAATTAAGTAATTAATTATTATTTAATTGACATTAAATAATAATTAAAGAGGATTAAAATTAGTAAACTATTATTTAATTTCCTTAAATTAAATAATAAGTAAGGGTAATTACTTAGTTAATTATTGGTTGTTTAATATTAAATTAAAGAAGGTTAAAATTAAGTCAATAATTATTTATTATTTAATTATAATTAAATAATAATTAAGTACAATTAGTTATTATTTATTTTAAATAATAACTAGAGTTAATTAATTAATTTCTATTTAATCAAGATTAAATAGTAATTAAAAAGATATTGAGTTAATAAAATAAATTGAATTTAATTAAACAATTATAATAAGTTGTTTAAAGGTTTAATAAGTGTCCAACACTTAAGAAAAATATTTTCTAACTTATTAAATTATTAACCTAAGATGATTAAGGGTTTATAAGGTTAATAATATTGTTTTGACTAATGTAAATTATGTGTTAGTACTTATATGTGGTAAATAAGTTCATTGTTAAGCGTATAGTTATGCAAATACGCCGTACTAATTATTAGATCGACTTTATTAAATGTTAGGTCTTTCAAAGCAAGTTAGTTAAAGCTAGACAATTATTGTAGCTGAGCAGACAGGCAAGTTCTCTAACCCTACTCAATTATTATCGTTGAACAAGTTTCCATACTTGTATTTATTGTTAAAGCTTGAAGTGGTTTAATTATTTAAAATTATTCCACATCCATATTGTTTATAAGATCGCACTTAGTGCATTTGAAGCTTGTTAGTTCTTGATTCATGAACTGTATTAAAAATGTCTGAAGCTAATAGTTCAGCTAGACATTGCGTTTCTAAATTCAATAACTTGAATACTTTTAAAAGCTTATCCAAACCATTGTTGGGTGCGGATTTTCTTATATTAAGTCTGAGAATTGAACAACCCTAAATTAGGGGATTTTGTGTCGGGAAACCGACTTTGGGCGCCAGTGACTAAATGTAATGCATATACAGCGGGTTGAATAGGCTGATCCCCTTGAAAACCAAATAACTCAAAGGGTCAGAGGAAACTCTATTATACCCTAGTTAGTTCAGGGTCCTTAGTGACCACTCAGCATTTTAAGATTCAAATATTCTGTTTATTAAAATTTGAATCCTGTTTCATTCACAATTGTTATATCTATTGTTGAATCATTGTTGATATTTCCCATTCATTCATGATATATTAAATCTATATGATTGTTTTAAACTTGCTGAGCAAACTAGTTGCTCATTCTTGCTATATCATGAACCATTTTTCAGATAATCCTGATTGCTCCAGGAAGGATAAGGGAAAAGGAAAGGCCAAAGCTTAAGTAGCTTATGCATGCTAGTTAGATCTTTATTTATGTATTTACGGTTGTTAAACCTTTTGTAATTCTTTATGATAGGAACTGTTTTTATGTTAAGGTTGATAGACCCTGGTATTGTAACCTTTTGAAGGGAACCAATATGTATTATTCCGCGATATTTAAATGCAATGTATGTATTTAATTGTTAGTAATGTGTTGAATAGTGAGAACCAAACTCGAGGTTATGGAACCCGGATTTGGGGTCGTCACAGATTCAATAATGTGAATTACTGTGCATATGTTACTGTGACAATTATTAGGTTCAATAATTTAAAAAAAACAGTGCAGCAACAATTATTGAATTGATAATATAAAATATTATGCAGTGACAATTATCGATGAAATGATGCGTAGCAGTTACGGTGTCAATTATCAGACCAATAATATGAGACACTATGCAATACCGTGTGTTACTGTAGAGTACCGTGTGCTACAGAAAATACCATAAACTACCGTATGCTACTATTCTTTTATCACTGGTATTTTAACAATTCCGTTGACTATTTTTATTTAAAAAGGTTATTTCTGTCGTTTTCTATATCCGACAAATATTTCGTTGTGGGGTCCACCAATAATTTATTATTTCGGCGCCGTCGTACGGCACGAATATTCCCCGACCAAACGAATATTCCCCGACAAAGTGAATATTGTCCGACAAAATATAATTTGCACATAACATCCTTAACTTTTAACTTTATCAATTTAACTACTTACTGTTTCAGAAGAAAAATTAAATATATGAAGAAAAATTAAATTTTGTATTTTATAAAATTCGGGGTCTTACAACCTCCCCTCCTTATGAAATTTCGTCCCCGAAATTGACGTACCTGGCATATTGAAGAGATAAGGATACTTAGATTTCATCTCAGATTCTAGCTCCCAGGTCATTTCCTCAGTATCTTGATTCCTCCATAAAACCTTAACTTGAGGTATAACCTTTGAGCGTAGGATCTGCTCCTTCTTATCCAGGATCTTAACAGGTACCTCCTCGTATGTTAAATCCTCTGCTATAACGTCTGGTTCTAAATCAATGACGTGGTTCGGGTCCTTCACATATTTACGTAACATAGATATGTGAAAAACGTTATGGATGCGAGACATACTGGGTGGTAGGGCTAGTCTATAGGCTACGGTTCCTATTCGATCGAGGATTTCAAATGGGCCAATAAATCGAGGGTTGAGCTTTCCTCTCTTTCCGAATCTCGTAACCCCTTTCCATGGAGAAACACGTAAGAATACATGATCTCCGACGTTGAAACTTTCGTCTCTCCGATGAAGATCAGCATAACTCTTTTGTCGTTCTTGTGCTGTCTGTATTCGTTGTCGGATCATTTGGATCTTTTCGGTCGTTAAGCGTACCAACTCGGGTCCCAACAATTTTGCTTCGCCTACCTCATTCCAACATATTGGATAGCGACACTTCCTCCCATACAAAGCCTCGAATGGAGCCATGCCTATACTTGCTTGGTAACTGTTGTTGTAAGAAAATTCCACCAATGGCAAGTATTTATCCCAACTTCCTTTGAAGTCTAATACACAAAGTCTCAAAAGATCTTCGAGGGTCTGGATCGTCCTTTCTGATTGTCCGTCCGTTTGAGGATGGTATGCAGAACTAAAACGTAGTTCAGTGCCCATAGCTTTTTGTAGACTGATCCAAAAGCGTGAAGTGAATCTAGGATCTCGATCAGAAACTATGGAAACTGGCATGCCATGCAATCTCACGATCTCATTTACGTACATACCGGCAAGACGTTCAAGTGAAAAGTTTTCTCGTATAGGCAAGAAATGAGCGGATTTGGTCAATCTATCTACGATGACCCAAATTGCATCTAAGCCTTGAGAAACTTTGGGAAGACCCGTCACGAAATTCATATTGATGTGTTCCCACTTCCATTCGGGAACCTCAAGTGGTTGTAATGGACCCTTAGGTACTTGATGCTTTGCCTTGACACGTTGACAAGTTAGGCACCTTGAGATAAACTCTGCAATCTCCTTTTTCATATTGTTCCACCAAAATGTATGTCGAAGATCTCGATACATCTTGGTACCTCCTGGGTGGATTGCAAACGGCGTGTTGTGTGCCTCCATCATGATTTTATGCTTCAATTCAGGATCGTTAGGAACACAGAGTCGAGAGTTAACTCGAAGTATTCCTTTCTCGTTGATTCTTGCTTCGGGAATGACACCTTCTTGTACTTTCTTTATCATGTTTATCAGTTCCGGATCGGTAGCTTGAGCAGCTTTAATTTTATCGATTAAAGTTGGTTCTACTCGCACATGAGCAATCTTCGAGTGGGTCCCTGGTGTCTTTAGCTCTATCTCCATCTTTTGTAAGTCGTACAAAATACACTTTTGTGTTGTCAGCAGTGCACTTGTATTCGCATAAGATCTTCTGCTCAAAGCGTCAGCTACAACGTTCGCCTTTCCCGGGTGATACTGGATTGTGTGATCGTAATCCTTCAACAGCTCAAGTCAACGTCGTTGTCGCATGTTGAGTTCCTTCTGGGTGAAGAAATATTTGAGACTTTTATGATCTGTATAGATATCCACTTTTTCCCCGTACAAGTAGTGTCTCCAGATCTTCAACGCGAAAACAACTGCTGCCAACTCTAGATCACGAGTAGGATAATTTTTCTCATAATCCTTGAGTTGTCGAGAGGCATAGGCTATAACCTTTTCATGTTGCATAAGGACACAGCCTAGACCTTTGCCTGAAGCATCGCTGTAGATAACAAATTCTCCTGATCCTGATGGTATGGTTAGAAAAGGAGCTGAAACTAGTCTCTTCTTGAGTTCTTGGAAACTTTTCTCGCATTCTTCGTTCCATATGAATTTTGTGCTTTTCCGAGTAAGCTGAGTTAATGGAGTGGCGATTCGAGAAAATCCTTCTACGAATCTCCGATAATAACCAGCTAAACCCAAAAAACTTCGGACTTCGGTTACTGTCTTGGGTTGTTCCCAATTTAGTACCGTTTCAATCTTCGCAGGATCGACTGATATTCCTTGACTAGAAATTACATGCCCAAGAAATGCGACCTCCTCAAGCCAGAACTCACATTTCTTCAACTTGGCATATAATTTGTTTTCACGGAGCTTTTGGAGTATCAATCTCAGGTGTTGTTCATGATCCTCGCGACTCTTGGAGTATATGAGGATGTCATCAATAAAGACAACCACAAAATGATCCAAATGTTCCTTGAATATCCGGTTCATCATGTCCATGAAAGCTGCAGGAGCATTAGTTAGTCCAAAAGGCATGACTAAGAACTCATAATGCCCATAGCGAGTTCTGAAAGCAGTCTTTGGAATGTCCTCAGCTTTAACCTTTAACTGATGATATCCAGAACGGAGATCAATCTTTGAGAAATGTTGAGCGCCTTGCAATTGATCAAACATGTCATCAATCCGAGGTAACGGGTACGTGTTTTTGATGGTGACATGGTTCAATTCTCTGTAGTCAATGCACAATCTCATACTCCCATCTTTCTTCTTCACAAATAGAACAGGAGCACCCCAAGGTGATGCACTCGGACGAATGAAACCAGAATCCAACAATTCCTGTAGTTGGACTTTTAACTCTTGAAGTTCAATGGGAGCCATTCGATACGGAGTTTTGGAAATGGGCTTGGTACTAGGTTCAAGATCAATATAAAATTCAATTTCACGGTTTGGGGGTAAGCCAGGAAGTTCTTCAGGAAAAACGTCAGGAAACTCATTAACAATGGGAATATCATTCAAGTTTGACGTATTTTTGTTCAAATCAGTGACATGAGCTAAAAAGGCTTGACATCCGTTTTTCAATAAACGAATGGCTTTATGGCTAGAAATAACAGTTATAGATTTCAATGGTTTAGTTGCTTGAATTTGCATGACAGGTTGATTATGTGACACCCCAAAATCTGGGCCCACACAGCCCAAACTTGAGTCGTCAAAATACTACAACGAAATTATTACAACAAAGCACAACGTACAACAATACAGTGTATAATAATACACAACTGAGTCTTCACTATTATTGCCACACTATTTTACAAAACGTGAAGACTATGATAACTATTCCTCGGACCCTCACTCCATTCCCCGGCTAGACCCTGTTATGTTTTCATCTCCTGTTGAAAAACAATGGAACAAAAGAAAGGGTGAGCTCAAATAGCCCAGTAAAGAATATCATGACTAAGATAATGACGAATAAATTATCATTAGTCTTCAACAGTTGAGTTCTTGATAGAATACAATAGACTACAAGGTTTATATCAAAAACTGCAGTTAAATTCTTAAACAACGTTCAGATCAATAATAGCAGCGGAATGAGTAATCTATTAGAAGAATAATGCAGACTATAATGTCCACTCGGTTCTCTTTTTAGGAAAAACATCATCAACTTTTATAATCTGAAATATCATTAGTCAAGATAATACAAATTCACAGTTCCTGATCATAATCATGCACATCAACAGTTCATCTTTGTACTACGGGCCAAAGATATTCAATATAGCACCAACGGTCATGATTATACCAGATTCAGCCTTTGGTCATAATCATACCAAACAACAGTTCATCTTTGCACTACGGGCCAAAGAGAACATTCACTACGTGCCATAAAAGACACCGAACAGATGTATCGCCTTTAACCTATTATATCGCCTTTAACCTATCATCTGTTCAACAAATATATCACATCTGTGCCCCCGGCCACAGATATTCACAACAGCTTGATTTTTGGATGATTAGAATGATATAAATGATGAACAGAAGAAATAGGATAACAATAAGTATCGGAAGTTTACTTTGTACAGATTCAAATAATGTCCAAATTGTCAACATGATGTGGAGTGAAATTCAAGATCCACAGTTCAGAATAACGGTTACAATTCAATAGAAAGGTTCACGTAAATAGGAAGGTTCAGTTGAAATAATGAAGTTCAATTATTATGGAACATATAATATTTTCAGGAATTATAGAAGCAATAGTTCCATAATAAATTTCGATTTAGGAGTATGAAAGAAAATAATATCCCTTACCGTAGCAGGTTTGATTAACAAAAGGTGAAGGAAATTAATACAAAGGTTTCAACTGATAAGACAAGATTTAAGTTTTCAATAGTCATATTTAAACGTTGAGTACATATAGGTGAGATAAAAGAGTGGATAGAGCCAGTATCTAATATGGCATAGACTTCACGAGAATTTATGAATAGCTTACCGGTTATCACCTCATTCGGTTTCTTGACTGTTATCGTCAAATCGAATCCCGAATACTTCATTCGGATCTTCACGTATTTCAACCATGGGAATACCACTGAATAATTTTCTAGCAAACTGTTTCTCGGGTTCATCAACTTCATCAGTAGTAAGGTACCAATGATTTCCATTAAAATAGTATTTTCGATAGACTGCAGTTTCCACGATAGTGACTAACTTAACCTGAATTCCTCTAAATTGTAACGCCCAAAAGTATAGAAACATCATTTTTAAATAATCTTGAAAATCATAGCTGGAACACCATAAATCCCAAAGACTAATATGAAAAGTCCATATATTCTGATCCTTTGTTATAGAGCATAACCAGGTGATATCACTATCCCAATTAGTGAGTAAATTAAAGGCAATAATTTCCGCAAGTTCGTTACTTCCTTTAATTGCTTCTAAGAATGGATCTGGAACGACTGTAGCAGAGCTTTCACCTTCATCCTTACTGGATAGAACACGCATAATTTTTGCCTTAGGCAAATGATTCAACTCTGAGTTTGTAAGAAGATTATTCGTCGCCTCTTGTTTTGCAGCTACATTTGTTTCGGTAATTTCATAGTTAACCTCCTGATTTCCAGATGCCATACTTAACTGTGGTCACAAAATAATTGTTAGTTCAAACAAACTGACTCATCTCTTCATGTTTCTACATTTAAATCGATTCATTAGATAACAAAATCTAATTAGGTAGGACACACTAGTGATTGATTCTATTCGTCTCTCCCCTCCTAGTTCTAACCCCAGATCTCCATTAAAGACCATATCCCTAAACAATAATGCAGAAAGTATGTAAAAGAAAAATACGTTACTGTGACATGACAATTATTGATTCAATAATGTGAATTACTGTGCATATGTTACTGTGACAATTATTAGGTTCAATAATTTAAAAAAAACAGTGCAGCAACAATTATTGAATTGATAATATAAAATATTATGCAGTGACAATTATCGATGAAATGATGCGTAGCAGTTACGGTGTCAATTATCAGACCAATAATATGAGACACTATGCAATACCGTATGTTACTGTAGAGTACCGTGTGCTACAGAAAATACCATAAACTACCGTATGCTACTATTCTTTTATCACTGGTATTTTAACAATTCCGTTGACTATTTTTATTTAAAAAGGTTATTTCTGTCGTTTTCTATATCCGACAAATATTTCGTTGTGGGGTCCACCAATAATTTATTATTTCGACGCCGTCGTACGGCACGAATATTCCCCGACCAAACGAATATTCCCCGACAAAGTGAATATTGTCCGACAAAATATAATTTGCACATAACATCCTTAACTTTTAACTTTATCAATTTAACTACTTACTGTTTCAGAAGAAAAATTAAATATATGAAGAAAAATTAAATTTTGTATTTCATAAAATTCGGGGTCTTACATAGGTCCTTACAATTATTTGTTTTGTTATACTCCCTCCGTCTCAGGATAAAAGTTTTTATTATTATTTTAGCAAATTTCAAATTAAATGTCTACTTACCTTAAATAATTAATTTTTTACAATAATTTATCTATAATATCCTTAGTATTAATTGTCATATTTATATTCTCTATGCATATTTATGAAGCATCACTATTCATGTGTAGAAAATTATACAATTAAATGAGAATTTAAATATAGACAAATTTGTCATTTTATTTTCTTTTTTAATATGCACAAAATGTAAATCAGAACTTTTATACTAGGATAGAGGGAATAATATAATTCCTGAGGATAAACATGTGGTTGAATTAGTTATGTTTGACATTTTTTTACCCTCTTTTGAGGTATAATATATAAGTGAAAAAAAATTATTGTGTTTTTTATGCAATATATATATATATATATATATATATATATATATATATATATATATATAATTTTTATCAGTGATGTGTTGTATACTAAAAAAGATTACTTGCAATTTCATTAAGAATCCAATTTAAAGATCAATTTCGTGATCTAAAGGAGTGTTTAATAATTAAAAAAATTGGCATCTAAATATAATGTATATAGTATTATTTATATTTTTTTTATTTGATTATTTGTTCTTAAATAATTTGACCCCCTCCACACTCAAAATTATAGTGCTGACAACACGTATGTAGATGTTAGTATATATAAAGGATATTATGTACTACTTTTTACATATAGTAAAAATAGGGAAAAACATAAATGTTGGAGCAAAGTTATTCGGGTCGTATTTGGTGTTTATATTGGGACTCATGTTGTGTGGTGTGTTAATTATTTGGTGGCTTAGTTTCTTAGGAAGGTTAAAATTTAAATTGAGATTTCCTATATTTAAGGATAAAGAATCTATTTAATAATTAAAATTTCAATCATGTGAAAAATTTAATTAGAATTTTTATTCTTAATTAATTTCAGACGAGTTATGATAAGACGGTGTCAGCAATTATAAATTTAAACACATATTTTTAATCTGTATTAATTCTTACATCGAAATTACTTGACGGCCCAATTTATTTAAAATTTTAATGTATTCATATTTTTAATATGTTCACTGTTTATTTTATGTGAGCAAGTTTTTGTTTGTTTGATAGGCCAACATATTTTGATGTTAACATTAAAATTTGTCAAAATATTAAAAATAATTAAATAATACTAGGTATCTACATTGGAAAACATAAAAGGGATATATTCTCGAGCATCCAGGTACCTTCATGAACACGTGGACCATCGAGCAAATACTAGAAAGTTCCTTGTAGGTTTGCCACCCCTATCTACAATGCTACCTACTAGTTTTCCTTTTCCTTTTATCCCCACGTGTGTGTTAGTCTCATTGTTTTCTTTCTATAACGCCAGTCCATTATTATTTTTTAGTTATTTATTTGACATTTATTCACAATTTTTGACGTCACAATTATTTGTTTATTTATGGATTGTAAAGAAACAGTGACATCAAGAATTTAATTCACAATTATGAGATTTCAACACCTCCCAGTAAATTAAGATATTTATGTTAAATTTATAAAATAAAATAATTAAAAAGTCAATTAATTTTATGTTAAATATAAAATGCAATTAACATAAAAATTTAAGTAATAAAATAAAATATTATCATATAAGACAAATCCTTATACTTTTCTGTTTCATATATTTAGATACGTTAATATTTATTATTCAAATATAAATTTATTATCTTTTATTATAAAGCGATTTTCTTAAATCATTGACGTCATTGGCCACTTTATGTTACATTAATTTTATTATTTTTTTTGCTTCTATTCTCATACATTTTATCATATTATTATTGTATTATTATTTTTACTTAATTCTCTAAATTTTATAAAAAAAAATTTCTTTTACCTTAAATATTTTACACATGCGAACGTGTCTCATTGGATGCATTCTTAGTTATTATATAAAGGAAAATTCTAATTTTTTTTTTTTATATATAAGATAAATAAGTGTGATCTATTTATTTAAATTAAAAATGAGATAAAATTATAATTATTTATCTTATATATAAATAAAAATAATTAAATAAATAAATATACAAGTACTCTTATATATCCCAGTAGTGTAGTCTGTAAAGAGAGGAGTGGACTAAAAGGGTGCGGTGGATAATGTTAACTTCACCGACGGGCAAACCGTCAGTCTCATACGGCACGCAACGCGGTGTTCGCCTCAAACGTGACACGTAGTCCCTTGAAGATCTTTCTTGAGGGAGTGCAACGTGGACAGCACATACACAGAATCCGAATGTTCCGGGACAAGCAAGTAAAAGACTAACTCCGCTCAGTTTCGCCAACCATACACCAAGTGGATTGATTAGCTCGCAGCTCACACTTACTTTATTATTCCGTCAAGTAGAGCATAAACAACACTACATTTAGGGGATCGGTTTTTTTGGACCGGAAGTTATGATCGGTCTATTTTTTTATTTTATTTTATTTTTTAAATATTTATAATATTTATTTTAATAAATTGTTTACATGATTCAGTAATTTAAATATAATTTAGATACATGTAAACGAACACCTCTCATTTCTTATCATATTGACGTAACAATAAAATAAAATATTTATAAAATGATGATTAAATAAAAAATGTAAAAACTCTTTAGAAAATAAACAATAAAAATATTGATAAACTTGCACAAAAAAGGGGGGAAAAGGTAATTAGAAAGACACTATATATATATATTCTTGAATATACAGTGCACTACTCCCATAAAAGAAAATAGAGAAAATGAGAGCTAAGGAGCTTATAAAATAGGACTGTTGATCATTTTGTAATTAAATAATTAAGTTCTTGTATTATCAGTTACGTGAAAAAATATTAATCTTAATTTTTTTAAAAGATTTATAATAAGCGGAATTACTTATAATTTTATCAAATCTTATATATTAATACATTTTGTAATTATAATTTCATTTAAATTTGTCTCACTCTATCTTGAAATATAATAAAAATATGTTTGGTGAGTTGTTGATTGGATTGATTTAGGTTTCAAATATGAATCACATTAATTACCGAATAGAATATGAAACACATTTTATTTTTTTTGGTTTACTAATTGTGAATATCTTAAATCGTACAACTTCCTGGCTTTGTATAGCTTAAGTAACCTCAAACACGTTTCTCTGTTTGAGTCTTTGACTATTCAGATTATAATTATTATTGCGAGTCAAATTTGATATGTGGATAACTTCAATTTGAGTGAAAATTGAGTGCATTTCAAAATTGGTAATACTTATTATTTTGGTTACTAGTTATGGGCTTGTGTTTGGAGTGTTAGCAAAGTGTGATTAGACGGCTTTTAAGTCTCAAATTTACTGTATTAGTGTATCACTTAATTTGTCGATAACGAAAAAAGGGATAACATCACAGATAAAATTCGATTAATTAATTATCACAAGATATTAAATTCATTTAATATCTTTAAATCAAATGAAAATTTATGTATGTTTATTTATTAAATATCTGTAAAAAAAATTCACAAATTGTCATTTCGTTTGTTTGGATACCAGAATTATATATATATATATATATATATATCACCTGGTATTCTCCCTTTTTTGATTAAGATTTATCAAGAAAACTGTTGAAAATATGTTGTGTAATACTAACAGTGACAGATCTATTCAAAGGACAGAATAGAATAGGCAATGATGCCTATGTTGATTTTTTTTATAGGTACAGGAACAGGTGCAAAAATAAAATTTAATAAATTTAAGGGGGTAAATTTATGAAAAAATAAAATTTAGAGGAGCAAAAAAATACTTAAAGTCCTACTATTCTAAAAAAAAAAAACTAAACACACGATATATAATATATTTAAATTTTCACTCTCTAACTTATTAAGTTTCAACTCAAATTTTTTTATCTCTAAGAACAGATCCTAGATCCACCGCCCGAGTACTGATGCATGCATGGTGTAGTAATCATACTAGAAACTTCGCTTTCTAGAATTTGACCAAAAATTTTGTCATGCGTTTCTAAAATGTGGAAAATGGAAATCATCTTAGCTACGGACTGATGATCAACCAACAAATTAAGAAAATGCCAAAAGAAAGGAAATAACTTATATATATATATATATATATACACACACACACACACACACACACACACACACACAAATTCTTGGCAAGTGAGTGGTAAGTTTAATTGGTTAAGTCATGCCTTGCATAATATCTCACTTTCATATTAGTGGATAGAGATGCTACTAATTGGAATAATTCCAACTTCATTCTTCACTTCTGTTTAATTAGATAATAACCGCCCAATATATACCAATTTTCGTCTTTTTCAACCCTACTCCTAAATTCATGGGAGTCGGCTACCAAATACAGATGAACTTAGAAGATGAGATTTTTTTTTGCAAAAAGATTAATTATCACTAATCTAAGTTTTTATTATCAGTAATGAATAAATTATATTATTTGACAGGCTTTTATTACCTTTTCTCCAATAATTTCGTCTAGATTGTCCTTGAAGAGAATTGTGAAGCTGATGGTATTTGGCAATCTTTGCAAACACTGTTTTTTTCTTTCTTTTCTTTTCTTTTTTATCAAAACTGAAATATATTGTAATTCGTTATAAAAGATTAAAAAAAATTACAATACAAAAAATTAAAATAATAATAATTTCAAATAGAATAATATATAACGAGAAAAAGAGTCCATCATATATAGCAACAGTCGGTAGGTAGCATATATATTACTGAAAAATAGTTATATTCTAAAAATAATAACAAAATATACAAATTTAAACAATTCTCTAACAAGAGCAAAGCAACACTCGACAGTCATGGTAACATCATATCCAAATCTGAACCATCTATTTTTAATAATTTGCGTACCAAAAAAAATTCTTAACAACAAAAAACAAAAATCTCTTAATTAGAGAAAACAAAGTCTCCATATAAAACGATAATTGAATTCTCATAAGTGTTTTTTCTTTTCTTATTTTTCATATCTAACGAAATATTAAATAGTTGATTCTTTTTCCTTTATCCTTCTCTTGTCGTACGGATTGATTGATGTATTGCTTGCTAAAACTAATATTCAAGTGAATCTCGTATGATAAACACGTAGCTTAATCACATTTATACTTTAAAAAAAATTGGGAGGAGGAGGTTGCTAAAATTCAACTCAACTCCTAATTAATTTCACATTATATCAAGACGACTAAATGCATCTATTTCCTCCATATATCAATAGGCAATAGCTAAATTCTCGATTACCAATATAAAATATTAAAAGGTCGGAGGACGATTTTTTCGTCCTGTTTCACTCAGACGAGTACACTGAGTTCTGATTTTAGTTTTAATGTTGAGCAAATTTTATTTATTCAATAAATAAATATATTTTCTTGCTTTTAATGGAGTGTTAGAAATTAAGTTGATGGTGTGGGAAAGAATTGGATAGCGACGAATTGAGGTGGGGAACCACGGACAAGTCTGAATACGGGCAAAATCAAAATCTTGAACTCTTTACTATAGTCCAATCTAAAGATTAGCATGTACATTTATACATACATAATTATGGAATTATATTGTTTCTTTATTCTTTAATTTATTTTGGAAGTTGAGTTTGAGTGAAAGTTTCACTTTCCATTCTTGAAACTACAAATTCTTTAGTTTAAAATTTTTAATTGGTTTATGATTACACATCAACTGTTTGTTGAAATGACACAAAGAGGTTATTACATTATAGTATAACTAATGGAATCTCTAATTTAAAATTCAATTGTCAACGATGAGTATTATCAAAGTATTAGAAGAACATTATATTTGTTGGTCTTGAAAAATCACTTGATTTGACTGTTTTTATTAATGGAGGGAAATAAGAAGAGAGGTGGGTATTGTGGTAACATCATCAACTGTGGTCGCTGCATTTTGGGACAATTGGAAGCCAGACAAGGGTTCTAAAGCTCCGCCGTAAGTGATATTTTTTTGGCCTGTTGCGGGGCATTTGCAACCATGGTTGTGTTTGGGGAAATGGACCAGTTGTTGACACCTAAGGACTTTCCCTCACAATTGCACCTTTAGGAAGGAGCTGTTGTTTGTGTTGTCCTCTTTGCTACTCCTTCCTCCCCTGGCGCTCGGGTACGTCCTTTCTCTCTTTGTACTTCATTACACACATTAACTAAATTGGAATATCATTATTTCAGAGATTTGGATTTAAGGATTCCCGTTTCTAACCAACAGCAAAGTAACCCTTCTTTTAGCTGAGTATGTAAAGATAAATGCTAAATCATTATTAATCCAGCTCCTCCTTACTGGTCCTCCTAAGCAGGAGATTTTGGATACTCGACCGGACACTTTGTATAAATTTCAATACCAATAAGAAACTTGTTCTCTAGTAATAATAGTCTAAAGGTTTGTTCTTGATATCTTATTATGATTCTCTGGATCACCGTACATTATGATTTATACATCGTGATGCTGTATTTTGATGCCAAATCAGTGTTTGGTTCAGTGCTTAAAAGGAAATTGGAAGCTTAAGATCAGGACATGGATCAAAAGATAGATTTGACTTGACAGAATGGGTCAAATTGTTGAAATGGCAACAATAGATACAAGTTAGTTGGTCACTTCATTTAACACAGCCTAATTCTAACCGATAACCAATCCATTATATTACATCAAGCTCAAAGAAAACAGCTCTAACATATCTAACGAAAACTTAAATACAATACTACACTTCGAACATATCTACAGGGAAATTGTGTCTAATTTGAATGATGGTACAATGAGGGATACTGGTAATTGAAATTTATTCATTCAATACTCTATATATTTTACATATTACTACTGTCAAGTTTTTTTTAGCAAGGCATACCATTCTTCTATTTTCTCTGTTTAAAAGTCAATTAGAATTTTAAAATGTATTTGCCCTTCATTAAAAGTCTGAGCCCATAAGGAGAATTTGGGTCTTATTAGAGCACCAGGCCTAGGATAAAGTTTATAAGCTCAATTTTTGACCCATTAAGCCTACTAACTAATATGGGCTAATTGATACTATCAAGCCCATTACAATCTGTGGACTGTAATCAAGCCTTTCCTTTTCTGCTTTCTTTTCTCTTTTCTCTTTTCTCTTTTCTCTTCGTCGCATTTTCTCAATATAGAGGGTGAATTTTAAAGAGAGAAAGTATCCGAAGATGGCGAAGTCTCTAATTCTATCTCCTCTCTCAGCTCCAAGCGAACTGGGTTCTGGAATTTGCCACAAGAAATCATCTTTTGTTCACAATACGAAGCTCATATTTGCTCCTTCTTCATCTACAAACACACTTAAAAGATGGTGTTTTAGGTCTCCAACGGCGTCCGCTAAATCTTTTGACAATATACCCAAACAATTCAGAGAAGTAAATCTCAAGGATGGATGTGAGCATAAATATATACTGATGTATCTATTAGATGTTTGTGGTTATGCTTTGTGTTTATTTTGCTTTTTTTGTAGCTATTTCCCAATCCAATTTGGGTCAGTTGTATGTTCTTTGTATATTTGTTGGGGTTATTTTTTGTTATTGGGTGCAATTAATTTGTGGGGTTGTTATGGCTTCTGGGTTTCCTTTATATTACAGATATTTGTGTTTGTATATGTCATTATCTAGCATTTTTGTCAGATTGAAAAATGAAACCTTAGGTACTAGCTTCCCAAACCAACAGGGAGTATAGGTTGAGCAGGTAGTGAACTGTATGGTCTCAAGCAGGCAAAGAGGGGAAATTGGATTAGTCTAGTGGTATATACTTAAGAGTCGGGGTAAATTATAGTTTACAGAGATTATATCAAGTTATGCTTGCTATTCTTGTTATAGTTCTGCAATTATGAGGAACTATTATTTTTCTGGGTTACGAAAGCTTTACAGTTATCTAACTTAATACACATGTCACTAAAAGAATGTGTGCGAATATATATGACTACTTTGACTGTTAATTTCCTATTGTTGAACAGATATCCAAAGCACGGTGTGAATTTTCAACAATTTTATTGCATTTGTGTAGTTTTTTTTGGTAACATCAGACCCTTCTAGGTGATAGCTCTTGTTCTATAACTTTAAGTATTTAAAGTTTGATTCATATTTAAAGTTAACTTTTGGAGAGTTTTGGCAAGTCTGATGTAGTTGGACTAATTTGTGAAAGTTTTTGGTAAAGCTGATCTTTGTTGTACTGATGAGATAGATTGTGAAGTAGTTGTTCAGCCAAATAGAGATCTGGAAAGAACCAAAACTTGACCAGGAGATAAGATTCTCATTAAATTGCTTGTCAGAACCTTGTAACATAGTCATTTTAAGTATTTTATACCACTTGCCTTAATGTGAATTGGTTCCTCTATGCTCATTCAGCAAGTATCTTTTTTCCATATGAATTTGCGTAGCTTGATTTCCTTTTGATCCAAAAATTAAAAATTGTTAATTGTATATGCTTCTAGCTAAAATATTAAAACAAGAACTCACTAGATAGAGACCTGGACTAATTTGACTGTAGTTGGACTAATTTGAGGAAGTTTTTGGTTAAGCTGATCTTAGTTGTATTGATGTGATTATGAAGTAGTTGTTTAGCCAGATAGAGACCTGGACAGAAAAAAAACCCTTGACCAGATGATAAGATTCCCATAATCTTGCTTGTCAAAACCTTATTACAAAGACATTTTGAGTATTTTAACCCATTTTCCTTAATGTGAATTGGTTCCTCTATACTCATTCAGCCAGTATATTGTTTCCGTAATGAATTTGTGTTGTATCTGCTTCTAGCTAATAAAGAATTCACCAAAATATAAAATACAAGATATCTTTACATTTTGATAACTCAATGGCTCTTGATTTTGATTTGTATCAGAAGTAGAAAATGTTTAGATTATTACTTATCATTTCCTAACATTCTCTCAATTGTAGTAATGGACAATTACAAGAATGCCCCTCAATATCTTTATGGCCTTAGTCCTTCGCAGATGGATATGTTCAGGACTGAAGATAATCCTGTTCGTCGACAGTCAGAAAAAGTGACAGAGGTCTCATAATCTTTACATGCTTCCTAAGTCTATTTCATTGGTTAATTGATAAGCAACCCTATAAATCGCACTAACAGTATTTGTTGCTGCTATGTACTAGTTTCCACTAAAAGGATCCCGATTCTAATTGGCTGTTATGAAGTTACCCTTTAATCTTTTAATTGAAAGAGAAGATAAGTTGCCCCAGTTATCTTTAATCCATGAGTACTTTGTCAGGAAAGCATCTCATCATCCCAGAACTATTTGAACCATGGAGGAATGTGGAGTCTATCAGGCATGGATGAAAGGGGCCCTTCAAAATACAGTATGAGTGTGAGCATGTACCGTGGAGGAGCCAGAGGAAATGGAAGACCCAGAACTGCTCCTCCTGATTTGCCGTCTCTGCTTTTAGATGCTCGAATTTGCTACTTAGGCATGCCGGTAAGCCAACAGCCCATTTATTTCATATTTTTAGTTATCTTGCAATGTACTTCACATCTAATGTTTCCTTAATCTTTTTCTGTCTGGTTGCTATAGATTGTACCTGCAGTAACTGAGCTGCTTGTTGCTCAGTTCATGTGGTTGGATTATGATAATCCAACAAAGCCTATATATCTATACATAAATTCATCTGGTACACAGGTAATGTCTGTGCATCATTGTTGTATTCTGGAATTAATTCCTTATATTTCCTTGTGATAGCCCGAAGCACTTATCCCCCCCCCCCCCCCCCCCCCCCCCCCCCCCCCCCAAAATAGTGAAATTATTTTACCTAGCTGATTGGTTTATTTGTATGATACACTTGTCCAGAATGAGAAGATGGAGACTGTTGGATCTGAAACAGAGGCATATGCGGTTGCTGACACCATGGCTGTAAGCATATAGTCATGTGGTTTTTGTTGTTATTATTAATAATATATTTAATCTCTATATCAGTTAAAAAGTCGTCTGAAATTTTTCTGATAAGAAACTTTTTAGTGTATAAAAGGTAAAGGATAAGAAATCCTTCTGTATCCAAATAAAATGGGATAGGAAAATTGTTTCCTTCAAATACTTTATCTCCTTTGATCCAGCTACTTGTCCTTATTTATATCTAACAAATGCTCTTTTTGCTTTTTTCCTAATCTACCTCAAGTATTGCAAGTCAGACGTATATACAGTGAACTGTGGCATGGCTTTTGGTCAAGCTGCAATGCTTCTATCTCTTGGAGCCAAGGGTTATCGCGCTTTGCAGCCAAATTCTTCCAGTATGTTCAATTTCTGTAGACAAAAATAGTAAAATTTTGTTATGAAAACTTTATTTACCTGATTTGTAGTAACTTTTTAGTTGTAAATCATATGATGCTTCCACCGAAGCTGCCAAGATATTATTTTTACTTCAGCCCTACCATAGATTAGGACGTCGGTCATCACAAGCTGATGAACCATTATTTGGAGTATATTTACACTACGAGATCAACCTGTTTATATATATAATTGCATAATTGTGTTAAGTTTCCTCCTATGTCCTGGAGGAGAAAATTTTTCCATCATTACATCGCTGGATCACCGTATGCTTGCCATGTCAGGGCTTATCTTGTGGAATTTGGTGTAGTTTATATTATTAGGTGCTTGTAAATGTTAAGCATAAAATCTATTGCCTATGACATATGTGCATGTCAGACTTCTATATGTGGATATCAGTATGATAATATGGTACAGTAGCTGTGTACAAGCTTATCACGAGTAAATGACTTCACTTGAATGAGGTATACATAATTTGTGTTTTGCTTGCAGCCTTCACTAAAATCCCGAGTAGCTAGTGTCCAATTTCATTGCTGAAGATAAACATGGAAATAATTCTTGGACTGAATCATGTTTAGAGTTTAGCCTTGAGCCCTTGACACATGTTAAGCTTTTGGAGTTTAGCAGATTTAGGGTTTGGGTAGAGAGACTACTAGATTAAGCTTCAGATTTAGCATTTTGGTTTAAGATGGTTCATTCCGTGGTTGAATACTTGGGTTGGCACCATGGTGGTTTCACCATAAAAACCGTGAAAATCCCAGCATAAGCTTGTGTGGTTACCTAAAGGGTTGGCAAGATTCATCATGTGATCTCCCCTCATTATAGTCGAGTGTTGGTGGTTGCATCGGTCCAAATAAAACAATTTTGGGACTTTATGGGTATTTGCTAGGTTGAAGTACATCTTCAGAATGCTTACTATGTTTCTGACACCCCATACCTGATTAAATACATTTAAAAGATTTGCTTACCACTTAAAATAGGTTCCTTGCCTCTCTCCCTGATATTCCGATATTAAAACTTATATCTTGATGAAATATCCCAATGCATCCTAATTATTGAATCCTTAATTTTGTGAACTGTTTATTGCTTTTATGGATTATGACACGTCATTTTGTCAAATTTCCACATCATTGATGCTCTTATTTATATGTACTGCAGCAAAACTACATCTGCCTAAAGTCGACAGATCAAGCGGTGCTGCTATAGATATGTGGATTAAGGTGCTCTCTCTCTCTTCTCTCCTCTTCCCTTCTCTTCTTTGTCTGTGCAGGTGCACTGCCCACTGACTTCTGACCTTGCATCAGGCTAAAGAACTAGATGCAAATACTGAATATTACCTCGAGCTCTTAGCAAAAGGAATTGGGAAACCAAAAGAAGAAATTGAGAAAGACATTCGGCGGCCCAAATATTTCCAAGCTCAAGAGGCCATTGACTATGGCATTGCAGACAAGATAATTGACTCGAGGGATGCTGCATTTGAGAAACGGGTACGTATTCTTTTAAGTTGCTTCCTCTTTGTCCTTGCTATTCTACTTCTTACAAGTTAATTCTAATATTACTTGTCCATTAATCAGAATTATGATGAGATGCTGGCACAATCAAAGGCCACGAGGAGTAGAACAGCAGGCAACCCACAGGCTGCTCCCTCTGGATTTAGGTAATCAGAAAGAAGACACCACAAAGCTTTGGTATTAAAATGGCAGGACTAAGGTGCCCAAGTCAGTGCTGTATATCTTGCACAATGGAGGAGCAGGTTACATTTGGGAACATAAATTGGTACTTTCATTTGTAACGTAAACTAAGTGCCTCTACCATCTTTGTAAACAGTTTTTGTTTATGTAGTAGTTCGTTCTGTATACATGATTTTTGGAGACAAAAACATAGTGTTGTACGGCTTTTAACTAGTACTGTTGGCCGAAGTAAATGTTCAAATGCTCCTTTTGTTCTATTTATTTGCTTTGTATAATTTGGCAAATGTTATATGGTTTTTTATATTTCTTTACTGGAAGGTTATGGAATCATACAGACAGGATACATTTTTATAAGAAATTTTATGGAAGTTATGTTCTTGATCTTCTTTTATGGGTAGTCAGTTAATCGGCAACAAATAGAAAATTTATGCCTGCAAAACCCCCAAATTCACCCTTGTTACGTCGTTGGTAGAGCAGTCTTTAACTAGTTGAATCCATGGCAATTCCAACTTAATAACACACGGACGTCCATGGCCAGTACAATACTGAAACTAGAACAAGTTGATCATTGAATGTTACGGTACTTTAATGTGTTTGTACGTGAAACAGACAGACTGTTGTGCAGAACACGTAAAAATGCAACTTGCCAAGCAGAGACTACTAATTATTATTGCGAGGATAACATGCAAGGTTGAAAGCATAAGAACATTTGCATTGGAGTTTGATTGGTCATCCACCGTTAATAAAATTTAAGTGTACATCAGAAACAAATGTCTCAATTTTGTATGTCTAAAACTACTTGAAGAAACACAGTTCTCTGCTAAATACAGTTTATGTAGTAGGCTTGGGGAGCACTTTGGGCTTTGGCTTCACTTCGACTTCATTTATGCTGCGTACAAAGATGGAATCTGGTTCATGACTGCAAAAAAAAAGGCCATCAAGCGTATATCACATGCATGCACGATATCGAAGTGGTGTATATATGTAGATATATAGAAGGCGAGGCTGAAATGGATGTCTATCTTACGGTTTTTCTCCCTCTTCATAAGTATAACTGGATGCAACAGCCAACAGTCGCCCATCTCTACTGAATGATAACGCAGCAATGCTTGAAGGGTATTTTGAGTACTGCAAGTTAAGATAATAAAAGGCAACAACAATAATTAAATGTGCAAATTTCCAAAATAATTTATAGATATAATTAATGAATTTTACATTTACCTGATACAACCTCTTCTTGTTGTTTCCATCCCACACATTGACATAACCATCACAACCACCAGTTGCAAAAGTACCATAGCTGCAATTTATCATTGTAGAGTGGTAATATGAGTTAGTAACTACAAGTAGAGTGGAAGAATATTCAGTTAAACTAAAAGACATCAACTCATTAAGTAATCAAGTTGATCCAACTTTTGTCCAAATATGAAGGGGAGTGAGTAAAAACAAATCCTTGTAATCATGTTTTCCAAATAATTCTAATACGAGAAGAAACAAATCATGACAAGCACTACATATCAAACATTTTTTTGAGCAATCGAGCAAGGGAATGACTTATGGTTAGTTCCTTCATGTCATATTCACAATAACTTGTTGAAAGGTCAGACATTTTAGAAAATGCAGAACATCTTTGCCCCATGTCATATCTTGCAATTTTTTTTTACGGGATTGAGTTTACATTTTCAACCATTCACCATTTAGAGAAAAAGTATTTCAGCTAGTCAGAGCAAGCCCACAACCAAAAAAGTATATAACAGAAGTCATTACGTCAATGCACATAGAATTTACTCTGTGGACAATTGACATCTATGCTGAATAATATTTACTTGAGAGCTCCTCTTTTGTGCTGAACAAAACTAGGTGCATTAGAAAGACAGTAATTAACATGCAATATAAGTGAATAATTTTGCCAACTTACATGGGGTGAAATGCGATGGCATTTACAGGGTAGACAATGTCTCTTCCAGCTTCTGATTTCCGATGACACTTGAAGGCATATCTGCACAAAATTTATAACCACAAAATAATAGAGCGATAGCTGACAAAAGGAATACCCACATAATATAAGGCATATAGCCATGCCTGCATTCATAGAGTAGTATCTAATATGAAGAGGTTTAGTATCCAGTTGTCCAGATTATCTACTCACAACTGGCATTGCCACATTGCATCCCATCACAATTGAAGGTCGTAGAAATGGAAAAGACCTTAAATAACAAGTCAAGTAATTCCCCATATTTATTGGACGTCAAAATAGCAACTTGTATACCATGTTTTGATAGAAAGCCCATACATCTCTAACAGAACAAAAAGGGCAGGTCAGAACAAACAATTAAATGCGCACGCAAGGAATATGAATACATACTACACAAGGACAGATGGAACATCCATCCACATATGAATTGAATTACACGAAGCAACAAATAGTTAATGATCATGCAACCCTCTTGAGTATCTTAATGCAAGCTCCCACCCAGTACATACCAACAGAACCCTAAAGAGTAAGAAGCAGGTCTAAGATCTGCGAAGATAATCAACATTAAGACATTTAAGTTGCAGCATGTTTAGGCCTTTAGGGATATCCATAATCCATGGTGTAAAATTCAGTGTTCTAAAAATCACTACAAGGACCTATGCGGCTGAGGAGATGCCTAGAGCCTAGGCGGCACTTACTAAGCAATGCAATTATATATATATATATATATATATGTTTGTATGTATATGTATGTATAAACATGTATTTAAATGTTTATACGTACACACACATGTATTAGATGTGAAGATTCTCAATTGTACATGAATAACAAGATAACAATCCTAGAAGAAGTTAAACAATTCTTCAATCTAACTTAGTTGGGTAAATAAAAAAGTACGGATATTTTAGACCACCCAGCACCGACGCTAAGGCAGATTAGGGAAATATTGAAGTGTTGGTGGTGCCGATTAAACCTAAGAGCATGCCTAGAAGAATTTTTAGAACATGGCAAAAAATACATACTTTTTTGTTTGACCAGCTTCAGAAAGGTCAAAAAATTCCATTGCCACTCGACCTTCCACAGAACTAAGAGCATAACCTGTACATTACAGTCTTAATCAAAAATGAAAGCAAGAACTCATTTCATAGACAACATAATCAGACTAGCAGCAGAAGTTAAAGAATTTCTAATACTCGTCACCTTATTGGCCATCTTTCAATTATTTCAGAAACACAAATTTCAAGTTTGCCATCTGTCATACTTCTCTCTCCATCAAGAGACTATATTACCTTATTGAACTTCAGCAATGACCTTTGAGAGAAAAATTTAATTTTAATAGGATTATAAACTAAAAGCCACAGAGAAGCTGCAGTATTGGCAGAGTAGTGAGTCCCACAAAAGTGGCTTGACAGCTAACTTGACGATTGTTTTTGATAGGGAATTGAAAAGTAAACCAACAGACGCCAAGCAAAGCAACATGATGGGGGAAACCAAGGGAAATGAAAAGGCATAAAGAAGCTGCTGATGGACACCTGTTCCATTAGGGTAACAGCGCACACATCTGGTTTGGTATTTCAATGAAGATTCCCTCCGTTGTTCAGGTTGAGACATATTCCGCAAATCATAAACATTTACATTCCGTCCAGCAGTTGCAACTACTAAACGATTGCCAACAAGAGAGAGAGAATAGACACGCTCAGGTTGACTGTATGTCCCGACAAGAGAGCGTTCCTGCCCACTAGCTCCTCTAGGGTCCCAACACTTCAGGGTTTTGTCCCAACTACCAGTGATCACTTGCCCTGAAATCAAAAATAAGTTAAATAGATGTTACCAAAAATGAACGTTTTACGAAAAATATGATCACTTAAAATTATGTAGTGAGATATAATGATAACTAATTATTGAGATGGTGAATTCTCATAATTCAGCGAGGAAACAAGAACCGGATGAACAAATTAGTAAGTAGAACAAATCATCCTTGGTCTTAAGCTAGAATTTATTTGAAGGGTTCTAATACCTTTGGTCATAGAGCATTTTAAGCTGTCCACGACAATATCTTAAGAAATTCTTTTTCTTCTTCTTCTTCTTAAAATATTTAAGAGTATGTTTTACATTTTTCCCTCAAAACAATAATACTGCCTGAATGACCTATGTATCACATGCTACTCGTCAGATACAGACATAAAGTATATTCAAGTACCACATATTATGAAGGACGACTATATGTTTATACAATTGCCAATATAAATTACCAAGCAAAAGAAAAAGATATAACCATTTTATTTGAATTTCCATAATCTGGACAACAGCTAAATACCAGAAGACTTGCCCAACAAATTCAATTATATGCAGTACCTAAAACTAAAAACACCATTATCCATTTATGGCATAGGAACACAGAGCAATTGATCTTGCAAGTGAAGTGACATCCAGATATTTTAAATTTTAATTAGGTGTCAGTCAGCTTTGGGGTTACAAAGCTGTTTAATATCCGAAATTCTGCACTAGCATGCACTTATCCACAGCTTTTAAGAGTTAAACATGTTGTAGCATTCCAGAATGTTTATGATTTATCATGGGTGATGATATAAAGTTTCAGGCAATTTCCTGAGAAAGTGCCCAAACATTACCATGGCTTTGAATTTCAAGTGTAGTTATTTTAATTTCACAACAAATAAACAACTTCTGGTTCATATATCTAACTTGTTAAGACACAGAAATATTATCATTTGTAAGATCGACAGCGGTTTCGAGTTAAACTTTAAAGTCCAGTTACAGATTCAGTATGACAAAATTTGGTTCAACATCCAGGATGACATTATTGAGTCGAGCATAATAATCTCGAAATCATACAGTTAAATCTTGATACCCTCTTTAAACCAATACACAAACACACACAGAGACAGAGATATATATACTATTAGGGTCCGGATGTCAAATTGTTGAGCATTCTAGCTTCTCTTTGTGCAAGGACTCTAAGAGGAATCATGCTTAAAAAATTATTAAAATCACTACATTTAGTACGAGCTTTAATTTTGTAATCTACCTTCTCACATGCACAGTATGTGCAATGCCACTGTTATAGTGTTATGGTTTTAAGACGATATTAATTTGTATTCTCTTTTCTATTATTTGGTCATCTAACATAATTATTTTCAAATTTACAGAACAACTGCTTCTTACAAGTTTTGACAAATAAGTTTGAGACAAAGAAGACAATATACTTGAGGGTTGACTCAGAAAATGTATCTGCTGCTGTGTCAATTGAACCATAATATATGGGAGAAATAGGTATTTAGCGCAATAAAGATCAAACCAACCTGTTGCGTACGAGTACTCAATACAACGCACAGGTGCATCATGCCTTCCCAAAATATCCTCCCTCCCATAGCCAAACACGAGCCTGAAATATCAAGAACCATTGTAAACAAGCATAATTATAATACCTCAAACAAAAATTAAAAAATCTCACCATATAATAAAAAAATAGACACACTAGTCATTTTTCCAATAAATAAAATCAAGTTTGATATAAAGGAACACAGATAAATGGAGTTTAAAGAGACTCCAAAGCTGGAGTCTTCTCAAGTTATTCATGAGTCAACATCCACAAGAAAATGGATCAAGGAAGAGTACTTAATAAAATACAAAACTCCTACTGACCAATAAAAATTACTGAAGGTTCAGACAAAAAAACAATCACTTAAAGAAGTAAACTGCAATATTAAACAAACTTCTAGAAAATCAAAGGAACACTACATATTTCAATGACAAATTATGTCCAAGAATAAGAAACACTAAAGCATAATTCAATCTGCAACGTAATCACTTCAATATGGAAAAGAGCAGTTCAGCAAGATAGTTACGACTTTTAAGATGCAAAATGACTGCATCAATTACAAATTTCGGGATTATATTCTATTGAAATCTATGGAAGAATTAAATTAGTGAAAAACTGCATAGACAATTATGCAGTGTAGTAACAAAACAACTACATTAACTGTTCTAATCTCTATATATGTGATATATCCTTGTCGGATACTCATCAGCTATGAATTAGGAACCCCTCCATTACACTTTTCACCCAATTTTGCCAGTACATATTTAGTGATGCAAATATTGATTGTAGCAACGGCACTAGCAACAAAATTATTTGAGACGAATATTATTGTGTCACTAAATGTAATATTTTTGTAACTAAATGTGTATTGGGAAAATTGATGAAAGGTTTAATGGAGTGGAGCCTAACCCAACAGCTAGATAAGGGGCTTAAGGGCATTTGATATGAGCATATAATATTAGACTCACCCAAAAAGGATACCCAGATATTCAAATTCACTACATAATTGTTGATATGTCGTTGAACTTGTATGCTATCATAATTACTTCGAGATGAGTAAGTGTCAAGCACAAAAACTTCGTGCTGCATAGGACACTATTTAGGTAACTAGTTAAAGATAAATATCAACTCAAAGCTGAGAGCCTTCGACATAAAAACATATCCTACTCTACTTGTTCATTTCATATGTGCCATTTATCTAAACTAATCAAAACTGAAGTTTAAATCTCATGTCAACACTCTATTCATACTTCTTCACTCTTATTGAGGTTCAAGTGGTGAAGTTTCTATCTTTATACAATATCCTATTCATGCCATCTGCACCCATGTCCTAACTCTCCGAGTTGGTCCAAATTGACTCCCGAAAATAAATTTACAAATGAACTTCAAATCTCAGGGTATATATACCTTATAAGCATTGCAAAAATCAAAATCAGGTTCCACTCCGCATTTCAAACTCAAGCTTGTTTACGACTTGTTTTGTTGCTTTAGCCAAGCCAATCAAACTTGGACATAAGCAAATTTACTAGTCAAGCCAACCTTTAAGCCTTAAACATGGTTTGTTGTGATCAATAAAGTTTGGATCGATTAAATTTAAACAACTGAACTTGAACATCCTAAAGTTCAGCATGTTTCAGTTGTTTGCAGTCATATCCAAACCATAGTTCCCAGTGGCAATACTACTCCACAACCTACCATTCTTGATGGGGATCAGTTTACTATTCACGTGTTTACTGTTCACGTGGGGATTGGATTGTTTTGTTTTGATGTATTTTATTTATATTTGGATTGTTATTATTTTAGGGCGTTGTTGGTATTTTATTTCTATTAAGTAGGGTTATTTGAGTCTTTAATTGTTTTATTCAGATTAGGGTTTTGGGTCTATTTAAAGAGTGATGTAATCTGATTTTATGACGCTATTATCATTAATTCTGAAATTACCCTAATTGTTGGTTGCGATCAATATCTTTTCTCCCTACTGCGGTTGGGAAACCCTAGGGGTAGTGGTTCTCCTGCGGTTGGATCACCCTAGTTTTTATCAATTTTCCTTATTGAATTACCATTATCAGTGTATTATTTGGCCATCTATTTTCGTCCTACATCAAAGTGGTATCAGAGCCGAACCTGGAAGACATTCACAGCCACTGTTCATCGTCAGAAATATCGCTGGAAAATCCCGTCGGAACCCTAGCCACCGACTGTGGCCCTACTGTTCCTGTTGTCAGCCATCACCCATCATCGCACTATCAGATCATCGCCGACATCAACATCCACCATCCTCACTGACAGCATCGCCTCACCATCATCCACCAAATCAGAAAACCAACCACCACGCAGCATATAAAAGAAACAAAAAGACGCAGCGAAGCCAAGACAAGAGGGAAACGACATCGAAGCAACGGTGCAGAGGGGAAGAAAATACCAGAGAAAGGAAGAGAGAGAATAAACAGAACAGGAGAACATACCTGCTGCTGACCGTCTGTCTGCTACCACCGATCCTTGCAACTATCGTCGCTGCGGCTTTCTCTCGCAAATCCCCGATCGCCTTTCGTTGCTGCTGTGTTTGGAAACAAAAGAGGGAAGTGTTTCTGTGTTTGGTAACAGATACGCTCTTAATCTCTTTTTTTTTAAATTACCATTTGAACACTACTTTCTGCATAATTACACTTTAAGCCCCACAGTTTCATACTTTCCAATTAAACCCCTGCAATTTTCCTGAAATCAGCCTAAACTTTTAACCTTTTGCATTCTCACCCCTGTTTCGTACTTTCACTTCAGTTAGGTCCCAAAAAAAAAAAAAAAAAGTACAAAAGTTCAGCTTAAATTTTTTCTTCAAATATAGGATATATACCTTAATTAGTTGGATTTTCTATACTCACTGCATAACACTAAAAAATTTTGAAAATTCGTGTGGATTTATTTTTCTTAAATTGCATATTATTCCTGCTAGTTGGGCATCATTTAATTGTGATTGTTGAAATTTTGGAAACTGCGATTACATTAGCATTAGAATATTAATTTAATTGCTACAATTAATTTCTAATTATCTCAGTTTGCATTTGCATCATGACGACCCGTAGTGGAACCCAGTATGGTATGCCCATAGAAGACACACTCAACCAAATAATGGCTAAACTGACTAACTTAGAAACTCAGGTGGGCACATTGACTGAAAACCTAGCTACAACAACTAATAGGGTTCAAGTCCTTGAGCAAGTACGACCTGTAGTTGAACCTAGAAGAGGACAAGAACAAGAAGTCAATAGGGGACATGAGGACATTCTAGTTCGCGATGAGGTACCCGAAAGGGACCCTAATCAGCATAGACCTAGGCAACACTTTGAGCCTAGACACGTGGAACATCCCGAACTACGAGACCGTAGGAACCGAGACATAGGTTATGATGACCGTAGGGAGTATGACTACCATGAGCCTCGAGATTATGCCTACCGTGGACCTAGAAATGCAAACCATTATGACCGAGCTTATGAAGATGACACTAGAAAAATAAAGGTTGACGCCCCTGAGTTTGACGGTAGATTTGACCCTAATGCCTTCCTTGACTGGTTATCCAGTATGGACAAATTTTTTGAGTGGTATGACATGTCCGATGAGCGTAGGGTTCGTTATGCAAAAATGAAATTGGTCAAACAAGCAAATTTGTTCTGGTCTAGTGTTGAGAGAGACCTTGAGCGTTTGAGAGACCCACCCATTACGCGTTGGGCAGAGATGAAAGCTCGTCTCCGAAAATATTACCTCCCCATCGGCCATAAAGATAGGTTGTGTGATCAGTTGAACAGTTTAAGACAAGGCAATTTGTCTGTCTCTGACTATATTAACAAGTATAGGGAGTTGATGGAGCGTTGTGAGCTTATTGAGGATCCTCGAATGACAATCTCTCGATTTAAAAATGGGCTAAGAGAAGATGTTCAGTTTCAGATGAGCTCCCTCCAGCTTACTTGTCTAGATGATGTCTTTCAAGCCGCCTTAGACCATGAGTACCATTTGAAGAGATCTTCTTCTAGGAGAGTGACCTCTTATCCGAACCAGTTTAGTGGACGTAGTGCCCTACCAGGCCGATCTTTTTCCGGACCCCAAACTACTTCTAGGGCGAGTAACACAGTGAATGGACCGAGTAGAGACCTTAGACAAGGGAAGGGTGCTTTAACACCCAAACCTACAGAGGGTGGCCGAGAGAGATGTTACTCATGTGGAGAACTTGGCCATAAATCCTTTGAGTGCCCAAAGAAAAACCGAGTGGGAATGGTGCATGAGGGACTCGAAGAAGAGGAGGATCCACACGAAGATGAGGTGGAAGGTGAGTACTGTACAGAGGATGAGGAAGCTGATGCGCACCTCGAACATATTGACAAGACCTTAAATGTCATGAGGTGCATTATCGCTAATCCTAAGAAGACGGAGGATTGGAAGAGAACGGCTATATTTCAAACGTATAGCAGAGGTGGCGGTGTCTCTTCTAAAGTGATCATTGATGGGGGAAGTTGTTTGAATGTGGTTGCTAAAACAGCTGTTGAGCGATTGAAGCTAAAGGTAGAGCCACACCCCCAGCCATATAGTGTCGCTTGGGTCAATAAGACATCTATTCCTATGTCACAGAGGTGTCTAGTGCCGATCCACCTAGAGAGCTATGAGGAGAATATTTGGTGTGATGTCCTTCCAATGGATGTTGCACATATTCTTTTAGGGCGACCTTGGCTATATGATCATGATGTGACACATTATGGGAGATCAAATACATATGTGTTTACACACAAGGGAAAGAAAATTTCCTTGGCACCTATTAGGCCTCGAACGTCATCAAAGGGGCAACCGAAGGAAAACAACACACCTGTGCAATCAACAAAGTCTCTTCATATCCTTAGTAAGAAGGAATTTGAAAAAAGCATAAAAGAGACTAAGGTTGTATATGTTGTTGTGGCTAGAGAAGTTAGGGAGGTTCCTGAGGGGAACATTGGTGATGTATCTAGTGATGTTAGGCAAACTCTCCATGAGTTTGTCGATGTGATGCCTGGCGAGCTACCGAGTGGATTACCACCCCTTAGAGATGTGCAGCATGCCATAGACCTTGTACCGGGGTCTTCTTTACCTAACCTACCCCATTATAGGATGAACCCTACGGAGCAAAATGAGATGAGACGTCAGGTAGGCGAACTGTTGAGTAAGGGCTTTGTGCGGGAGAGTTTGAGCCCTTGTGCTGTACCAGCCTTATTTACCCCAAAGGCTGATGGAAGTTTGAGGATGTGTTGTGACAGTCGAGCCATCAATAAGATCACAATCAAGTATAGGTTTCCCATACCTAGGCTTGATGATATGCTAGATATGATGAGTGGATCTCGAGTGTTTACCAAAATAGATCTACGAAGTGGATATCACCAGGTCCGCATCCGTGAGGGAGATGAATGGAAAACTGCCTTTAAGACGAGTGACGGCCTGTATGAGTGGTTAGTCTTACCCTTTGGCCTAACCAATGCACCTAGCACATTTATGCGAGTTATGAATCAGGTGCTACGGCCTTTTATTGGCAAGTTTGTAGTGGTCTATTTTGATGACATCCTCATTTATAGCAATACCCGAGATGAGCACATGCTTCACTTGCGTCAAGTTTTGACGGCACTTCGGCATGAAAACTTTATATCAATTTGAAGAAGTGTTCTTTTGTGCAGAAATCAGTCATATTTCTTGGGTTTGTTGTCTCCAAAGATGGAGTTTCTGCTGACCCTGAAAAGGTCAAGGCTATTAAAGAGTGGTCAGAACCTTCGAACATACATGAAGCTAGAAGTTTTCATGGTATTGCCACTTTCTATAGGAGGTTCATTAGAGGATTTAGTACCATTATGGCTCCCATCACTGATTGCCTAAAGAAAGGAGAGTTAGTTTGGTCTAAATCAGCCGCTAAAGCCTTTGTGGAGATAAAGGATAGGATGACACAGGCACCTGTCCTTGTGCTACCAGATTTTGGGAAAGTTTTTGAGGTAGCATGTGACGCATCAGGCGTAGGTATAGGGGGAGTTCTTAGTCAAGAGGGTCATCCTATTGCGTTCTTTAGCGAGAAACTAAATGAGGCCCGACAGAGATATTCCACCTATGATAGGGAGTTTTATGCAGTAGTTCAAGCGCTTAGGTATTGGCGACATTATTTGTTGCCTAAAGAGTTTGTCTTATACTCCGACCATCAAGCGCTTCAATATATAAACTCCCAAAAGAAGTTGAGTCATCGGCATGCTAGATGGGTTGAGTTTCTTCAAGATTACTCTTTTGTCCTTAAGCATTGTCGAGGGGTAGAAAACAAGGCAGCTGATGCATTAAGTAGGGTATCCGTTCTCCTTAGTACCTTAAGTGTGAAGGTTGTAGGATTTGAGCGAATTATTCATGAATACCCTTCTTGTCCCGATTTTAGAGTCATATATTCTGACCTACAGAGCCCTAGTATACCTTCTACAGGCGATTTCCATATCCATGATGGGTATCTTTTTAAGGGCACCCGATTGTGTATCCCTAGTACGTCAATGCGAGAGCATTTAATTTGGGAATTGCATGCGGGTGGGATTGCAGGTCATTTTGGTCGTGATAAGACCATTGCCATTGTGGAGGACAGGTTCTTTTGGCCTAGCCTCAAGAGGGATGTAGCTCGAATTGTTTCCGAGTGTCGTACATGTCAGACTGCTAAGGGTCGGAAGCAAAACACAGGATTGTACATGCCTTTACCCGTACCTCATGCGCCGTGGGAGGATATTAGTATGGACTTTGTGTTAGGATTGCCACGGACTTCGAGAGGTCATGATTCTGTTTTTGTTGTAGTGGATCGTTTTTCTAAGATGACACACTTTATTCCATGCAGCAAAACTGATGATGCCCCACACATTGCATCTCTTTTCTTTACTGAGGTAGTTAGACTACGTGGTTTACCTTTGTCGATAGTTTCTGATAGGGACGTAAAATTTATGAGTTATTTTTGGAAAACCCTATGGAAGAAACTAAACACCACACTTAAATTTTCCACTGCATATCACCCACAGACCGACGGTCAAACTGAAGTAGTTAATAGAAGTTTAGGTGATTTAATTAGGTGTTTGGTAGGAGATCACGTGTCTAGATGGGATCGAGTTTTACCTATGGCTGAATTTGCATATAATAGTTCGGTTAACCGTTCTACTGGGGCGAGTCCATTTCAGATTTACACGGGTTATCAGCCTAGGAAGCCTATTGACTTGGTACCTTTGCCCCCTGCATATAGGTCTAGTGAGTCTGCCGAGACTTTTGCACGACATATTCATGATTTGCATGCTGAGATAAGAAAGAAAATTAATTTAAGCAATGAAAATTATAAGTCTGCTGCAGATGTTCATCGCAGGTATCAAGAGTTCAATGAAAATGATCGGGTGATGCTTCGACATCGTGCCGAGAGGTTACCTCCAGGCACTTGGAAGAAAGTGCATGCTAGGAAGATGGGTCCATTTCGAGTTAAAAAGAAGGTTAGTGCTAATGCTTATGAGTTAGATCTTCCTAGTGATATTGGTATTGGTCCTGTATTTAATGTGGCTGATCTTACTCCTTATCATGGACCTTCGACTCCATCTTCTATTTCTCCATCTTCTGCTAACCCTGTTGAGCCTACCATTATTCCTTCATTACCTGTACCACCTGCACCTCCTTTTGTTTCCGCACAGCATACAGCAGATGGCATCGAGGATGTGTTAAATGAGAGGGTTGTATCGACCAGGCGTGGCGAGTACCGTCAGTATTTGGTGAAGTGGCGAGACAAACCTCACAGTGATTGCACATGGATTAGCAGGGAGGAGTTCTACCGCATTGATCCTACATTGCTGGAGCGTTATGATAGTTTATTTTCGACGTAGTCGAATTATTTCCAGCAGGGGAGAAATGATGGGGATCAGTTTACTATTCACGTGTTTACTGTTCACGTGGGGATTGGATTGTTTTGTTTTGATGTATTTTATTTATATTTGGATTGTTTTGTTTTGATGTATTTTATTTATATTTGGATTGTTATTATTTTAGGGCGTTGTTGGTGTTTTATTTCTATTAAGTAGGGTTATTTGAGTCTTTAATTGTTTTATTCAGATTAGGGTTTTGGGTCTATTTAAAGAGTGATGTAATCTGATTTTATGACGCTATTATCATTAATTCTGAAATTACCCTAATTGTTGGTTGCGATCATATCTTTTCTCCCTACTGCGGTTGGGAAACCCTAGGGGTAGTGGTTCTCCTGCGGTTGGATCACCCTAGTTTTTATCAATTTTCCTTATTGAATTACCATTATCAGTGCATTATTTGGCCATCTATTTTCGTCCTACATCAATTCTTTTAATTTTTCACATACATAAATGTGTTGCCAACTTCATAACACTGAGCCCAATGTATTCAGATGTCACATTATTACCAAGATGTCACCTTGCAGAAAGCCTCTTCCTCAATAACCCTTTGATATGCAAAAGCTGATATGGTTCTCACCTTCACAGCCTCGCTGCCATGGCCTCTATCTCACCCTATATACTAGCCTTACTAGGATAATGTAAATGCACATTTGATTAGTACCGTAAATTATTGTTCATAAATAAACCGCCAACAAAACACACCACCATAGAAAGCCTTATAATAAGCAGAAAAAAATTGATAATACCTATGTATATACACATACATACTAAATGGAAAGCAACAATATTCATGATTAGAAAGAAAAGCTAATTACTACTTTATCGTCCACGAGTGACTTCAATGGTAATATATAATCAGTATACAATGTAACAACATCTATGTGAAACAAAATATGATAGTAGACTTAACACCAGTACAGAAACTCACAATGTACCATCAGTTCCTACATACAGAAATCAAGAAAATAAAATGCAAACTTTGAGCAACTAATCTTGGGTCCTGTGGTACTAAGTCTTATCTAGCTACCCAGAAGTTCAAATCATTTTTGTCCCCAAAACAATGCAGAACAGACGGATACAGATAAGGCCCGACGTTTCTACATGTCAAGTTAGGAGGAACACTTGCTAAACTATACATTATCAAACTCTGGAGTAAAACATTGCATCAATTTTATTTAAAAAAAATAAAAATAGGGCAGGAATTGATGATACCTCCTCACAGTATTATCAGCACCGGCACTAAACCCCGAAGAATCATCGTGAAAACAGCAATCCAATACAGCACCACCGTGCATGAACTCTCCCCTCAGCATATTGGCACTCGCATCGTACAAACGAACACTCTGCAGAATCAAAGTTCGACTTCAAATAAGATTGCACAAAAGTGTGAACTGATAGTCGAACAAATAACTAGCAAAAAATGAGCTACTAGGTTAAAATGAAATTGAAGAAGAAGAGTACTTTGTCCCAAGAGGAAACAAGGAGGTGATCACTGTGGTTAGAGAATCGAAGGTTTGAGATTCCATCGGTCGGCGGATTCGATAGCTCCCGTCCGGTCACTTGTGGCACCGCCGTCATGATCTGAACCGTATTTCGCGACTATGCTTTTAGAGAGGAAGAGTTTCCAGAAATTTTTCTAGAGAGAGGGAAGGATTTTTGAAAATTGAAATGCGAATCAAAGAGTTATAAAGGGCTGATTTCAAATTCCAGATATTTTAAATTCAAAATAGGAACATTTGTGGTTTGTTTCAAGGACCAGTACAATCCTTTCATTATAAAGCGAAACTTGGTGTAAACCAAAAAGGAAAAATATTGTGTTTTTTTTATTTTAAGTGAAAAAAAAAAGACTGTCTATAGACATACCAATTAAATATTATATTTATCTATATTATTAAAATATATATATATAATACGAATTTCAATATCATATCCTCAAGTAGACTATAGTTCCATTCGAAAATGACTTATTATTTTTTACTTAAAGTTAAAATTTTAGTAGGTTTATAAATAAAAATAATGGTCATTATTTTTACTTATAAGTCATGAATTATAAATAATAGTTGTGGATGTATTCGATTAATAATGACTTATAAATTAAGTAAAATATAAAAATTACTAAAATGTCTTTTAATAAAAAAAATAAAAAAATAAAAAACGACATTTTTGTCATTTCGTAATGATTGACCAACAATTAGTTGCTTATTTTTTTCAACTTTTTTTTAACTTATATAAAATATAAAAAAATGTTCCCGAACACTTTGTTTTAACTTAATTACTTATAAATTAGATTGATCAATTTATAAGTAGTTATCAAACAGAACTTATATCTTTAACAAATGTTTTCTATAAGGGAAAATTGATTAATATTTTTACAAGATTCACCATTTATCATACGAAGCAAGTCATTAAATTATCAAATTCCGTCATAAAAATATTAATACAATCCTTTACACCCTCTTTTTGAGTTTGGGATGAAAAATAAAAAATTGAATTTAAAATAAAAAATAAAATAATAAAAAACTTGTACGCTTTTTTTCATGTTACTGAGTTTATAAAAATTAAAAAAAAAACTTAAGTTCCAGTTACTAAGTTACCGTTTTATTAATTTTATTATGTTATAATTTAGAAGGTATAATAGAAATTATAAAAGATAATTTTATATTATTTAGTTTTTTTAAAAGTTTAGTGAAAAAAGTTGCTAACTTTTCTTGTCATTTATTTTCTTTTTCATTTAATAAAAAGTTCAGCACTAAAAGGAATTTAGCATAAAATTTATTTTTTTATCCATTTTAAAACTCAATAATAAGTGCTACTAGTTAAGTACACTACCACTCAAGACATGTAGAAATGAAATAAGGCTCCTTTTGTTTTCATAAAAACCATTTAATATATGTATATATTTTTAGAAATAAGTTTTCATTTTCATTCTATAATTTTTTTTAAATATGATTAGTTAGTGAGATGAGACATCATTGTTCTACAAACGGTTAATAAGAAACATTTATTACTTCTGTTTAACTTTATGGGTGCACCCCACTTTAGGAAAAATTATTCATTATAGGACATGATTACATGTTATTTTAAGATTATTAAATATTTTTTTTTTAGGTATCTATTTAGGAATATTTTGTTTTAAAATAATTTATAAATTAAAATTTAAAATAATTTATAAATTATTTTAAGTAATAATTTAAAAATAAAAGCGTTTATTACTATTTTAATTTATAAATTAAAATAAAATACGAAAACGTTTGACAAAAATAACTTATAAATTAAAATAAAATATGAAGACTAATAAAATAAGGATAATTTTCTTTTACATTTAGTCAAACTTACTTATTTTAAAATGACTTATAAATTATTTTTTTAAAATAAAAAATTATTATTTCTTAAAAATACTTATAAAATTAATTTATAAATTAAAAAATAAGCCATAACCAAACACTTGGTAATAAAAAATAAAATCAACTTATCCTAAAATATTGTATTCTTAAATTTTAATTTATTAAATAAAATATAATTGTATTTTTTATTTAAAGCTAAGAAATCTCAAAGAAAAATAATTAATGAATCATTCGGATATCAAACAAACAAAATAAGAAAGACAAACGGATCTAGGACTAGGAGTAGTATTATTATTCGCCAACAAATCCTCTCCTGAAAAAGCTTGTGTTTGATGTTCATTCCTTTTTACGTTTTAGATCTCCCTCTTCAATTCCTGATAAACCTAGAAAAATTTTCATACTTTAGTATTTTATTCTGCTAGACGCTTCATTCATTACGAGTTTCTCAAGGTTTAAATCTTGAATTCATCAATTCTGCTCCCACTCCAGTCGATGCAATGGTTGTCTGCAAATGCCGCAAGGTAATCTCTCTCTATCTATTAAACTCCATGTTTTGTTAGTGAGAGAAAATTTAGATCAGATCGAGATTTCTGAATCATTAAATTTGCTGCAATTTTTTACTTAGACGGTGGAATCATTGCCCCATTTGTTGTTATTTTTCCAATCTACATTCTAATTATTAGGGTGAATAACTGTTTTAGATGCATAAATGGAAACACAATGAATAGATTAAAAAAAAAAGGGCTTTTTAAACTTTTGGATTAAAATTCATCAGTTGGCTGAATCCATTCCATGTTTATTTATTAATTATTTTTATTCATTTTAGCTGTTTATTGGTAATTTGTTGCACTTTAATTTAGGCCTCCTTTGGAAATAGAAGATATTGCTTTAGAAAAGTTGTTTTGTCGTATATATTATACTCCCTCCCTTCCACAAGAAGAGTACCAGTTGCCAATTTTTTGTTTCATAATAAGAGTCCCATTTCAACCGACGGTATAAAATGATACAATGTCATCAAACTTAGCATCACAATTTCATTATCACATCACTATTACTAACTAGTTTAATCATTTTATTTGGGACTTGGGAGTATCTATTGAACAAAATTATATACTTAGATTTTGCAAAGTTTGCATTTTGCAAATGGGACTCCTTTGGAACGGGGAGAGTAATAAATTTAAAGACATATATAAAGAGGAAAAATGGCAAAATGGTAAGAGTAGATGAGAAACTCTTTCCATTGAGGCTACAGAGATTGAGACTCCACTGGACCATGAGTTCCATCTTCTATGCCAAGACCTCCTCCATATTATAACCGAAGCTGAAAGAGGTAAAACTTGTTTCTTGTAAAGGTAAAAAATTGGCTGAAATTCATTTTTTATAAAGATAATTGAAAGTGATTCTAGTGAAGAAACACAAATTGACAAGGATGCGTTATAATATTGGGCATTCTGGACACCCATGTGCATATAACATTATAATCAAAAGTTCCCTTGAAATGATCTTTTCTATACTGCTTCATTTGAAGACTAACATGTGTACTTTTTGTGTTTCAGGCGACTAAGTTGTACTGTTTTGTGCACAAGGTCCCTGTTTGTGGAGAATGCATATGTTTTCCTGAGCACCAAATATGCGTGGTATGATTATATTATCATGTTATTTTATCATATTGTTTTGGTAATTATCTCTTGTGCTGGTTACTGGAATGAAATATGTGGTTACTGGTCATGTACTAAGTCGTTATATGATTAAGTTTGTATTTCCATCGCATAGTTGTTATTGTTGTCCCAGCATGCCTTCCTATCCGACTGTCGAATTATTTATGACTTTTAGTTTCATCCATATAAAGATAATAGTGATAGTGATTTGGTTTTGTTCTAATAAAAGTGATAGTAATTAAAGGAACTTATTGGGAGTACCATATTGACAAGCCTTTTGTTCTAGTCTAGACAATGTTTAGTATTGATCAATTATGTTTCAGATTTTTGTTAAATGTAAGTTTCTTCAAGTTTTTCAAAATTCTTAGTGTTATGTTGACACCTTGGGAGTTGTGCAGTGGAGGTTAGAAGAAAGATAAAATTTGAAGAAAAACATTTGAGTAGAAACTTGTGTCAATATTCATGAGTTGGAGTCGGATTGGTTGTTCTATGTTACCTTAGTGATTGTACACTTGCATTGATGTGGAAATTGGAGTGTTATGATACTGGGTTTCATCTTATTTTCTCTAGAAATAGTTGTTTCTATATGATGAAGACCAAGACCTAAGCTCTTTTAAAAGACCTCAAGGAAGTTTTTTAACTTTAGAGGAATTTTCATACATTGCATTATAGCCAATAGAAGTAGTTTAATTTTTTAACCGAAACACAGAATAATTTTGCTGGTAATGAGAAAAAGAGGGGTCCATGACATGTGAAATTCTTTTGCAGTAGCAAGTGCCAATTGATGTTGGTTACTCTGATCGGTAAAAGTTTGGTGTACTTGCACTTATCAATAAAAAAAGAAGTTCAGTCTACTTACATTTTTAGCAGAAATCAAGTTCGATCTACTTTAAAGCTTTGTGACTGATTAGTATCTTTCTAGGAGTAAAGGAAACATGCATTTTATATTGTTTCTTAAGGTGTTTGTTTGGTATGTGTCCCTGCATCTAAAGCATTAGAAAATTGGAGATATGTTGACCAGGTAGGAAATAAATATATTTCAGGCTTTATCCTTTTTATACATTGTCATGTATTGCAAACTTTATACTCTACATTTTTGTTTTTGCAGATCCATACGTACTCAGAATGGGTAATAGATGGAGAGTATGATTGGCCTCCTAACTGCTGCAAGTGTCATGTTGTTCTCGAAGAGGGGACCGATTCTCAAACTATGCGACTGGGCTGCTTGCGTATGTGATCCTAAAGCCATACTTGAACTTCCTCATGCACTTTTATGTTTAGAAGAAAGTATGTTGGATTCGTACAAAAATTACTTATGCTTATTTTTGTTCGTTTTAGATGTAATACACACAAGTTGCTTCTCTTCACATATTAAAGGTTTCCCTCCGCACACTGCTCCTGCTGGATATGTTTGTCCAGCCTGTTCAACTTCGGTGAGATCTTCTTCCAGGAGTTCTACAAAGTTTCATTAGAACTAGTTATTTTACTTCATGGACAAGTATGCAGTTAATTAGTTTGCTAAAACATTTTAGTTTTCATAACTTCTGGCAAATGATAATTTCTGATTTTGATTGGTGGTATGTGGCAAAATAAGGAATTAAAAGAAATAACAAAAAAGGATAGAAATTACTGTGTGTTTTTTTATAAACAGAACAGGTTATAGTTGCATAAAACTGAAGTGCAACACAAACTCTTTGGAAAATATGTGATCAATTGAGGAGTTGAAGTCATCCCTGGAACCAATTTGTTTATGTTGCAAGCTCTTTTAATAGGACATACTTGTTACTAAACACTCGGTAACTGATAAGGGCTATGGCTTTGATGAATGGGTTTATGAAAATATAATGAAGAACTTGTGAAATCTTTTTAGCATCTATTACTTAGCAAAGGGCAAAAGGGGAAGCCTTTTGTTTTGATAAGTGAGAATAGTGGAAAGTTAAATAACAATTTATTAGGGAAATTGGAATTTATCAGCAAAGACATAAAATATTTGTTCATTTGAATTTGTATTGATTTATATCTTCTTCTGCCTCATCGATGTTGGGTTTGCAGATATGGCCTCCTAAAATGGTCAAAGATTCAGGATCTCGTCTTCATTCAAAGCTGAAGGAAGCAATTTTACAGGTAAATGTCATACTTGGCTCTAATTTTTATCAAAAGTGTTTGCTTCACGGCACTCTGGTAATCATTATTTGCTTTATTGACCTGTAGAGCTTTGTCCAGTCATCATGATCAAGTGATTTATGATTTATAAGAATGATAAACTTATTATTAATTCCAGCATTTGAAGTTGTCTTATTTTTTGTCGCAGTATCTTATTTTCTGCTTTTTTGTTTCAAGGTGATCATTTCTCAGGTTTTCTAATACTGAATGGATGCACGAGCTAGAGTCTTGGAAATGTCCTTGTGACATAATAACATGCTAATTCTACTTTTTTGTCATGCAGACTGGCATTGAGAAGAAATTGTTTGGAAATCATCCAGTTTCATTGCCAGAAACAGATTCTAGAGGTCCACCTCCTGCTTTTGCCTCTGATCCATTGATTGTTTCCAGTAGTGGAGGCAGAGAGTATAATGGAAGCATGTCTCCTTCAGTAGCAAAAGATGCTGAAGGATTCTTAACTACAACTGGAAGTAGTTATACTAAACCTTCAAGCATAGATATTGAGGAGATAGATGGTCCTAGTGCAGCAAACCCATCTTTATCTAATAACGAGCCCAATTTCATGAGAAGTGCAAGTCCTACCGGTGTGAGTATATTTGCTGTTAATATTACACTTTACATTTGTATTATGTTAGTGAAGGTTTTCTTTGCCAGCATTTTTGCGATGATCCAGTTTGTTTGTATTCGCATACCGTGGTTGTGTCAGCATGTCGTGTTATTTTGTAGTTAGTTGGTAATCTTTTACTCCCTCTGCTTCGTTTGCCAAGTCCTCTTCATATTCTCCAACATGTAAGAGGACGTACATTTAGTGTTTCACTTGGTGGATAAGAGTGTCTCTGTGTGTGTGTCCAAACTGACCCTCTACACCGAGTAAAAGTACTTCATAAGATTATGTTTACTTTCCTGCAGAAGAATTAGAAAATTTTGAATTTTAGTCCACAAGAGCTTGAAGACGACCCTAAATTTGGGATGTTTTGTTAAAAGTAAGAGGGAGTCTACATTTAGGATGGAGTTATCATAAATTTTGTTCAATATGCTCTTGGTGTATTTCTTGCATTTAGTTTTTTATTTTTGTGTAATTCTGTTTATGATTGCAACACAGCCTGGGGTTACAACACGGAAGAGTGCATTACAAGTTGAACGGCAGAACTCTGAAGCCTCATACTATGCTGATGACGAAGATGCAAATCGAAAAAAGTACACACGAAGGGGTGAGTATAAAATTTTATTTTGTTTCTGAATTGCTATATCTAGTTTATAGATCCCTTTTGTTGACAGACGTTATTATGTAGTTGCTGGTAGGATGAATGAAACCACCATCCACACATATAACATGTCAAATTTGTTCTATTTTTTCTGTATGCTTCATTTTTATGCTCTTCTAGTTGAATATTGCATGGATTGAATACACACTGTCAATGTTTTGTAACCAAAGGTGTTTCTTAATATTGTAAAGAGAAAGAAAGTATGTTTGATTGTATTATGGTTACCTTTTCCATTTCTGTTTACTTATTACTGTGATGTTGCCATATTGTGAGACACAAACATTTTATTTGCAGTTTAGATTCAAACTAACGAAGCTCTCAATTGTAGGTACATTCCGTAATAAATTTCTTAGATCGCTGCTGCCCTTTTGGTCAAGCTCATTACCAACCCTACCTGTGACTACGCCGCCACGAAAAGATGCTTCACATGTAGATGATGTTCCAGAAGGTCATACACGGCGTCATAGATCTTCAAGGATGGATCCAAGAAAAATCCTTCTGATCATAGCAATCATGTATGTCTTCTCATCTGCCTTTAGCTTTATTTGGCTATGTATATCGGTGGGCCCGTATAACTAGCAATCATATTAAAGAAAGTGCATATCTTTAGGCTCTGTAGCAGATAAGGGATAAAATAAGAAAGAACTATAAGATTATTGCAGAAGCATATCTTAGTGGTCCATTGATCAATGTGATTGGGATTTTCTTTGCAATGGCAAACTAGATAATGTATTCTCCCCTGTTAATGTTCATGAAGTGCAACCTGAACAAACTTTTATAGTATAAAATCTCCTTTGAATGCTTAGTGATCTTTTAGCACAGCTGCAACTATGCTGTAGTGTAAACTTGTCTCCATCAGAAATTCAGAATATCTCAATCAGTTTATCTGAATTTTTTTCTACTGAATCTTCACTCAGCCCGTTCCTGGCTTTCCCCCTTCTCTGCCAGTTAAAGATTAGTGCAATTAAACCACGAAATGAAGAAATAAAGAAAATATTTTAATGCAAATATTAACATCAGCTACCTGTAGTGGGTTCTCTGAGAATGATACAACTCCTACTCATTTAGTTAAGTAAAAATGAACAAGAAGCGATGTGGGTTATATTTATTTGAGCCTTGAGCACAATGAAGAAACAGGGATCAATAAAATGATCAAATGAAACAAATAATATTTTCACTCTCTTATTCTCTGGTGGGCAAATAATCAGTGTCCTCCTCCAACAATTTTCCATTTACACTTGTGTTATATATTAATGCAACCATTCAATGATTTGCATGCAGGGCCTGCATGGCAACAATGGGTATTCTGTATTACAGACTTGCTCAACGTGATTTTGGTGAGGATGTGCCTGAAGATGAACAGCAGCAGTGATATATATTCTACTGTGATATATGGAACCAAGCATGGTCCTCAGTGAAACTTGCATGCCGATGATGGTGAAAAGTTACGTATCCTTTCTTTGCCCAACTGCCTCTGTGCTCGCTTTTTTTTTTTTGGCATTTGTTTGGAATTGAAATTTTTTCAAATTTACAAAAGAATTTGGTTGTAATTATCAATTTCGGTTAATAAACTTTCAGTAACCAAAGCTCTGAGGATCCATTTCTATTAACTATCACGTTATGTATACCATTAAGAGCTTAAACTTGGTTTGAGCTTAGAATGTGTGATTTGCTGAATAGATGAAGGGCGTATTCATTCCGGAAACAGTTCAATGTTGCTCTTAGCTTTTTTTATGTATTTATTTTCTTTTTCAGTAAAAAATATACTACTTTTTCGTATAACTTCATTGTAGTATTATTGTAGAATAAAAGTTTATTTTCTCATCTACTCATCAAGATTAAATGATCAAATCTCTTATACATGTTAACAGCACTTATGGTACTATGCAGCTGTCAGATAAAACTAAAAGTAATTTACATTTTAGGGTGCTGCTGATATTTTTATATATAGAAATTTTTTGTTGTCACTCTTTGTGGCAATTTAAGAGAGTGGTAACAGATACATACATATATATATATATATATATGTATGTATGTATGTATATTATACAGATATGTATGTATCTGTTGTTACTTCTTAAATTGTCACAGAGAATGGCAACAGAAGATCTGAAACCATGAATGAAAAAGAAAATTTTCGATTACAAATTAACAAAAACGAAAGAAAAAAAAAAGTAACTTCCAAGAAAGAAGATATATATGTGTGTGTTTGCCTCTCCCCGTTGCACATCACAAATTCATGCACGGATATGTGTGTTATTTTAGGAGGGAAAGACGGAAGTGCTTTCTTATCATACTCCATTATTACTTGAAAGTTAAAAAATAATAATAATTCATTTTTCATGGTTGGGAAAATGATTAGCATATCAAGAATAAACAAATTAATCCTTATTATTGACGTGAATTAATATTTTTATGAGTTAATTTGATAAAAAAATAATATTTTTACAAAAAAAATTGATATTTTCATAAAATCTCACTCACATGAGGTGGACTTCACTTACTATTTTTGTGAGGAGAGTCTTGTGGAAATATAAATTTTTCTTATAAAAATGTCAAGTCACATTTTATATTTTCACATGATCAAATGGGACTCACTTGCGAAAATATCAAATTAATTTTTGAAAATATCAATTCTCATATGGAATTGATATTTCTACAAACTAATTTAATATTTCTGTAAGATCAAATAGGACCAACTTGCAAAAATATCAAATTAGTTCGTGAAAATATCACTTTCCTTGTTAAAGTCTCTCAATTTTTTTATCAAATCCATCTTTTCATAGACTAATTTGTAAAAATATCAAACTAGTTCGTGAAAATATCAATTCCCTTTAACAAAATCAACTGATTGTTACTATTAAATTAATTAAATACAAAAAGTTTTGAACCTTACTTAAGAAATGATAGCCAAAAGATGTTATTCTTACTAGTCCTACTTATATACGCATTGCGTGTATAATTATTACAAAGATATAATAGATAAAAAAAATTAATAAGGATAAAATTGTAACTGAACCAAGACAAAAGAGAGAAAAATTTTGACACATCCTTAATAGTTATTTTTTTTCTATCCTTTTATAAATGATCAAGATGTTAGATTTTCAAATTTCAATTAGAAACAATTCTCTTTTTTTTGAGCATTTTTTTTAAAAAAAAATAAGTATTTTTTCTGTCTACATGATCATACATATTGCCATAATAACTGCTCGTTTGGTGTAATATTCCGTATTTTTAATATTATAATTATCATTGTAGCTACTTAAATATTTTTACTTAAATATTATAAATATCAATTCCTATATATATATATATATATTAATGACACCTCGATCATGATCATGACCCATGAACTCTGAGAAATCAATTACTAATTTTGGTTGGTGTAATCTTGACTTTTGACCAGGCTTATAAACCAATGTATGAAAATATGTGATTAATTAATTTAATAAATTAACATTTAATCGAGTTAAATTAACTGATAAAATGAAATAAATTGGTTCAAATGAGTTTGAGACGCTCGTAAGCCACACGTTAGTTTATAAAACACTTAGCATGGAGGAGCATATTTACCTTAATACTCAAAAACAGAAACTCTTCATTAACTTCCCGATATATTTCCATTTTTATATCAAGAAAAGAAAATGGAATCCTTAGGAGCCATATCAAAAGTAGAGGTGCACAAGAAATCGAAAAAAAACAAAAAAATCAATCGGACCAAATTGAACCGTTAAAAATTCAAACCAAAAAGCACAGAATCGAAAAATCGAACATTATAAAATTGAAAAACCGAGACTAGTTCGACCGGTTTTGGTTTGGCTTCTCAAAAAATTAAAACCAACCGAACAATTTAAAATTAAAATATATATATATATATATATATATATATATATATATATATATATATATACACTTTTTCTAATAAATATTTATTTTAGTTATGAAACTTAAGATTTAATAAATTTAATTTAATTATGACAATTAGTTGCACAATTACATTACATATATAATGATATACACACTTGATTTTAAATTAAATTTGAATACAATATTTTAAACTTAACCGCGTATGCTTAAATTTTAATAACCAACTCTTCTCTTATGCTTAAATTTTAATAATCGATAACCAAATAAACCGATAATCGATTACGGAGTAAAAATTTAGACGGTTTTGATTTTTAATTTTTTATAACCGACTTAAATGATTTTTGTTATTTTTTTATCGACCAAACCGACCGTTGTGCATCACGATCAAAAGAAGAATGGGACTCTTTTAGTGCCGTGCGCTCCAGTGAGAAGTCTGAATTCATGTTACAGTTGCTCAATCACTGTCCCATTCCAAGTGACTCAAATGGGGGCACAGCCTCGAGTTTTAAAATCCCCTGTACTACTAATAATATCTATCATCATCTCACTAGAAAGAACAGATTATAGTGGTAGCCACCCGTTACTTTTTTCCCACTTCAAGTCATGATCAAAGCTGCAACGCAAGCGATTCCAATCAAATTTTGTTGACAAACAATGATTCCGCGTTGGATTATTACATGGCGGAAGCTAAAAACAATCTACTTTTAGGCGATAACTTTCTAAATCAAGACATGAGCAGTGGCTGCAGTATGGAGGAGTTTAGTGGAAGTCTGCCCAAAGCTGATATCGGAGAAGAAACTTCCTTTGTTTCATGGCCATCGGTATTCAAGCGTATGGAGGATGGAGTTAAATTTCAGGCTGACTGTCATTTATGCGGCAGAGAATGCTGTATTTATCTTTCTATACAAGTACATGAACATGTATGTACATGCAAGTTAGGAATGTACTACTATTTACAAAAGTTTATTCTGTGCCAAACTTCATTGCTTAATATATTTATTGAGTTAATTAATCATCTTCCAACAACAAAGCAGAAAAGTAGTCATTATGTTTTCACTCACATCAGCACCATCTTTTAACATCATTATATCAACAAGATGCATACATTTGAGAACATAAAATTATTTTAAAATGTATTCATTCTAGAATATATTAAATTTAGAGAACAGTTGCCCCACAATCCAGAAAACCTAAAATTAAAAGGTCATGCAAATCAACTTCCTAACTTATTTTCAATCAACTATGGTGCCACAAAAAAGTTCTCGGAGCCACCTAAAAACAGTGTAATATGAAATTGTCGAAAATTATTCAATCAGTGACCATATACATAAAAGCAAAGCCAAACAAAAGAGTACAGAATAATATTATTAAACCAACTCTGGCCTAATGCTTTTCTATCTATCCCAAGTCTAGTTATTACTCCCTACCTAGGTTCAGCACATTCTAAATAGATATTGGACAGTTTCTTGTTTGCACTTGAAACTTTCCAACATATGCTACAAAGGTACCAGAAATCTTCAAATCCTTATCTGGGTATAAAAGGGTCTTGGACTTCTTGTTTCACCCAGAGTTTTGAGACAAATAACGATCATAACTCCTTTTCATTTACTATTTCCTTCACGCTCGATCATCACTGACATGATTTGGAACTTCACTTTGGCTGTCTAGTGGCATGTATTGTGCCATTATGGCTCTGATCTCTGAGTCCATGTATGACTGAAACACAGATGTCCAAACAAGAAATTATGAGAATGAATCCCACAAGAATTTCAGTGTCGTATATTAATAATACAACAAATAATAGTTTAGTCACTAGAGATGAAGTTCACAAATATTGTAACTTAAGATTCACAGTTAGTTTTACTTATATGTAGCATTTCTTTTCACTTCCAGGATCAAATGGCATCAAAATATTTCTGCAGCTACCCATGGTAGTTTGCAAATGGAATTTCATTGGATAGTATTGTATTTCTAATGTCCTAGCGCAACTACTCCCTCCGTCCTCAAAAGCATGTGCTCAAGTACAATTTTTTGTCCTCCAAATGATGTCTAAAAGTACATAACTTTATACTAAATGTATTGTAGAGACTAGTTTACCCTCAAAAGCAGGGTCCACTAGTTTAAGAAGTTAGATTCCCTTTCGGAGTTGGTATTTTAGCTCGACTACTGGGTTATTACTTACGAGTATAAAAATAAGAAACAATAATGAGTTGCCAGTATTAACAACAAAAACACCATGCAAGAAATATACCCTCAATCTATATTTGTACACGAGATATGCCCCACCACCAGCCATAGCCAAACCTATCAAAATGACCCAAACACCGGCCCATGCAGATTTCACTTCAGTTGCCGTCTTACCTGCAGAAATCACTCAAACAACGTTTTTTATTATTTAAAGGGGAAAAAAAAGATAATACAGGTTGTGAACTCACTAATGCAGGTATCATGCTCCCGGATGTACAGTAAATCTCCAGAACATGTGCATTCGTAGCTGCCCCAAGTATCCTTACAACTGCATTTGGGGCACTGACACACTTTCTTCTCTTTGCATTCATCAATATCTGCGTGGTGAGCAAATAACAGCTGTCAAATCAGAAATTTTACATTGTGACAGAGATCGACTCACAAAGACGAGTTCATGTTGGATTAGGGAGTTTATTAATAGGCATGCAGCTTTTATCACTACTCCTTCTGACCTAAATTGAGTTTCATTTTGAAAATCATGATTCCAGCCCAGATTTTGAAAGCATGCAATTGGAATCCAAAAGCAATCGGAAGTTTATTTAAATGTGCCATAGGTAAGCCTTATTATCCGTATACACAGGGTTTTGGACCATGGCGCTACACTGGGATAGAGGGAGTACAATGTATTAGTAAAACTGACCTAATGAGAAACAGTCATGAGATCAGTTTCCCACATGGAAGAACCCAAAAAAGTAATACATATCCTACAACCATTGCGTCATCAGAATACTACAGAATATGGTTCTGCACCTAGGTTAATGCTGATTTTGCTATATGTTTTGGTGTTTAAAAATTCAACCATAATGATAAGGAAAACAGCACATAGTAACCATAAGAGCAGCATCCAGCTTAATGATGTCTATGAGAATGAGATCAAGAGTCTAATGAAGTGAAGCACAGGTACAGAATAAATTGGGCAGGCTGACAACTAAATTCCTGGGGAATGGGCTATTTTATGAATCTCTCCTTAATGTATGATTACTAATCACCAAACATAGCTACGGAATAAGAAAGACCAAATTTGGAAGTCTCTTGCCTTCACAACTTTTCACACCATCACCTTTAAATCCAGGAGGACACGTGCATATGCCATCCCCGTTATCCTGTTGTCAATTGTCAGCACGATAGGAATTTACTTTAAATTTAATAATGTAACTTAAATTCAATGTCAGGACATTTTCACCAACCAAACAAGCAGAGAAGGTGTGTCCATCCCGGGTTTCATGCCAACAACCTCCATTATTGACCTTGCAGCGGCCTGGTCCACTTGCTGCAGATGGAGAAGTTACATAAATTTAAAGTCCAATGATTTGTCTAAATATGTTGAAATGTAAACATTTCTGTGCTAGAAATTTATCAAGATAAAACATTAAATTCAAAAAAGAAGCACGTGAGTTGCATACTTGATTTGTGCACAGAATTGAGCAGTTCCTTCGAGAGTTTAGCAGATAAAAAGGCCAAATAATGACACTAAATGATCTCAAAATGCTCAAACATAATTTGTGCACGCAATGAGCACTTGCTTCAAGACTTTAGGAGATAATAGGCCAAAATTAAAGACAATGATTTTCCAATGCTTATTCTGTACATTTCTAGCATTTACTGAAAAGCACCATCTAAAATGGCGAATTAAATGGCACAATATATGTGGATAGTGGATACCCAACATGTTGCCAAAAAAATGGTACTAGAGTTTGAAAAGAAATCAGTGATTTTCTCCTCTATTCATGCAACACTGGTAATATTGAATTTATTCATTATCAAGTATTTGGAATTAAAAGAGTAAGAATAATTAGGTTCTCAATATATTGATTTAAGAGAAAAATGGAACACCTTAGGTACCATTCAGATTTGTACTATATGTTTATTCCCTTAATAGATTCAGTCTAAACGCAGTGAAATAGAAAGTAAATCAAGAATATCAAGCAACAAATAGTACGTGGCAAAGCATTGAAATACCATAATCTATGGCAATTTAGTCTTACACTTTATATGACCTCAAAAACTCATAGCTAAAAGTGGATATGCACTTGCTGGAAATGGTGCAGTTGATGAAGGACTACTCTTAAATGCTTATGGATATACAGGTAGAATGAACCAGTTTTTATGAATAGAAAAGAATTAATAGGTTTGAAAAATGTGTGGAATGAAGTTTTTTAAGGATAAAAAAACTATGGCACAAAGACGGATATTATCTCTACATCCTACAATTTATATAGACCTGTTCCTCATTAATTTAAAAGAGAAAGAAATATAAAAAAGAGAAAGAAAAATAGGTAACACCAAAAGGAAGTCCAAAAAGAAAAGAAGGCGAGTGCGACTTGACATTAATTGTTCACACATAAACAAGAACTAAAGAGACCAGCATGATAATTTATACCAAAAAGCAAAGAGACATTACAGTAGCTGGATAAATCAAGTGAAATGTTGTATTCCTTCTAGGAAGAAAAAAGGATAGAGGAAAATTCAGCGATAATACAAGACCTTTTCATTTCAAACATCAAACAAGGTCTCCAATCTAAGAAATGATAAAATTTCAAAGGTCATTCTGTGTCTATATTCAATAACTGATGAGGCATCAAAGTCCAATAATCTTCAGAAGTATATAAAAGATCACAAAATACCATTCTCATCCTAAAAGTAACAAAAAATTGGAGTATCTTTTTGGACAGGTATTCCACAGCAACTAGACCGGTCATTAACTCAAAAAAATTATAAAAATAAATAAATACAATCAGATTCAAGAACCTATTAAGTTATCAACTAAGGTTTCACTTAGAAGTGAACAGACCTACTTATAGTAGTATTAGTAATCAACACAGACGAACTTCATACGAGTTGTTTTTATGTGCACAATCGCATGTTTGGCAAAACATTTGTTACATCACGAGCAGCTACATCTTAATTATGAATGCTTCTTGCAGGAGATTTGCTAATTTCCAACAAGAAAGAGATCAAGCTGAATACTTTACCTACACAGGAGCTGTAACCATCTCCTTTAAATTGCACTCCATCAACCAAGGGGCATTCACATACTCTCCCACGAAATGTATCCTGAGTCCAACAATTCTGTTTGGAACATTGATAACTAAAAGAATAAACCAAAAAGTCATAACAGGTACCTTGCAGGCAGTGACGTTAGCGGATTTATCTTGCCAGCAGCCACCATTTTTAACAATGCACTCATTTGTCTCTACATCTGAGTAAAGAAAACTATTTGAATGAGTAAGCAGATTATCCACGAAAAGTTCAAAAACTGAGGTCTAGCTCCAAACCATAATAAGAACTTACCACCACTCAAACACACAGATGGCTCGGTAGTTTCCTCAAAACCAGAACATATGGCTTTCAAAACAGCACCTTTTACCAACTTTCCTGCAACCACAAATTCTAGAGATTAAAATTCCTGAATGTTTAAAATAAAATACAAAAGAACACAAACGGACCTCGGTACTGCCGGTTATTGACTACAAGGGTTGGCAATATGGCTACATCACCTCTTGACCCTTTTCCAACCTAAATAAAGTACACATGTCGATTAGTTTACATGACTAAAATGATATCACTGTTTTCTACAGATTACCATCCGCAGCACAGTTGCTGAATAGAACAGAGTAGTCAGAGACCCATACTTGAGCATCTTGCTCTTCTTTCAAAACAGGATTGTCAGAATCAGCATTTGGGTCCCCCATGCACTTTTCAATCTTTTTGGAATCAAGTCCTGCGTAGAAGCAAAACATTAAATCAAGGCATCGGCAAATACCGCTATCCTTCCTATAAGGAGATTAATTTGACAATTCATCACCTAGAGATCTGATAACACTGTCAGCACAATCCTTGTTGTACTTTTTCTCCCTCATGGGACATCTAATTTGGAAATCAGTTACGTAGTCCCACCAGACCCATGGCTTTTGGTTCTCATTTGCCACTTTGAACACACATAGCTGTCTTAAGTTTTCAAGAACCACATCTTTTCCATCATAACCAGAGCCAAAAACCTGTTCAGGATCAGGAGCACAATATCTACCATGATTAATGCATTGCGACTTGCACTGTTTGCTTACTGTGAATGCCATAGGACAATACCAGGTTATATAATGGGGAGTGAATTGAGTATAGCCACCTTTTTCAAGAATCTGTGCCGCACCTTTGAAATCTTTTACAAACTCCATCAACGTATCACATTTAATGCCACACTCATCGTTACTGTTAGTCCATAGCTCATACTCCACACGATCATCTGGGTGAGGAACAGATTCTCTCCAATCAAGATTCACATTTACCATTTCCCCGTTACTAAGTGATTGCTTCAATTTTTCACCAAATGTTTTCTCAAGTAGGGCAGAGGGTATCGTTATGTTCTGGATATATTTTGCCAATTGAATATCCTCTTCAGGTGTGTTCATGGTTATTAATGCTTCTTCAACGTCATCTGCTACAAGAACAGCAGAAGCACCAGCATTTTGGACATTCCACACTTTCAAAGCAAAAAAGCAATCTGTAAACAAATGAATGTAGCACCACATTTATTAGAGTACAAAAGATTTGTTCAACCTAGGAACAACGTTTATATATATATATATATATATATATATATATTCTCAAAGAAAAGGAAAGTATACAATTAGAAGAGTATTTTGCGCGTACTTTCTAGAAACTTCATTTTCCGAGATCAACAAACAACTCTCCTAATTTATCAAGATAATACCAAGGAACCAAATTAAATTATGTTTCAGCACTTTACAAGAGATGGCAGAATATTAACCCAGCATGTACATTTGTACGAATCCATCCAAAACAACAATATGGGCTCCACCTCAACTAATAAAGCAGTAAAAATATAACAGAGAAAGAGCAAAATTAGCTAAGGCAGCAATAATAAGAAAAAAGAGTATCTCCAAAGCGAATATATGAACCAGTTCAAAGCTTAGACATAACAGAGAGAGCTAAGAGTAGAACAAACAAAACTAACAAAACGGCACTTCCAAAAGCACCTCAAAACATCAAATTAAAGTAGCAAAATTAACATAATTTTAAAGCTAATTAACTGGGTAGCTCCAAAAATCAATTAACCAAACTCAAACATCAGCTAAAGCGGCAAATTTAAACAAAATTAGAAAAAGGGTATTTACCTCCACGATCAACCAAAACAAAAGTGGGCAAAGCTCCAGGCTTGGACTTGAAAGAAATCCCAAAATCATCAAAACTCTTGCACCCCTTTCTGTTATCTTTAGGGTAAACTACAGTCCCAGCCATACTCCCTCCATACTGGGGAATACCAAAGTTGCCAATGGCACAGTCATGGGTCCCCTTCAAAATATCCGGTGACGTCACCCTGAAGCTGTTCTTCTCCACCACGAACTTACCAATTACTGATTGATACAAATTGAGTAGCATAAACCCTAGAAAGACTGTATTTCTTGATCTTTGACCCCCCATTTTTTCAGAAATTGGAGAGACAAATAACGTTTTTCGTAGTGGTACTCATAAGAAAATTTTGTACAATAAATTTCTGTGTATATTGTTTTTTTTTAATATTGGGAGTGACTGATCTGAGTTTTGAGAATTCAACCAAAAAAATTAAAGAAATCTTTAATATTGACATATTAAATTCTAATTTTGATAGCAGACACTTAAGAGTGGTTGACTTCTTTCAACGCTTTATATGCAGGTAATTGATATTTTGGTTGATGTGGGGTCCATTTTTAATTTAATTACGAATTTTTTTGGTTATGTTTGTATTATTTAATTGATAAAAATGTTTTAAACAAGTGATTTCTGAATCTTTTGTCTAAAATTAACGGCACGTGAATAACGTATATGATGTGAATACTTAGGTGTAATTTTTATATTAAAAAATAAATAAAATTATATAAATGAATAATTAATAAAAGTTTTTTTTATTATTTTTAATGCTTATATGTAGCGAACAAATAAAAAATATTCTTAAACAACCACCAAAATACTAATTAAAGCCAAAGCATAATTATTAAAAATAAATAAAAATCCTACACATCTTCATCTTCTTCCCCCAACCACTCGGTCCATTTCCGCCATCCCTTCCTCCATAACCACCCCCTTCGTCTCGCATAGCAGCAAAAAAAATGATACCATGCACCTTACACCAAATAGCCTAAACACTATCCCGTCTACAAGTACAACTATCACTAGTAGAACCTCTAATTTACAATCCAATATGAATAAGAAAATTGACTCATAATACACTAATCAAAATATCAATCGACTATGTTATATGCTTTTGGCAAGTTTTTAAATGCCACCAAGAAAAGGGAGCAAAAAATATAAGTGAATAATAACTGATACATGAGAGAGTTGTAATTTGTTATGTAAAATATTGTAGATTTATGTTTAAAGGGTAATATTTATAATAAAAATATCATTTTTCTCAAAAAAATATGATTTAGAATGGTGGTTATTACAACTCTCCCAGCAAAATGACATTGTTTTGGGTGTTGATTGAATCTCAAAACTACTCTTTTTGTCACTTGAAACATTTAATAAATTGTGACAATTATAACAATTTTTTTCTAGTGACTTTCTTATTGTTACTAACTACGAGAAATGAGTAATGTCACGATAATAGAAGAAGAAGGTTATAAAAAATAGATACAAAATAATGTGTCAAAATATAATTAGTTGATATTTTGTCATACATGGTTGGTCCAATGATTATAACCGGTCATTATTATATACGTTATTTTGTATTCTCTTTTTGTATCTATTCTTTTCTCACCAAAGTATTATTGGTAAGAGATTGAAGAACTGTTAATTGTTAAAATTAATAATTATGAAAAAAAAAGGGAATATTAACTATAAGGTTTACTTATATAATATTGACAAGCAAAGGTATTGACCTATATACCTATTTTTACACAAAAGAAGATTGTGGACATATTTTTAGATATATATTCAATTTTTATAGAAAAGTAACATAATATGTCTAATTTAAAACATGAAAAATATAATAACTTTTTTTATAATAGTGTAATTTGAACCTCTGTTTCCTTATTATTGTTTTATTGTATAATCAAATAATAAATACTCTGTTATTTGTTATGAATGAAGTATTACTTGTACACTTCTAAGTAATAGAACACAATAAATAAACAAATGCTTATAAATATATATATATATATAACCATTTTTTTTTATTCATGTATTTAATAATTTAAGAAGGTTTTTCTTAAAAATTATTGAACAATAAGTATTAGAGTGTATTAATATAAAACAAGGAACAAAATTCATTTTTAAAAAAAATTATTAAGTATTACAAATTATTAAATATAAGAATATTAATTAGTGATGAATCCAGTGGATATAACTATATAAAAGGTTCAATTCATTATTAAACTGGGTGAGTTTTTATATTATTTTTCTTGGTGATACCAATAAATTTATGAAATAAAGTGTGTGTATTTATATATATAAACTTAAAAACTAAAACTGCTAATACTTTTTGATGAATGCTCGTATCTTTCGCATAGTAAATATCGTAAATGTGACCGCTGAAAATGAGCAAGAACACCACAAACCCATTTGAGACCTTCTTAAATTGTAAGCAGAAGAATATATTCACTGATTGCAGCTCTGTTGTCTGGTAAAAAATGTAAAGAAAACCCCAAAAAAACACATACAAAAAGATATTTCTCGAGTTAATAGCACATTACATTCATGATCATATTAGATGTATTTACATGTTCTCAAGCAGATGTATTTACATGTTCAAAAGCCATGGCAGTCCTCTCAACATTCTTCAACAGGATCCCATATATCTTTTTTTTCAACCTTCCACAAGTTTCTCTTTCGAAATCATCAAGACTGGAGCTCTCTTTGCATTCACCCTTGAAAGAATTGGCGTCTTTACTGACAATCATGTCTAACCAGTCATTTATTCTCTTGATCTTAAACATTATCCCAGCTATCTGGCCATCTGATTGAATTGACGAGGCTTTATTCTCTACCTCATCCAAATATTTCTCTACGTAACTCAAAAACCATCTTTGGCATTCGTCCTGCAAAGAAGCTGCCAGGTCAGTAGTCGCAGACAGACTATTTCCCCTTGCCCATTCCAGCCGGTCCTCCTTGTTGGCTGCCAAAATGATTGATACATCATCATTCTTCCGCTGCTTTGGGACAATGTAGGGACCTTTTGGCTTAGTTCCGCAACATTCTGCACTTTTTTTCTTCACTATGTTGGTAGCATTCCTAGATTTAAGCGAGTTGGTGATTGGGAGAAGATCAGATGCCACAGCTGATTTAATCCATGAATTTGCATTTCTCTTTCTTTCGAGTGCTAGATTCAGCACTTCCTTGACTGTACCTGTGCTGCTACTATCTGATGTTCGTAGTGGACTTATGTTCGTTAGTGACTGCATTATTAGTCTGGTGTGAGCTAAATCATCTTGGAGCTTGAAAAACTTGTCAATGTTTGGCTGCAGATCATCTCCTTCAGTTGACTGGAACTCCGAGTATATGCTAAAGAAACGGGCAAGAAGATGTATTAGCAGCTCCAAATGAAACTCCAATGCATATATATATTCAATAATTAAGTATCCAGATGTTTGCTTATGCTGCAAATCCCAAAGTAATACTGGAAAATTATCATAGATTGGCAACAAATGAGGTTTTATGGTGTGAATAACGAGTAAAACAAAGGATAAAAGGGAATAACTAATAGGTGAAGTATATATAAGCTACACTTCACCGGTATCTGATTCAGTATCCCTAAGTTGGGCGTCTCTCCCGGCAACATACACACGCACAGAGGGAGAGAGAGTTCAGTTTAGTTTCCTGCCAGTCAAGCTCACCTTTATAGCGAACTATATATATTTTCTGTAATGGATTATCACCTGGTTTTTACGAGGTAGCCTAAAATGTTTAGTGACCACTTACAAGAGTGACAGCCAAATTGCAGGAATGTTTGAGGGATGCTGAGAAGCATATAATTATAGTAGCTAGTGTAATAGCTAGTAACTGTAGTTAAAAAGGCCTTGTACCAACAACTTGGATTGATCCCTGTTTTAGTTAACTTCATTTAGGGCAATATCTATTTTGGTCTTCCTCGTGGCCTTGCCAGATCCATATTGCAAATGGTGCAGTCAGTCCTACTGTCAACTAGGAATTAAACTTTCTCCTGTTCCAACCAAGGCTTGAAGCAGGATGTATAATCTAAGGACTACATTCAATTTCTAATATAAAATAAACATTAGATATTAGATAGTCTGGCTATAAGGAACAAGTTATATATACTATGCAATTCTGAATTTCAGTTGAACATAGAAAGTCACTTCTACCATTCAGGATTAACTCTCTAGATTTGGAATACTATGCCACGATGTTACATTGGATCCTATGAAATGTTGACATGTAAATGTCTTCTTGGTTCTGATCATCCTCCTCCACAACAATAATTTAGGTCCTTTCTTATACTAGAAAACATTTTAACTAGTGTTGCTATGCTGCATTTGCTTAACCAGTAATGATATTGGATAACTATAACTTAGTTAAGGACATTGTAGTTTTTTAATCATTTAAATTCTTCAGATCAATTAAATCACACAGGTTTGTTATTTCTGCAAAAATATCTACCGGTCATTTAACAAAAAAGCTCACCATCGATACTACAAAACAGAAAATCTAAAAATAGGCCTGTCATACAATATATTGCAAATACAAATTTCATATTGAGTGGAACTGTTTTCTTTACTAGAGAAACATTTAAACAACTAAAGACCTAAATTCAAATTTAAGATTTATATACAAGGAAAATATTATGTGCAGGCCAAAGCAATTAGGCAAAGTGGATAAGCATTACACAATACTGTTATAACAGAGTCACTACATGTCCTATAAAACTGTCTGACAGCATTAAAGATAAGGAGTGCACACAAATATGTTAAATTCATATGTGCAAAAAAATGAATACTAGAACCAGAAGTTTAGTGCACTAAACAAAGAAGTATAACTACAATTCTATAAAAATGGTTATCGTATTTTTTGGGCTATATGCAAGAGTCCTATATACACATTCAATATGCTTTGCAGAGTACAATATGCTAGACTTATTTGATTCCATTTTATTGCACTCAACATATTTTCAAATTCTGTATCCACAATTCAAATTTCATGTACAAGGGTAAATCAAACCAGAACTGATTTAATAATTCTAAACTGCATTCAAAATTTATACGAACAATAGCTGACAGACAAACTTATCAAAAGCTATCAATATTCATACATTTCCACACCTTAGGCATCTGATCAATCTCTCAGCAGCACAAGCCTCTTGCAAAGCCTCAACTGCACCAAGCAGAGCAACATTTCTTTGCCGTATCACCTCCTGCAGTGCAGGCAACAGAGAGCTTAACAACTAAAATCTTAATATTGCAAAAGAAGTCCAATAGAAGATGTAATAAGAGATTTGTACCTTGCCAAACTTCACCAGGCTTGAGGGAAGAGAGTCCCATGAAACTCTAGTTTCTGCTCCTTTCCTATCATCGAAGGAGGGGCATATCTCTGGATGTGAGTTCTCACAATCTGTTTTTAAAACAGGACCCTTGCTTTTGTCAGAACTTTTAACTGATCTCTTAGCTGAAAAACTAGATCTTCTTCTTCTTGTAGAAGTTATATTGTCATCAGAGCTATCGTATCTCGCAGAACGAACGGGTGAAACCTGTCTATACAAAAGGAAAAACGATGACTTTTACAGTTTTACCATGGTACCAAATTTGCTTATATCGAATTTAATTGGTTTCTACACAATTAAGTATGATTGATGCATAACTGAGTAAAAGAAAATTACTGGCCTATTAAGTCTGTTCCCCGAGCAAGTATAGATGCATGATGAATAAATATTGCTTGAAACATTCATCACCAATCAACTCCATAACACACACACACATATATATTTACACTAACTTGCAGTCATAGATGACACTTACTGGCCTTTATCTTTGAACCTTCCCATATTTCCCAAATTCAGCCCGACCTTGGACAGGACAAAGTACAAATATTATGATTATTTGATCATATTTAACTATGTTCACAAGTTACTTACTGCCTGTTATACGACATTTATAAAAGCACTAATCCCTTTCAGCTTGTTGAAATTACATTGAAATTTTCATATTTACAGCTGCGTCATTTGCTACTATCAATTTTAAACTTTTTCCAGTTCAGGTGCTTGTCTAATGCTAAACCATAGAATCTTAAGTCAAAACTATGATCAAATTCGAAATAATATTTATAAGGGAAAAAGGAGGCACTGGCACACTCACGTTTGCGCTGCGACTACGAGCCACTGGGCTCCTCCTCCTCTCAGGCTTGACAATTGAAGAGTCAAACATTTCTTTAACACCTAAAAGTTCAGACTGAGTCCAGCTTCTTCTCTTTGACATCTGTGTTGATGAAACAGATGATAAAGTACTAAGATCAGAATCACTATCATTGTCGAGAGAACTTGTTCTTCTTTTCTGGAGGCACCCCAAAACATCAAAGGCTATCTTCTCAGCTTCACAATTTTTTGTTATGCAATTCAATCCTATTTTGTTTTCAGGATGACCAATTTCCAAAGTACTCAAAGAATGCACCTTTTCTTGATTCCCTTCCTCCAGAGAAAAGCCATCTTTATCAAATGCCTCCGGATCAGAAAACCCACGAAATATTTTTCTCAAACCTGATGAATTTTGGATTATCTTTTTCTCCGAAATTACACCCTTTTCGACTATTGACTCTGTAACAGAAGCCTCAAGATACCTCATCAGATTTGTTCCAGGAAAGATGTCTTCCGGAGTCCCTTCACATGGCCGCCTACCCGGGACAGGTGTTATGTCTCTGAGTATGGGAACCGGACGTGCTTTCTCCAATTTCAGTACGTATAAGAATTGCCCAAGTTTTAATTTGTTACTCAAAATCATCTCATTTTGTTCTTCAGGCAAAGAGACATACATGGCATGTGAAACATCAGAAACCTTCAGGTAAAACCCTCTATTAGGCCAAAGATCACCTTCTTCCAACACAGGAACTATGCTTCTAATTTGCAATAACACGGGTTTGTGATCATTTTCCGACCCATTTTCATCAACATCCATGTCTTGAAGAAGCTTCACAAGAACCCCAGATTTCAAAAAAGCCATTTTTTTCACACAGACAAAAACACAAACAATGGAGATGCTATTTTCTTGGACATGTAAATTATATACAAATCACACGAAAAAAGAGTAGCTTTATCCGAAAATCAAGAAAAGTCCAAAATCCTAAAATGGGTATATTTGAAATGGATATGTAGAGTTCAAAAGACCTTATAGAGACTGCTCCAAATCAAAATCTAAAATCAGAAAAATGCTCCTTATAAGTTCCCATGAAAAGGGGTTGAAAATTGTCAATAAGAGCTGAAAAAGGAAGACAAGTTAATTGGGTGTTTGTGATTCGAAAGAACCTGAGGAGAATTGAGTGGTTTGAAATAATTGTACCTGCGCTTTTGTTCTTGAGTTAGGGTTTTGAACCTGAGAAAAATTAGGAGTGCAAATAGGAAGTAGTTAAAACGGTTAAATGTGAGGAGACCCATATAGTTATCACCGTATTATGTTCTATGATCAAGATCCATGGCTGAGAATCATCTTTGTGGCAATACTAGTCAACAGTTCTGGTGAATTATAAGTCCCACGTTACTCCCATTTTGTATTTTGTTTTGTTTGTCAAATAATTCTTATTCATTTAACGACAATTAAGTGAATAAACAACACGTTCCCACAATAGCCGTTATAATCTTTGTTTTTGCTGTGACAATATCCGTTTAGCCGCCTCATTTGTAAGATTAATAAATTTTAATGATATATTTTTATTTTAAAAATAAAACAAAGAATATTCAATAGTACTATAATATAAAATTTGAGTAAATCATGTCATTTTATATTATCATAAGAAAAAACTATAATAATAATAATAATAGTAATAATAATAATAAACACACACAAAGATGTGTTCACTGCACACTTGAACATAAAGTCTTTTAATAATTTTTTTAATAAAACATTTTAGACTTAAAAATTTGATACTTGTATCTAAAAGTATCCTTGGTGACAAATTAGTAGTGAGCTTTTCCTTATCAAGTCTCTCCATGGCATTAATTAATTAAGCCAGCATGTTGGTTTGATCAAATTGTTCCAAAACTGTTTTCTAACATTGATCTGAATGCATTCAAATCATTCAGAAAATAAACAAAAAAGTTCAACTGTCCCATATATGAACTGGAACAAATAATCAAGAATTCATATTTTGTTGGCATAAAGAATTAAAGAGCATAAATTGTATGGTCAAAGAATAAAATTAATCACTACATATCTCTACACTAAAATGTCCTTAATTTCCTTGTTTGCCTTTTGTCCGCAGAACCACCACCACAATCTTCTTCATGCGGCATAACCATAACATCAATCACATAATGGCGAGAGCTCCTTCCCTACATACAGTATCAGAGAAACGATAATCAAATGAACAATATAGCAAAAAATACCCATCAAAAATATGAATTTACTAGACACGTCTAACATGTACAAGGTTTGAACTTTCACCCTACTGAAGTTTTTTAAAGTGCAATGCAGCTTTTAAGAAAAAGGTTTGCTAATCGTGTTTCAGTTCTAAGTTCCTCTAGTTTAGTTTTTCTTTCCCTATTTTTTTTGGTTTATATTTGGAGAAAAAGGTTTCATGTGAAAGAAAAGGTAAATGGTGCCACAAGGGCCACATGTATTGATGGCATTTTAATCTGTATGATGTGATGCAGTAAATGGTGACAATATTACTGCAAGTGGATTTGAGTTAGACCACAAGTTAAGGAGCAAAACCTTTCATTATCAATGGTCTCCCCAGCCTTTAAGTATTCTTTCATGTATATAGTGAAATGTAGATGACAAAAGCTACCTCTGATATCACGTTGCTTGTTTAATAATTGAGTCCTTGCCTTGCGGAAGACAGAGTTGTGCGACTTGTAAATTCTCTGCAGTTGAAAACAAATATATGAAACTTGGCAGTATGAACTCAAAAAGCTTGATTTGAACTTTTTTCTTGAAAGCAACTAATACAATCGGCACTGCACAAACTGCTGTCTTTTAATGAGTCCAATCTACCGACATGGAGAGATGATAATCCAACTAGAAAAACTAACTGTTTTTTTTTAAAGTCGGCAAGATCTCTAAGCATGAAAAAGTAGAGCAAGCATTATTTATAAATAACAAACTGTTAGATTTATGAAATGGGCCCAAGTTGAGTATATAAAGATATCAAGTTCTCTAACTCAAAATCAATTGGCAACAAGAAGAGTTGGCCCAATTCATTATATACTAGACAAACTTTCTTGAGGTATTCAATGTTGGACAAGATATACACTTAACACAAACAAAATGAAATGTAGAACAACATAGCATACGACCAATGAAGTAAACTGACAACAGAAAAGAACAAGGAAAAGTACCTCCTTACAATCTTTTCTCCGAGCCTCGGGCACAAAAAAGCGGACACTTACCTATAAATTCAAGCACAAGTTAGGCACAAACTATGGATAAAAGGTGAAACAAGAATTCTGGGTATATCAAAGTAAACCAATAAAAGATATTCAAGGCCCAACACAAGAATGTACACAGACAAAGACTCCCATTTTCTCTTTCTCTCGTAGATTATATCAGAAGCAGATTTTATCAGAAGCAGAAACTAACCTCTTCTCTTTCAGATACATACAGTTTAACGCCCGACTGTAGTGTTTTAGGTGTGAAATTAAAGACATCGTGAAGAAATTCATTTTCCTGTTAAACCAATCATTAATATTTATCCACTACACAATAAACAACATATCCTCAAAAAGTGATGGGAAAACCAACCAGCATATGTTTGACAAATCCATTTCCTAGAAGACGTTTTAGAAACTTGACCTAAAAGATATAAAATGCAATAGTCTTTAGAGGTATGTAAAGATGGAGCTTAAAGAATAAGGAGGATGATAAAGGAAAATACCTGTAGAAACTGAGACCATGTATACAATTTTAAATTTTGTTTGCCAATCTTCGCTGAGGTTTCAGGATAACAACCATCCTGAGATTTAGAAATTCTAAGGTCATATAACAACCTAAGTTGTCAATTATGCAGAAAGGATAAAATATAAAGCAGTACTTCCAAAACTTTCATGAATTTCCACTTAGAGTTGCAATTTTCATCCATGGGTTTATCAACCGAACTTTCGTCTTTTGATTGCACAGAGATGCTCCTTGCTCGATTTAGCATTTTTTCCTTCAGTTCTTGTATGGATGAGTATCCGTTTAGCGAATTATTTCTTTTGCAAATTGAACTATCAGAAGTTTCGTTAGTGTCACTTGCAAACTTCTCAAGACACCCCCCTTCTAATATCAGAGTTAGTGCTTCATCTGCAGTAACACGAACTAATTCTTCATTAGCCTCTAGTAAATCCAGAAAGAATGAAATTGCCCTGTATCCATTTAACATAACATGTTCTATTTCAAAATACAGTTCTAGATAATTCGATACCAAAAAAAAAACTAGGGCTCAGGATTCATGGAAAGTATCAAGATAGAGCAATAAGCCAGTTATCACAACAAATTAGACTAGCATATCTGCAGTACTTCAAAACCAAATAATCAACAACAGAATTGAGTGTTGGAAAATCATTAACTAGTAAGAGCAGAACAACAAGAGAAATTCATTTTTTTATACTGAAAACTCTATCATGATTTGGATTCTTTTTCACAATAAATGTGAGTAGTAAGATTATATGGACACCTGATGTTTGTATCTCATATTTCAATACAAAGAAAAATTAAGTTATTACAATTGTGGACAACATAAACTTCTACATTACCCTTGCCAATAAGTGTAGTTAAGTGTCCAATTATCCATGGATGTAAGAAGAAATGACCAAGCAGAAATTGCAGAAGTTTGAATTGCAGCTGAATGCTTTCTTGCAAAAACCTAGAGAAAAAGAGGCATGACTTTTAGCTTCCTATACAGAATAAGAAAACCAATAGCAACAATCACACAATGACTTATATTTACTGTACAGAGTACCTTATACGGTACTATTATAGCAACTTGGGAAATTTTTAAGAAATTCAAACCTAGAAAATATTCTGAAGTTAAAGGTGACCTCGAATAGTTGCAAATTTTATGAAATATGAAGAGTTGTTCAGAAACATTTCTAAAACTAAATTAAAGAACTGCAAAAGCAGTATTTCCGGTACTTTATAAATTGTTACATATATTAGAACTTTCACTATCATTTCTTTGATTATATGTCAAGTTCTCACAAGTCACAATTAATGACCTCAGTAGATAATTTAATAGGATGAGCAACTATCTGCCTATATACATAGTCAGTAAATGGTGCAATATTCAAAACTACTCTGAAAACTATAGAAAAAATCAGCTGCAAATCACAATATAAGACATCTAGAAAACAGATTGACATCAGATTTAGTATATACATTAGATTCTGTTTCTGAATGAATGAACTTCCATATAAGTTGCATAGATCTTTCAGTCTCTTCTGAATCATTTGCACCAACAAAAGTGACAATGGCCATACAATCCAGGATCTATGACAGTTAATTGTGAAGAAACCAAATATTAGTCTTATTCTATCAGATAAAATATAAAAACATCAAAACTATAGAATATGTTATTTCTTTAAAAGAAATATTCATACAGATGTTAACTTCACTGATTCGGACCCAGGTTTCAGAGCTTGTGAAAGTGTGGGCAGTGACTCTTCATACAATTCATGAGCATTGTCTCCACAACCTATGGTGATTGCAAGCAATCCTACCAATACATTAAAAATAGTAAGGGAAATACTAAACTGAAGAAGGGAGGAGAGGATGGTATGCCATGTAGAAGAAATAATTACCAAGAACACGAGAAGCCAAACAGCTCTCTTTTGATGACCCCTTTTTAAAGGAATTCAAGCAACGATAAAGAATTGTTGCAAAACTGCAAGATTACGCATAACATAGAGTAGGTAAAAAGATCAATGAAGTTATACTTTAAGGTGAAAAAAATAAAAAATAAAAATCCAATTTGACGTTATCATGTAATAACCAGTTTATCAAGCTCGCAAAATTTACTATTTTGAAAGAACTACTTGTAAATCTTACACATGTATACAATTAAATGTGCCAGTAACAATTCGATTGAGAGTGGCTTAAATAGAGAAGCACACAAGTTCCGACATCACTATTTTAGCTAGTATATGTCTAGACATGTGATCAATCTTAACCTAAAATCCCTTCTTGGAGAAGTAGAATTTGCCTCTAAAAACACAAAGTCAAATAGCATGAGCTACAAACTTTCAAAAAATATAACAGAATTGATTACTTCTTTTCAGCAAACTGATGCCGACAGTTGCCCATAAAACCCTCACTAATTGAAGATAGTGCACTCTCCCTTGCCGAACCCCTGGAAAAACATTGCCACTAAACTCAAATCAAACACAGGAAACACAATTAAGTAAATAAAGGAAACCAATTCTGAAAGATATAGTCAAACTATAAGACACTGAAAAGGTAGGATATCAGAAAGCATTACCTTTTTTGGAATAGAGTATCCAAAAACTGATCCATAGTCTGGGGCCCTCGTGAATTCACGGAACCATCGTCATTATCAAAATCATGTACCACAATTCAATGGTTACCAGAACCTGCATAAACAAGTACACCATATGTTAATGCATACTACTATAATGGATAGGGAAGCAATCCTTAAAGCCCTGGACAGTTAAACATATAATCCTTCCATTCTTGTTGAAATTAACACTATGAACTTCACAAACATGGAGTTTAATCATGTAGGTTATTAAACTAGTAACCACAACCTACTTCAATGTTCCTAAGAAACAGCAACAACTCATGTATCATATGCAACCGTACTAGATGTAATTTAATCAAATCAAAGTAGATGTTTCATCCAATTCAAAAAAGAAACAAGAAAAAATAGTCTTCACTTAAAAAAGTCCTTTACTGAATTTTTAACAAACAATCATAAAATTACTGAGGCTTAAATGATTCAAATAACAAAGGAGATGAGTGAAGCGTGAGAGAGTTAACATAAGAGATGAACTTGTTTCTTCCCATCACATGTCAAATAGTAGCTACAGTTCAGCCAATCACAAAGTCTAACACAAAAGAGTTCTAAAGATTTCATTCTGATTTAGAACAACCTAGAATTTCACAATTGACTATCGTCTTCAATATATTTTATTGAAATTCTTGATTATTCTCCCACACCATTAATCAGTTATAAATTTGTAGGTAGAACATCACGCCATGTCTAGTATATTTTTTTGATAAATATAGACATTCAGATTACAAGACTGACGTTGTGCCTATTGTGAATAATTGAACCATTTTAATAAAATTTGCAAGAAGTTTAAGCCAAAACATAAAACTTAAAACATTACTAATATCATATGACTAATGGAAACGGAGGGGTGGTCAGATAAGATAATACTTCATCCGACGATTGTACAAAGAAGACGTAAGGTAGGTTATAGAAAAGAATGAAAAATAAAGTAATCTACTTTAAGATGATAATAAAAGCCAGTGCTTCTTAAATTCCATCATCTGGTTCTTTTTAAGATACAATGCATACACATACCAAATTGGGTTCTCGACACCAATATGAGGGTAATTGATTACAAAAAAATATATAATTTATGTTTACATTTTACAATACAAGATGTCTAGAATATTAAATAATTATAGAACAAAATCTTAAATAAATAGAGTGTGGATTCAAGTTTTTAATAAATATTACTCTTTAATAGAGTTATATAAAATCACATTTTAGCAACAGAAATTTCCTTACAAAAATATCATCTCTTCCCCAATCCAAGTTCCTTTGTTGCCCTCTAAACTCCCCCAAGATTTCTATTAAGATTTTAACGGAACTTTGTTATTTATTGGAGTGACACATCACACCAAATTGATTAGGCAAGTGTCGTTTAAAAGGGAATAATTCTATGCTTCACTTCCCTTCCCTTCCATTAATTACCACATTTGTCAAGAAATATAATTTTTAATCCATAAATCAGTACTCGAAGAAATAATCTCACAACTTTCATAATGAACTACTACTCCCTGCAGATTTATAACATTAAATTAGCAACTATTAATCCCTATAATAGCTTTTGCTATTCAGTAATTCATTAAAGGGATCCTTTAAAGATTTGATTTTGAGAATGAATATAAAACCCCATAAAATCGACAAATATAATACAATAAAATTCAATCTTGAAAACCAATTTCAAAATTAAAGCGAAAAGAATAAAAAGTGTAACTTTATAGCATTGGACCTAACGACTGCCCCATTAACTTCATAAATCAGCAACAAACTGACACTATACGCTTACACTGAAAAGAGTTTAAAGAAAATTTACATGCAAAACCTACAACTGAAGACGGCAAAAATGACATAAGCGATACAGAGAAGAACGTATACGGGTACAATTTAAAACAATACATATACACAGAGAGAAACTCAAAGAAACATACCTCAGAAGAACGTTTAATTTGAATGTGTTCAACTCCTTATAGACTGTGGCGTTGTAGATTTATTAGTGCATAGTGATGAAGTCGAATTCTGTCGGAGATTGTGTAGAATTTTAAGATGCTACCGCAGAAAATAATGCTGAAAAAGAAAACAATCGCTCTATTTATTGGGTTCGGACACTTGACCCTATGTTCGTTTGGGAGTTTCGGACGGATATAAAATTTGGTTTATAATGTATTAAAATAAAATTATAAAAGAAATTTTTTAAACCAAGTATCACACCGACACCTTTTTTTCGCGTTAAGTGGTAGCTTCAGATATTTTATCGATCATTTTTTATCTGAAATCTCACACATGTAATTTTTTTAAGGGTAATTGAGTCAATTTATTTATCTTTTTCACCCGTTCTTTCACCTAATTGAGTTAATTCATTTATCTCATTCACCCGTTCCTCATCTTTTTATTTTTTTTTGTCTCTCCTTCACCGTTATTTTCTTTTTCCTAAATATCCCTATTTTTTCTTAATATAAAATCAATAAAAGCATTAAATATTGCAAAGATAGGAGGGATTTGTGGGTTTTCCATTTGTTGGCTTCTAGTGTTCAGGCATGGAGGCTACAAAGATTTAACTTAAATATCTCTTGTTGTTTTTTCCTTTGGGGTTTCTGCATAAACATAGATCTACTCTTTTTTTCAAAAGTTATTTGTCACTGTTATGATGTATATTTGGCAGTAGCATGAATGGCAGTTCATATTGGGCTCGGCTCAATAGCCCGTCAATTTGATAGTTATTTAAGAGGATAATTCTAATTAGAGTGGAAGTCATATTTTCCGGATAGATTAGGAAGGTTGTTACCCTTTTAATTGTAATTCCTTAGTAGACTTTCATTAACTCTCACACCGGAGAAGTTATGGCCTAAGCCGTCAGCACTCTTGTACAGATACCCTCTTCGGACGAGCGGTTGAACGGACGGACAAAATCAGGCATCAATAGTGACAAAAATTACTTCCTGGTTGAGCTAAGTAAATGTTTATGCATGAAAATTTTTGTGTTTGAGTTTGACAGCTGACTCTTTAAAAGCCTATTTATGTGAAGATCTGAAAAGTTTGCGTTAAATCGGCTTTTATAAATTTCTTAACTCAGTCAGTTTTTCATATTTTACCAAAATATATTCACATCATGACATCAATATATGTTTACTTTTAAGATTGCTCAATGTGAAGACTGCTTTCACAATTAGATCTTGTCAGTGAAGACAGTGTACACGGAGGAGTTGGCGAAAGCGAAAGTTCAAAATGGCCGGTAACCTCAATTTCTGGTGATTCTACAGCTATTAAACAAGGAAATGGGAAATGCCCATCTCTCATGGAACTATGCATTTATAAAATATGTGGATACCTTTCTCAAGGTCGTAGATGGAATCAAGAGGATTACAGTCATGTATGTGGACTGATATATTCTGTTTTGATTTGTAACAGGACATCGATCCTTATAGTACCTTCTCTATGCCGCCAAGGGATATTAATCTCAACAAATTAGAGACTGTTTTTCAAATGAAATAGTTTATCTGAAGATGTTTTTGCTAAATTTTTATGCTTATATGAATTGGAATGAAGGGTTCTTATTAAAATAAGTCGGCACTTGAATTAATTCAATGTTCTTCTGATTAATTGCGAAACAAAAATTTATGAGAGCATAAGTCAAATATCTTAATAGCTTGAATTGGGAATGGAGATCTCAGAGGAGAGAGAATGGAAAGAAAGAGGAGAGATAAAATGAAAGTGAAAAATAGAGCTGATTTAAAGTCTTTAGACAATTTTATCGCCGAAATAATAAGTATTGTTTTAAGTGAAAAATAAAATTTTCGGTCAAAAATGACCCAAAGTGCAACTTAAAATTAAAAATATAAATTAGGAGTGCAACTATATCTACGTTTTAAAGTTTGAGGTGTTTCAAGTGTCTGATATAAAATTTATAATATAAATAATACTTTAGTCAATAAAATTTTAACATTGACATGACTGAAAAGATAAAAATTATATTGTGTGGTACTTTTTTTTTTTTTTTTTTTTTTTTTATGTATTTACGTTCGTTACTTATACTATTTAGTTTGTCTATTTTTGAACAAAAAAATTGAGAAAAAAAGTGACTAATTTTTATTTTTGTTAATTTATTAAAAAACTCAATAATAAAATAAAAACAACTTAATCATACATATATGCGTGTGTGTGAAATTTGAAAATTTGAGGGTGACTTTTAACAAATCTACCATTAATATTATATTTTAAGACAAATGAAATAAATGATAATGACTGTATTTCTCTCTTCTCAAGATAAGAAGTTCAATCATTAGTTTTCAGTAGATCTCACAAACGGGTGGGTCGAGCTTTTGGCGAGGCTGGACCAGGTTAAAAACGGCCCGACTTTTTGCGAGCTACGAAATGCTTGACCCGTATAGGTCGGGCCGGGCCACGGGCCATTTGTGTATTTTTTTTTATAAATTTTTTTTTATTATGACTTATAATTTAAAATATTAAGTAAGACATGAAATCTTCTTCATGTGTGTCATGATTTCTTTTTTCAACCCACGAAAAAGCATACATAACTGATTAACTTTTTATATTTGAAATAAATATTAACACTAATTATTTATAATTATAACACATTATTTTTTATATTCTTCATAATTCTCTATTTGATTCATTTTCTAAGTTGTTTTTTTTTTGTCAACATTGTCAAGCAATATAAATTTAAAAATAAAAAAAAATTAGCCCGCGGGCCTAGCCAAAAATGACCCAGCTTTTTTTAGGCTGTATTTTTTAGGTCTAAAACCCAATTTTTTTGGGCCAATCTGGCCCAGCCCGCGGACTCCGGACCTTTTTGCCAGGTCTAGTTTTCAGTTGTCCAGAATGCTTCATTTTAATAAAATAAAAACAAAACTACATTTATTTTTGAAGGAAAAAACACAGTGGTTAAGTTGGTTTATTTGTTTCCCGAGCATACCAAGTATAATAATATCTTAATTTTGTCTTTAGTGAAAATAAGACAACTAGATTTTCATTTTATATTAAAAAAAAATTTTGTAACACCTCCTAGTGGATTTTCATAACCTTTGACTTAAGCTTACTATGGGCTTAATTACATGACCTGAATTGGTGCCTTGATTTGTTCTCAATTTAGGCCGGATCGGTACCCATTTGTGGTGTAATTTGTCTGAAATTTGATCACAAGGGAGACCAGTTGTAACGATGACTGCATATAAAACTTCAACACTATTGTTATAAGTATTATAATTCGTGGTGATTTTTGAATCGATAGATTTTAAATTTATATGAATTTCCTAATACTTTTAAAACGTTAATCAAATTTTATTTTATACAGATTTTTTTTTTATTTTTTTTATTTAATATCAACTATAAAAATATTGTCGAATCAATTTATACATCAATCGGGATTGCCAAAGTCTTTACGTTGTTAGTTAAATTGAGGTTCCAGTTAAAAGTTTAATTTTTGTAATTCAACATGCTAAATTTTTTAAAAATTAATTATAATTTTATTATACGTAATAATTTATATAATAATTTTTTATAAAATAATTAAAATATAAAATTTATTATTTTATAAAAAATTATTATATTAATAATTACGTATAATAAAATTCAATTGGTTATGAATGAGAATATGAGATGGCAATCAATAAGAGAAAAATGAAAAAAGAAAAAGTAAATGAAGTTTCGAATCATGTGATGACATAGTTTGACTTGGTAGGCAAATTGCGCGTGGAGCCCCGCCCGCCACCCCTTGCTTGCGATGACAACGGTCAAAAGCCTTCCTAGACCATCTACTTTACCTACCATCCATATGCAAATTACATATTTAACTGAATTTGGTGAAAACCCACTACTCAATTCGCATTGTTTTATTTTAATTAATTTATACTACCTACTTAATGATTTATTTTGTTTATTTTAAAATTAAAGATATATATATATATATATATATATATATATATATATATATATATATATATATATATATATATATATAATTCTAGAATAACTTCAATTCTAGATATACTTCTTATTTTGTTTATATTAGTAGTAATTAATTTTTTTATTTTTTGTGAAATAAAAAATATTACCTCCGTTTTAAATTATAAAATTAACTTTTAAAAAGTTAATTTTAAATATTTTTAAATTTTAAATTGAGATGAATTTATTTAAGTTACGTCAATATAATTTTGAATATCATAAATCATTTTAAAAAATACTGTTAATTATAAGATTTATTATTTTAAAAACTTAAATAAATTATTTTAAATTTAAATTTAAAAATATCTTGAATTAATTTTTAAAAAATTAATAGTAATCTTATAATTCAGTTCAGTACAAAATGAGTAATAAATAATTCCTTTTTTGTAAAACAAAAAGAGTATAATTTTGCAAAGAACGTAATTGTTATTAAGTAGACAAAACATTATTGTTAAAAAAACATGTGTGCACATTTAAAATTAATAAATTCTTCCATGTTTTTAACGAACTTGTTACTGAAAAAACACATTCAAATTCATGACATATGCTCCAATCAAAATGATTAATTATTTGAGTACTTCACCTACTAATATTATAAATTACTTTTCAAACACTCCACCACTAATTTCATTTTCACACACCGAAAATGTCGCCATTAATCCTAAGCTACTAATTAAAACTCCAATTTGGAAGACTTTGCATGTCTCTTCTTATCCATAATTACAAGAGGACACAAATGTCAAATCCCTACCGTGTGTGGGCTCCACTAGTAGCTATATAATTAAGTCCCCACGTAAACCATATATATACTACTACCATATCAAGAATGGCTGGAAAGCAGCCACCAGAAAGAAATTGAAGGAAGAGCAAATCAAGGCATGGAGGGCTTAATACCGTTTCTCCTCCACACCATCAAGAAACAACAGAAGCCTCACAACAGTTTTCGTTCCCTCTCCGACACCTCTGAGCGGAGCTACCACGTTCTGATCGGAGCCGACTCCACCGTCGAGGGCTCGTCTCATCGTCGAACTAGGTCGGAATTCCAGCTTACACGCACGGTTGATTTTTCGGAGAAACGATCAGGTTTCGATTATTTATCTCACTCAGCAAGCTTGAATAGAGGTTCTACTGCCCTTGCTCAACCAAATGCAAACGTCTCGAGGCAAATTGGCTCTAGGAATTTTCAAGTTTCAAGAGATACAAGTGCTAATAATATTCCACCAAGAGTGTTTTAGCGTTTGCCGTCTTAAAATAAGATCAGTCGTGTTTGATTTGCTGGTTTTCTTAAATGTAATATGATTAAGATTTGTCAAGAAAAGAATTGACAAGTCAAATAGGATGTTTATTTTATTTACGACTATAAGAATCGTATTGTATAGTTGTATTTATTTGTGTTAGTTAATGTGATTCCATTCCATAATTGATTTCTTAATTCCTTCAATTGTAACTAGACTGGGCTTTTGATTTAATAAGTTGTGGTTTATAGTTTCTCCTTTTTGAATTATATTCACGATTAGTCAATTAAGGATAAAGATTGGCTGGGTCAGACTTTGCTGCGTGCTGGTTGGCAGTAATCAAATTGCCAAATAACAACCCCCATACTTACGTCATCTTTGTTTGTAAGGTTTGTATTCCCGATATAATATATGTGATTATAATTTTAAGAGTATTAATTTTAGGATTAAATAGTATGTTTATTTTTTATGAGATTATTTATGAGATTATTTAAAATAATTTTATATTATATATATTTTTTAAGATTAATTAAATGATTGAATAAAAAAATATCGTTTGGACTATTATATTTTTACTAATAATAATATATTTTAAACTATAATTTAAATTTATTTATATATAAAAAAATAATAATTAATTAATTATAAATTTTTAAATACTGCTGAAATAAATTAGTGAATTCAAAGTGTTTTATCATATTATTCTTACGTAAGATATTTGAGTATCAAATTATAAAAAATTAGCACATCAATAGTACAAAATATATGATATGTGAAATATTAAAATTTCATTAGAAATCAACAAAACTAAAATTAGAAAAAAGAATTAGAAGAATTAACTATTTTACTTGGTCACCAAAATTTAAAGTCCAGACCATCTTCATTCAAACTCCTAAGTATAAAATAGGGTCAATCATTAACCGAAAAGAAAAATAAATATTTTTAACAATAACTAAATTTAAGCATTATTTTGAGATAAAATTTAAAACTTAAATTAAATGGTTTAAAAAACAAATAGGTTTACCAGACCATGATGAAAAACTGTTACTCCCTTCCCTGTGACAGGAGCCCCATTTGCAAGTAATATATATCAAGTATTATTTTTGTTCCTAAAATTAATAAATTACTAGATACACACTCGCACGTTACTGCGAGATTATTCATTTTTTTGTTGATTATAAATTTATATATACATTTAATAAATAAAACTATAATAAGGAGATTAAATATTTATAAATTAAAATTTTATTAAATAAATGTATAACAAAAATAACTCATATAATTTTGCTCCAATGTATACAATTACGTAATTATTTAGTTTTGTCAAAAAAATACTTGATAGTTAGCAGCAATACATTAAATTTTCCAACTCCATCTAAACAATACATTTTGTAAGACCCCGAATTTTATGAAATATAAAATTTATTTTTCTCCATATATATTTTCATGAAACAGTAAGTGGTTAAATTGATAAAGTTAAAAGTTAAGGATGTTATGTGTAAATTATATTATGTCGGACAATATTCTTTTGGTCGGGGAATATTCGTTCTGTCGGGGAATATTCGTACGACGGCGCCGTACGAACCAATCATTGGTGGACCCCACAAAGAATAATTGTCGGATATAGAAAATGACATAAACAATTTTTAAAATGGTCAATGGTACTATTACTTTTAATTGTTAAAATATCTGGTGGTAAAAGAATAGTAATATACGGTATTACAAGTAACATACGGTATTGCACAGTAGCACACGGCATTGCACAGTGTTTCGTATTATTAAACTGATAAAGTGGTTATCGTACAATATTTGACTTTATTGTCACATGCACAATAATTCATGTTATTAAATTGATAATTGTCACGGTAGCATATGCACAGTAATTCACATCATTGAATCAATAATTGTCATAACACAGTAACATAATCTTTCTTTTGCATACTTTCTGCATTATTGTTATCTCTATTATGGTGTTATTTAAACACTTGTATTTCATTAATTAATTGACTTGATATCTAACTCAGAAAGCCAACTACACTGTATTTATAACAGTAATTCACATCATTGAATCAATAATTGTCATAACACAGTAACATAATCTTTCTTTTGCATACTTTATGCATTATTGTTATCTCTATTATGGTGTTATTTAAACAGTTGTATTTCATTAATTAATTGACTTGATATCTAACTCAGAAAGTCAACTACACTGTATTTATAACAATTAGTCATAATAATGAATAAGTGTGAATTATTGTTGAATAATTGAATTGATAAAGTTATTTGTTTATAATATAAAGTTAGGTGATATAAAATGAATGGTATAGATTAAAGATAATATAGAATTTAAAATGGATGATGTAGATTAAAAGATGATATTTAAATGAATGGTTTATCTTAAAAGATGAAATGAATGGTATGGATTAAACATTATCTTGAAATAAACGGTTTGGATTAAATTAGAAAATCTTGGTTATGATAAGATTTTTGGCTATAAATAGAGGCATTAACTTAAGAATTTTTCATAAACTTCCTTACTTGTTCTTTCTTTCCCTCTCTAAATACTTCTTGTGAAAGTTTTCTCTAAGTGTGCTTAAGTCATTTTGAGTATTTGTGAAGATTTATAAGTGTACGTGTACTGTTCAAGTTAATCAACCTCATTTAAATCAATATCCAGTCACGTGTTAAGGTAAGGGATTATCATTATTTGATTCTCTAAAATAATACCGTTTCTTTCTTACTCATAAGATGTGTCATTTATTTCCATGTATTAATTTGTGGGAATAGCCTTACAGCGCGGATTACCGCCTGTTGATGAATAACCTTTCGTATTCATTCCTTATTAATCTCTGAGAATAACCTTACTGCGCGGATTACCGCATGTTTGGTGAATAACTCTTCGTATTCAATTTTTATTAAATTGTGGGAATAACCTTACGGTGCGGATTACCGCCTGTTGGTGAATAACCTTTCGTATTCATTCCTTATTAATCTCTGAGAATAACCTGACTACGCGGATTACCGCATGTTTGGTGAATTACTCTTTGTATTCGTTTCTTATTTGTCTCTTGTGGAAATAATTTGTCTACACGAATTATCACAGACGCTTTTATTGCATATTCGTTTATAATATCATTTTCTTTCATATTCGTAAGTGATATTATTTTCCTTTATACTCATAAGGGATACCATCTTTTTCATCTTCCATTATTCAAACTTACTATGGTAAGGGATATTAATTTCCTTCACCTTTTGTTAACCAAACCTGCTACGGTAAGGGATATTATTTTCTTTCATACACCTAAATCGAAACTTATTATGGAACTATTGCTTCTATAATTCCTGAAAATATTATATGTTCCATAATAGTTACACTTCATCATTTCAATTGAACCATCCTATTTACGTGAACCTTTCTATTGAACTGTAACCGTTATTCTGAACTGTGGATCTTGAATATCATTTTTAAATTTCACTCCACATCATGTTGACAATTTGGACATTATTTGAATCTGTACAAAGTAAAATTCTGATACTTATTGTTTATCCTGTTTCTTCTGTTCATCATTTATATCATTCTAATCATCCAAAATCAAGTTGTTGTGAATATCTGTGGCCGGGGGCACAGATGCGATATAATTGTTGAACAGATGATAGGTTAAAGACGATATAATAGGTTAAAGGCGATACATCTGTTCGGTGTCTTTTATGGCACGTGGTGAATGTTCTCTTTGGCCCGTAATGCAAAGATGAACTGTTGTTTGGTATGATTATGACCAAAGGCTGAATCTGGTATAATCATGACCGTTGGTGTTATATTAAATGTCTTTGGCCCGTAGTGTAAAGATGAACTGTTGATCTGCATGATTATGATCAGGAACTGTGAATTGTATTATCTTGACTAATGGTATTTCAAATGATAAAAGTTAATGATGTTTTTCCTAAAAAGAGAATCGAGTGGACATTATAGTCTGCATTATTCTTCTAATAGATTGCTCATTCCGCTGCTATTATTGATCTGAACGTTGTTTAAGAATTTAACTGCAGTTTTTGATATAAACCTTGTAGTCTATTGTACTCTATCAAGAACTCAACTGTTGAAGACTAATGATAATTTATTCATCATTATCTTAGTCATGATATTCTTAGTGGGCTATTTGAGCTTACCCTTTCTTTTGTTCCATTGTTTTTCAACATGAGATGGAAACGTAGCTGAGTCTAGCTGGGGAATAGAGTGAGAGTCTGAGGAATAGCTATCGTAGTCTTCACGCGTTGTAAAATACTGTGATAATAATAGTGAAGACTTAGTTGTGTATTATTATACACTGTATTGTTGAACGTTGTTCTACCTTATAATAATTTTGTTTTAGTCTTTTGACGACTCAAGTTTGGGCTGTATGAGCCCAGATTTGGGGGCGTCACACATTTTAAACGACAACCGTGAAAATTTTAGATCTATGAAAGAAAATTAATCTTACTATATAACAGAAAATTATAAGAATAAGATAATTATTTGTGATGTAATTTGTAATGAAAGTGTTAGTCTCTATTTATATGGTGAATAAAAAACGTGTTTACATCAATCATCTATTAATTTGGGATAATATCAATTTAAACAAAAATAGCTATAATTATCTTTTAAAAAAATTGAAAACCCAAATATGAGAAAGAATTTTCTACATGAGAATGGAATAATAATTTTGTGTGAAAATCATCTGTAAATAAAGTTCAAAAGCTCAAGTATTAGATAATAATATGGGATTCAAATTTTATAATTGACATATTTATTGGATAAATACCAAATTGGGATTGCTACAAATTTTATTTTTAAAGACCAAATAATCAGGTTTCTATGTAGTTGTTGGTTTATATTATTTAGGATGCCAAAATCAAATTGAATACTAAATCATAAAATTAGATTTCATAATATCCAATAATCAATATTAAAATCAAAAAGTTTCATCCAAATAATCCAAATTAACAACCCAAACATGATTATGCTAAAAAGTCATCATAAATTAATAAATTTTAAAACCAAAAAGTCATCAGTAAAATGATTAAATGGTTCAAATTAATTTGAACCAGTAAAGTTGTCATCTTTCTCGACTTTGATTTTTTTTTGCAACTTGTTAGTTGATATTTCAACATTAGTTGACAGAGATCCTTGTACATCATCGTCGCTGATTGAATGTATAGGCATTTTGTTTATAGGTAATGACTCTCCTGTATTGTATAGACTATAATACCAAAAATACAACAAACATATAAGAAAATGTTGAAAATGTAGGTAATATTTTTTTATACCAATTATACATAAAAAAATTGAGAATACGTAAAAATATATGTGATAATAGGTACATGTAATGATAATACCTGAGTTCCATCACATAAGAAAATTATATGTAAATGATGAGATAATATGAGAAAAATATTGTAACAATTATTGTTAGTATTTGTTTAATATGAAAAAAATACCGTATTATTAGTATTTGTTTAATTAAAAAATATCAATTTATGATTTTGATGTTGTAATATTGAGAAATTAAATTAGTTGATAAATATCATATCAATTTAGATTTGTAGTGATTTTATGGATTATAAAATCAACATATTAAAGTGAGATTGATTATAATATCACTTTAGATTTGGATCATGAGAATGTAATTTAAAATATTGGAAAAAAATCAATAGTTAAAGTATGAGATAATATTATAAATATAATTTTGTAGTAATTTTAGGATATAAAAATCAATGTTCGGAAATTAAAAAAGATATGTTTAATTTGGGAGTGATTCATCAGTTTAATTTGTAAAAAATAATAACAATAATTTTAGATTTGTAAAAAATAATAAGAATCTTGATTTTTGTAGTGGTTGTTTAATTAAAAAAATATCAATTTATGATTTGGATGTTGTAATATTGATAAATTAAATTAGTTGATAAAATCATATTAGTTTAGATTTATTGTGATTTTGGGGATTATTAAATTAACATATTAACATAGGATTGATTAAAATATCAATTTAGATTTGGATAATGAGAATAAAATTAAAAATATTAGAAAAAATTCAATAGTTTAACTATGAGATAATATTAAAAAAAATATTGTAATAGTTATTGTTACTATTTGTTTAGTATGAGAAAAATAATGTATTATTAGTATTTATTTAGTTAAAAAATATCAATTTATTATTTTGATGTTGTAATATTGAGAAATTAAATTAGTTGATAAATATCATATCAATTTAGATTTATAGTAATTTTGGGAATTATAAAATCAACATATTGACATAAGATTGATTAAAATATCAATTTAGATTTGGATAATAAGAATGGAATTAAAAATATTTTAAAAAAATCAATAGTTGAAGTATGAGATAACATTATAAATATAATTTTGTAGTGATTTTAGGATATAAAAATCAGTGTTTGAAAATTAAAAAAGATACGTTTAATTTGGGAGTAATTAATCAGTTTAGATTTGTAAAAAATAATAACAATTATTTTACATTTGTAAAAAATAATAACAATCCCGATTTTGGCAGTACTTATTTAATTAAAAAATATCAATTTATGATTTTGATGTTGTAATATTGAGAAATTAAATTAGTTGATAATATCATATTAGGTTAGATTTGTAGTGATTTTGGGGATTATCAAATTAACATAGTAATGTAGGATTGATTAAAATATCAGTTTAGATTTGGATAATGAGAATGAAATTAAAAATATTAGAAAAAAAAATCAATAATTCAACGATGAGATAATATTAAAAAAATACTATAGTAGTTGTTAGTATTTGTTTAATATGAGAAAGATACTGTATTATTAGTATTTGCTTAATTAAAAAATATCAATTTATAATTTTAATGTCGTAATATTTAGAAATTAAATTAGTTGGTAAATATCATATCAGTTTAGATTTGTAGTGATTTTAGGAATTATAAAAATTGAATGCGTTTTCGTTAGTTTTTATGTAAGGAATTTTTTTTAATTTGGTATAAGAGATGTGGCGGATTGTGTGAATGATACTTGTCAATTGATTGTGTCTATGTACTGCATTTTAATATATATAATAGATTAGTTAAATAATATTGTGTTATAATGGAAAACTGTAATGACAAACAAACTCGAACATACTGTGTCATTTTATACGATTATTATCAATAAAAAGTGAATTTTCTTTGGGGAAACATTTGCAAATGGGTGTGTAAGATTTAACCAAGACACATCTCAATAATATTCAAACATGTTTTAAGTAATTTTTTTAGAAAAAGTTTTACCTGCTAAACCTGAACCCTAATTTTGGAAAAGTGGCAGTGCATGATAAGTAAAATATACAGGATGAAAAAAATTTAATTTCTTCAACAATGACAAAATTTCGCCCATGATGGATACTTGGATTGGATATAATACGGTGAACTCGATTCCTTCTGCATAGCGACTGGCTCTGGTACTGGATTTCTCATTTGACAGCATATGCGTAGTTGTCCCTGACCGGAAACACACACCAATACTTATATAATAGGATATTATGATCATTTTTTAAAAAAATTGAGGTTAATTTTGTTTAAAAAAATTTAGTCTCAAATGATAGGAATTTTAATAAATGGTTGAATATGATATTAAATAATCTTTATATTAAATTATTTTATAATCCCTAAACTAATAGTCCAAATCCAATTTTAAAAATAAACAAAACACGTGTAATTCTTACAAACAAATATAACCTTAAAGTATGTAATTATCGAGTTCAATTCTAGTAACTCGCAAGTAGCTCACTTATTTGCAGGCATAGGAGTGACACTAGCAATAATTAATACTCATTCACAAGTATCATAGGGGGCATGTAATCTTATGACAACATCAAGTAGACTGTCCAGTTTTCAATATTTGTTTAATAAAAACACGAGGACGATTCAATCAAATTTCTTGATTCTGAAAACATGAAAACATTCTTACAATAACTAAACTTTGAGCAAACATACCAGTCTATATAACCCATGATTAAGAAACTGAGCCCCATCCCCAGAATAAAGCCAAACACTATGAAGACAATAGTGCTTCAACCTTGGCAATCTGATCTTCCTCGTTCTTTGCTGTTGGACTCCTATTAGCCTCATCATAGAGGTCATGTTTCCACTTTTCAACACGGACACCACTTGGTCGATTCCCTTGCCTTCCAGTGAATCTCTCTCTTGCTCTATACGTACCACCACTAGTATATCTCTCTCTTGATGAGAAGTTGCCCCTTTCCGGTTCGTTTCTGTTCGAGTCTCTATCCCATGCAGGTGGTTTTTCAGGTCTATCCAAATGGCGGTGGTTGTTGCCTCTCTCTTCCTTTCTTTCACTTACTAAGATGGGCCGGTCGGGCCGGTCGGTCTGACTTGGCTTTAAAGGACCATACACTATTTTTTCAACACTTTCAGACTCCACAGGAGCTTTTTGCTCCCTAAATGCAGGCCTTTTCCTTGCAGGTGGTTTTGCTTCAGTCCCCATTTTATGGAAATCATCATGGCGCCAAGCACGATTGTCATCCCTTCTAACATGCGGCTTCTCATCTGTCAGCTGACTATCATTAGTTGTTTTCCTGTTTGTTTCTCTTGCATTCTGCTGATCCTTTGAATCCCTCCACCATCCACGGTCTACATAGGGAAAGAACAGTCGGTAAATCATGTTCTGTCATGATAGAACAAATTTGATTCCAAGACTGCCCGCTCAACTTTTAGAAAATAAAGGGCCTTCATTTTTTTAAATTTGGAAAAAGCGAAAAACACAAGCACAACAAAAACAGATGGGCAGTTGCAAAAGTTTTATTTCATCATGCTTGCTTTTTGTATTCATGATTCTTTTTAAATATACACAAATTTCAGTTGTACAAGAATTTTCAGTTTTTAATATTGTTCGGGAAATGACATCATTGTATGTTATATTTTCAATTTTTAATATTGTATTGCTTTGTAACACATCATTACTCACAGTCTCACCCTGTCCCGTTTAAAATTCTTCCCTCAAAAAGTAATTAATTTATTTTGTTATTTTATAACATCAAAATAGAATGCGAATAAAAGAAATGACATTGATTTTTCAAAAAGAACTCTTCTTCGGTACATTCTTAGAAGGAAATCAAGACCATGAAATTTGGGAAGGTATAGAATAAAGTAGGGAAATTCATCCACACTAACCAAGTATCTGCTTTGTCAAAACATGATATGCATTATACCATACTAAGATACCTTCAATGAGAAACAAAAGCCTATCTGCTCAAGAAAAGTTTCTTTTTTAAAAAAAGAAAAGGATTCCCATCTTTTATTAGTGATTTTGAGTTTCAACTTTAAATTAATAATATAAAAATGATCATAAGAAGCATTATGAACATGTATTTGTGCAGGCACAAATCTGCATGTCCCAGAAGAACCACAGGTCCACAACAAACCATATATTTCTAGTACACACTGATTTGATATTGAAAACTCTATATGATGTAAAGACTAGGAAAGAAAATCTTACTCCATATAAAAATAAACACTAACTGATAGAATAATCAACATATGTAAACCAACACAAAAGGAAGGGAGATTGATATTATGATTGAGGAATTGTCACTTAAAGATACGACAGACTCACCAGAATCTTCCCTGCGACTGTGGCTTCGACTAACTTGCCTGGCATTTCCACGCTCATCATGCTGCCATAAGACATGCACAGGCAAGCCTAAGACGGTTATTTACATGGAGGCAAGAATCTGGCTGCATCAGCCCATAAAAAAATGTCTGTAAAAGCTGAGTAACACCGAAACAAATAAACTCAATATACATTATAAAGTAGTTTAAGAGAAATCCTATTTTCCCCTTTTATTGCTATTTCTTTTATGGGTTTGCTTGTTCACTAAATTTGTTCTATAGGTACCGAATATTTCTTTGGACATTACCCACTTCTTTAAGGAAAAACTAGTGAAAACCCTAATCAATTAGTATAACTTTAAAATAAATACAATTATGTTTATCTTCACAAATATTTCTGTGTCCCTTAAAGAGTGTCACTTTTGCCTTTTACTTTGGTCCTCCTTGAAAGCCAAAACTTTACAATATCATAGTGACTTAAGTTATCAAAGGAAAAAGTGATTTCATTAATAACCGTGTAATCAGCAAAAGAAATATTCTTTAAGAGACGGAGGGGGTACTTTTTGTATTATTGTTCATCATTTTAAAATATATGCAACTTTTTCATATGATATTAAATTGATCATGCCAACTTGTCCATTGTGTCGGTGGTCATAGTTCTCTACTCCTAAGTCTTAAGAATATAAGATATATCAAGTCCCATGTAAATATCATAGGATAACCTTAACTGTTCAAGAAGTTATCTCTCAGAGACTTTTAGTTCTCAGAATTATTAACTTGGCCGTATTTTAAATATCATAATTTTAGTCCCAAAATGCCAATCAAGATAAATCACAAATATCTGCAAAATAGATGAGCAACTACTGTTTTCGCGTAAGATACAAGTATGCAACCCTGCAATGCAACAAGTTGAACCTATAAGTCAGCAAGTAAGATTCTTAGGCTCATGGGTAGATCTTCCTAGCCCATATGTGACTTAGTTGTTACAAACTCAGATAAAACATCTAGTCAGGATAGTAAGTACTTGTTATATAGGCTAAGAAGTAAGAACCTATGGTATCTACAGTAGCACATAATGCAGCAATTAATAGCAAGAGGTTAAATTGTGGTAGACGAAGAAAAAAATTCTCAAAGAAACCTGTAGGATCCAAATATGACAAAAAAAAACCCAAATCAGTTTATCAGTACAAGAACAAGAACAGAATGGTAATGGTCAATTATGAAAACAATATATATGAGAAGATATTATTATATTTAAACAAGACCTGAAAATATGATTTAGACCGAGGTGCTTTATCTGGGTCGGAAGGATGTTTAGTTCCTTCATTGTGTCCATTACTTTTCTTGTCAGATACCTCTCCAACAACCACAGCTTCTACCTTTTGATTAGGTGCTAATGGGGTTTCAAGAGGTAAAGCACCTTGCAGGCGGCGACGGTGCTTTTGATCTTGATCTGAGTGGTCTCCACTATCCAAATTAAGGTTGTTGGATGGTCGCTCGGTAGCTGGTTTACCATCCCTCCTAGGTCTCTTAGGACTGGAAAGATGAACAGAAATAAGTAACTACCACTCTATCATATGCCACTGGATTTTACAAAATTCACCTCTATAATCTACACTCATAGGTAAATTACATTCATGTAGCACAGCAGATCTTGGAGGATAAAGCAGTAAGTCACAGTATAACACTAGATACACAATAATCTGACAAATTTAAACAGATTAAAAACACTGGTACATGAATTGAAAACTGCTGATATTTTTAAGCATAGAAATAGGACTCGCTAGTTCAAGATGAACTCATAACACTTTCATTTCTCGCGGAAAAAAACACTCCGTATTAGCTTGTTAAAACTAAATTACTCCCTCCTTCCCATTTTAAGTGATCCTCAACACTAGAAATATAGTTCAAGCATTCAAGGAAAAGGGGTCGTTAGCCAAGATCATTTTTTTTTTATCCCCTTTAAGTTATTTAAGTTGTTTAATGTAAGAGTATAAAGTCAAACAAAATGCTGATGTACTTAAAATGTCATTCCTATGCATGCCATACCGAACAGACTTTCAAATTTGGAAAACCCAAATTGGAAATGAGGTAACAAGAAGCCATTAAGTTGGTAACAAGTTTACAACAATTCGAGTTCAATAGTCAACCAAACCATTTCCCCTAAACAAAATAAAACTCAATGTCAATAATGATATTATCATATTCCTTCAGACCCATATATTTCATTGTATAAAAGCTTAATTTGCATGCAAATCACAAAACTAAGTGAATGATCAATCACAAAAAGGAAAAAAAAGTCATTCATACTACACATTTTTCTTCAAAAACACCACAAAATTATAATAATTAGAGGAATTAAAAGCCATTATCATCTGAAGGCTCATGTGGATAAAATATACTAAAATATACAGAAATTTCAAGTAATGTGAGTGCGATAGAGGGGGGAGGGGGGGGGGCACCTGGGTTCTCGATCGAACCTTGTACGGTGGCGTTTTGAGTCGGAATCCCGACCTTCCCGTCTAGACATTAGGGCAAATCTTCGATTTCTAGAGCATACAGAAACGACGACTCACTCAGCTAGGGCTGGCTTCCTGTAAGGAGTAGAGGAGAGAGAAAGATAATTAGATATGTGTTTGTCCAATAGGATTGCAATTTTCGGACAAGTAATATTGGCCGTTGGATAAAATTGGTAGTTTGGAATCAACGGGAAGGGAATTTAAGAAATTTCCGATTTGTTTGTTAAAATTTTGGAAAAGAATGAATTGAAGTTATGAGTGCATTAATTTGTATAATAATTTTTATATGCTTTTCCATAATAATATAATATAACAATTTTTTTTAAAATGTCATACTTATGTCTATATCAAATTAATTGTTACGTTTATAAACCAATGAAAATAAAAAATAAAAATGAGCCTATCAAAAATTGAAAAAATCAATCCAATTTTATTATGAGGGGTGTAAAAAGTAAGTTAGAGCATTATTATTGTTTTTTATATTTTAAGTTATTATGATGGAGTAACTCACAATCACTAATTTTAAAATGTGCAATGAGTAAATCACCATAATGCAGAAGTGCACAAACTATACATTTATCGAATAAATTTAGAAAATTGATATTTTTGCAAGTGAATCCCGTTTGATCTTGTAAAAATAATAAATTAACGTACGAAATATCAATTTCATATGAGAATTGATATTTCTATAAGTTAATTTAATATTTTTGCAAATGAGTCCTATTTAATCTTGCAAAAATATCAAATTAATTTACAAAAATATTAATTTTTTAAATTTATTGTAACTATGTTGTTCTATTTAATCTTGCAAAAATTATTTTTTAATCCCTTTTAAGTAGCTAATTGCCGGGCAAAAAGTATAGAAGGAGAAAAAAAAAAATTAACATACCGCATGCAAGATGTGTATTTTTTTTTGTTTCTTTGCACCGCATAGGAGTAATGTTGTATTTAGGAAAAAAATTTTACCTATACCGCATAACAGTTATGCGATATGTCTAATTTTTTTTCCTCCTAGATACCACATGACACTTATGCGGTGCCAAAAAATAAAAAATAATAATTAAACATACCGCATAACCAAAGTTGACGGTAATTTTTTTAAAAAAAGTTTTGTGCATACCGCAAACATAATGTGCGATGCAATGAGGGTAACTTTGGAACTTTTTTTGTGGGTCTCTCACTGCATAACTGTTATGCGGTAATGTAAATAACAATTATGCAGTACATAATTTTGTCCCCACTTTGGATATCACAACAGACGGATAAAGATTAGGTTAGAGAAAATAGTGCCCCATCTAAAAGCACGTTTCTTGACATAAAGTAATAGTGAGCAAGCGCTTATGTTGCTTCATTATACTACAATATATATATGCCCATTGCAACCATAGAGAGCACACAATGTCAGAAATAATTAACAAAGAATCCGCAATATGAAGTGAAATCAAGTCCGAGGGATAAATCTTGTACACCATCTAATAAGAAGGTCTTCAACATTGGCCTCCATTCGTGTCCCAACTCCTCCCCAAACCAGCATATGGGCAAAGTCCCCTATTGATGAACCAGTTACCTCATAAACAGCCTTGAACCCAATTCTTGTGTAAAACCTTACAAGCTGCAATTTTGACATAAATTCAAAACTCCATACACATAGCATCCCAATTTTTCAAGTATATATATATTGTTTCCTTGCAAAATATGATAAAGATTGATTTTTGCCCGAAAGATCAAATTTTCTTGTTTTTTCCCCTTCCCTGAAGCAACTAATTATAGTTTTGAAAAATAGTACAAGAAAACTGTAACGAAATCTTATGTTGCAAATTTTTGTCACACTGTATTCCCCAACAGACTTCCGGGGCAGAGTACAGTTTTTTTACACTTGAATGGAGTATATGGACAACAAGGTTGTAGAACAAGATTAACTTTTTGTTTAATTGGTTTTCTCAAGATAATAGTTCCATTTGAATATAAAAATTTGTCCATGTCTAAATGACAAGTTTTCTTAGACAAACATTTTGCCATCACAAATTTTAATATTAAGAAAATAATCAGAAAAAAAAAAAAGGAAGAATAGATTATGTCTAAATTTGGAGAGATTATTCATATTAGTGGGCCAAGTAAATAGTATCCTCCCCTTCTCACATACTTGTGGGGCCCACAAATATGCGAGAGGGAGGAACATTTGAATAGTTTTGTTATGAGAGTATGAAATAATTTTTCCTAAAGTTGTCACAAATCTTAAATTTGGTGCAAAAGTCACATGCTTACATTTTAAGACAGGTAGTATCATGGTATGTTTGATATTTTTAAGGACCTTAGAGAAAACTAAACTAGCTAAATCATATTGTGATAGGATTTGGTTAAGGGTTATACTAATGATTTGCTCAAAATATACGGTAGTTTGACGAAATTTCAAGATGAATTTAAACAACCCAGAACTGTAGACATAATTCATTTTCAAAGTAAAAATGCAAAAATTGAGACAGTTAATTCAATTCATATTTAGCACTGAAAATAGAAATGAACCTTGGAATGATAAAGATCAGAATCATTAATAGCCAGTAATTCAGCTGTCCCACAGCCACAATCATATCCATATCTAATGGCCACTGCTCCAAGAAACACACCAATCCCAAATATTGATTTCTCCATCCCCAATGTTTCTCTTTGCAATCTAATGGAATCCAAGTGAAGAATTTTCCCTCCCGGCCAAACCCTTATGAGCCCATCAGCCCTTCCAATCTCTGCTTGGGTTTCCAAGCTTTTGGCTGTAATTCTGAAAAAGGGTCCTAGAGTTTGGAGCTTAAGGTCAAGTTTTTGGGCTTTTGATGAATTTATGATATCAGCCATGGTTGGTATGGTGGCATCATTGCCATTACTATCACTTGACACATTTAGGTTATTTTTTGTATTGTTGTAGATGGAATTTACGTGGGGTTTAGGTAAAATCTGGTGCATAAATGAATTAGCTGGTGAGATTTGAGATATTGGAAAGTGGATTGAAGAAAATGAAGTGATTTGGGTTTTTCTAATGGGTGTCCCTAAATTTGGGACACAAGTTTTTGAAGTGGGAACCATGGGGGTAATAGCTGAGGCAATTTAGAGGGGGAGTGCCGGAGTGAAGGTAGAAAGGAATAGACTATAGAGGCAAAAGACAGAGTGACACGTGGCAGATAGCGCTTTGTTTAGGCTCAATACAAATTCCCACGAGAAAAAATGATTCAATTCAAGTTAAATTTGCTTTTAATATTTAGCAAAAAAAAATTTGCTTTTTAACATTCAAGATTTTTAATAAAAACTTTAGATAATAAAATTGTAATTTCCCAGCAAAAGCGTTTGTAGTCCAACGGTTAGGATAATTGCCTTCCAAGCAATAGACCCGGGTTCGACTCCCGGCAAACGCATACATTTTTCAGTTTTATATTAAAGTCTTGCAATTTTGCAAATTGTCATCTTATTTTCACAAGCATGATATCCGTGCTTGTACGGAATCGTATCATAATTTGAAATACTTTATTGAGAATAATTTATTAAAAATATGAATAAGATAATTTGTTGTATATGAATAATTTATAATTCATTTTTCTCGAGATAAAAGTCTTCCATGACTTTGTCTTTTGTGGTCAAATTGACCATTTTTTAAATCAATATATTTTATTATTCTTTTACATATTTATAAAAATGCAATAAACATTATTAACTATATACAATTTAGTTAACTGAGGATTTTAATTTATGCATTTTTATAATTATAAAATATAAAATATTTAAAATGTATCATTTAACAAAAAATATATATACTAAAAGAACAAAACTATAATTTATTAGTTTAGTACATGTATTTTATTTTCAAAACTTATGTAAGATAAATTTGTATGGATTCTTTAACATTTTAAATTCAAATTTATACATTTGCAAAGTATTCATAAATTCTAAATTGACATTATTAAAATTAATAACCTTTTTTTTTTCCCCATTATTTTCAACATTTTGGATATTCTTATGTTATTTTTTTCTATGTGTATGTAATATAATCATTATATATTAAGTAAAATAAAATTTTCAAATGATAATTCATATATAATTATACTCCACATGTCTAATCTGAATTTTACTTTTTAAAAAAATTAAACACATGGCGTTGGGAAAAAAAAAAGTATTTATAACTAATAATTTAATTTTGTAATTTTTTTACCTTAACTCATATTAAAATCAACATATTTTCGATAATAACATTAAAATTAATTAAATGTCAATAGTTTATTTTTTAACACTTGAAACATTGTCGATGATGCAGTGTAATACAATAATGATTCGAGTATATATCAAATAATAATGGAGAATTTGAGTAGTTACTTTGAATTCTAAACGAGTCGAGTATAACTTTACTCATATTTTTATTTAAAATATTTTTTTTGCTACAAGTTGTATTATATTTAGGGTTAGATAGTAATTGAAAAATCCGTATCCGTTTGTATTCGTATTCATATTTGAAATTAAACGGATATATTTATATTTAATTTTTAAGTATTCATAAATAAACTGATACGGATATTATTTTATTTGTATTCGAATATATCCGTTTACACCAGAGACTTATATATTTTTCTTAGAGCTATTAAAAATAATGGAGTTAACCGTGGCATTGATCTAATAGATAGAGTATTAAAATATATATAAACTAAATAGAGACTAAACCAAAAATAAAATAGGATAGCAAGACCATCTACGTTTTCAACAAAACGAAAGTAAGATAAAAAAAAAAGGGATCTCCAATTCTTCACTCTCTATTCAGATTTTTTTCTTTATGAAATTACCTAAGCCTTGCTCCGATGTGCCCTGTGTAGTGATTTCATGCTATTTTCTTTCTCCCCTTTCTCTGTCGTTGATCTGATTGGATTTGCTATTGGGTGTCGCCGGTGCCAAAGAAAACTGTTGGTCGACTGTTTTGCTCCAGTTATGAAGTTTTGATGATGGTCGTACGTGGACTATGAGGAAGATCTGATGCTGGCGAGTATTAATGTAACACCCCCTTTCCAAAATAGAAAGAGAGGTTACCCACAAAACATAACAAAACTATAAAATAAATCAAAAGCTCTATTTTGCCAAAATGAAAACTTTAATAACTGATAAACTCCACAAGTCAAACGAAAATAAATACCAAATTGGTTCAAACCACAATCTAGAATAGTTATTACAACTCCAAATTAAAAGCAATGTAGCACAGCCTAAACAAAATATATCTAAGTCACTGGGTAAAGGGAGCTCTCCTCACACTTGCCCACGATCCCCCTGATTACCTGCTGGAAGAAAAATACAGCATGAGCCAAATGCCCAGTACGGATATAGAGAACAAAATAAAGAACTGAAACAAATAATGTCATTAACTGAACTGAAACGAACATAACTAACACAACGAAATAATTGGCTGAATCAAAGGGCTGGGTGTTATTTCATACCGAGCTCAAAAATATAACAAAAATATACCTTGTCACACAGACAAGTCAAATAATGCCACGCAAACAAAATAATGCCACACAGGCAGAATAATGTCGCGCAGGCAAATCACACATTGGATCGCGAGTCCAAATGCATGAAAATCGGAAGGTGTGTTTGGCACAAACATCACCAAACCGCATAACAGAACAGAACAAAAACTAGGGTCAACCCATACGCCTCCCACAACAAAACACCAAATTTGGCCATCGCCCACCAAACACAAAATGGAGACGCCGTGGACTGATCACACCGCCACGGAAGGTGTCATGCCTCGGTGCCAAGAGACATGCCTGTGGTACCCCCACAGGTGGTTATAGCTCAGGTATACCCTACGGTATAATCTAATAAAGATATCATGCCACAACGAATGCGACATAATACCCACAAAAGGGTTCTAAGTGTACATGTTAAGCTGAAACGAATCAATACCAAATCCCAAAATAAATTAACATGTACATGCTACGGAATCAAAAATAATCACTACACTTGATTTAATAATACAAAGAGTACAAAATAAGTCTATGTAACGCCAACATGAAGCTATCATATTAATTTCACAAGGAACAAACATGTGAACTAATAATGAAATTCGAAACGAGGAACTAAATGAACTAATTAAATTTAATAAGAATATCGCTGAAGGAGTACGGAATCCGTACCTGGAATCAGTAATGTAATACCCAATTAAAATTCCAATTAAAGTTCGTTAACTCCTTCGGTCCGATCTAAAAACACAATAATTTAATACAGTTAATTATCATTTTTAATAATTTATCTTTATGTAAAAATATATTAAAAAAATACATTTTGTAGTCAAAAGATACATTTTAATATAAAGTCACTTACTAAATTAATACCATAATATAACCTTTGTTATATAATATTATAACTTAGCAAATTACTATATACATATACATTTAAATTTACAACAGTATACAAAATTTTATACAACTTAATTATCAATTTGGCCAAACATGACATCTCATAATATTAACATTCCGGACCTATATATGTTTCATATTCATTTAGTGAATCATGCATTAATCAATTATATTCATGTTTAATTTATTTATTTTTATATAAATCTTAATTTTATTATTACTATTATGATTATTATTTTCATCTCATATGTATAAAACAAAATATATACCATAATCTGTGAATGTAAAGGTCACAGACTATTCAAAGAATCAACCACAAATTTGCTTCCATATTATAATAATACAATATACAAATATATTAACACCAATACCATTAGTTAATAACAATTCTCAACTTTTTCAAAAGGCATACGTCAAATCCATGTTCCCACATAAGTATATATATATTTTATTATTTTAAAGACTCACCAAAGTAATAGGCAGAAAACCAAACAAAGTTTCGAATCCTTTATTCTGATTCCAGCGCAGCAAATCTCCTTCTATTCCTTCTTCAGCACTTCTCTCTCTCTCGGTTTTTAACAGTAAGCGACTCATGATCTATACATTTTTTTATCAGACACACAAACTTACGTTACAATAAAACTGATTTACGTTTTCTTTCTTTATTAATTAATATATTTTATAACTCTCTTAATTTTAATTGGACTTTATTAGTTTTAAGGCCCAAATTTTCTTAAATTAAACTTATTCCTTAATTACCAAAAGCCCACATAATTTTAATTAATAGGTTGACCCAAACATAAAAAAAGCCCAATTAAAATATTTTAAAGGTTTCCTAAATACTATTTTTTTTTACAGGGTATTACATCACCTCCCCCTTAAAAAGGATTCCGTCCCCGGAATCAAAAGAATGGAACGTTAATTTTCAAAGAGATGCGGATACTCCGCTCGAATAGACTCTTCCATCTCCCAAGTAGCTTCCCGCTCCGAATGGTTCCTCCACAAGACCTTAACAAACGGAATTGTCTTCCTTCTCATAATCCGCTCATGACGATCCAAAATCGCCTCGGCTTGCTCCTTACAAGTAAGATCACCCTGAATTTTATCGAACGGATATTGCACTACATGCAATGGATGATAATTATAACTCCTCAACACCGACACATGGAATACATTATGCACATGAGCTAGCTGTGGAGGCAAAGCTAACCGATATGCAACCTCACCAACTCTTTCCAAAATCTCAAAGGGGCCAATATAACGCGGACTAAGTTTCCCTTTCAACCCAAATCGTCGAATGCCCTTCCAAGGAGAAACTTTTAAAAACACATGCTCACCAGGTTCAAACTCTAACGTCCTCCTATGCTTATCAGCATAACTCTTCTGTCGTGATCGAGCCAACCGTAATTTTTCCTTAGCCACCGCTACCTTCTCCGTAGTAATTTGAACTAACTCAGGCCCTTCTATGGCCTTCTCACCAACCTCATCCCAACAAGTTGGTGCCCGACACTTTCTACCGTATAACGCCTCAAACGGAGCCATTCCAATACTTGCATGCCAGCTGTTGTTATAAGCAAACTCAACTAGGCTCAAGTAATCATCCCAATTACCTGACCACTCCAGTGCACACGACCTCAACATATCCTCCAAAGTCTGGATAGTCCTCTCAGATTGCCCATCAGTCTGTGGATGAAAAGCAGTACTGTAATTAAGCCGAGTGCCCCAAGCTCGCTGAAACCCTTTCCAGAAACGTGAAGTGAACCGTGGGTCCCGATCTGAAACAATTGACACTGGAGTACCATGAAGTCTCACAATCTCCTGCTGAAAGATCTGTGCCAACCTGTCCACCAAGTAACCTTCATGAATAGCCAAGAAGTGTGCAGATTTGGTCAAACGATCCACCACAACCCAAATGGCATCATTCTTTCTGAAAGTCTTTGGCAACCCAGTCACAAAATCCATTGTAATATTTTCCCACTTCCAAACTGGAATGTCTAACTGTTGCAGCAAACCACTAGCTCGTTGATGTTCTATCTTCACTTGTTGACAAATGAGACACTTCCCAACATATTCAGCTACATCTCGTTTCATCCCATTCCACCAAAAATTCTCCTTTAAATCCCTGTACATCTTCGTAGAACTTGGATGAATAGAAAATGGTGAACTATGAGCCTCAGCCAATACTGCTTCCCGAATAGTTGAATCTAACGGCACACACAACCGTCTACCCAACCAAATCACACCATGTTCATCAATACGGAACTCGGTTTGTTTGCCTTCCTCCAAATTATATGCCATTGCCCACAACTCCCCATCTTCTTTTTGAGCTTCTTTAACCCGCGAGATAAGAGAGGGCTCCACTCTCATACCCGCTAAGTGCCCATCTGAACCTTGCGCATACAACTCCAACTCTAGTCGCTCCATATCCGCAATAAGCTGAGGTTGTGTAATAAGGGCTGCTACACTCCCTGAACTCTTTCGGCTAAGAGCATCTGCAACCACATTCGCCTTCCCCGGGTGATACTGAATTCTGGCATCATAATCTTTTAGAAGCTCTAACCAACGCCTCTGTCTCATGTTAAGCTCCTTCTGAGTGAAAATGTATTTAAGACTCTTATGATCGGTGAATATATCACAAGTCTCTCCATACAAATAGTGCCTCCAAATTTTTAAGGCAAAGATTACTGCTGCCAACTCCAAATCATGAGTGGGGTAATTCACCTCATAAGGTTTAAGCTGTCTAGAAGCATAAGCAATCACCTTACCGTGTTGCATTAAAACACACCCCAAGCCCTTCTTAGAAGCATCACTATATATTTGGTAACCTCCTGTCCCCGATGGCAATGTAAGTATTGGAGCTGTTACAAGTCGTTTCTTTAACTCTTCAAAACTCTTCTCACGCTCTTCATTCCACACAAACTTCGTTCCCTTCCTCATCAACTGTGTCAATGGCAAGGCAAGCAAAGAAAATCCTTCCACAAATCGCCTATAATACCCGGCCAAACCCAAGAAACTTCTAACCTCCGTCACCGTAGTAGGTCTCGGCCATTTAGTGACAGCCTCAACCTTCGCAGGATCCACCTTAATGCGTTCAGCAGACACAACGTGGCCCAAGAATGCAACCTGCTCCAACCAAAACTCGCATTTGGAAAATTTAGCATATAACTTCTCTTTCTGCAAAATTCCCAAAACTGTGCGAAGATGTTCCTCATGCTCTTCCCTAGACTTGGAGTAAACCAAAATGTCATCAATAAAGACAATGACAAATTGGTCCAAGTACTCCCTGAATACCCGGTTCATCAAATCCATAAATACCGCCGGAGCATTAGTCAACCCGAATGGCATCACCAGAAACTCGTAATGCCCATACCGAGTGCGAAAAGCTGTCTTGGAGATATCCTCATCTCTTACCCTCAACTGATGATAACCCGATCTCAGGTCTATCTTCGAAAAATACTTCGCCCCCTGAAGTTGATCAAACAAGTCATCAATTCTCGGCAATGGATACCGATTCCTGATGGTAATCTTGTTCAACTCCCTGTAATCTATGCATAACCTCATAGACCTATCTTTCTTCTTCACAAACAAAACTGGAGCACCCCACGGTGAAACACTTGGCCGAATCACACCTCGATCTAACAATTCTTGTAACTGCTCCTTTAACTCCTGTAACTCCAACGGTGCCATCCTATACGGCGCTTTAGAGATAGGTTCCGCACCAGGAACAAGCTCAATAGTGAACTCAACGTCTCGCTGCGGTGGCAACCCTGACAATTCTTCAGGAAACACATCAGTAAAATCACGAACCACTGGAACATCCTCAACACGAGACTCACTCATAGAAGTATCCTTCACAAATGCCAAATACCCCTCACAACCCTTTGCCACTAACTTTCCAGCCTTCAATGCTGAGATCAATTTCACCACCTTACTCGGTCGTGAACCCTGAAATACGAACTCTGGAGACTTCACATCTCCAAATATAACCTTTTTGGCCTGACAATCGATATTGGCCCGGTGCTTATCCAACCAGTCCATTCCCAGAATTACATCAAAATCGTGCATACCCATCGGCAGAAGATTAGCCCCACGAATCTTATCTCTAAAACTGATTGGACACTCTCGATACAAATCAGAAATAACAACAGAAGTCCCCATCGGGATAGCAATAGACATAATAGAATCTAACGACTGAGATGGCACACCAAGGTGCCGAACAAAAGACTGAGCAACCACTGAATGAGTAGAACCAGTATCAAATAAAACAGAAGCTTCACGACTGCCAACTAAAAGAGTGCCAGAAACAGTACCTGGCGCACCTGCTGCCTGGTTATAAGTCAAGGCAAACACTCGACCACCCTGACGTTGACCCCCATTACCACCATTACCACGTGGCCCGGTACAATCTCTAGCAATATGACCCGTCTGTCCACACAAAAAGCATGCACCGGTAATTCTATGGCACTGTCTCCCAGGATGATTTGCCCCACAAATATTACAAGGAGCAATCGGAATAAGATTAGGGTTACCCCCACCAGCTGGCCCTGGGTAACGACCCTGATTCTGCCCCTGCTGACGATTCTGCCACTGTTGGCGGTTCTGACCTTGTTGAGGTAGCTGAAGCTGACGATTCTGGCCCTGCTGAGGCAACTGCTGAAAACCCCTGTTCTGATTCTGGCCACGCCATTGCCCCTGCTGACCACCACGGTTCCTGTTCCACTGACCTCCCTGATTCCTCCCATGCTGACCCGAAGCTTGACCCTGCTGGTCATCTCTGTCCCTCTTTCGACTCCCCTCCGGTTTAGAAGACCGAAAGTCCTGTCGCTCCATCTCAATATTTTTGGCTGCATTAGCCACTGCCGACACATCTTCAAATTTAGTGTTAATAAGATGCTGACGATACTTGTAATGAATTCTCCATTTAAACTTTTCTGCCTGTTCCGCTGCAGTCCCTGCAGAGGTCCCCGCAAAGCCGGCCAACCTAGTAAACCTCGTCATAAAATCCGTGATGGACTCATCATCTCTCTGCCGAATGGACAGAAATTCTCTACCATAAGCCTCTTTATCAGCAGCAGGGAAGAATTGCTGATAAAAGACCTCACAAAACTCTGCCCAACTAAGTGTCTCAGTATAACCATCACCTTTTGCTGTTTTCATCGCCTTCCACCATCTCTGTGCATCCCCCTCTAGCTTATAAACTGCAAGTAACACCTTCTGATTATCTGAGCACCCCAACACATCAAATATCTTCTCCAGATGGGCAATCCAATTCTCTGCATCTATTGGAGTTGGAGCTGAACTAAATGTATGGGGTTTCTGCTTTTGAAATCTTTCCAACCACACATACATCGGAACCACCGGCTGATCAGGAGCATCTACATTCCCTTCCTCTTCATTTATGTGTGGACCGTTATTTTCCGGGTTCCCCTGCTCAGGATTTTCTGGCTGCTGCTGCATTGCCTGAACAACCTGTGCCACTACTTGAGGTAAAGCCTGGTTAAGCGCTTGATTCACCAAGGCAGCCAATTGAGTATTAATCTGATTATTCGGTTGCTCATTGGACTGACCCTCACCACTTCCCTCATCGTTACCTCGCCTCCTATTAACTCTGGCAGATCTACGAGCCATCTAAGAAAGAAATCAATGAATAGAAGCAAAATAAATTAGAGAAAAATTCAAATATAGCTGATATGATAGCAGAACAGAATATTAAACGGAACAAAAACCTAACCCAGAAGTCTACCCATAACTCACAGGTTAACCTAAATAGGTTTTCTACAAGAAAGAACCTGGCTCTGATACCAACACTGTAACACCCCCTTTCCAAAATAGAAAGAGAGGTTACCCACAAAACATAACAAAACTATAAAATAAATCAAAAGCTCTATTTTGCCAAAATGAAAACTTTAATAACTGATAAACTCCACAAGTCAAACGAAAATAAATACCAAATTGGTTCAAACCACAATCTAGAATAGTTATTACAACTCCAAATTAAAAGCAATGTAGCACAGCCTAAACAAAATATATCTAAGTCACTGGGTAAATGGAGCTCTCCTCACACTTGCCCACGATCCCCCTGATTACCTGCTGGAAGAAAAATACAGCATGAGCCAAATGCCCAGTACGGATATAGAGAACAAAATAAAGAACTGAAACAAATAATGTCATTAACTGAACTGAAACGAACATAACTAACACAACGAAATAATTGGCTGAATCAAAGGGCTGGGTGTTATTTCATACCGAGCTCAAAAATATAACAAAAATATACCTTGTCACACAGACAAGTCAAATAATGCCACGCAAACAAAATAATGCCACACAGGCAGAATAATGTCGCGCAGGCAAATCACACATTGGATCGCGAGTCCAAATGCATGAAAATCGGAAGGTGTGTTTGGCACAAACATCACCAAACCGCATAACAGAACAGAACAAAAACTAGGGTCAACCCATACGCCTCCCACAACAAAACACCAAATTTGGCCATCGCCCACCAAACACAAAATGGAGACGCCGTGGACTGATCACACCGCCACGGAAGGTGTCATGCCTCGGTGCCAAGAGACATGCCTGTGGTACCCCCACAGGTGGTTATAGCTCAGGTATACCCTACGGTATAATCTAATAAAGATATCATGCCACAACGAATGCGACATAATACCCACAAAAGGGTTCTAAGTGTACATGTTAAGCTGAAACGAATCAATACCAAATCCCAAAATAAATTAACATGTACATGCTACGGAATCAAAAATAATCACTACACTTGATTTAATAATACAAAGAGTACAAAATAAGTCTATGTAACGCCAACATGAAGCTATCATATTAATTTCACAAGGAACAAACATGTGAACTAATAATGAAATTCGAAACGAGGAACTAAATGAACTAATTAAATTTAATAAGAATATCGCTGAAGGAGTACGGAATCCGTACCTGGAATCAGTAATGTAATACCCAATTAAAATTCCAATTAAAGTTCGTTAACTCCTTCGGTCCGATCTAAAAACACAATAATTTAATACAGTTAATTATCATTTTTAATAATTTATCTTTATGTAAAAATATATTAAAAAAATACATTTTGTAGTCAAAAGATACATTTTAATATAAAGTCACTTACTAAATTAATACCATAATATAACCTTTGTTATATAATATTATAACTTAGCAAATTACTATATACATATACATTTAAATTTACAACAGTATACAAAATTTTATACAACTTAATTATCAATTTGGCCAAACATGACATCTCATAATATTAACATTCCGGACCTATATATGTTTCATATTCATTTAGTGAATCATGCATTAATCAATTATATTCATGTTTAATTTATTTATTTTTATATAAATCTTAATTTTATTATTACTATTATGATTATTATTTTCATCTCATATGTATAAAACAAAATATATACCATAATCTGTGAATGTAAAGGTCACAGACTATTCAAAGAATCAACCACAAATTTGCTTCCATATTATAATAATACAATATACAAATATATTAACACCAATACCATTAGTTAATAACAATTCTCAACTTTTTCAAAAGGCATACGTCAAATCCATGTTCCCACATAAGTATATATATATTTTATTATTTTAAAGACTCACCAAAGTAATAGGCAGAAAACCAAACAAAGTTTCGAATCCTTTATTCTGATTCCAGCGCAGCAAATCTCCTTCTATTCCTTCTTCAGCACTTCTCTCTCTCTCGGTTTTTAACAGTAAGCGACTCATGATCTATACATTTTTTTATCAGACACACAAACTTACGTTACAATAAAACTGATTTACGTTTTCTTTCTTTATTAATTAATATATTTTATAACTCTCTTAATTTTAATTGGACTTTATTAGTTTTAAGGCCCAAATTTTCTTAAATTAAACTTATTCCTTAATTACCAAAAGCCCACATAATTTTAATTAATAGGTTGACCCAAACATAAAAAAAGCCCAATTAAAATATTTTAAAGGTTTCCTAAATACTATTTTTTTTTACAGGGTATTACATCACCTCCCCCTTAAAAAGGATTCCGTCCCCGGAATCAAAAGAATGGAACGTACCTAATTTTCAAAGAGATGCGGATACTCCGCTCGAATAGACTCTTCCATCTCCCAAGTAGCTTCCCGCTCCGAATGGTTCCTCCACAAGACCTTAACAAACGGAATTGTCTTCCTTCTCATAATCCGCTCATGACGATCCAAAATCGCCTCGGCTTGCTCCTTACAAGTAAGATCACCCTGAATTTTATCGAACGGATATTGCACTACATGCAATGGATGATAATTATAACTCCTCAACACCGACACATGGAATACATTATGCACATGAGCTAGCTGTGGAGGCAAAGCTAACCGATATGCAACCTCACCAACTCTTTCCAAAATCTCAAAGGGGCCAATATAACGCGGACTAAGTTTCCCTTTCAACCCAAATCGTCGAATGCCCTTCCAAGGAGAAACTTTTAAAAACACATGCTCACCAGGTTCAAACTCTAACGTCCTCCTATGCTTATCAGCATAACTCTTCTGTCGTGATCGAGCCAACCGTAATTTTTCCTTAGCCACCGCTACCTTCTCCGTAGTAATTTGAACTAACTCAGGCCCTTCTATGGCCTTCTCACCAACCTCATCCCAACAAGTTGGTGCCCGACACTTTCTACCGTATAACGCCTCAAACGGAGCCATTCCAATACTTGCATGCCAGCTGTTGTTATAAGCAAACTCAACTAGGCTCAAGTAATCATCCCAATTACCTGACCACTCCAGTGCACACGACCTCAACATATCCTCCAAAGTCTGGATAGTCCTCTCAGATTGCCCATCAGTCTGTGGATGAAAAGCAGTACTGTAATTAAGCCGAGTGCCCCAAGCTCGCTGAAACCCTTTCCAGAAACGTGAAGTGAACCGTGGGTCCCGATCTGAAACAATTGACACTGGAGTACCATGAAGTCTCACAATCTCCTGCTGAAAGATCTGTGCCAACCTGTCCACCAAGTAACCTTCATGAATAGCCAAGAAGTGTGCAGATTTGGTCAAACGATCCACCACAACCCAAATGGCATCATTCTTTCTGAAAGTCTTTGGCAACCCAGTCACAAAATCCATTGTAATATTTTCCCACTTCCAAACTGGAATGTCTAACTGTTGCAGCAAACCACTAGCTCGTTGATGTTCTATCTTCACTTGTTGACAAATGAGACACTTCCCAACATATTCAGCTACATCTCGTTTCATCCCATTCCACCAAAAATTCTCCTTTAAATCCCTGTACATCTTCGTAGAACTTGGATGAATAGAAAATGGTGAACTATGAGCCTCAGCCAATACTGCTTCCCGAATAGTTGAATCTAACGGCACACACAACCGTCTACCCAACCAAATCACACCATGTTCATCAATACGGAACTCGGTTTGTTTGCCTTCCTCCAAATTATATGCCATTGCCCACAACTCCCCATCTTCTTTTTGAGCTTCTTTAACCCGCGAGATAAGAGAGGGCTCCACTCTCATACCCGCTAAGTGCCCATCTGAACCTTGCGCATACAACTCCAACTCTAGTCGCTCCATATCCGCAATAAGCTGAGGTTGTGTAATAAGGGCTGCTACACTCCCTGAACTCTTTCGGCTAAGAGCATCTGCAACCACATTCGCCTTCCCCGGGTGATACTGAATTCTGGCATCATAATCTTTTAGAAGCTCTAACCAACGCCTCTGTCTCATGTTAAGCTCCTTCTGAGTGAAAATGTATTTAAGACTCTTATGATCGGTGAATATATCACAAGTCTCTCCATACAAATAGTGCCTCCAAATTTTTAAGGCAAAGATTACTGCTGCCAACTCCAAATCATGAGTGGGGTAATTCACCTCATAAGGTTTAAGCTGTCTAGAAGCATAAGCAATCACCTTACCGTGTTGCATTAAAACACACCCCAAGCCCTTCTTAGAAGCATCACTATATATTTGGTAACCTCCTGTCCCCGATGGCAATGTAAGTATTGGAGCTGTTACAAGTCGTTTCTTTAACTCTTCAAAACTCTTCTCACGCTCTTCATTCCACACAAACTTCGTTCCCTTCCTCATCAACTGTGTCAATGGCAAGGCAAGCAAAGAAAATCCTTCCACAAATCGCCTATAATACCCGGCCAAACCCAAGAAACTTCTAACCTCCGTCACCGTAGTAGGTCTCGGCCATTTAGTGACAGCCTCAACCTTCGCAGGATCCACCTTAATGCGTTCAGCAGACACAACGTGGCCCAAGAATGCAACCTGCTCCAACCAAAACTCGCATTTGGAAAATTTAGCATATAACTTCTCTTTCTGCAAAATTCCCAAAACTGTGCGAAGATGTTCCTCATGCTCTTCCCTAGACTTGGAGTAAACCAAAATGTCATCAATAAAGACAATGACAAATTGGTCCAAGTACTCCCTGAATACCCGGTTCATCAAATCCATAAATACCGCCGGAGCATTAGTCAACCCGAATGGCATCACCAGAAACTCGTAATGCCCATACCGAGTGCGAAAAGCTGTCTTGGAGATATCCTCATCTCTTACCCTCAACTGATGATAACCCGATCTCAGGTCTATCTTCGAAAAATACTTCGCCCCCTGAAGTTGATCAAACAAGTCATCAATTCTCGGCAATGGATACCGATTCCTGATGGTAATCTTGTTCAACTCCCTGTAATCTATGCATAACCTCATAGACCTATCTTTCTTCTTCACAAACAAAACTGGAGCACCCCACGGTGAAACACTTGGCCGAATCACACCTCGATCTAACAATTCTTGTAACTGCTCCTTTAACTCCTGTAACTCCAACGGTGCCATCCTATACGGCGCTTTAGAGATAGGTTCCGCACCAGGAACAAGCTCAATAGTGAACTCAACGTCTCGCTGCGGTGGCAACCCTGACAATTCTTCAGGAAACACATCAGTAAAATCACGAACCACTGGAACATCCTCAACACGAGACTCACTCATAGAAGTATCCTTCACAAATGCCAAATACCCCTCACAACCCTTTGCCACTAACTTTCCAGCCTTCAATGCTGAGATCAATTTCACCACCTTACTCGGTCGTGAACCCTGAAATACGAACTCTGGAGACTTCACATCTCCAAATATAACCTTTTTGGCCTGACAATCGATATTGGCCCGGTGCTTATCCAACCAGTCCATTCCCAGAATTACATCAAAATCGTGCATACCCATCGGCAGAAGATTAGCCCCACGAATCTTATCTCTAAAACTGATTGGACACTCTCGATACAAATCAGAAATAACAACAGAAGTCCCCATCGGGATAGCAATAGACATAATAGAATCTAACGACTGAGATGGCACACCAAGGTGCCGAACAAAAGACTGAGCAACCACTGAATGAGTAGAACCAGTATCAAATAAAACAGAAGCTTCACGACTGCCAACTAAAAGAGTGCCAGAAACAGTACCTGGCGCACCTGCTGCCTGGTTATAAGTCAAGGCAAACACTCGACCACCCTGACGTTGACCCCCATTACCACCATTACCACGTGGCCCGGTACAATCTCTAGCAATATGACCCGTCTGTCCACACAAAAAGCATGCACCGGTAATTCTATGGCACTGTCTCCCAGGATGATTTGCCCCACAAATATTACAAGGAGCAATCGGAATAAGATTAGGGTTACCCCCACCAGCTGGCCCTGGGTAACGACCCTGATTCTGCCCCTGCTGACGATTCTGCCACTGTTGGCGGTTCTGACCTTGTTGAGGTAGCTGAAGCTGACGATTCTGGCCCTGCTGAGGCAACTGCTGAAAACCCCTGTTCTGATTCTGGCCACGCCATTGCCCCTGCTGACCACCACGGTTCCTGTTCCACTGACCTCCCTGATTCCTCCCATGCTGACCCGAAGCTTGACCCTGCTGGTCATCTCTGTCCCTCTTTCGACTCCCCTCCGGTTTAGAAGACCGAAAGTCCTGTCGCTCCATCTCAATATTTTTGGCTGCATTAGCCACTGCCGACACATCTTCAAATTTAGTGTTAATAAGATGCTGACGATACTTGTAATGAATTCTCCATTTAAACTTTTCTGCCTGTTCCGCTGCAGTCCCTGCAGAGGTCCCCGCAAAGCCGGCCAACCTAGTAAACCTCGTCATAAAATCCGTGATGGACTCATCATCTCTCTGCCGAATGGACAGAAATTCTCTACCATAAGCCTCTTTATCAGCAGCAGGGAAGAATTGCTGATAAAAGACCTCACAAAACTCTGCCCAACTAAGTGTCTCAGTATAACCATCACCTTTTGCTGTTTTCATCGCCTTCCACCATCTCTGTGCATCCCCCTCTAGCTTATAAACTGCAAGTAACACCTTCTGATTATCTGAGCACCCCAACACATCAAATATCTTCTCCAGATGGGCAATCCAATTCTCTGCATCTATTGGAGTTGGAGCTGAACTAAATGTATGGGGTTTCTGCTTTTGAAATCTTTCCAACCACACATACATCGGAACCACCGGCTGATCAGGAGCATCTACATTCCCTTCCTCTTCATTTATGTGTGGACCGTTATTTTCCGGGTTCCCCTGCTCAGGATTTTCTGGCTGCTGCTGCATTGCCTGAACAACCTGTGCCACTACTTGAGGTAAAGCCTGGTTAAGCGCTTGATTCACCAAGGCAGCCAATTGAGTATTAATCTGATTATTCGGTTGCTCATTGGACTGACCCTCACCACTTCCCTCATCGTTACCTCGCCTCCTATTAACTCTGGCAGATCTACGAGCCATCTAAGAAAGAAATCAATGAATAGAAGCAAAATAAATTAGAGAAAAATTCAAATATAGCTGATATGATAGCAGAACAGAATATTAAACGGAACAAAAACCTAACCCAGAAGTCTACCCATAACTCACAGGTTAACCTAAATAGGTTTTCTACAAGAAAGAACCTGGCTCTGATACCAACACTGTAACACCCCCTTTCCAAAATAGAAAGAGAGGTTACCCACAAAACATAACAAAACTATAAAATAAATCAAAAGCTCTATTTTGCCAAAATGAAAACTTTAATAACTGATAAACTCCACAAGTCAAACGAAAATAAATACCAAATTGGTTCAAACCACAATCTAGAATAGTTATTACAACTCCAAATTAAAAGCAATGTAGCACAGCCTAAACAAAATATATCTAAGTCACTGGGTAAATGGAGCTCTCCTCACACTTGCCCACGATCCCCCTGATTACCTGCTGGAAGAAAAATACAGCATGAGCCAAATGCCCAGTACGGATATAGAGAACAAAATAAAGAACTGAAACAAATAATGTCATTAACTGAACTGAAACGAACATAACTAACACAACGAAATAATTGGCTGAATCAAAGGGCTGGGTGTTATTTCATACCGAGCTCAAAAATATAACAAAAATATACCTTGTCACACAGACAAGTCAAATAATGCCACGCAAACAAAATAATGCCACACAGGCAGAATAATGTCGCGCAGGCAAATCACACATTGGATCGCGAGTCCAAATGCATGAAAATCGGAAGGTGTGTTTGGCACAAACATCACCAAACCGCATAACAGAACAGAACAAAAACTAGGGTCAACCCATACGCCTCCCACAACAAAACACCAAATTTGGCCATCGCCCACCAAACACAAAATGGAGACGCCGTGGACTGATCACACCGCCACGGAAGGTGTCATGCCTCGGTGCCAAGAGACATGCCTGTGGTACCCCCACAGGTGGTTATAGCTCAGGTATACCCTACGGTATAATCTAATAAAGATATCATGCCACAACGAATGCGACATAATACCCACAAAAGGGTTCTAAGTGTACATGTTAAGCTGAAACGAATCAATACCAAATCCCAAAATAAATTAACATGTACATGCTACGGAATCAAAAATAATCACTACACTTGATTTAATAATACAAAGAGTACAAAATAAGTCTATGTAACGCCAACATGAAGCTATCATATTAATTTCACAAGGAACAAACATGTGAACTAATAATGAAATTCGAAACGAGGAACTAAATGAACTAATTAAATTTAATAAGAATATCGCTGAAGGAGTACGGAATCCGTACCTGGAATCAGTAATGTAATACCCAATTAAAATTCCAATTAAAGTTCGTTAACTCCTTCGGTCCGATCTAAAAACACAATAATTTAATACAGTTAATTATCATTTTTAATAATTTATCTTTATGTAAAAATATATTAAAAAAATACATTTTGTAGTCAAAAGATACATTTTAATATAAAGTCACTTACTAAATTAATACCATAATATAACCTTTGTTATATAATATTATAACTTAGCAAATTACTATATACATATACATTTAAATTTACAACAGTATACAAAATTTTATACAACTTAATTATCAATTTGGCCAAACATGACATCTCATAATATTAACATTCCGGACCTATATATGTTTCATATTCATTTAGTGAATCATGCATTAATCAATTATATTCATGTTTAATTTATTTATTTTTATATAAATCTTAATTTTATTATTACTATTATGATTATTATTTTCATCTCATATGTATAAAACAAAATATATACCATAATCTGTGAATGTAAAGGTCACAGACTATTCAAAGAATCAACCACAAATTTGCTTCCATATTATAATAATACAATATACAAATATATTAACACCAATACCATTAGTTAATAACAATTCTCAACTTTTTCAAAAGGCATACGTCAAATCCATGTTCCCACATAAGTATATATATATTTTATTATTTTAAAGACTCACCAAAGTAATAGGCAGAAAACCAAACAAAGTTTCGAATCCTTTATTCTGATTCCAGCGCAGCAAATCTCCTTCTATTCCTTCTTCAGCACTTCTCTCTCTCTCGGTTTTTAACAGTAAGCGACTCATGATCTATACATTTTTTTATCAGACACACAAACTTACGTTACAATAAAACTGATTTACGTTTTCTTTCTTTATTAATTAATATATTTTATAACTCTCTTAATTTTAATTGGACTTTATTAGTTTTAAGGCCCAAATTTTCTTAAATTAAACTTATTCCTTAATTACCAAAAGCCCACATAATTTTAATTAATAGGTTGACCCAAACATAAAAAAAGCCCAATTAAAATATTTTAAAGGTTTCCTAAATACTATTTTTTTTTACAGGGTATTACAATTAAGGAATTGAATGGATTGCGGCTATGAAGTGAAGAAGAAAGATTAAGCTGAGTTCATCTTATATACTAACTCACCAAACTGTTTTCGGGAATTTTTTTTGGTTGAATTAAATTCATGCACCTCGAATTCCACCAAGAGACCTTAAATGAGCATATGAGACATCCATCAAATTTGCCATGGGATGATAATGTCGTTTGCTTGATTTTACAAACAAAATTAGATAGTTTTTAATGCCTTATAGTGAACAATGATTGAGTATCAACAAAATTAACTCGACAGCAACTCCGACCAACTCAACAAAATTAATTTTTTTTTAACCCAGGTATTGATAACACAAGCTGTTTAATCTTTGCTTCTTTCCGTGTTATGACTATTTTCAACATAGTCAATTGATCAAACTTATGCCAAGTGTATGTTTGCTTCCCTCCGTTTTAAAAAAAAAAATGACATAAAATACAAGTTTTTTTATTCTAAAAGGATGAAAATAAGAATATATAATAAATGATCGATAAATATGTGATTTAGTAAGATCCACTACTATATAAAAATAGAAAAACTTATCGGTTAATGTAATTTTGTAAGATCGATCACTAAGGAAAAATTTATAACTTTGTATATTATCTTTTTCTACTTAATTTTTTTTAAATTTGTGTGCAAAATATATTTCAAATATTTTTTTGAGAACAAAAGGAATAGTTTAAAAATAAACGCATTTAATATTTTTATTTATTGACAAACAATAAAAATGTTACAGTACCAAATTTACACTACAAACGCTAACAACTATACAAATCTTAAATGACTGAAGCTACTTACTTTTCAAGTGAATGAAAATTGTACATAATACTATAAAATTTGAGCCTTGCCATGTGCCGTCAAATACTATCCTAAATTAGTTATGTGTGTTGTACCATGCATGCATGGGTTTTATATGGCTCCGGTTATTCTGTGTTGATTATATTTTTGTTTATTTAATGAAATATAAATTTTAAATCAGTCAAATCTCCTCATAAAATATGCATATATTTTCAATCGCTCTGCTACGAGCGAGGATAATGTGTAACTTCAAATCATTTTAAAATTTGTTAGCTCCATCATTATTTACTATTAAAAATTAATTTGATACTATATTTTTAAATTTAAAATTAAAATATTTTATTAAAAATTATTAAAAAATAAATGTTATAATAAATAATTCTTTTTAGATATATAGTTTGTAATATTTATCATTGCATTAACTAAAATTTAAGAATTAAAATTTGTATTAATTTTGAATTATAAAATGTCTAAAATTAATTTCAAAAAGTCAACAATAATCTTATATTTTAGAGCTTAGGAGGTATAATAATAACACGGACAACAAATGCAACAACAATATATAGTAATAACAACAACGACAATAATTCTACAATATTCCACCCTTCGTAATGTTCAATCACAACATAAATTAATACTAACATGAAAAAATTAAACCTAACATTTTATTTAATTACTACAAGAAGCTAGAAAAAGATAACATGCATGCATGCAGCGGATCATAGAGCAAAGATTAAACTGGCCGGCAGGCGGGGAAAGCAATATAATTAATCAATTATTTCTCTCTAGCTAGTCTCACCTTCTTCTAACTGCAATAACACACGACGCGACAGCGTTGATGACAGTGGTTGCGATGTAACTAAAGTCATCAAATATGGCTTCAAATCGCATTACTCGAAGATCCCAAAGCATCGAAAAACATAAGATCAGTCGATTAACCATCTCTAGCAAAATGGCCATTTTATATATATATATTAATTTTTAACTCGGTATAGTATTTGATAACACAAATAATAGAGGGAGAGAGGAATATGAATATGAATTTTTATTTACTAGCTGAGCTATATATATATATATATATATATATATGAGAAATTAAGGATGATGGAATAAATATAAGGGAAATGCATGCCTATTTGTTTGTTTGGTTGGGTAGTACATACAATATACTTTGTTGTTTTCTTGTAAGGAAAAGTGATATGATTATTTTACCAAAAAAAAAAAAGAAAAAGGGATAAGATTGGAAAGTGGGAAATTGCATGAAAATTTACGGATGCTTCCTCGTATTATCGTACGTTTTGATACGTTCAAACATGCAGAATATGATCTCGTGATCATTTTGCCAATCATGACGATAGGTACTACTAGTACTAGGTATATAATAGGTGAACTCTGCGAGTCACATATTAGTATGTAAAATTTACTTTAATATTATAATTATAAAATTTTGAAATATATATTATTAATTAATTTATTCATGCGATTTTTACTATATTTATAAATATTTCGAAAGGTCTTACCATATATTAATGTATTCGAACGTTATTAGACTTAAGTAAAGTTGAGAAACAATATTGTGAATGTTTGGTTAAAATTCTTCAATCATTTTTAATTGGTTGAATGACACTTTTGTCCTTCTAAGTTGTCACCCACTTTTAAAGTCATCCATAAAATTCATTTTTCGTCAATTAAGTCCTTAAATGATATTTTTTGTCGATTCCGTTCATTTTATCCGATTTGACTATAATCCGACCAAAAATTAACCCAATTCATTTTTTTAAGGCCAAAAGTGTCTTTATTAGAATGGCTGAATGACAATTCTATTCCTCTATAACTTGCCACCCACTTTCAAAGCCGTCATTTTTTCCAACTTCACTAAAATCCACACAAAAATAAAATTTTAACATATATATCATACTAATTCAAAATTTTAAAAATAACTAAGCTTTAAAAATTAATTATTATCTCAAAAATAAAAAATAAAAATTTTGAAATTATCTTTTCTGGTGAGAAATGAGTAAAAAAAACAAATATAGTGTATATTAATATAGTGTAAAAATAAATTCATATAATGTATACCAATTTTTTTTAATTAACGCTTAAATATAAAACAAATTTTTAAATAAAACGGAATTACTATATACTTATAACTACAAAATATATTTTTAAAATAAAAAAATACAAAGCCCCTGTTCTTTTCTTTTTCTTCTTTATGGGTAATGTTTTTCTTAAATACAAAACAAAAATTAAAATTTTAACATATGTACTATACTAATTCAAAATTTTAAAAATAACTAAACTTTAAAATTTAATTATTATCTCAGAAATAAAAATTTTGAAATTATCGTTTCTAGTGAGAAATTGTAATATCCCAGATAATTTCAAGATTTTAAATAATATCTTAATTGATTTTATTAAAGGTTAAGGTTTAAACCTAGAAGGTGAGAAGGAAGATGTGTTGAAAATGGGTAAACATTTTTTTTTTAACATAAATTATTTGTTAGAAATTAAATGTGAGAATATTTTAATGATGCAGGTAGATAATTTATTTAAGAAAGAAATTCAATTGAGAAATGAAGGTGAATATATTAATATTTATATATATACACCTATAGTTGAGTTTGTTAGTCAAACAAGATGATGTGTGAAGTAAATTAAATACTTAATAAAACTAATAAATTAATTAGTTTTAGTATGGATTAAAAAGAAAAGTCATGTAATATAATTAATTGAATTAATTATATAAGTTATGAATTAAGGTTATGAGTAACAAGTAGGGAAGTGGAATATTGCCTAGAAGGACAATATTAAGAAGTTAAGTAATTAAGTAATTTACTTAATTAATAAGTTGTTATAGATGTAAGCCCAATATGGAGATATTTGCATGAAATGGGTAATTAAATAAAAGAGCCAATAAAAAATAAGTTATGTAGCACAAACCATTAAAAGTCAAATGATGGTCAATGGTTGGGAGAAGCATTTCAAGTATTGATTGAGTGTAGAGAATTAACTAGTGTCTAGTTAATTGAATAACCCTAGTTGGCTGACAAGAGAGATAGCATTAACCAATCATTGGTTAATTGCTAGATAAATAAATGTGGGGTTAAGAATTAACCGTGGATGGGTTAATTAAGTAACCCAATGTGGTAGAATTAATTATAGCAAATCTAATTGGATTATATTATAAGTCCAATTGAGGTATTAAACTAGTAGTCCATATAATTTAATTTGAACATGGATTTATGTAATAATTAACTAAGCCCAATGCTTGTTTAATTAAATGTAACATAGGGTATTTAATATTAGCCCAATGTAGTAAATAAATTGAGCCCAAATCAATTAGTTGAATGAGCCAAATATATTAAATCCTAGGGTCCAATGTGGAGCCCAAATGGTAGTCAAAGTGGTGGTCAATATATATACATTGGTGTATATATATATGGATACTTATATAATGATATAGGATATAAAAATAAAGCTAAAATGGTGTAGTAAATTGATAAATCCCGAATTTTGGGGGGCCCCCACATGTGGATGTTGTGTGTGGCTTTATTTTTGCTTATTTTACACTTCAAAAATTGCTTACAAGCAACCTTGATGGATGTCAATCAAGTTGTCAATCAATCCATGCTATAGTAATCTCAATTAAGCTCTAAATTGACTATGTTGGTGAATTAGGAGAGTTAATAAAGTATTAGCATTTGGCTATATATAGAGTGCTTCCCACACTTGTGATATGGTTGTTAGTCTTTTTACTAGAAAAGTTAGAGAGAAAGAAAATAGAGAAAAACTCTAGAGAAAAAGAAAAAGAAAGTTAGATCTTGTGAGCATTGATGGTTGGATGATCTTGGAGCAAGGTTTAAAGATGGAGGTCTCCTCAAGAGGAAGTTATCTATGTAAGAAAATTGATCATCCAAGTCTTTTCAAAGTTCTAACAAAGAGGATAATCAACAAAAGGTATAAAACCTTCTAGCTTGATATTGTTCTTTGGGTATTATGTAATTTCTATGGTAGAAATATAATTTTCAAAGTCTAAATGGATAGATCCATGCTATATTGGTATATCTAGGGTTACATGGGTTTAACATGGGTTTTTATATGTGTTTATGATGAAAAATTTCATCAAACTCATTGAATAAATTTTTACCGACGAAAACAAATTAATCTAATACGTAGCAGCCCATTCACGAAATTACTGTTCATGATCCGTATGTCGGATTTATGATCCGTCAATTTTGGGTGATAAATCCATGAAATATGAAGATTCTCCAAGTTGAATGACTAAAATTCGATTTAAAATGAGCAAGATATGGATTTTCTACCAAAACACTCCATTGTTTTAGGGCTGTGCACAACAGTCCGGTTTGGAGCCAATTTCCGTGACCAAAACAAATCCAAATTTGATGTTTGATGACAGAAAAATGTAGTTTGGGAAGTTACGAATCCATCGATACCAAATAGGCCTCAATCGGACTTGTGGATTTTATTTTATTCAAGTTCCCGTCGAAGACCCCAAGTCTGAAAAAGCATAAAAGTAATCTGCCTATTTTTTTAAAAAAACCGGCCGGTTCGGTTTTTTTCGGTTTTTCATGATTTCTAGGTAGGGCCGGTTCGGGAATTTTTAGGCCGGTTCTTGGGTTGGTTCCAAAAGAGAAAATGCTTATACTTTTATAAAGAAAATTATCAAAATTTAAAATCCGAATTTTTTTATAATTTGGTATTTATTAGAATTAATAGTGGATTAAAGCTTACTAAATGGCTAATAATTATGGAAAAATTATTTTTAATTTCAGAAAAATAATATTTGACCTATTGGCATGCTAGTTAAGTGTTATTAAATAAAATTTGAAATTATTGGACTAATTCACTATATATTAGCTATTTATTAGTGTATAAATAGGCTAATAATCTAATTAAATATTATTTAATAAATATTAAATAATATATGAAGTTATGTAATTAATTAATTATGATTTAATGAATATTAAATAATAATTAAAGGATGTTAAGATGAATAAGTTAGTTATTTATTATTTAATTGCACTTAAATAATAAGTAAAGTTAAATAAATAATTAATTATTATTTAAATTAATATTAAATAATAATTAAAGAATATTAAAGTTAGAAAGCTAATTATTTATTATTTAATTAATATTAAATAATAAGTAAGGTTAATTAAGTAATTAATTATTATTTAATTAATATTAAATAATAATTAAAGGATAATTAAGGTTAATAAACTAATTATTTATTATTTAATTAATATTAAATAATAAGTAAGGTTAATTAATTAATTAATTATTATTTAATTAATATTAAATAATGAGTTCGGATAATTAGTTAATTAATTATTATTTAATTCATATTAAATAATAATTAAATGATAATTAAGTGGAATAAATTATTACTTAATCGAAAGAAGATTATTAAGTAATTAAAATATATTGATAATATTATTGACTAACTATTAAATGATAATAGTTAAGAATTAAATCATTATTCAATAATTAATAATGATATGTAATTAATTTAAAATATTATTAAAGGATTAATAATATTATTTAGCATTTAATTAACTATTAAATAATAATAGTTAAGAGTTAAATCATTATTAAATAAATAATAATGATAAATAAAGATTTAGAATATTATTAAAGAATTAATAATATTGTTTAACAAGTAATTAACTATTGGGTAATAATAGTTAAGGGTTGAATCGTTATTAAATAATTACTAATGATACGTGAAGATTTCAAATATTATTAAATGATTGATAATATTGATGAACAATTAAATTATCATTAAAATGATTGATAATAATGAGAAGTCAATTAAAATATTATTAAAGGGTAATAATATTAGCAAGCAATTAAATTATTATTAAAAGATTAATAATAATGATTAAGGTAAACTATTATTAAAAATAAATTAATAATAGTAATGATTATTTAAAGTGTTATTTAACAATTAAATAACATTATAAGTTATTACTAATTGATAGTAAAATTTAAAATATTATCCAAGGTGGGTAATATTATGATAGGTATCGAGATAAATGATGTGATTAAGTTAAACCAAGGGTATGGTCCATTAGTGATTAATTGGTGGATCGACCTAAATAAATATAGGGTCCAAGTTTTAATGCAGTGACATTAATAAATGTCAGAATTGCATAGTTTCGAACAAAAGATTTATGGTGTTGAATATGAAACACTGAGTCAAGTCAAATAGAGACTAAAATATGAAATTAACCTTATTAAATAAAGGGGATGATAAGAAGAAATAAATATCTTTAAAATAAGATTTAGTATTGAGTCAAACTTTGACTGATATTGTGCACCGTTGATATCACATACCGTGTAGGTGGTGCAAGGAACGTGAAAGATTAACGTAAGCTGGTTATACAAGTCCAGGCAAGTTTTTCAGAACGTGTTGTATTATGTGCATGAATTATAAGTTTGTTATTAAACTGAGATGTGCTCATACGTGGTTATGTGCAAAGATGTTTTAATGTGCCTTTGTGCAATAAGTTGATTTGAACTGTTGATATGCGGTAGTTGATTTAAGACAATTGTTCTGCATTGAACTATATGTCATGATAGAGGTTAGACATGAAGCATAGATTAAATGCGAGGCATGATATGCATGAGCAGTATGTCATAAACTGAAATGCATGAAAAACATGATGTTAGTATAAATTGTAAATTTTATGTGAAGCATGTAATGTGTTATATGTAGCTGTTGAACTTGCTGAGCCGTCGTGCTCACTCTTGCCTAAACTAACATTTTCAGATAAGGCTAGTTACTTGAAGTTCTCGATAAAGAACAAGGAACAGGAAAATATATTACTTCCATTGAAGATCTAAATATCTATTGTAGATATCAGTCCGAATTGGACAGGTAAATGATTCTGTAGCATAAGACTTAGTTGTTATGTTATATGAGTATTAAATACTCAAATTGATTGTAATAGAATGTCGTATCATGTATGATATTGAGACATACTAGGAATGTATAAAGATTTCGATTCTGGAATAGAAGGAGATGTTATATAATTGTAAATAAATGATTATTTAGCAATTATAATATTGTTAAAATTCACGAAAGATAAGGAAAAGGTTGTACTCGTGTTGAACCGAGTTCGAGATTCGGGGGACCCGGATTCGGGGTCGTCACAGAAATGAGTATAAAAAACAAATACAGTGTATACTAATATAGTGTAAAAATAAATTCATATAATATATACTATTTTTTTTAATTAATGCTTAAATATAAAACAAAATTTTGAACACAACATAATTATTGTATACTTATAGCTGCAAAAAATATTCTTAAAATAAAAAAAATACAAAGCCCCTGTTCTTTTCTTTTCCTTCTTTATGGGTAATGTTCTTTTTAAATACAAAATCAAAATTAAAATTTTAACACATATACTATACTAATTCAGAATATATTTTTAAAATAAAAATAAATAAAATATTATTTTGGGTGGGTTTAAGTGAAAATGGAGAAAATGACGACTTTGAAAGTGGGTGGTAACTTAGAGGAACAGAAGTGTCATTCAACCATTCTGATAAAAACATTTTTGGCATTAAAAAAATGGACCGGGCCAATTTTTTGTCGGGTTACAGTCAAATCAGGTCAAAGGAACGGAACCGATAAAAAATATCACTTTAAGGACCTAATAGAAGAAAAAAATGAACTTTATAGATGATTTTAAACGTAGGTGCCACTTGGAAGGGGGGGAAATGTCATTCAACCATTTTTAACTGCACAACTTTTATCCAAGATTTGTGATCCCCAAACATAATTAAGTGGCCTGCCAATAATAACTGAAGGACCACCTGAGTGAATAAACGTACCAAAATAGTCAACTAACACGTATGCGCATGTTATTGATAACTGTTATATATATATATATATATATATATATATATTATGGTGGTGAATATACATAAATAGTATAACAAAAAATATTCAATTACAAGAATTTAAAAATGTGAATAGTTATATTTTCTTATTTAGTATTTACTATTAAAGTTGTGAATGTATATGTTGATAAAGTTAAAAGATCTTAAATTTTTTAGTTTTCATATCCAATAAGAAAGAAAATAGGAAGAAAAAGAATTTAAAATTGAAATATGAAATATGAAAGATGAAGTGAATGGAAAATAAAAAATCAACTCGTTCAAGTCAACTCGACCGAATAAATTAACTTACGCAATTGAATGTCGTACTTTTAGATATAGAGATAAATTCAAGCCTTTTAATATGCTATGTATTGCGATAATTTATGCTCAATTATATTTGTGAAATATATCAATATATGTGACTGCATAAAATTATCAGGGTGCTCCTTTTTATTACATATCTTCCAAAGGTTACCACTAATTAATACTTATCCAGCAATTAAAAAATCAACGTAAACATTCACAATATATAATATTTTTATTTAACAAATTAAATTTAATTGAATAAATGGTTATTGAGCGTGTAAAAATATGATAGTATGTGAAAAGTAATTATTGAAAATTATAAAACTCAATTTTTATGATCATATAAAAGAATTATGTTTTTTCACACTTTTTTTTTGTAAAATGATTGACATATATCGCACATCAATAAATCATTATGTAAAAATTTATATATTCTCATATTTTTGTATAATCTTTACATTCGTGCAATTAATTTTTTTTGAAAAACAAAAAACTTAGGAAGATCATTTAACTAAACCCTACAAGGTATATAGGTTATATACCCACAAAGAACTAGGGTATCTCTATATACGTAGATGCAATGTTTTGACACTCGAACCAGATCGGTCGGTCGGACCGGTTGAACCAGAACCCAATTCATTTTTCGATCCGATTTGGATTGGTTCAACTAAATTGGTCAAAAATCAGTTGACCACCGATTCAACCAGTAGTTCAACTAAAACTGGTCAGTTGACCAGGTTGAATCGATTTTGAAGTTTTTTTTTTTTTTTACAAAAATATTTTTAGTAATATTATAACATAATTTCATTATATTTTAGCTTACAAAAAATTACATGTTTTAAAATTTAATTAATTATTAATAATATATTTATGATGCTACTGATTCAATAATCGTTCAACCATTGGTTGAACCAGTGATTCATTCACCTATAACTAGTTTCAATTCGATAACCGGTCCGATTCTGAAAATATTACGTAGATTGATAGATTTCACAAAATTGATTGAAAATTCAATCCATTTTGTGAATTACATTTGGGATTTGAATTGATTAGGTAATTAATTATGAACCATGATCTGTTTTAATCATCTTATAGGTTAAACTAATTAAGATTCCCCATCTTAAAGAATTATTTTATTATTTTTTGACTTGTTTTTCAAATTATGGTTTTTATACAAATATCTTTTTACTAAATTTTATTAGTTACTGGCTCTGTCTTCAAAAGGATAGTTTAAGATAGGCCTAAATATAGATTAATACCTTGAACTTTAAACGTTTTTTTACTTTGGGGATTGAGCACTCAATTTTTTCAATTAAGTGATTAAATTTTTAATTTTTTGCACTTTTGGGATTTTCTTATCAGTTTTTTCAATTAGATGATTGAACTTTTAATTTTTTTCACTTTGGGGATTATCTTCTCAATTTTTTCTGATTACGTCTAATTGATAGTTATGTGTTTGTTTAATTTATTTCTTTTTATTGAATGAAATTATGTACTTCCTTCATCCTAAATTAAAATATTATTATTGGCTTTTGAAAGTTAATTTAAAATATTTTTAATCTCAAAATTAATAAAATATATTAAAATTTATGAAATAATTTTTTTTAATTAATTGTACATTTATACATTTTAAATATTCATCATTATGTTGATTATTGATGATTTTTTTTAAGATGAGTTTGTAATGTCTTAAATTTACTTTAAAAAATAAATAAATACGTAATTACAAGATTATCTAAAATCATCATTACACCATTTTAAAAGTATCAATAATCAATATAATGATGAATATTTAAAATGTATAAATGTATTACTAATTAAAATTTTATTATTTAATAAATTTTAATATATTTTATTAATTTTGAGATTAAAAATATTTTAAATTAACTTTCAAAAGCCAATAAGAATATTTTAATTTGGGACGGAGGAAGTACATAATTTCATTCAATAAAAAGAAACAAATTGAATAAACACATAACTATCAATTAGACGTAGTAAGAAAAAATTGATAAGACAATCCCCAAAATGGAAAAAAAATTAAAAATTTAATCCTCTAATAAAAAAAACTGATAAGACAATCCCCAAAGTGAAAAAAATTAAAAGTTTAATCACTTAATTGAAAAAAATTGAGAGGTTAATCCCCAAAGTGAAAAAAAGTTAAAACTTCAAGCTATTAATCTATATTTAGGCTGTTTAAGATATAATTTTTTTTGTTCTAAAAAACATAGATTAAGGTACATAAAATAAAAGGTAAGTAAGTCATTTAGTGGAGTTCATTGGACCATTAGTATATAAAAAATAAAAAAAAATACTCATCATTTTATATAATCTTGTGGGACCACTAAGAATAAATTTATTTATTTTTATTCTATTTTCTCTATTTTACTTTTCTTAATTTGTGTGAAAATATATTTAGATATTCTTTTTGAGGATGTAGTGAGTAATTAACTACAGATTTTAACTCTAATATCTAATATTGATAAATTTATTTATAAAAAGTAATATATTTAAATGTATTGGAAAAAAAGAGAAAAGTTGACAGAAAACCTTATTTTGGGACATAAAGAATAGATGTATGTTTAGTTACTCAGCGTTTGTAATGAATGATGCGTTTAGAGTGTTTGAAAGTTCAAGCGTACTTATAAATTTTGTTCATCTAGTAACAAGTTTTTTTAAATATAACTTATTTAACTTAAAAACACAACAGTGGAGTTTCAGAGACAACGAACCAAAATTAGTGCATTGCGTTTGGAGGTCCAACCATTGCAAACTCTACTGTCACAAACGTTACAAGCGTTAGTAGTCGAACAAACCCTAGATAGCAGAAAGTGCTTGTTATTTGCAAAATAAATTAGTAACTCATGCAAGATATGAACTTTTTCATGAGATACGAAGAGTTTATATTATATAAAAAAATAAAGAGTCTTATATGATTAACTCGTGATCAACCAAAATAATTTGATAAAATTATAAAATTATTATGAAGATCATTTAATGTCATGCTATATATAATTATCGATTATTGATTTGTGATGATTAATAAGAGATCCCATTTAATGAATAAAATTCTACCATAATTTGAAAGGACAGTAGCACCCTTCATCTTCCCGGGAAACTTAACCACGCCCATCACTTGTTACGGGGGAAAGTTGGGAAATCTATTTACTTAATTTCTTCCCGAATATTCTTCACCTTTTCCCAACTTCTGCTTTCAATTGAAGACTCGATCGATCAAAATATTTCTCTTTCATTCTCTTCAAAGTCGAATTTGGAGTGATAATTCAAAATTTTCTCTCTCTAAATCCTTTCTTCTATCTGTTTTCTGGCAACCAAATATAGATGATTATCAGCGACAATCCCAAAGCTCTTCAGCTTCCGTTTCATGGTACTACAATTCCAAAAGGTACTATTTCTTATATTTATCTACTTCACACCGGTTTGTTTATCTGTGTAATGTTATCCTCAATTTTATGTTTAATTTAGTGGAAATTACTCTTACTCCGTCACTCGAAATTCATCTGCATGCTTGGAATTTTACTTATTGTCTTAATTCATCTCTCTTATTTACCTTAATTCAATATTCCCTCAGTTAGGGTTTCAGATTCTGTATCTATTATCTAACACAAATTTCATATATATGAGCCCGCATTTAGTTGTTCAGTGCGGATTCAGTATCAGCACTTTAATAGTGCTGTCCGTTACTTCAAAAAATTATTTGCAGACACCCCAAACTCAGATGGGTAATTATTTACAACCGTGGCTATGGATTAACCTTATATATATATATATATTGATTGTGTGGGTGTGTCAGTGTGTGCATAAATCTTGTAAAAAATAATTATATTCTGTTTCTGTTTGTGTAAATTTTCTTCTAGAGCCAGAATTGACTCAGGATTTACTAGAAAAGATAAGAAAAGAATTGTTCAACTATAAGTGTAGATAAATTTCTAAACTTTAGATGGGGGCATTCCGAGAATCGAACTCGGGACCTCTCGCACCCAAAGCGAGAATCATACCACTAGACCAAATGCCCAGTTGTTGATGTATTTTATCTCTTTGGCATCAATGTATCTATATTAAATATACCTTATTTTCCAATTCAATATTTAAAGTTTAAACATTGCTTTGACTTTATACATTCTAGTGTTTAGTTTACAACTTCTAGTTGTAGAAGTGTTTCCCTATAGAAGCTATGTTTCTAGTCTTTGCTTCTTGTTATTGGACTTGGTTATTCATGAAGACTTAAAAATGACATAAGGGCATTGATTAATGTGGTTGCCATATTTGAGGCTACATAACACAATATGAAGTCAAACCACCATATGGGTGCTGTATGATCATGCTTGTGTTTATCTTGAGCTTTTTTGTTGAACTGATCTTTTGTGTTAAATATTTTCAGTGCACAGACAGGTGCACAAGGGACTAACAAAAAAACAACAGCAAAGATTTTCTATTCAATTCGTCAATAGTTTGGTTTCATATCTTCTTTACTTCATAACACAGAAGTATGTTGCGTGGGACTGTGGTTTTAAGTGCACTAGGCTAACAAACTGCTTACAAAAATTCCATGCATTATCTCACTTGTTGGGCTTTAAGTAGCAGCTTTGCTAATGGACTATAAATTGATAAAATGTTCCCCAGTTGTACTTGTCACTGGTAATATCATGAGGGTTGTATCAATATTCTTTATTAATTGTGAGGCTAAAAATTGCCCTTGATTTCTTCTACCCTTACTGGAAAGTAGTACTTGAGAAGAAAATTATAACTATTGTGGGACTATAGATACAACTAAACCTTGTGAGACTCCAGGAATCATACTTGGAAGAACCTCTTACGCCTAAAAATTAAATGATTTCAATCCATTTCGTGGACCTGATATACACTTATTAATGATTTGTATTTCATCTGTATGATAATGAGAAGTAATTAGAACTGACTACAAGTACTTGTACATTCTGACTGTGGACTGGTGTATGAATAGTATTTAGTCTAACTGATAAATCCATAATACTTTTTGATATTTCTACACGCATGACCCACATTTTTGCTTATGTGGAGGGACATGATTGCTCCAAATGTGGGTCATACGTATGGAACTATCAAAAAGTGTTGTGGATTTATACATGCCTTTTTTCCTTGTAATCAGAATGTGGTAGTATAGTTTCAGGTTTCTCCTTGCCTATTTGTAAATTCTTAGTTGTATTTACTCTATCAGTGGGTATTTCAGATTCGGGGTTCTCACTGATCCCATCATATGGTAACAGCAATTCATGATTTTTTATTTATTTTGTTCAATACTTGATGGCAATCTTGTAAACAATTATAGTTAAAAACACTATAAAAGAATATTGTTGACTGCATCAGTAAAATGAACTACTATAAAATTAGAATTTAAGAGGGGCATTCCGAGAATCGAACTCGGGACCTCTCGCACCCAAAGCGAGAATCATACCACTAGACCAAATGCCCAATGGTTAATTTGTTACAATCTCCTAATGACAAATGTGTCTTTGTGTTGACTTTATAAAATCTGTACAATGTATCTTATGACATGGTTTGTACTTATGCGTGATGCATAAAGTTGAGATTGCTATCCTAGAGAATCTAATATAATTTTTATCTGGACTAAAAAATTTCCAGGTTTGAGCTGATTTTTTTTAATTGTAGAATTGTTTCTCTAGCAAAGCGATGCTTCTATTCTTTGATTTACTGGCATTAAATTATGTTGTTGATTGAATTTAAGTTAAGTAATGTGCATGGAAAGCTATGCTTGTATAACTGCTGTGAAATCATGCTTGTGTTTGCTTTCCACTTGTTTGTCGAGCTGATTTTTTGTGCTAAAATTATCCAGCGACTTTAAGTTATACCCTACTCTCACATACACAAGGAAAGAGAGAAATAAAATATTTTGCCATTGTAATAATTTTTTGTTCAACCTTGTCAGTACTTCTAGTACATGTATTCTTTTTGCCATGTCAATAAATTACCGTAATGAAACATAATTTGATATAGGAAACTGATATTTCCACGTGGTTCCCCTCACATGAGTAGTGAATGGGATCCACATTCATGTGTGAGAGAGTTATGTGAAAATATCGTATTTTCATGTAAACATATCAATTCCCTTTGAGATATGCTTCCTATGCGGTCAGTATTATCTTGTGAAGAATATCTTAATTTGCTAGAGTGACTGCATTTATGAGGCATCCTGGTAATATTCCTTAAACCTCTTGCACCTAGAATATTGTAATACCATGGGCATGATCTGCAATTTAAAAATAATATGTATGCTCTGGATTACAGTGGGATTCGCAGTTGCCATTTGTTGCCTATCATTTGTTATAATATTCCTTATTATGTTAAAAGAAACCATTAACTTTGAAGCTTGACATTATTTGATATTGTTTTTGAATTGAATATCTCAGCTGATAAATATTTTCTTTCGCAACTTGTTTCCCTAATTTTTGGTTGAGCCTGTGGATTGATAATGGAATATTTTAAATTTCTCTGGAAAACTATCCATTTGATTACCCTTATTTTTGATTTACTGCTTTCTTCCAAAGACATTTGATGTACCATGCTGGATGTCCTAGTAGATGAGATGCAAGATGAGGAGAAAAAGAGGCATGTCGAGAATTGAAGGTAGTTTTGGGCTAATAATGTTCAAATGAACAGGGACATTTTTTTCCTGCTGAAAAAAGCTAAACTACATGTACATGTGATGGAGAGAGGGGCATTCCGAGAATCGAACTCGGGACCTCTCGCACCCGAAGCGAGAATCATACCACTAGACCAAATGCCCAATGGAATTTTTTTGCTACACTTTTTATTTTGCGTTATATAGTTTCTTTAAGGTATGGCCAATCAAACTTTTACAGTTACACCTCGTAACAATCTTTGATATATTATCTATTATTTTGGTGAGGCAGATTATTTTTTGCAAATTCTAAATAATTCAATGTTCTATGAATGATCATACTTCAAATGTATATATATATATATACTCACCTGCAATTTTAATTATATAACTTCTTTAAAAGTTAAATTTGTGTTTCTTTTGGTTAGTATCTTCATTTTTTACAGGGCTTGGTACTGGTTATTCTGCAACTTTTCTTTCTGGGGCTGAATACCAGTGTTAGTAAATTGATTTCTCATGGTTCACTGCATCCGCCACTGCAAAAATATGCTTGGATTTATGTGTTATTGTTAAGTTCTTTAGTTTGATTTTTAGCATAGCTTGTGCCTACAAGTAGGTTTTCTTTCTTTCAAGTCAATGTTTTCTGCTTATTTCTTCATTTAGGCATGAAGGGAGAATCATACCACTAGACCAGATGCCCAATTGTTGACTTTATTACATTTGCTATATAAATTCAATACCAATTAAAGTCCTAAAAGACATTCAGTGAGTTTTACAATGTGGCATTCTGGGAATCTAACTCAAGCCCTATTGCACACAAAGTGAGAATCATGCCACTAGACCAATTGCCCAATCTCGGAGCTTGTATTTTATTTCTTTACATTCACCAGCGCACTTTAAAACAACAGCAGCAGTTCCTGTACTTTCTTGTGGTTGAATATGCTTCATTGAAACACTCAATACACCTTTTGTAAAACAATGCACCTGGTACTGGTATCTGCTGCATATATCTGGTTGTATAGAATTTTTTCCAGTAAGTTACATTCTGATAATAAAAAATGTGGTCTCGTTGTCACATGATCAGATGACTGGTAATCTTCATCAAAGAATTAAATGGAGCTTTGCAATCAATCTTGGTAAGTAATTTTCTTATTTGAACATTTGCTAAACTGTAATAAATGTCCTAGTATTTTAAGCAGAGTAAGGATATAGAATTAATACCGGCTCATATTCATTCAACCCCTTCCAATGTTTTTTCAGTTATTAGGAGGAGGATGCTCAAAACTTGAATATCACTCGGCTTGTCAATTCTGGTATAAGAAATTGGGTGGGGTGGGAGGAGGAGGAGCATTCCTAGGATCTTGTGGAGAAGCAGATAATAAAGTTATAAATTTGTAACCAAAAAAAAAAAAAAAATTAAATGGTAAGGAGAGAAAACAAATACTAAATGTAGGGGCATTCCGAGAATTGAACTCGGGACCTCTCGCACCCTAAGCGAGAATCATACCACTAGACCAAATGCCCATATAGCAGAATGTTTGTTTATGGTACAATTTCGTTAGAGTACCTTCCAAGTTTTTGTTTATTTTTCATAATTTTTTTCCATTTATAGGAAATAACATATTTGGTACCTTCTTAGGCTTTGCCTGTATAATATACTTGGAAAGCTTATGCTACTTGGCAATTGACCAACTTAAAAAAAAGAGAGAGAGTACTACCTAGTAGTTAGCTTGGCTGTGAAAACATGCCAAATTAGAGCTGTGGAAGCTTCACCGAAGAATAATAGAGTGATTTATAAATGAAAACTTCACAAAAAGATTTTTATTTTGCTAAATTTGTTGTTCAGCGAAAGATTCCTTTTTTTATTTTTATTAATACTAGTATAAAACAACACGAGTATATATGTTATTATAATTTCATTATTATACCACTATTATTAGACTATCGACTTATTATTTTTAGCAGTAACAACAGAACAAAGATGCAACCTTGATTATTTGCGCATGGGACACTTTCCGTGGGACTGAGGGAGGGAGTATATGCTATATATTATTGACGTCTCTTAGCATTTTGTAACAAAAAGTTTAAGGCCAACAAGTTAAAAGCATACCCCAAGACCAAATGCTCAATTTGTTGTTTTTGGCTGCATTCTGTTTTTACTATCAGATTTTACATCCACCAGTACGACTCACTCCTAAGAAGCTTGATACTTCGTTAGGGTTTGATAGTTCCTATATGCTTAAATTCATATACTTAGTACTACCATTAGTTACTAATATTTTTATGACTTTCTTACTCTATTGGATAAATTTTTTAATCCAGCATTGTATATATTAATTGAAAGCTTGTGTCAGCCTCCTGTTGCTTGATCAGAACGAACACTAGGGAATTGTTGGTTAAAGAATTAAATGATGCTCTGGTAGGTGCGTAAAGTTTGTATTTGAACTTTTAAAAAATAGTGTTTTTAGCAGCAATGTCATAGTGTTAACATCCATCTAATTGTTTCCCATTTATGTTGCAATAGTTAAGGGCTGGGGCATTTCAAGAATCAAACTCAGCACCCCCGGCAGATGTAACATTTTCCGGTTGACAGTGTTCATGTATTTTCTTTGGATACATGACATTATTTGTAAAAATCTTTCTTCAATGGAGATTTATGAAGAATATCTTGTTAGGAAAATCTTATATACTTTTCTTTTTAAATTCCTTTAATATTTGGATGAAGAGAGAAGAGAGGTGATGGGGATTTAAATTATATGTAGGACTGACCAGTGACCACTACAGCTTGGCGACTTGAGCATGTGGATTTTTTTGGAGTTTTTGAATTATTTTTATCTGCAAAAGAACAATGATAGATGATAAAATATACTCGTCATTTTAATAGTATTTAATCAATGCTAAGGACACATAAGTTTAAAAATTAATGTAATTATGATATGCGAGACTCTTAATATCATATCACTCTTTACAAAATTTTACTAGTCTTTAAAATGATTTATTTATTTGGCTTTCTGAGATACTAATAAAAAAAATTAATAATTACAATTCTATAATTTTGACAATAGATTCTAGGGCGGTTTAGAGTGGAGAAAAGGGGGCATTCCGAGAATCGAACTCGGGACCTCTCGCACCCGAAGCGAGAATCATACCACTAGACCAAATGCCCATGCGTTACAGAAAACGGTCATATTGATACAGATCCTGATTTGCACTGGTGGAGTATGTTCTATTGTTATTATATGAGGTGGGGTAAATTAGTAGTTAACATGAAGATCCTCCACTAGAAACTATTCAAGCATCACATTATAAATGGAGCAGCATGTACTATATTTAGAAATTACAGTTTTATTTTTATTTTATTACAAACTATAATTAGAAAAATAATCTCCAAATTTGGTTTTCATGATGATACTTTAATACTACTATACAAAAAAGTCCCCTTGGTAAAATATTATAGTTATGTTCCATGTAATAGTAATACCCCTGTAAATATTAAATTATTAGTTTAGCTATATAGTATGATAAGAAATTATGATGACAAACTTGATAAAAAAACAACATATACCATGTAACCAATCCAAAAAAATTCCTGAATCCACCTTAATAATAAACAATAAGCACACTGCTCACTTTCAATCACTACACTTTATTGCATCTCTTAGTTTACTTGTAGAACATTCCCAATAGCCTAGTAATAGTCAACCACCAAGTCAATGTTTTCAAACATGTTATTGTTGATGAAAAGGAGGTGGTTGATAACCCCTAAGCGCTAGTATTTGTAACAAAAGGCACACCCTGGTTTCCTAGCTAAGGAAAGCCTTGCAATATTTACAACTACAAAGACAGCTGAAGACGTGCATAAATAAACCTATCCAGGTTTTTATCCAACAAGGAGCTAACTCATAAATCCAGATTACCCATTCAGAACCATCAAGCTTGAATCATCTGCAAAATTTTACAAGAAGTTAATAGATCAAAAGTCTTCACCACGCTTCACAAGGAGATCAAAGCTACTAAGCAGTTTAAAAGAGGGAGCGCGGGAGAGGGATTAGTATTTATATCTCACCACTCTTGGGATGCTACTCCCTTTCAGTGCCCTCATTGCTGCTTCTGCAAAAGCTTCTGCAGCTTCCGCATCAGCTTCTGCTGCCTCAGCCTCCCTTGCTGCTTCTTCAGCTTCTGCTATTGCAGCTTCTGCATCGGCAACTGCTCTAGCAGCAGCAGCAGCAGCCTCCTCTGGAGTCATACTCCTCATCTTGGCTAGCTCCGCATCAATATGAGATTTTGTAAGCTCAGCGGCCTCAACCCTATTAACTTTAGGAGAAACCCTCTGCCTTCCCTCCAGGAATAACAATGGGGTATGTCTTCTTTTGTCAGATGATGCTGAAGTGGGTGCAATCCTGTACTTTCGTTTCATCTGTGCAAGAGAGAAACTAGAAGATAAACAGATTGACCAGGTTTGATTAAAGCTGCCAAAATTTGAACCCTAAATTGCTTAGAAGGAACAGCAAAAAAAGCAACTGCCATAATGTAGGCATGAAAACAGATCGTGTTATCAGATAATAACTAAAATTAAGCCACAAATAGAAAACTTATCCAAGTATATATCAAAATTATTTTAAAAATTAATACTAAATATACCGTGCTAAAACTGGACCATTTCTCTACCTTAGTGTGCTCTTTAGCCTTTTTGAGGTAAAATCTGATTAAGATTGTTCAAAAAAAATTCCTTCTGGTTTCAAGAATTTCCCAAACCAAACTGTCAACATACAAGAGGGCGGGGATATATCTGATACTGTGATACATTGCTCATGTAAGGCAATCTTCTTTATGTTCAAATAGTAGTACTTCAAATTAGCAGCATAACCTACTCACTTCTAGTGAGGTCCAAATATCACTTGGAAATGAAGGCTGTTAAATGTGGTTAATCACTCAGATCTAAATGAAATTGGTAGACCAGAGCTACAGCAAAATCTTAAAGTTAATTAATAATGAAGCTGATCACAAGCAACAGAATTCTCGAGCAAAGATGCACATCAGAAATTTTTGAAATTTCACATGATAAATGTATGTCCAGATATGCTACTTTAAATGTAGCAATGTGAAAATCAAAAGCTGACTATTGCTCTTCCAATTTTGTATTGGTCAACATAGAACATTCAACTTAACCTATTAAAGCTTGAAATAGTCATCATATTTTAACAACCACAACCCCCACCTTCTTCCCAATTACAGGCTTATCTAGACCTGCCTCAATTTTCATGCCAAAAGAGGGGATTAAAGGTAGAAGTAGTGAGGAAATGATTGCAATCAGAAAAGAGCAATGAAATGAAATAAGAATACCATTAATCTCCCAGCAAGATCTCCAAATGCTAAACAAACTTTTAAGGAGGAGGTCAAGAAAGGAGGAAGTATACCCTCGTGTTGCTTATAACTTCTAGTCTATATTTTCAAAATCTAAAGATGAAATCCAAGAGACTGAATGGTAGATGGGAAGTAGAAGAGAGAGAGAGAGAGAGAGAGAGAGAGAGAGAGAGAGGGAACAAAAGATATCTTACTCAATAGTCTCTCTTCATCTTTAGCTAAAAAGAATTTTGAGGGCTTTTGTCCTCAATTTTAACACCTTTCTACTGTGTTTCTCTGGAGTTGATTGTATAGTGCCTAATGACCACCAGAAGACATGTAGAGTTAATCCATGTACATGGACTCTTCCTTGCTCCCTTAGTTCCCTGGCCTAACAAGCGTTCTCTCAGTTTAAGCCTACTCAAAATAGAGAAAGGATTTTCACATGAGCCTTGGCTTATGGAAATTGGCCAAAACTGAGCATAATCAGCTATGCTAGCCACAAGACTCCAGCTGTCCAAGAAATACCTAAATATATTGATCAGCATAAGAGCAATGTCAATTGGGGTTGGGGGGAAGACTAAAAAACAGGAAAATTTAAAAAAGCAAAAATAGGTGCAGTGGATGAGTTAACTGCCATTACGTGCGCTCAATTCACCCATCAATATACATTATTATAACTTCAGCTCCAGTCCACTAGAAGTACAACTGAGATAGCTACTGAAGCCTAAATGAGATTCAACTGATTGTTCAGGCCCTAACTTTCGAAGACATGAAAAGATACACAATAATCCATTGGGTTCCCATTAATCATGGTTTCTTGACAGCTATTTACCTATCCATTGGCATAATATGCATAAAAAGCCTATCCAATATTTGAATACATAACCTTGCAGTTGTCATCCCAAGCTTTTACCAGACCGCCAAAAAGATGGAGCCTTGTCAAAGACAAGAAAACAAGAAGCAAATATTTTTATTTTTTGACAGGTAAGATGCTAATGTTACCTTATTTATTCTGAAGCATACCCCTCCTACTTCCACTACAAGCAAAAAATTATACGCTCCTCAAAATCAATGAATTATGTGACAGCATGAAATGCGTATCTTGTCACTGACTAGCAAAACCAATTATAGCAAAACTCTATAACCCAAAACAACAAATGGGGAAACTTTATGAAACCCTTTGAGAAATCACTCGTCGTATAATTAATATATATCACATTTGTAAATTGTAATCTACTTATCAGTACTTAAATCAATGACATCCCCAAATTCTGTACTTTAGTATTGATTGCAATATTTCTCGTAATCTCCATATGGGCCATGGCCATACCACAAACATTCAAAATAAGGATAATGAAGAAAACTTGTTGAGGCAATATCCCATCCAAAAAAGGTAGCAATAAATCACCAACATGGTTAACCATCACAACTCAGATAAATGGGCATAGTGGCATGCAATTACCTTAATCAGTTTACCATTTGCTGTCAAAAACTTCAGCTTTGCAGACAGTAGTCTTTTAAAATTTGGAGGTGCCCAGTATTGTTCCTGCAAAATAGAAGACAGACATGTAAGAATAAAGAAGACCTGAGGGCTTATAATAGAATCTAACCTACTTCCATTGCTGGAAATTGGCAAGTCTCTTATGTCAAGTTTTAAATAGTGTATTCACACCACCCTTTGACCACAAATGAACTGGATAAAGTGAATACCTCGCTTTAATATAGTCAAACTAAAAGGCAATCAACGTCGCAGGTAATAGAAAAGATGGATAGTAACAAAAAAATGAGAAAAGACAACTTTACAAGGTGAGAGAAACAAAGTACAGAACGCCAGTCAAAGTAATCAGTACGTTATTCAAGCGAGTTAATCTATACCAACAAAAAGCATTTTCTTGCAAGACAATTAATGTTAGCATCAACATCATAATATCATACTTTATACTACATAAAATAGATGGGGCATAATTCAGTAAATATTTTGGTTACAAAAATAAATAATAAATATGGTATTTTTGATATGGGGATTTTCTTTTATGTTTCCAACCTTCCATTTAAGAGACTTAAACAATGTGATGATATTTGCTTATGGAAATACTTGGAAGATAAAACAATACTTAGTGATATACAAGCCTGAATGCTCAACATGTGCAGAAAAGAACTTTGGCCATTTTTCCTTCGAAAGAGGAAGATATAGCAAAGTTCCATTCTATCGTAATACTAGACATCTACAATACTAAATCTCATAATATTAGAAGGACTAATAGCAAAAGGAAATCATGAAAAGGTAGTCTTACCACATGTACCAGAACATTTAAGTAATAAAAAGCAATATATTAGGATGAAAAAGGGTTCATTGTAAACCTTCACTATTCAGATGAATCAAATGATCAATATAAAAGAGAGAAATAAAATTTTATAAGAGGCTGCCACATTATTGATTTGCACCTCTGGTTAAATCATCAAAAGACTAGAACCTCACAACAGAATTTTTAAAGTTGTACAACAAATATAGCTTAGATACAAATAGAATTATCGCACTAACAAGTAGAAACTTTACAAAAAAAAATCACCTCTATGTATGTACCGATAGTAGTCTTATTAGAACCACCAGGCTCCTTCAAGTTGCTTATAGCATCCACTATAAGATTGTCCAACCTATCAACATTAAGAAAGAAGTATCAGACTATCTGTAACATGGGAACAACAATTACTTGCACGATACATACATACATATATATATATACATATGTATACATAAATATATATATCGATCTGTATAGATAGATACATGTATACATATATATAGAGAGTATCTATCTATCTATCTATCTATCTATATATATATATATATATATATATATATATATATATATATAAGTATGATTCACAGCCACTACTATCATCCTAATTCCAGCAGATAAAAAAAATTAAGAAACTTAATAGCAGACGCTATATGAGATGCTTATACGTGAAGGTTAAGTGATCATGCCTAGTTACAATGTTAGATAATACTATCTGGTTTGCAGACTTCCAAAAAGATAAAACATATCCAAAAATAGTTTCGTGCGTGGTACTTCTCTTTATTAATAAAGAAACCCATTACCTATTGTGAACCCTACTTTCACAAGGAGATATAAACTGGATATAAACCTAAGAATTAATATATTTGCACAAGTTAACTGTCCTCAAACTCAAAGCCACCTTATCATGATGGCCAGACCATTATACCATTGGAGAAAGCAATGCCCCCAACCATTTATCAATAGCTGATACCTCTTCAACCTGTCACTTCTGCAGTTTCGCTAATGGGTACATCAGTTTTCATGTTTTATTGTTGTCTAAACTTAGTTATATCAACTCTCCTCAGAAAGGGTGAGTAGATAATATGCTCAAGAAGAGAAATGCAACCTCAAACTGTTTCCTCACCAAAGTGTAATTGGTTCATAGTTTCAAAAGACTAACTTTGAATCATACCACATAAGTACTGAAATTAAGTTGATGCTGATAAACATTTCGGTGTTAATTCTTTATGCTATGCATGAAAAATTTGTTATTTTATTTTTTTGCAAGTAATATTTTGTTTCAATAGAGGCGCCAAAAAGGGGCCAGACTAGACTTCTTCTCCGTTGAAGTAGTCTAACACCACAAGAGCAGAACTAGCTAATTTGGTTAGTTTTCTTTTTTTAAAGCTTCCTGCCCTATTAGTTGGTCAACCATTTCAATTGCAAAAACTACAATTCCACAGTTCAAGACTCCAAGTCTAGTGTCACCACTTTGCATCCATCAAAACTAAGGAAATTAAACCATGCCAACAATTTATATAAGAGACTGACCTTATAATAGATCTTTTTGAGCTACCGATCTGTGCAGAACCACTAGAAACTGCAAGAGGCCTAGCATCAACAATTTCTTCATCACTTTGAATTGCGGGAGTAAGAGCCATGGAGTTCTCATCCTCTTTAGGAACCCGCTGCATTCTTTTAAGTGCTAACCTCGCCTTCTCTCTAGAGCCCCATCCATTTGCCATCACACTCATGTTCCTCCACTTGTCCTAATAACATGAAAATCAGATAGTCATGCCATTAATACAACCATACTCAAAGATTGATACATTATGAAAGAATACCATCTGGAATAGTAATATACAAGTAAGAAACACAATATTCCAAAGAGTGAGTAACCAATTTTTGTGCTTAAGACAATTTGTAAGGAGATATATTTGGTTGATTATATCCAAATTTATTACTCGTAAAAGAAACTATCAAGAGCCAACGACAAAAATAATATGAAAGTTTATACCTTGAGATCTACATTAGAGCGCAGGTACAACACACCACTAAACTCTGGATCTTTAAGAATAGTACGCCACTTGCCTGCTCCATGCTTAAGTACTCCAGCTTTAAGTGCTGTTTCTTCTTCTGATGTCCATTTCTGCTTAGGGGCACCCATTGAAAATAGCACAAGAGTCGCAAGAATCTACCAACGATACCTAGTGAACTAAATTGCAAAATGCACCCACCAACAAAATAATAAGCTCAAGAATAATTGAAGACGAGATCAAGACTACGCATGAATGAATATGAGATCTTTCGCCTCAGAGGACAACGACTTCTGAATTAGATATGGATTCATTTACAATTGACGAAAGATTAACTTAAAGAAAAAGCACATACAGTAAAGCCAAACGCCAACTATTTCACGTCCTCAAGATTATATGATTGGTTGAAGACATTAGCTTTTCAGAAATAAAGAACGAAAAACAAAAATAAAAACTATGCTAATATGCAATTTTTTATTTTTTTTATTTTTTTGGGGAGTGAGCACAGAAAGTATTAACTAAAATTTTCAGATGCAAAATGTAAACTTCTATCAATTTTATAAAGCATGATAATTAAGACATTCAAATATTACATTTTACTTCCTTCTATGTTCCTAAATCTTCTAGTCTAAAAGGGAAAAAGCCTAATCCAGTCTTCCTAACAAGTTTTCAATGTATGCATGCCCACTTAAAAATATATTTTGCAATGCACAGACACGAGCAGCTTCAAAAATTTCAATTGAAATCTCAATATAACTCCAGTATTATATCTTGTCTGAATACACAAATTTCAAGTACAAACTACATAAAATCATCAAAAGTTAATATTTTGATCTAACATCTACGAGGGATAGAGAATCCTGAATTCCACAAATCGACACCCTAATTTACTCCGGATCAATAGTATTTCACATGTAACCTCAGTACCAAATGCAAATTAGATATGGAAATTATATAAAAAGAGAGAGATAGAAATCACCTGAAGAAGTCCAGTGGGTAGAAGAATGATCCATTCTGGGCTTTAAGAGCGCAGGAGAATTTGTGGGCCCCCGTGTCTCCATAATACTATTATCTATAATGTATAATTCATTATATATTAGGGAGTATATATTATATATGAATTTTCTTAGGACGTGCTCTTAAGGTATATGTTAAGTTGTGATTCAATACATAATATTATTTATTTATGTATTTATACTCAATTTAATGTATAAAAAAATAATATACTAGTAGACCCCATGTATTGAATTTAGTACAAATATATAAAAAAATAATATTTAACGAGACTTATTTCTTGTTTTTCGCGTCTAATGTGTGCCCTTAGAAGAGTTGGAACACACATTAAGCGGACCCATTATATATTAGCACTCGGTGATGTTTTGAAATTCGGATTGGACTGGCAGTCGGCTCGACCATTTAAATTGGGAATGGTCTTATATCTGATCTGATTTAGTTGCGCTGGATTGAAATTAAATCGATTAATTACCGATCGAATTAGTGATCAATTGATTAAGTTGACATAGTCAATTAATCAAATTGGTAAAACTGATTAAATTAATCTAATGAACCGAATTTTAGTTATTTTTTATGTCAACAAAAATTAATATTAAAATTACTCATTTTTTGTGCTATTGTAACAAAAAATTATTATATTTTAGTTTATAAAAAATAAGATATTTTAAATTTTTATTAATAATTAATAATATATATTTTTATATATTTATAACGTTATTAGTTTAATAACGATTTGATCACTAATTGAATAATTCATCTATTCAATAATTTTTTTGATTTGATGATTGATTCGAGTTTAAAAATATCTGTCACACATTGGGTGTGTAAATAATTGGATAAAATAAAAATTGTATAAAATTTGAAAAACTAAATAAAATAAAATAAAAAGTTTAGATTAAAAATAACAAAATAATAATGTAACTAAATTTATAAATGCAAAAGAGAAAAAGAAGTCCTAACCGCTTTATAATATACTCACTCCGTTCTTAAGAGATTGGTTTAATGTATAATTTTTTTTGTCTTAAAATAAATGACTTAAGATACAAAAAAATAAAGGGTAAATATGTTATTTAGTGAGATCTATTAGTATACAAAAATAAAAAGATAAATTATTTTATATAATTTTGTGAGATTAACAAGAATAAATTTATCTATTTTTTACTCTCTTTTTTTGTATCTTATTTTTCTTAATTTATGTAAAAAATAAACTTAAATTATTTTTTTGAGAACCAAGGGAGTAGATAGATTATAATATACACGTATGAAATGAAGGATACAGTTATAGGAGTAATTAATAACTAGGAAACTGATTTTTCTACCATCTTTTTTTTATATTTTCACAAGCTCTCGCGTAAAAATATATGGAGTACTCTATAATAGAAGTACCAATGTATCTATTTATCTATATTATATTTCTTTGTTATTTTTTTAATTAAAAAATTGTTCTTTTTTACGTAGAGTTTATAGTTTTTGAAAAAATATTAATAACTTAATTTTTTTTATTATATTTGTATTAAATACTATTTTTTTTTCTTCATCTTTTCACTAAAATTTAAAATAATTATATTAAAATTTTATATCCACTCTGGTCAGTTAAGCAAACTATTAATTTCGTTTCTTAATTTTTTTCCTGTAACCTCAATTAAAAAGGAACGGATGTAGTAATTAAAAGTAAAATTTGGTTTATTCAATTTTTAGTTCAGTTGAGTCAAAGAGACAGTAATATAATTTTACCAAAAAATAAGAAGAAGAAGAAGATCACTATTATTAAAGAAAATTGATATTTTTTCGAGTTAATTTGATATTTTTATAAGTGGATCATATTTGGTCCAGTAAAAATATCAAATTAACTTGTGAAAATATCAATTTTATTTAGAAATTGATATTTTTACAAGTTAATTTGATATTTCATTATTACAATACAAGCAAAATGCATGTGCCCGCAAAAAAAATAATATATATATATATATATATAATAGAAAAAATTAACAATATTAAAATTTTACAATAACATATTGTACTTTGTTTGGAGTGTACATGCTAGTCACCTATCAAGAGATGATAATTAGTTTTAACCGTGATTTTTTATACTAAATTAGTAACAAAGTTAAAATTTACTCTCACTGACTCAAAATAAAATTTTTGATTAATTTTTTACACATATTAAAAAAAATTTGACAAAATTGTCTATATTTAAATTTTTATTTAATTACATGTTTTTCTGCACATAACTAATGATGTTTCATAAATATGCATACAGAATATAAATATGATAATTAATATTAAGAATATTATAGACAAATTATTATAAAAAATATATTATTTAAGGTAAGTAGACATTTAACTTGAGACTATCTAAAATGATAAAAAAGACTTTTATTCTGAACGAAATATTAAACTTGAAATCGATCTTATCGAATTAAGATGTTTAACTCTATTAATTGTACGTGTGAATTTAGCTGAATAATAATAAGGTTTGAATTCTAATGTTTGATTTAGATTGGTATTTGAAGCCGATTATTTATTTAGATTATCAATACAATTAATTTCAAATATATAATTTTTATTTACTTAAATAATAAAATAATAATTATCTTCACAAAATCTTGATAACTCTCGATCACATTAAATTGATTATATTAATATTTGAGTGAATAAACCTACATTATATTTTTCAATTAATTACTCTAATAAAACTTAATAATTCAATAATTATCCTTTCTAATTTTAATTCCTTGTAGCAAATCAGTAATAAAAAATTCCCTCCTTGATTTATTTTTATTGTTATTATTATTTATTTATTTTATGTGAAACAAATTTTGTTGAATCGAAATTGGTCGAATGTGCCTCCATATAATAAAAACCAGAATCTCTGAGAAAATACATCAATTCATTTTCAAACCAGACACATTAAATTAATAAAAAACCAGAGAGAGATCATCCATCCACAAGGTACATTTTTCCAATTCTTAGGCTGAGAGTTTCGCCTGCCTCCGCCTTTTCCATCCGCAGAATCTCATCAGAAGCACGCGTCCAACAGACAGCAACAGCAAAGAGCGGCCAAACTGCATAATAATAATAATAAGTTTAATTAATAGAACAAGAACAAATATCACAATCGCTCGGTAGCTAATACATTCATTATCAAAATGGCAATGTGATTAATCTAATTTACCAACAATTTTTTTTTAAAAAAATGTGATTAATCTATTTCCTTGTTTCAAACTCAAGTGGTCAACAAATGATCAAAGGTTGAGTGTATGAGATATTGAGATCTATTATTGTCAAATGTAAGAATGTTAAAATTCTGCATAAATTACCAAAAAAAAAAAATTTGATCAAAGGGTGGCGGCATTTACGAGAATAAAGCTAGCTAGCTAATACATTCATCAAAATGGCATGACCGGCCGATTAATTAATTTAGGGAATTGATATTTTCACAAGTAAAACTTAATATATATACAAGTTTCTCTTCTCGTAAGTGTGAGGGAATTGATATTTTCACAAGTAAAATTTAATATTTACATAAGTTTCTCTTTCTGTAAGTGTGGGGCCCATTTACTACTCATGTGAGAGAAACACGCTGTGGAACTATCATTTTTATTTGTGAAAATATTAACTTCTGTAAATTAACTTGTTTCTGGTCAACGACATCAAATTAATTTAACTTGTGCATTACAACAACAATTAAGCAAAAATTATTGCTATACACCAAATTGCAAGTTGTATAACACTTATTTTGTTTTTGTCCGAAAATAAGAATTCATTTTCAACCAATTAGTTTGAGGTACATTTCTAGTTTATTTCACTTATTAAACCAAATAAAATCATTACGCACTCCAGATAAAAAAAATATTTTATGAACTATCCAGACTTCCGGATCATCCCAGATCTAATTCATCTATCCAAAACTATGGAAACTTATGCATGCATTGCTTTGTAGATATAGAAATATTATAAATAGACAAAATGTATACGAGGAGAGAGAGAAAATGGAAGGTTGTACCAGCCTTCCAAGCAACCACTGCTGTTTTTTTGTTGTTGTTGAGGAGGCGGCGGCGGAGCGTACTGCGGAGGATAAACGCCCTGAGGAGGGTACCCCGGTTGTGGGTATCCTTGTGGAGGATATCCCGGTGGCGGATAAGCGTCCTTATGGTAATCTTGAGGAGGATAACCTATATATATGATAAATCACCAAACTCTAATTCAAAAAAATAGATCTAATCAAAATTCATCAATCAAACAAAACGAAAAAAACACCCAAATCAAACAATGACCTTGAGGCGGTGGGTTACCGACGGGAGGCTGATTCTGGTTGTAATAACTCATGATTTGTTGAGGAGAGAGAAGATGGCTGAGTGAGTTGAGAGGGGAGAGAAAGGGTTTTTGGTGAGCTTATTTGTAGGGTGATGAGAACGAAACAGAGATATATAATGCGGTGCGGTTGTGCGTGAGGAGGTGGCATTTGTTACAAATGGAAAGCAATGGTAATAATTTAAAAATTAAAAAAAAAAAAAAAAGAGTTAAAAGTTAACACAAACAGGGTGTTATTGGGAACAAAAACTATCTTCATCTACACTTTCCCAGATAAATCGGTTTCGGAGCTTTCATAGTAGCAGTAAATTAAAAGATTCTAGTAAAAACTAAGAACAAGGCATGTGTAGCAGTGTGGGTGAGTGCTCCCTTTGTTGGGATTGAAATATTAGTAACATGGGATAAAATATTTCTATGAATATAAAGTTTAGGTTTTATGAGAGAGAATTAATATTTTTATAAGTTAATTTAATATTTTTATAAGATATTAAATGGGATCCACTTATGAAAATATCAATTTTTATATAAAATTGATAATTTTTTATACTAATTTGATATTTTCACATTATCAACCGGAACCTATTTGTGAAAATATTAATTCCCTTTATGAAATCTTGACCACAACCACAAGCATTAAGTACTGTCTCCGTCCCTCTTTATTTAGAGATTTTTATTTATTTTTATTTTTTTATAAATTTTAAGAAAATATAAAATAATTATTCTTTATATTATTTTTTATGATTAAAGATTAATTTGTAGAGAAAAAAATTAAATTACATTTTTTAATTTATGTACATAATTTTAAAATGTGAATTAAAAAGTGACGGATGAGTAGTATAGTAACAATTACGGATATAAACGAATCCAGATATAGTAATATCCGTATCTGTATCTAAAAAATCAATTCGCTATCCGTATATGAAAAATCAGGGCGACTTATTGTGCAAGCTTAGGTCAGCACAATTTTATCCTTCAAAGGGTCCACAAATAAAAAATTGATTTTTAATACAATTTAATGACAAATACAACAAGTAATTATTCGTCTTGGGGTCCCTGCCGCATAATGCCTCACACCACTTATGTGCTGCCATTTCAATATTTAAAGTGAGATGACTCACTTTAAGTGTGAAATTGACAGCACATAAGTGATATGGGGCACCACGTGATAGGTGCCCCTTAGAGCATTTAATAATTTTTTCAATACAACTCATACAATCATATAACAAAAGAATGTTTTTATTTGGGAACATGAGATTTAAGTGACAATTAGACATACTTTTATACTGTGTGTATATGTATATTTGGAGAACGATCAATAATCACAGTTATAAAATTAGTATAATCTTAAAGCTCATATTTTACCATTCAAAAATTGATCGAATGGTCAAATATTTCAATCGTCCGCACAACTAAATTATGAACGGAAGCCTACCACGTGATTTGTCAAAAATATTATATTTTCATCGTTTGCACAATTAAATTACGAACGCCAATTATCATTTGTATAACTAAAGTGTGAATGAAAGTCAAATTTGATTTATTGCCCGCAGTTTAGTATGTGGTATCTACCAAACTAAACTATAGACAAGGATAACTCTAATCATTTAATCACAATTTGAACATTAAGGATCTCTCGTAAGCTTTGGACTATTCTTACAATTGTGGTTATGGATCACTCATATATATATATATATATATATATGTATGTATGTATGTTTATATGTATGTATATATGTGTCTATATGTATGTATGTATGTTTATATGTATGTATAAATTATTGTCAACTAATATTTTTTTAAGAATAATGCTAAAAGTATTAATTTCATTTTTATAAATGTACAATTTCAATTAACATCATAAATATATTTATATTACATGACCAATAAAAGTGATATAGTTAATCGATGAGTTGGTGATGCAACAATTGGGACCCTAAATTTAATATTTTCTCAATTCCAAAATATAAGATAATTAAGTATTTTTTAAAGTCAACTTAAGACAATTTTAAATTGACATAAATTTCTTTAATTTTAGTTAATAACTGTTGTAAACTATCTAATAAGTACTATTTCGTAATTTTTAATAAATCATTTCAATTTTAAATTTAAAAATATTTTAAATAAATATTTAAAAGTCAATAGTGATATTATAGTTTAGAACGAAGGGCGTACTATAATTTTTTTTATTTATATTTTCTCACTTTTATTCTTTATTCTATGTTGTTCTCTTTGGGCTTGAAATCTTTTTATTGGATCCGGCCCTAATTTAGACCTTCCATTTGTATTAGCTGTGGGCTTTTTAACTGAATGGTGAGCTCTAACAGCTTTTGTGACACCGTATCCCAAGCGGCAACGGAGTTCAAACAACTACTTTGGTTGTCATTTTTTTTGAGTGCATATATTGAGAGGTAACTAAACTAAACTATTTCAAACCTTTACCACACATTATGCTTACAACAATTACACACATTTAAAAAAACTCTCACTAAACCTATATAGGAGTCTACACTCATAAATCATTTGCAAATACCGTGCAGGACATTAATTATCATGAACCGTCGAGTACGAGTAAAATTTAAATCTAAATTTTAAGTAAAATAAACGATTTACCTACCGCTAGACTTTACTATTAATCCATATTAGAATTTATAAGGGCCTTTGTTGCAAAAAAACAAACAAACTTACTTTCAATTAGTTGGCAGTTTATAATTTTTATAATTATTGTTTAAAATCAAAAGAAATGCATATTAATTTTGTATTTAAAATTATCACAAATTGACTTCAAAACGTTCAAACTAATCACGTATTTTATAAATCTTTTAAAGTTATTATAGAATACGAATGCTCTTAAATTTAATGTAAAAACGGATCTATCGATATGCTAATTATTCATACAAGTTAGATTAATTGTCAATTATAAAGTTATGAGTAAAATCTCATATTAGGCACCCCTCAGAATTTATCTGGTGAAAATTTCATATGTTCAATAAATAATTCCAAACAATTCCATGGTTGGTAGTTGTTTGGTACACCACATTAGGATTTAGGGCTAATTTTGTTCACCTGCCAAATCTGAAAACTCCTGGCAAGGCAACCCCGAACAAGTAATATGATTAATACTCTAAATAATGGGAAGTCAAAGTAAAGCCCAAAATTTTTTAGGAGATAAGTTGAAGAATTGAAAATAATAAGGGGTTAGTTTGGAAATTGGAGTAGATATAAGTAGATATAATGATGGTTCTTCATCTGTACTGCTCTAGACAACTTGCAATAATGAATTCCCTGATTAGTTATAGTTGGTTGCTCCATTTGTTGAATATTTGTTTAACAAGTTGCAATAGTAAAGTCTCTGAATTAGTTATAGATTTTTTGTTTTAATATGTGGAACAAGAACCGGCGGATTCAAGATTTGACTTCAGTATAAGCAAAAATATTTTTTATAAATAATTTTTTTTTAACAAAGATATTTATTAATTAAAAACATTTTAGAGCGGAGTAAATAAATTAAATACAATATTATTGCCCCGAATTTCATTCTAAAACGGATTTTTTAAGGATAATTTAAAATTTTTAAATGTACCCTTAATATTAAGTAAGAATGATAGTAAATTATTTTGTCCATAACATTGTGTTTTTGAGTTTTAAAACGGAGAGAAAAATGGATGAAAAATTTAAATTTTATGTTAATTTATCTTTTTTTTTTATAGTTTTTTTAAACCGACTAAGAAGAAAAGAAATAAACAGAAAATCTGTCACTTTTTTGGCCAAAAATTCAGCGGACGAATTTGAACAAAAAAGAAAAAGACTTTAGTGAATATTTTATAGTTTCTACATTAATATATAATCATGCGCAAGAAAATTTAATATAAGGATAAAATAATAATATTTACTTAAAAGTTAAGTTTTTTTAAATTTACAAACAACAACAAAAGAAGAATTATTGGTTTTGTATTTTTTTTGGTCCTAATTTTTTTTAATATTTTCTTTTCTATTCAAAACTCATAAATATAATGTAAAAAAATATCTTTTTTCTTATCAAATCATTTGAAAAAGTTTTATCTAATCTCCTAAATTTTTATATATATATATATATATATATCCCTAAAATACTTTTATTTTTTTTAGAAAAGCCAGTCTAGACAATTTTTTTTTAAAAAGCCCTGTTCGTCACCCTATGAACGAATATTGAAATATTACACTCTTGTTAGGAATGACAATGGCGCGGAGCAGGGCAGGGTAGGGTGAGAGTTACATATCCGACGCCGTTCATTGTATTATAAATATTTTTCATACTCACCTCATTTTTTATGAAGATTAATATTTAATATAATGTTTATTACTCCCTCCTTTCCATTATATAAGTCGTTTAAGACATGATTACACATATTAAGAAATATCATTAATACTAATGTTAGGCAATTAATGTTAGTTTGAAATTCCATTACTATCCATACACTCATTAATTACTCTTCCTTCTCTCTCTCTTAATTATTTCATCTTTAAGGATATAATAGGAAATGATTAAATTTGTTCTCCTAGATATATGTAAAACGACTTATATTTTGGAAAGAAAAAAAACTTCTAAAACGATCTATATAATGGAAAGGAGGGAGTAACGTTTAAATGATCACCGTCACACTGGATTATTACATTGTCTAATCAATTTAAATAGGATGGTGTTCATCATCTTTGAACGGACATTAAAATATTAAATTGTCTCGTAAAATTTAAATAAGACGGTGTTATGTGACTTAATTTTTTTTTTCTTTTTAATATAACAATATCTTTTATTAGTTTTTCAAACAATAACTTATTAGTTTCAATATTTTATATATCAATTTATCAATCAGTCCAAGTGGTCTTAACAATCTCATCATGTTGTGACCTACAAATATGTGAGAAACGGATTTTCAATATTTGTTCAAGTAAAGACATTGACATTAGGCGTTGCGTCCGTAATCCAATTAGGAATTTTTTTTTCTCGAGTAGACATTGAAACAGTTGAACTCAATTTGATTACCCTTTCCTATAAGTTAATATCTGATTTTTCTTTTTAGCTAATTACATCAATCTTAGAAGAATAAAAAAAATATTTTTTTAGTAATTTCAATTGAATTTGATTCTCGTAAGTTAATAAAATTTTAAAACTCAAATTGCGATGTGAATTTATTTTAATTTTTTAAATAACAATTTTGAATTTAATAATAATTCTTAAGATGTTTACAATATGAATTAGAAAACTTATATTTACACATTGAAAAATAATATTTTACACAAGTCTCTTTTACATATTTATGTGAGAGAGATAAGGTAAAAATATCTTTATATATATATATATATATATATATATATATATATATATATATAAATATCAGTTCCTTATTAACCATTGTATTAATAAAAAATTAATATAGTCACCGTATTTAAGATTTTATAAATTAACTAAAAAAAGGTAAATAAGACTTTTATTACAAAATGAAAAGTATCTTTTTAGGGGAGATTTGGGAGGAATACACCCAATGAGTTTGTGGGCTTAGGCGTTAGGGAGACTGGAGACATGTATATGAATTGATATTTTTATAAATAAAATTAATATTTTTATAAAATTTTATTTATGAGAATTGTAAGTGAATTTTATTTTCAAGTAAATAAAGTTTTATAAAAATATTAATATTTTTTTCTAGAAATATCAAAATTCCATATAGATATATACACAACATATATGAAAGAGAAAGAAAAAAAAAATCTCCTACACCGTCATACTTAACACTTATTCGGGAGTTACTTATAAGTTGGTCAACCCAACTTATAAATAGGTAAGCCAAAAAAATTGTTCGGGATTAACTTTTTTTTGTACTTATAAGTTAAAAAAAAAGTCAAAAAAAGAGTAAATATTTGTTACTTAAAAAAAAGGACTTATAAGTTATTTTTTAAAATTGGGCAACGAGTATAAAATGACATAAATGCCTTCTTTTATTTTTTTAATATTCTTCTTATTGAATGACATTTTAATAATTTTTATATTTTATTTTAACTTATAAGTTATTATTAGTCGAATACATTCATAATTATTACTTATAATTTTTAACTTATAAATAAAAATAATATCAAATATTTTTACTTATAAATTTATTAAAATTTTAATGTATAAATTTACTAAATTTTAATTTTAAGTAAAAAAAAAAAATATCATTCCCCGAACGGAACCTTAGAATCGAAGTTGTTGCGCAGAGAAACAGGCGATTCCATTTCCCTCCATTAGCAATTAGCAAAGATAGTAAAATAAAGCATGGAAGGTAAGGTAGTCACACCTTCGCTGCCTAACAATCTCTCTTTCTCTCTCTTCATTCTTCTCATAAATTGCATTTTCTTTTACCATCTTCTCTCTCCTCTCCCTGCTACCATTCCACGATATACACATATATATACACACACACTTACAAACGCATATATAAAATACAAACACAATCTCAGTTCTAATACAAACACAATCTCAGTTCATAATTATCTAGAGAGAGATGACGGGACCGGCGAAGGCGGATGAATTGGTACCACATCCGGTGAAAGATCAGCTTCCCGGCATCGATTACTGCGTCAACAGTAATCCTTCCTTGCGTACGTTACTTTTATTTAATTTTATAACCATCTCATTCCATTTCTCCGTCTTTTCTAGCTACTGTTTTTGTCTAATTTACTCATTCAATTCTCTACTAGTCTCTTGCTTTAGGAGTACTTTATAATTTCCTAATTGTTCAGTAACAAGACTAAAATCGCATCATTCATCTGTTATATATGTATGTATGTATATCGACATTTGTATAAATATGAGTTGCATGCAACTATATATATATATATGTGCGTGCGTGTGTGTGTGTGTGTGTGTATTTTCTTTATCTCTGTTTACGTTTCTTACGAGTTTCTGTATTTAACTTAGATTGTCTGTAACAATAATTAGAATCTCTTTGTTCAAATTCCTTTCTGTAATAATTTAAGCTCTGTTTGTCAACTCAATTTCAAACTCTCGAATTGGAATTGAAACAACATTTGCAATTCCATGGAATTGAAAATTAATTGTTAAAATTTGACACAACTCCAATTCCAAGGCTTGAATTGAGTTCCCAGACATTGTTTTTAATTGATTGCTTTATTAATGTGTTTCCCTCTTTTTTTTGGTCGAAAATGTTAATGTAACTCGATCCATTTGTGATTTTTCTTATTTGTGAATGTTTCAGAAAATTGTTGGTTCATTTGATAACTAAAGATTTCTTACTTGCCTAATTCATAGCTTCCAAAAATGATTCAACCTCATTGGTGTTAATTGATTCACACCCCAGTTTGGTTCTTAAGACAAACTGAGAAGAATTTGGGAGAAATTTTTAAGCAGTGATTTTTGTTCTTTACTTTCTACAAAACAAAATTACAATCTCCATCAAGCTTTTAACTAGTAATGTCACACAATCTTGATTCCCTTTTCTCACCTGCCACACAGTTCAGTAAATTGACTTCAGAATGTACATGATGCCTCCCCTGGATTTTTAATCCACTTATTTCCATTTGTCGGATTTTATTTATTTTTTACCATGCGTAAATGTATGGTATAAGCCTTTATTCAACAGATTAAAATATACTCCTATTACTAATTGAAGTAGCTTCTTTCAATTTAATGCAGCGGAAGCTGTCATACTTGGTTTCCAGCACTATCTGGTAATGCTTGGGACTACTGTAATCATCTCTACCATCATCGTTCCGCAAATGGGTGGTGGCAATGTAATATTTTCGGTTACAATTTTGATATAATTATTTGTTCTCTCTAGCTTTCTGAAATTTTGAATTGAACAACACTTCGTTCCAACCAGGTGGAGAAGGCTCAAGTTGTACAATCGTTGCTCTTTACTGCCGGAGTAAACACACTGTTGCAGACTTGGTTTGGAACTCGGCTTCCTGTGGTGATTGGGGGTTCATTTAGATTCATTCTTCCAGCTCTTTCAGTTGCTTTGTCCAACAGATACAGCATATATGTCAATCCTCGTGATGTTAGTTTTACACATTCCTTGTTACCCCTGTCTTGTTTCTTCTTTGTTGTTCAGAATTTTGAGTAATAGTCCTTAAATTGTCTTTTTGATTAATTTCTTCAGAGGTTTCGTAGAACAATGAGAGGGATACAAGGGGCTCTTTTGATTGCATCCCTTCTTCCAATTTTAGTTGGTTTTATTGGAGTGTGGAGACTTTCCTTGAGGTGGGATTTAAAGAAATGATGATGAAGATTCGAGCTAACAACTGTTTATAATGTATTATATGAATTTCAGTTTCATTGTCTGATATTGTAGGTTCCTGAGCCCTCTTTCAGCTATTCCTCTGGTGACGCTTGTAGGACTTGGACTGTACCAACAAGGGTTCCCACTAGTAAGAGTTATTTATTAATATGCATGTTGTTTCTGTACTCAAATAGATTGCTCTTCAGTCTGGATACCAGACTCATTACAAATTCACAGCAAGATTGAGAGTTCTCAAGTTTTCCTCATTTCTTGTTGATTTTTTTAACCCTTTTGTCTTGGTGTTTCTATATAAATTAATATTTTACCATAAGGCCATTCATTTATTTACCAACTTCTTTTGCTGATTATTGTAGCTTGCACAATGTATTGAGGTTGGGCTTCCTGAGTTGATTATATTAATTCTGTTATCTCAGGTGAATCTTGTTTCTGATATTTTTTCTCCCCAAGCTCCTTTATCATTTGATTTTCCTTAGTTCAAGGAGCTTATGAGTCTTATCTGGTTTAGCTAGGCAACGCTAAATATATTCTTTTTGGGATAGCATAGGTCACGGCAAGGCCTGGGGTCAAGCATTATCTATTCTTATGGCACCCGAAAACAAGTCACGAAATGTCAAAACTGTTACTGGTACTTGTTATCCAGTTATGTTTGGTTTTCAGATTAGATATTTTGGAAGGAATAATACCACTTTTGTGGTCAGCAATTTGAAAGTTCTATTTCACCTAAAACAACTGTAGATAAAAGTATAGGTTCGGGTTTGACCTTCCTTACCATGCCTTCATCTTGTGTTCCTTCTTTATGTGAAGGTGGACCTTAGATCCCCTAACATTCACTGGGTTTGCGTTGTTTAGTTATGAAACTAATTATCATTTTTTTTTTTGGTTTTTAAACTAATAACTTACACAATTATTACATTGAGGTTATATTTGATTTAGTGGACTACTCTTGCTTTTGCAGTATATTCCTCACCTATGGAGATCAAGTCGATTCGATCGATATGCTATCTTAGTCTCGGTAGCAATAGTATGGGCATATGCAGCCCTTCTGACTGCAGCAGGTGCATATAATAACAAATCTCCAAGCACTCAGTTTAGTTGTCGCGTTGATAGATCTGGGCTTATTGGTGGTGCTTCTTGGTAAGCTAATACCACCTCATGTACTTTTCATTTCCAATTCTTGTAGTCCTGTATGTACGAGAATATAATTCGCATATTAATTCCTCTTTATACTGTTTCCACTAATTCGTTGGCATAGTAATATGGTCTGGTTAATCTAAATTGTAACATCTGCATGCAAAAAGTTGACGTTAGTTGAACTTTTGTAACTTAAATGTTAATCGAGTCCATGCCACCAGTGGATGAAGTCGGTTGTTACTGTATTCTGTATTCTAGGCATCTGTATCCGAATAGTACCTTCAAATGCCATATTTGGTTTTGAAAGCCTACTTTTTTCTGTAATTAAAAACTTTGTGATAGTGGTCTTTAAGTCTTCAATTTTCAAATTTCTTTAATCAATAATTTTTTAAAGCTCTGTCACCAACTTTAATATGTAAATGGTGAAAGGAAATTGTAATATATTAGTTGTTGAAGCCTGCTGTCAAAATGTCTTCCAAGTGTTGACCACAAGGTGAACAGGAGTAAGGATAAGAATGTTATCATCACTCTCAACTTCTGTAATACTCCTATTAGATAACAACGGCATCTTATCTGAAACTCAAAATTTTTGAACCTTCTACACTTGTGGTTTTTCTTTGTTTGCTACTTTACTCTGCAGGTGACCAGAGTTCCTCATGTACATTTATGTGGGAAGATGAGTAATTTGGTTCCCAAATTGTCTAGCAACTCGATTTTTATGTTTAATTTCTCGTCTGGATTTACGTTACGACTCAATGTGCAGGATAAGATTTCCATATCCATTTCAATGGGGTCGTCCCACTGTAAATGTTAGCGATGTTGTGGTAATGACGGCGGCCGCTTTTGTTGCTCTTATAGAGGTTTGTGCTTTCTTTAGTAAAAATTTTAAGTTTTCTATTGTTGTACATCTAAGTAACGAAAATAAGATGATATCCTTGTTTAGGCTTATTACTGGTAGCTTCCTCATATGGACTTTTGTAACTTAATTGTCATTCCTTTAAAGAAAGACCATCTTTGAAAGAGTTGTAGATTTTATTAAGAACATATTCTGTATAAGCTGATATTGTAAAGTTTTGTTTTCCCTTTCAACAGTCGACAGGCACATTTATTGCAGCGGCAAGATATGGGAGTGCCACACCTACACCTCCTTCTGTTCTCGGCCGTGGTGCTGCTTGGCTGGTAGGAACTAATCCTGTAATAGATTATTCTCTTTATTTCCTGAATCCTATATACTCTGTACTGATTTTCTTCCCTTTTTCGGTGAGTTTCAGGGAATAGCCATGTTTCTGGATGGCTTGTGGGGTACAGCAAGTGGCGCAACAGCATCAGTGTAATAATTTGATATATTGAATAAAAAATAAGCATTGCTTCAGTAGGATATGCTTAGATTAAGACAAACATTCCTTGGACCAGTGCTTGAGTCATCTCTCCCCTATGATTTGATTTGCATAAGTTAACTCACCTTTGATATCATAGTCTCCATATTCAAGTCATCTAACTGGTTGTATTTCCATCTGAATCCCTGGACACTAATTAAGTCTCAATGGTGAATCCACGTTTTGTTTCGACATGGAAACTGAGTTATTAAAGTAGAATAAATATTAAACAAAAGAGAGAAGCTATTATTACTTTCACCTGTCAGTTCCTTCTCATGATACGGAACGAGATATGAAAAAATTAAAATAGGTATCGCATTAAAAACAGGAAAAACGATCAATAGGAAAACCTTTCATTGTGATTTTGTTTTCCTTTTCTATTTTCCTCACTATATCCATAATGGTCAATTGAGGAGTGATGTCATTATCTAAGAATTTTCTTTTGCCCATTAGAGAGATCTTATATTACTCGTCTGTATAGTGAAAATGCAGGTCTCTTGGCATTGACAAGAGTTGGAAGCCGAAGAGTGATTCAAATTTCAGCAGTATTCATGTTGTTCTTTTCTGTATTAGGTATGTTATTCCATAAATGATTGTTCTCAATACTGTTGTATTGTCTTCCAACTGGCCGTATATCTGTAATACTCCATCCTCCGTTCTTTCGAAGGCAAGTGATCTTTTATTTTGGAACGGAGGTAGTATAAAATACAGAACACTTAGCTTTTGATTATTTCTGCAATTTTGTTATATTATTTTATGGACTAATGGTGTAATATTCATGTCATTCACCAGGAAAGTTCGGAGCTGTTGTCGCTTCTATACCGTTGCCAATCTTTGGAGCATTGTACTGCCTCTTGTTTGGCTACATGTGTACGTCTTTCCTATCTTTCTTAGTCTTGAATTGCACAAATTTCAGTTTTGGCTACTTTCAGATTAGTCCTTTTTTATTTACTGTTTATACTGCTAACTTGATTAGTTCAAGTCAAAACCCCAACTCAACTCAATAAACCTTAGTCCTAATAAGTATACTACGGTGGCCTTACGTAATGCTATCTTCTATAGCATGCTCTTTGTTAAGGCATGTTATTAGGAATATACAAGAAGTGAATATCCATAAAGGTAGGTGTAAGCAAGTATTTATATGTTAATAAATGTAATCAAATTAAACTTGGCCTTAAAAAATAAAATCAATTCGAACTACACTTTCATTGAGATTGTCATTGTTTAGTTCACAAATAGGTTCCATATACTTTTGGTTAACACTTGTTATGGTATATTTGCAGCATCTGCTGGTCTCAGTTTACTCCAGTTCTGCAACCTCAACAGCTATAGAACAAAGTTCATACTAGGTTTCTCACTATTTATGGGTCTTTCCGTGCCACAATACTTCAATAACTACGTTGTAACTACAGGCCGTGGTCCTGTCAACACTCCACGCTGGGTATGAATAATATCAACACCGTAAAAACATCATAGAATTCATATTCATTTGGAATTTGTTAACGTCAAGAATTTTTAGAGATTATAAATTCAAAATTTCATTTTTTTCACTGCAAATTTCAGTTGGACAACATTATGCTAGTGGTATTCACATCCCCGGCAACAGTGGCATTTATTGTGGCTTTTTTTTTGGACTCCACTCTTGCTCGTAAACATAGTTTGACCCGGAAGGACAGTGGTAGGCACTGGTGGGCGAAGTTCAGGTACTTTGGCAACGATTGCAGAAGTGCAGAGTTCTATTCACTTCCTTATGGCCTTTCAAAGTACTTCCCTTCACTTTAACTGATGGAATTCTGCATGATACTTTATAGTGATGCCTACTATTAGCAAGAAAAACAACAGGAATAACTATACATGAAAAAAGAACAATATCATAGTACAGAATGAGATATTGGATCGAGTATTCAAAGCACATTAATGTCCTTTTGTGTATGGTGGATATTGAAAACCATTTATTACTTGATTAATGCTCCATACCTTGAGCTGCAGAATCCTTACCTGCTTTTGTGAAGGTATTAAGTTTTGAATATGATATTATCTTATTGCTGCAATTAAATATTTATTCAGATACTGCCGTGCCTCTATAAAGAGGAAATAAATATCATTAAGAACAGTTGATCAAGCTACGATTACTCAAAATAAATTTTCAGTTCATGGTTATATACTTTTTACAAATTATTGCATGTTGCCTAATATCAATGCATAAACAACGGACTTTTCTTCCTGGTAACCAAGTTTTAAAATAAGAACAAGTCTAGAAATATAACATTCAAATACAAAATTAAATATTATATCTATTAAAAAGTAGGATATGACACGAATTTCAATGTCATGTTTCACTTTTTAATAATTAAAATAGATGTAATGTTTGAATTTTACGTACTTATACTCATTTTTAAAATAAAGTACAAGTTATTTCTCAAAAATTGTTTAGCAGGCCAGCCGTAGTCATACATTTTAGACCTGGCAACTGGGCTGGGCACAGATGCTGGGCTAAAAATGTCCGATTTTTAATGGGATACAAAAGCTATGACCCAGGGTAATGGTAGCCCATGGCTTTTCACATTTTTTTCAACGGAGGGAATAATAGTTATTTAGAAGGAAAAAAAATGGTGTACTAGAGCTCTAAAACTTTTTTAGGTACTTGTCTGAAACTAAGTATAATGACATCAATAATATAAAATTTATTTTAACTAATTATTTAATTATTTTTTTCTTGTTACATATCATGTTACACACACCCTCAATTTCAAAATATAAGGACTTTTTAAAAGGCAATTTAAAATATTTTTAAATTTAAAAGATATATCAACATATTTAATTTTTGTCGATAACATTATAAATTATTTTAAAAAAAATACTAATTGTAATTTTTTTCAATATTTAAATAAATTATATCAATTTTAAAATTTATAAAATCTTAAGTGTTTGAAGTCAATTTTGATCATATAAAATCTTCTTGTACATTCTCCATCTTAATGGCGCCCAAAATTATTTTTCCCTAAAAAGAGGAGTATTGTTACGGTGATAAAAAAAAATTACAAAAATTATCTTACAAAATAAAGTGATAAGGTGAAATTATTTGACGATCCACTACAAGTGTAAATCTAGTCATAATAACCAATTGCGATCAACCACATCATTTTCTATTCATCTTCTGTAACCATTCTTTTATCACCAATGTCTTATTATAAAAAGAGTGGGATTCAAATATTACACTCTGTTATTGAGTTTAAAAATGGACGAAAAAAAGAGAGAAAGAAATGAAATGTCCAATTCAATTTTTTAATGAACGAAAAAACCAAGAAATGAACGAAAAACTTAACAACTTTTTTGTCCAAAAATGGACGGATTTGGACGGAAAATTAACTAATATAAGATCATCTTTTATAATCCATGTTATGCCATCTAGATTATAAACATAATAAAATTAATATAAGTGCAACTTAGAATTTAAATGTGAAACTTAAGTTTTTGTTTTCTTTATAAATTCAGTAGCAACGTGAAAGAAAACATGCAAGTTTTCTATTTCATTATAAATTAAATTTTTATTCTTTTCTTTTTCGCACCAAACTTAAAAATAGTGTAACAATTATTTGGAAAAAAGAATTAAATAAACTAGTCACCCAAATAAATAATTGGTGTTTCTGAAAGGCTCCTTTGATTATTTTCATGGTCCAAAAACAAGGCAGTTTTTTGTGCCCAAAGAGGTAGTGAAAGGTGTTACTTGTGATAGAGGTATTGTGTGTTGAGCTTATGGACTAAACTTTCCACAGAGTTAAAAAGAAGCCCAGGCCCACCCCAGCTGGAGAAAATGATGGATTTATTAGCAGTACGCTTTTGCAAAGATATGGAAAAGGAATATCCCCATATGTTAAAAGAGAATGGAATTGATATTTTTACATAAAATAATAATATTTTTACGTAAAAAAATAATATTTTTATATAATTTCTCTCACATAAATAGTTAGCAAGTCCCACATTAATATGAAAGAGATTCATGTAAAAAGATCATTTTTACATATAAAAATATTAGTTTTCTAACAAAAAAACACATATCTATATACTCGAGTCATTTAGAAGGAAATCTCTTTTATAATTTACATTCAAAAGTTTGGTAGATTTTACCCTTTTTCAAGAAAAGAGTACAAATTTAATAACATACATCTTTCAAAATACTCGTTCGGTTCAAAAATAAGAGTCTTATCTCATAATTGATTATTTTAATCGTATTAAAATTTTTCCTTAACACAATTGGATAAGAGTATTTAGTTGAGTTTTTTATTTTAAACTTAAAATTTAAGGTTAAGATTTGCTATTGAGAAAAATTCATTATGTTTGCGCATGCCTTAAAACAAATTTTAATATGCGCACAAAAATAAGAATTCAATAATGTGTTTCTTATCTTCTCTTTTAGTAATAAAATGAAATTATTACCTTTTTCTTTTAAGAAAATATTTTCATTTTGAAGGTGATAAAATACAATTAGCCAACGCAGTCAAGTGGGTGAACAATGGACTTTATTCTCTTACCCTACCAACTGGTTGCTACCCCTTCCATCACCAAAAAAAGAAAAAGAAAATAAAATATGAGGAAAAAAAATTAATAAAGGTTTCATTACTAAATACCTGCACATTATTATATTACATGCCATTTTGTGTGTGTATAATTTGTACCCATGACAGACTCTATCAATAATTTGCTGGAAAAAAATGTTGAAACCCAAGTTCCAACCCAATTTATTTTCTGCTCTTACAGCCTTACTTGGCCCATCTTGTCAATAATGCATTCTTTGTCCTTTTTTTTTTTGGGAAAACATTTTTTTTCATTCCCTTTTCTGTGATCACACAAATGTGCAATTTTCTTTAACATTCTTACAATGTACCCCCAAGTCTAACCCTAATCCAATCTTTGGCACCAAATCCATGATGGGTTCATTTTATAATCAAGAATTACAGTAGTTGTCTTGTCAGTGTAATGGGTCCCAGTTATGTCTATTATCCCAGGTCTCTCTCCTTTTCTCCATTTGTATTTTGCCCTTCTTTATTGTGCTGGTCTGGTACAATGATTTAATATTATTGTAGTTACAAGTGGCAAAACATAGATGCATATGGCAAAAACACTGTTTGGTCAAAAATATACTGATAAAGAAATGTGGTATGTCAATGTTAACAGCTAAATTACATTAAACTGGTGATGAATATGTGTTTGGTAGACTTTTGTAACAGATTGATTCTAAGAAATTAAAGCTTCCAAGAAGATAACTGAGGTTTTGATACAAGGATTTATGGCTTTTAGCTTTTAGACAACAGAGATTTTGAAGATGAAAGTTTATGACTTTATGGTAGCAAATAGAAATATAAATAATTTACATATGGGATTTAATAATATGTGGAGAAAATGGGTTGCATTATTTGTCATTGCTAAAGGCTTCGTAGCTGTTTCAGTTAAAATTTTACATGAAAATGCCCAAAAGAAGTCATTGTCCAAGCTTAGACATTGCACATGTATTCCTATATCTTCTAGTGCCTCCGCCCTTAAGTTCGTTGATTGCATTTGCGATAATGAGATAAATCAAATTCATATGGGAATGAGGGACCATTGATGCAAACTGTTCTTGATTGGAAATGGATGCCAGAGGTAGTTTGTTCATGATGGGTGTGCATGTTCAAAGCCTAAACACTAGGCTTTACAGTCTCTGCTTACCTAATTAGTGTATTAGGAATAGAATTAGCATTTCAGAAGTGAAAAAGGCAAAGCTTGTGAACTTGGTACTAGTTTTTACTACAGAATTGCTTTCCTGCATGATGTGTTAAACTTGGTCATTACAAGGAACACTAGAGTGTGATATGGTTGAAGGCTGGAAGCCATTGCCTATTATATTAGGATTTTTATTTTTATGGTTATATAGAAATCTGAAATTTGGAAGCGCTCAGGAATTTGTTACTGTATTTAAACTGATGTTCTTGATAACGTTACTGTATTCAAGTTGATGTTTGTGATAAAGATCCCATAATATGTTTCTATTCCCTAATTTTAGTTTAAATACTATGTTTTATATGCTATCAATCAGGTCATTGACCCTGCAGTAAAGGGCTAAATCATAAATCCTACCAATATTCTTTTTTGCTTATGCAAACTGATTTTTTAACTAGTGGCATTTGGTCGACAATTTATTTTTATTTTTATTTATCTTCTCATATATCTTAAGGATGTGCTTCAAAAGCTTCTGTATGGATTTGAATTACATTTATCGAATCTACAAGTCATTTGGAGAAATCTAGCTACCTTGAATAATGAGTTATTTCTATAAGGTAGTCCTATGAATTGATATCTCAATAATTCAATTCTTTCCCCCCTGAGTGCTTTGGTCGTACAATTGTTTGCTTTATTAGAATACCTTCGTGTAGATGTAGAACTGAATTATACTTGTACTTGGATAATAAGGTTGATGCGTGGTTCTGTAAAATTTATGCCATGGCTCCTAACTGTCTTGGTGGGGGAGAGGATCCCCTTCTGAATAATTCTAGATCTGATACAAAGGAATCAGAGGCTTATGATTATATTTTGATTTCATGGTGCTTACCTTAAAATGGTGGTGTCATGTCTCACTTATTTGGATCATTTTCAGTGTTCAAAATCTTCAATTCCCTTTAATCAAATAATTGACCGTCGCATGACAGTTCATAAACATTATGGCTGTCACCTGTTGTACCAGTACATATCAGACGCATCCCTCTTGACCTTAAAGCACTTAAAGTTTCACATTTGCACTGCACTTTTGCTAGTAGTAATACTTCTCAAGACTAGGACCTCTATATAGTGATTGTTTTTGAGATCTTTGACAGTCTGAAGTATATAACTCTCCTTATGATTTTAGACTGCTACTTTTAGCCATTCAGAAGGATAAGTAACCCTAATGTTCACAGGCATTAGCACATTCTTAGTTACTTCTGTAAGTTCTTAAATTAATGTTGATTTTTGATAAACATTATGCTTTATAGAAGTTAGGTCCATCACCTGTCAGAGCCATTTACTGGTTTAATCAGAAGGTGAAGCTAAGTAGATTGTGGTGCACTGAGTACACTTTGTGCATGTTCACACTGATCACTGTTTTACCCCACACGCAGTGTGGGCCGTTGGGCAGATTTTTGTGTTATATCCTGGTCAGAAAAGGAGCATGGCACAGAGATAAGGACTGGAAGCCATTTACACTTCTGTGGTAGAAGAAAAGACTATTGTCATAAGAATTGGGAACAGTCTTGGTGAAATTTTGCATTGGACACGGTGAATGAGATTACTTTAATGTAAGGAAACCAGAGTCCCTACCCTCGCCTTGTGTGTCACAGGCATAGAAGGCTTTGTTTTGGTAGTTGGTTGTGGGGCAAAAATGTTTTTTCCCATGCCATATAGATTTTATCCTGCATGATTGATTGCAATGAGGCAATGGCCTAACTCTCGGTTTTGTATTTGTTTTACTTTGTCTTTAGCTTCCCATCTTAGTTCTTCCAATCATGTTAGGTTACATGGAAAACTCACACTGGCCTACCTGATATTTAATGGAGAGAATTAGAACAGGTGGGTGGAGCTTAGAATTTTGATATTCTAAATTCCAACGTTTTTTTTCTCTAGTTTATTTCATTCAAACATAATTGGAATTGACTGAGAATGGTTGATTGAATAAAGTATTCAAATGGATACATAATTGTGCATGACATCCAGTCCAATGACAGCTCCGAAGCAGACAGACTCGAAGGAGGCGAAAATATTAACATAAACAACATTTTGCTTATTTGAATAATAAGATACTTTCAAATGAGATAAAGAGAAAATATTAAATAAATTGAAACATGTTGCCATTGGGTCAGGAAGATCTCATGCAGGATCTCTGGACTTAAAAAAAAAGGTCATAAGGATGCATATGAAATATTCCAACATTAACTTTGGCATTTCTTTCCTAATCTCTGTAATCTGATATGACTACCCATCATCCTTTCCATTTTCATCATATTGAACATATTATTTAGCTAATTTTAAACCTAAACTTTGTTTCATTATGTGATACGGAACAATTAGGAATGGCGCCTTGTCTGGAAGTTACGAGACATTGAAGTCTTGTCTATATTAAAGCCAAATCCTTTTCTATATTAAGGCCAAAGCCTTTTCCAAGATTTTGTTTTATTACTTACTACAGTGCATAACTTTTCAATGTGGATTTGGAAGAATCCTACCTAAACCCATCTTATAATTTAATTTTCCTTTTGATCATATTCTTAGCCTCAATAGTCATAGAATGAGCTGGACTGCTGAATCCTGTACTTTTACGTCTTGTCCTCCTTTAGTTGGAAATGAGAGTCAAGCACCATTTAATTATTTCAAAAGAATCTTACTCTTTTTCAAATTTAGAACTATTATATAATCTCTTAATTTTAATGTTTGGCTGATTATGATCCTTAATCTCTGACTCTCTTTCCCTTCTCAAATGTGGTGCAGGACTTAATTTGGAGATGACCGAGAATTCTGATCAAAACATGTCAAACAGGTTTGAGAAAACTGTGCTACAAATATCTAGACCTCTTTATTTTGTATGTTCATTTTTTATGGGTGAATTTTATTTCTGGTAGCCTTTTGTTTTTCTTGGAGAGAAATTATCTCTACCATATGCATTAATATTGAATCTTGTGATGTATATTATTTTTTGTTTTGAATATAGACTTTTGAGTTTTAGAAATAAATAGAGCATGTGGTTCCATGAGGAACAAGGATAAGGCATGATTACATAAATAGACTGCCCCAAATAACTCAAACGTAGGCACTATTCATTGACAAGAAAATTAAATTGTGAGAAACAGGAAATTCATTTCCCACTTTTTCTCATAGATTGTTTCCCACCACATTGACATCAAAAGAACGAAGAAAAAGAAAGGGAACATCATATACTTTTTTATATTCAATTCCTTTTCCTTTGACAACCCTCTTTCTAAACAACAACAGCAACAACGGCAGCTCTGATGGATTCTGCTTCATCTCATCCCCACCTTCTTCCTTTCAAACCACCTGTTAGGAGACAAGTCCAAAAGTTAATATGTAATTAGGCATTGCAAGTGACAAAAATTAGAGCAATATTACAAGAATAAACAGCAAAAACAATCACTTAACTGGTTTTGTTGCAGTTGCACTCCGGAGAGAGGAGACTGGAAAAAACCATAATGCTCCTGGAATCTAGATTGTCCCTGCAAGAACTTACTTGGTGTTAGCATATATATATATATATACACATATGTCTGTATGTATGTATATGTATGTATGCATCAATATATAGATTAAAGAAAATATTGATACTAGATAAAACTCGGGGAGGATATAAGCCAAATACCTCAAAGTGAGTTGTAGAATGACCCTGTGAATAATCTAACATAGTCTCCATTGAAGCTTGGTTGTTGGTGAGTGCTAGATTGTTCTATTCATTCACAACAAAGTTCATGGTTCATGAATTCATCAACATACACAACATATATGTTTAAGTACATTGGTTCATTAATTACTGTTACTTGTGTAACTTACACTGGAGAAATCGTAGATAGGAGAGCTAGCAGTGTCATCAAGAAAAGAAAGCTGTTGTTCTTGAAGTTTTTGACGTCGATGCTCCTTGTTTTTCTGCCTTTTGCCATTGTTCTTAGGCAATGTGGCATTAACGGGTGCATGATAAAACAAACCATTACTGTTGTCATTCCCATAGTCTTCGTCTTCATTAAAATGTGGTGGTCCAGAAGATGCATCAGAAACCATCGACAAATCCTCTTCTTCTTCATCTTCTTCGCGTTTTCCTCTTTTTTCATCGTTCATAAAATACTCATTGCCACTTTTATGGGAAGGATATGGAGAAAGAAAAGAGTCATGATCCAAGTATAAAGTCCAACCAGACTCGCATCCTCCAGTACTGCATTCTGTATCAAACACAGGATTCATAGTTTCTTTCTTTTCTCTTTGAGAATGAAGTTTTGGAAATAAGCTTTGTTCTATAGATTGATATAGTAGTAGTACTTGGGCTGTGGTCTTGTGGGGTGGTTTATATTATGTAGGGTATGGTAGTGTTTGAGAAATTAAAGTAGGATAGAAGAAAGAATGGAGGGGGGAGGAAAAAACCAAAAGGGAATCACACTAAAATCCTAGACTTGTTTTGTCCTGACTCACCCTGTTCGGGTCTTTTTGATAATGAATCAAAAACTGCCAGTTGGGTTGGTTTTTATGGATTTGTCACGTATGTTACTATATATGTATATAGGCAAAGTCTAGAAAGAGAGAAAGTGTGTTTGTGTGAAAGAGAGAGAAATAATAAAAGAGATGGAATTTAAGGGAGGAAGGGAGGGGGGAGCCAAGGCACAATGGCTTCACATGCTAGACAGCTATGCACTGTGTACGCTCTTAACAAAACGGGGCACACATCCATCTTCCCTTCCTCAGTATATGGACACATATCCCCCTTGACCTGCAAACACCCACATACAAAATATCAACTGTAGTATATGAATTCTTAATAGTTAAAATTTGAAACTTTTATTCAGTTTTCTAAAAATTCCCACCTAGCTTGGCTTAATCCCTGCCTAGGCACTAGGCGGGTCATCTATCGTTTAGATTTGGTTGAGTGTCTATGCCTTGCCTAGGTGGAATCAATCAAGCCTCTACCGCATAAACTTAATAAATTTAAAGTGAATTTGTTAAGGCTTATAAAAATTTTTTTAGTAATATTTATGTAGAATTTTAAGAAATTACATCTACTATATGTTTTGTATATTATAAGAAGTATATATAATATAAAAATAAATAAATGAGGCCGCCAAAGAAAATGCCCAGTACGCTTAAGTTTGCCTAGCAATTTTTAGAACATCCTTTTTATCAATAGTGCATCAATGGATTTAGTACATTTTTTACTAGTCTTCTTAGTTACTTATGAATCTAAAATACAGTATAGATTGTAGATTGATTGTGCATTTAATTCCTATATATACTTCTTCTTGGCCTTTTTGTTTTTGTTTTTGTTTTTCTTGCCTAAGGAGTTGTTTAGTAGTAGTACTGTCCTTTCTTTTTTTGTAGTTTTTTTTTTCATCAGGTGTTGTTTAAAGTTTAGATTATAGGTAAATAATAAATGCACTTCACAACGTTCACGACGCTAGTTGTGCTCCACTATAGAATCCCTTTTGCTTTCTTTTAACTTTGAAGTGGAGTGTAAACAGTGAAAAATGAAGTTCATTTATCACCTCCCTAATGCATATTAAACTGTGCGATTTTTCCGATTTCAGAAAAGGAAAACTTTTCTGCGTCTTTTTCAAGTGATAGAGCATTTAGTTTTGAGTTGTCAAGCCAGAAAATACAGTGGTCTCCTACTAGTTGCTGTATCCAAAACTAATACTATGGGGACCGCTCTCCTTTGGGTTTTAAATTCTCTTCTAGCTAGTACAACTTATTCATACACCAACTTTTTAAATCTTCAAAACTACATAACCAATACATATTTACTCATTTTGTAGGAAGAAAAAAATACCCTTTTCAATCGAAATTACAAGGCAACTGGGACTCTTTTTTGGGAAGGAGGGAGTATATTTTACAATACGGGTAAAGTTTAAACAACTGGACCTAACTGTGCTACATAAATATTGAGAAAATACTTGCTAGAACTCTAACAACAGTCTTAGTGCATCACGTGATGAGAGAAATAAAAACATCATATATAGTAACTAAGGACCTTATTATTCATATATTGTATGTTTAGTGCATAATGAATATTTCGTGACTAGACTATGGCGCCCCAAAACACGTTATTAGTCTTATAGCGAACCTATGTTAATTAGCTTGCTAATCGTTAATTTGTTTCAAAATTGGTATTAATTAAGTTTCATATGCTAAAAAAGAATTAGGGTTGTGAAACCAAAGAGGTGATGTGGTTTGAGTGACCAGTGTACTATATTGTTGGTCTTATCTTGGAGAGAGTTGCTGAGAAAAGTCTGCTATATAGTGCTGGACCCTGCAGAGTTTTCTGGGAGCTTGGAGTGTCACTCTTACTGCAGTTGACTGTGTTTTTTATGAATCCACATGCTCTTCTTTCACTTCTCTCTCCCTCTCTTTCACAAGGGGGGAATGGATATATAGGAGCTTGATTCATAATCACCGATAGTTGGTAACTGACTACGCCCAGACAACTTTTGTTCACTGTGACATACAATATGTCGATGGTTAGTGTAAAATATCATACGATATTCAGTAATTAATTGTGATCAGTGTTACTTAAAACGTGGTACTTTAAATTTAGAATATTAATATATAAAATATTATATTTTGATACGAAAGTACCATACATGGTTCAGTAACTCTTAACTGTGATCATGGATCACTTTTTGTATCTGTAAATGTATATATGATACACGAACTCACACACACATGTTTGCACGTGTGCATATGCATGTATGGGAGCTTCCTTCCACTGATACACACACGTGTATGCACGTGCGCACAAACTTCAATCTAATTTGATTTTCTTGAACTTAGTTTAACACGTACTGCTGCACTGCTTGTGGTGGTTATTAGGTGCGTACTTCTTTCAATGTTGACGTCTTTGTTTATTCTTGATGCATGTTAAATTACTATTAATTATCTACTTAATAATTCTTTTATTCTTCTGCTAGAATTATAGTATAGCATATTGTTTGTGACTTTTCTCACCTTAGTCACTAGGATTAAAGAATGTGCATTAATTCCAATCCAGGACTTCCAAAAATCTACTAAATTGTTTTTTTCATTCAAATGATTTGCGGATTTTTAATTGTTTTGATTATGCTAAAAAAATCCATGTACTTTAATATCGTTAAAAATAATCACTTGGAACAAGTTTCTTCGACGTTTTCTTATTTAGTTTGTTTTTAAGCATATTCGACATATTTCAGGTAATATTTTTCAACACTAAATTTAAAACATCTTATTTATATTATTTCAAATGAGTAAAAATTAATTAAGCTATTTTTTTTTCTTTCAAAATATACATATGTATCAAAGTAAAAATCAAAATCACCTCAAATTTAATATAAAGGTAAAAATGACCTTAGATAATTTATCGAATGTCGACCTTAAAAATCTTTAATTATATAATACGTATATATATGACATGTTGAAATATCTAAAAATTAAATGAAAAAACATCACACACATGCACACACTAATCTAAACAATTTTGAATTCCACAAGAGAGAGAGAGAGATTTGATTATTAAGTTATGAACATGATAACCATAATTATCCTCAGTGCTACAACACAAAAAAGGATACTGCAAATCTGTGGGGAGGGCTTTGGTTTCTTCATGCTGCATCTCATCTTAGTCAAAGATTAATAGTTCCATTCCATGTGCTCTTTCCTAGCTCCTCTTGGATCACTACTACTACATCATTATTTATAGCCTAACAGGAAGGAACTCATTTGGCCACCTCAAATTGTTGCCATCAATATCGGTCACAAGGCTTCGGATTTTCCTATTCACAAATGCTGCATACAAAACATTTGATTTAGGCACTAAGGGCGTGCGTGACAATACATGTACATATACATACATATATTGGCTATATCTTCTGTTGCTCCACCTACTTCATAAAATATTTGATATGGTTTAATATTAGCTACCCAATAGTTGAGGGATAAGTGTTTTTATAGATCTCACTGTGACCAGTTTGTCTAAAAATAAACGTATCATGACATGTATTTCAAGTCATTGCTTGTCGATCTGCTTCTCTTTTGTGTGTATACAACAAATGTTTGATTTTTTTCACCAATTATTTTGTTAATTAAAAGAACAGTTATAGGTCTCACATTCAGGTTAAAGGAGAACTTAATAAATGCTCTTTTGGCAGGATGGTGCGATGAGATAAAAAATTAATAAACTTATAAACAAGTTAGTGGTATGCAATATATTTGTTTTTCTTCAATGATTTAAAGGTAATCATGTACATTTGTAAAACTGTAGTTCCAAAAATACAATGTTTTTTTTTTATACTTATTAGTGTTTTTAGACAAAAATATCTACAAACTAGAAGTGCTTTCAAATTGTACTTATTAAACACAAATTCAAACACCAATACATCTATGCTATTAAAAATTTATACTATGTCTTACTTTTTAATAGTATAAATATTAATGTTTTAATTTATGTTTTATATTTGTACACTTAGATTTTCTTTTCTTTTCTTTTCTATTTTTTCAATAAAATAAGAAGGTTAAATTCACGAGCTTTTAATTACGAGTCAGCATGCAGAATGCCTAGATGTTTTATGGGTCCGCTTAATGTGTGCCTTAAGGGTACACATTAAGCGTGAAAAACAAGAAATGGATCCTATTAAATATTATTTTTTTATATATTTGTACTGAATTTAATATATGGGGTCTACTAGTATATTATTTTTTTATATATTGAAATGTAAATACATAAACAAATAATATTATGCATTAAATTTTATGCTTAACATGTACTCTAAAGACATATTCTAAGAAAATTCATGTTTTATTGCTCCGGCAACATAATTATTTGAAAAGGCCTTCAAGTCACAGTCTATATATACTTGAAGCGAATGGTTGATTTGCTTGTCAGAGCATTAACCTTTTTATCTGGCTCCAATAACTCTTGGGCGGCTGGTCCTAGCGACGGGTGTTAGCAACCGGTTCAATATTGTTATTTTAATGTCGGTGTGATATTGTTATTTATATGTATTTAAATTATTAAATTATATAAAAAAATTATCAAAATAAATATTTTAAAAATATAAAAAAAAAAAAATAAATTAGGCCGGTTGCTAGAGCCGGTCCCCTAGAATCACTCATCTGGCTCAGGGATTTGAAGGTTTAACTAAGAATCTTAACACATTGTAAAAGTAAAAAATATAGTAGTAATTAAAATTACAAAATAATGAGACCCCCTCAGAAATTAATAATAGTTCCCCACCCCAGGGTACATATTTTAACACGAAAAATAGTACAGTATTATGCCATTTACAAGGAAACACTCCAACCATCTCTTAGGGACAAGAAATTAATTTCGATCACCCCCAAAAACAATTTTCTACCTGTACAATAAATAAAATATAAGAAAAGGCTTAGTACTTTAAAATATAAATTAATGCGTACCTTCTCTTTCAATATATATTTGGTTCAGAAGGAAGAGAATTGGAATTTGCTACACGTTAGAAAAGGAAAAATTATTAATTTTCCAGGTGTAAGTAGAACTGTTAGGAGGGTCCTTATCCCTTTGCCATCATTTTCAATGGCCAAAAGATGCACAAAAGTCATTAAAGAGGTAGCAGCCATTTGTACCATCCTTCAAAGTGTTTCCGGGTATTAATTAGCTTGTCAAAACCAAAACCCCCCATTCTTTAACAATTCTGTGAAAGCTCCTTGGTCTCCCCCCTTTGGCATCTACTTGTAGGAAATTAAGTGGTCAAACATAAAAAAAATTAGTATAATATTATAAACATATCCATATATATATATATATATATATAAAGGGATTTCTCGATTTTTCTAAAAACAGCTGGTTTCAATTCGAATTTACTTCTTCTTGGGCTGGCTAAGTGGCTATGGACTTTAATGTTTTGGTCATTGAAAAAATTCCCTAAATACATTAAAATGTCACATTGCACTCTAAAGTTTCAAATATGTCTATGATTAGGCCTTCACTAGCTTTCAACCAATTCCCAGAAACACAAAAATTGTTTATTAGTATCATACCATCAAAACAAAATCAGTGTCAGAATCACAGAAAGAGAGGAGTTTAAGTTCCAAATTACTAAACTTTGGACGACATATTTTAACAAGAATATGACAACCTTCTCTCCAAAACTGATCCAAATACCATCATTTGTATAAAGCAATAATATGATCTCCACAGAGAGATACATCTGCAACTCTGCACGTATGATGAGATACGCAGGGAGCAAAGTGTTAAATTTCAAGTACAAAATTACAACAAAACGCGTGAACAATTAACATGCTCTATAATACAGAATAGTAATGTACTCGCTACTCCAGCAACCGTTTGTGCTTACACCAAGCAATTGCAATCACGTATAGGAAAATGCTACCGGTGGCACCGCCACCAATAGTCCAAAGGAACTTTTCCATACCATGCTTTTTATCATTGAACAGCTCAATTTTTATATTCATACCGAAAACACCAGCCACAACGACAAATGCACTCACCACCAGGGTTGCTGTAGTTAACATGACCCCCATTTGTAGGAGGTGATTTTGCTTGTCATCCAGCATTATGTTGATGTAATCTTCTGTGTCATCCACATACTCTGTCAGCTTTCCGACAATCAGAAGACACAGAAAATGTCAATATAATCTCTGGTGCAAAAGTAAACAAGTTTCAATGATCAATTTTCATGTAAAGCTAGATTTGCAAAGTTACATTTGTGGAGACACTTATAACTCAATACTATGATAATAAGGCATCAAAGAAACCTTATAAAAACACCACATATGATAATCAACCTCAGACGTGCACATAATAACAAGCAACAACCCAATATGAAACGTGAGCAAGAATTCATGGTTTTAGGGAGACCATTAACGGATTGATAAGGTCATTAAAGAAACTTATACAATACTCCCCCCATTCTAAAATTAGATATACATTTGTCAAATGGCTTTGAAGCAAAACTGTATTTTTTCAAACATATCCTTAACATTAGCTAGAAATGTAGTAGTGGTGGCATTATGATACTTAATCAACTAAAAACAAAAGTAGTGACATGTTAGAAACTTCATGTCATTTTATAGTTTAAAATTAGAAATGCATCTCTAATTTTGGAAAGAAAATGCTAGAGGTCTCAATTTTTTTTCTCAAATGTCTTAAACAACGTGTCATAAAATATTTTAATAATACCTTATGGCACGAACAATCACAAAAGATACAGTTGTAATGATGACACACCATTTGGGACACTATTTGAGATAAAATTTGAGACCCCTAGCATTACCCATTTTGGAATGAACAAAAAATTTAAAGTGTATCTCTATTTTTTGAACGGAAGAGTATATAATTCGTAGCGTCTTGATATTGCAAGACTTGTACCTATTAAAAAAATACTGGAAGAAAAATAGCCGTATTGAGTCTGTTGACAGGTGTTAAGGTTAGGTCTACTTATTTCCTAGTCACCTCACAACTTTCATTAGCGTGCCATTATAGAAATAAGTCTCAGATCTTCAGTTAAAAGGATCAGCTACCAGAGATCAAGGCATGGTACTAACTTAATTAAGGGACCACTGTCACTTCATGCATTTTTGTCCGAATTCCATCATCAACACACTTCAACATAACACAGGACACTGAAAGACCTCTTGTGCAAACTATAGTACACACAGATTCATAACGCAAAGATGCCTACCAAACTTCTAATCAGAATTCTGTAAAGTTTAGCCTAAGAATCACCCAAAAAAATGATATTCGACAACATTTTCCCTCTAAAACGTAATTCGATACAATTATACATTATAAGTGTCTAGAACACTTCTGTTACATTGTCAATATAAGTGTGCTCCCCCCATATGCCGATCAAGTAGCTTGCAGAGATATTCTAATTAAGGCATTTTCCATCCTTTAGAACTTGGGAGATAAGTTCATCCTATGTTCTGACCGAAAGCAAGCAGACCAACGCATGCTAGTTGGAAATAGTATTCCAACTGGAAGCAATGCCACATCCATGGTTAGAAGCACGGACCTATTTGTAAAAAAAATTCACCAATTTTAGAGCAGAAATCTGGAAAAAGCTCTTGCAATAACCTACCAACATTTTTGAGGCACAAATACACCAGTGACTACCCTCATAAGCACACAGATAAGAAAGCCTTCCTTGAATAGAGAGCAATATACGAAGAAATAGGGGTAGATCCACCCAATTCTGTAACCAAACTATTTGTACTCCTATCCCATTAACTATTTGAGATGGGTTCTGCCTTGGAAGGGAGTTTCCTTGATCACATTTCAATATTTTGAACTAAATATTTCAAGAATATCATAAACTAATAATTTTAATATTAGAAAGAATGATATCAATAATATTTTTTAAGTCACCAAGAGAACCCAACCCTTCATGATAAACAATAATAGCTTATCAATTCAACAAGTTGTAATTAAAGGATGAACAATTTGAGTTCAATATGAGGTAACTCAGGAAGGAAGCTGTCTGACGTACCGTGGATAGTTGATTCAGTGTACCATCAATCTGAACAAAGTACGCCTCCAGAAGCATCTCAAGCTCCTCCACATCAAGGTGCTTACTGATAGCACTGCGAGTGGTACTCGTACGGGTTCCATGGCTGTCTCTGCCAAGTACATCAGATGCACCATATAGACTATCCCGGTGGTTGTCAGCATGTTGATCATCTTCATAAATTGTGGAACCCCCATTACCTTCAGCCAATATTTCATCAGGAATCCTGATATTCACAAATGTACTATGTACTTGACAAGGTGCAAAAGACAACAAAACTAAAAAATTTAAAAATATATAAAAAAGGTAAGTATGTCTAGTATAAAAGTAACGAGCTAAAATATTCCATGCCTGTCAATGTCATCAACGTCTGACCGAAGAACTTCATCATCGACGCCATCTTGCTCTTCCATAGAGGAAACAGTGGAGTTTTCAAGATGTTGCACCAGCTTGTCAGTCAGATACATCTCAGCCATATCCTCATCATCGTCTAGCAACTGCTCTAATTCATCCCTTACCTGATGACAAATACATATGCATGATAATTAGAAAAATATTCAAGAACTGTGTTCAAAAGGGATTAGTTCCAACAAAATCAAATAACTGTGTCAGTAAGATGTGAAGCATATCAAGACTGTGAATCATTGTAACCTCGACCTAGAAGTAAATAAGGTTCCAATATAAGAGCAGGGAATGCAGCTTTTATAAACTAGGGTGAGCAATTTATATAAGAGATCCACAGGGGTCGTGCTCATATGCAAGGGAGTAAAGTAACCAAAACAAGTAAATGTTTATATTATAGCAATAATTGTCTGAAAATAGCCAGAGACATGATATTCAAATTACGCTAGTATGCAACAAAAGTTCATGACCTAGCTACAATATGTCAGGAACCTGAAGAAGCTCAACCACAATTTCAATAACAGAAACAGAAAATAGAAGCAGAAAGAAGGAGAACAGATAAGAAGAAGAAGAAACTCAGCTGGAGCTTGCTGAATTTTGTGAAGAAAGAGAGAGAGAAGATAAGTAACTTTTCATTCAATTCATATTCTGCATAATAAACAAAGCTTCTTAGTACATGTATATATATAGCTACTAAAATGCTGAAAATGTGAGAAACTCCTAGCCTTCACTACTTTCTTATCCTACACACACCGATGTGCTTACATGTAACGCTAGAATATTCTGATTATTCTTACTGCCCAAAATGCTCTCTGCTTGACACAATACAAGATATATGAATATATTGAGTATCGGGTATGGATAATCTGAGACTCCAAGTTCCAACCACACCCAGAAAATTAAAAGGAAAAAAAATACAAGATATAGTCAATGCTCATCTTGTACAAAAATCATATTTAAGATTTGATCAAAGGAATGCCTCCTAGGCCGTGCATAGGTTTAGAAAAAGAAAAGGAAATTTACAAAGAAAGTTTGGTTCTTATTTTGTTTGGTCACCACGCAAAAAAGGATAAGAAGATTTGAGTTAAAAAACTTCTTCATCATTTTCTGTCTTTTATTTGACTTACTATATCCACATCAGGACCACAAACCAAAGGGACCTTACTGTAAGATGCTTTGAGATTCTTATATGGCTAAGATTTGACCATAGTTACATGTTGTGTCTTGCAAACTAAATATTTAAACATTGCCTGGTAGTAAATTCAACGTGAACCCAACAACTACTACATAGATTGCAGTATCAAGTATCAACTACTATGCAAATTGTAGCAAATACAAATCAATTCAGCTAAAGCCAACATGCCAAGTCCCTGTTGGTAAAGGCAATTTGTAGGTTGAAAAAATGATTTAAAACATAAAAGTCAATCATGAAAGCATAACAAAATTACAAGCTGAACCTTCAACCTTCTGAACACGTCCTGTTATTGCAACCAATCGGCTTTTAATTTGACGGACACGCTCCAAATTGAGCGTACTAATTTTTGAAGTCAGCTTATCCAATGCTGGATGAGCTTCTTGCTCCAATGTCCTTGCCTAGTTTGTAAAAAAGTAATCAAAAAGATGTTGTAAATTGGAATAAATGAATTCATTTATGTTGACCCTAAAACAATCTCGACATCTTTTAAGAGACTTATCAAGCATACAAAATTATACAACAAAAAAATAGTTCAACTTAATTACTTACTTCATTATCCAAGCAACTACAAGCAGCCTCGAGGCACGCCTCCAGCGCAATAAACTCAAACGGAAGAAGCTTCAGTCCATCTCGATTTTCAAGAGCTTGTTTCGCATTTGGCTTACTCTCCTCATCCTTCTCTGGAAAGCTTCCAGAAAGTTTTGGAGGGCTAACTGTCCTTGATTGTGGTTCTTCCAGATCATATAAATTGGTCCAGTCTGTATCCTCGGCATTGATCCCACTCTCCTTTAACAACAGCACAAAAGAAAGGTAGATAATCAGTAAATAATTGCAAAATTAGGATCATGAGCTCTGGTTGTTTCAAGAAAAACAGAAAATCGAAAACATTATTGGGGAAAATGACTTGTTGTGAACTTGTGATGTTTCCCTGAAAATGACTTATGGTGTTGAAAAGGTACATTATTTTTCTAAAAAAACTGAGCTTAAACAATAAACATGCATTCTGATCCGTAAACAAATACCTGGATCAAATGTTTTGATAAGCAAAAGTGCAAATGATGAAGTGTAAAAAAAAAAAAAAAAAATAGTTAAAGGGATTAGTCCACAAATCAAGAGTGAGCAATGCTAAAAAGAGTTGCAAAGATTGAACACATCATGTTGCATTACTTTGATCCAATGGTTATTATTATATTTAGTAGAGGCTGAAAAAGCCCAATCTTTCCCACCCTAGAACATGTTCAAATCTCATACCCCTAGTATGTGCCACTTTCCTAATCAAAAGATGAGAGAGCACCCCTTTTTCCGAAGTTACGGGGTTATTTTGCCGAGTTCCTTTGACATGATTCTGTCAAGCGCCCTAGGATACTCTACTTGCAGGGGAGTCAAGACTCAATGACTAAGCATTTTTTCGATTGCAACTTAGAAATGATTGGTTTCTTCACCCTTGTTGAAGATTCAAAAAGCGAGCACATATTCGTCTTGTTCCCAACCTTGAGATGGGATAGTGGAGATTCCCCAGTAGAGAGCCGGATGAGGAGAGACCTTCACGTCCGGTTTGGAGGGTGGGGATATAAACCGACCCTACTTCCCCAGTTTAATAATTTCTACTTTCCAATTTGTCAATGAACCACAAAGTCACTTTTAAAAGTTAATCTAGACTATTTTTTGTATGTTCCATATTGTCATTCAAGTCTTACATTCTAAAGCAATATTTGCATATTTCTGTGGTTTTACTTTATATTAAAGTTTAAAACTTAAATTTTCTTTATTACTCTTAGACGAGGACTATTTCACTCTCAAATCCCAAATTGAAATATAGGATAACTATAAAAACTCTAATATATTGTTCATCGCCAGAACGCACCTTAAAAGTTGATTCACCAAATACCACCTTGCACACTACACAAGAAATATACACATCTTTGAAATAGAATTTTAAAGATGCAAGATGTGCAAAGCAAGTCCTTAATTAAAAGTTAAATTTATCAAACTAGTAAGTACCGTCATCCCAAATTTATTATAATTTTTTAATATTTTTATATCCAAAACGATCGGTCACTTTTAACAGTTACCCCAACAACCACTTTAAGTCTTACATACTTGAGCAACATGTACAAATATATGGTTGTTAAAACTAATCTGAATTACTAGAAACTGAATTTGGAATGTAAAATTTGATTAAAAAGTTTGAATTAACTGTTGCGAACCTGCGATTTAGTAGCTTGATGGTGGCGCAATATACGCCGTTGAAGTTGTTCAACGAAAGGAGTGACAGAAGGGTCTCTGGAATTCAGTAAAAGGACTTCCTGGGCAGTGATTATGGCCTTTATGTGCTCCAGATTGATGACAATGGCCCGTTCTCGGCCCAGAACAGTGGAGGGGTATGAGAGGAGTGGATCCAGGATTCGAAGATCACGGGCAGGGAGGCCAGTCCGGCGCATGATGGCGTGCTTTCCAGCCTCAACAACTTGAGCCTGGCCTGTGGAGTCGAGGAGGAGCCACGGTCTCACCCCAGTCGCCTTTTTGCGGACGCCGATTGTGGCAGTTCGGACAGGATCCACATCATCTTCCTGCGTAGCGACACCCAGTTTCGGTAAGGGAGAGGGATACGGGTTCCTCATGTTGTTGAATAGATGATTCTCTCCCCTGGATACATGGTGGCAATGCCTGTGAATCTGTAAAGGATAACTGCAACTGCACAACACACAAAGATAACGTCTAAATATTATATTTATTTTAATTATTAAAAAATAATATTATATTAAAATTTATATATATTTTTTATTTTTTAATAATTAAAATAATATAATATTTAATTTTATATTTAAATATTATATATATAAAAATATCAGTCTGTAAACTCAATTTTTGGTCATTACATTTGAATAAAATGTGAATAAATAAAATTGAGTCGAGTCAAATATTAAATTATTTATATTTTATTTATAAAATTTATTTAATTATTAAATTAAATTTTTAATTAAACGAGTATAAATTACAGTTTAATTTATTTTTCAGCGTTATTGTGATTCAGAAATTAGGTGCGTTTTTGGGACAGGGCAAATAGAAATGAAAGAATCATCTAGTAAAAGTATAGCATATTGTTTGCGACTTTTCTCACCTTAGTCACTAGGATTAAAGAATGTGCATTAATTCCAATTCAGGACTCCCAAAAATCTACTAAATTGTTTTTTCATTCCAACGATTTGCGGATTAAAGAAGGAAAATACTATAGTCAATGATGTTTGTCAATGATCTTGTCAATGACATTTGTAAAAAAATAATGAGACCCACCATGAGAATGAAAATAGCCATCCCTATATGTATCATATGGCTTACGAATCAGCCTCACCAAGTCCAGGGTCCGTTTCTCTGTTTCAGCTTGCTGTTTCATTTGATTCCAGACAAATCAAGAAGTTTGTTATGGCTTGTCATATTGGCTCTCTAATTAATTAATTAATTTATTTATTTATTTTCTACTTTTTCAATAAAATAAGAAGGTTAAATTCACAAACTCCTTAATTTAGCATTTAATTACGAGTTAGCATGCAGAATGCCTGAATGTTTTATTGCTCGGGCAACATAATTACTTAAAAAGGCCTTCAATTCACAGTCTATATATACTTCTCAGAGTTGCACCATCCTATCTGGCTCAAGGATTTGAAGGTTTAACTAACAATATTCTTAGCACACTGCGAAAGTAAAAAATAAAGTACTAATAAAAATTACAAAATAATGAGACCCCTCAGAAATTAATAATAGTCCCCCAGGGTACATATTTTAACACGAAAAATAGTATTATGCCATTTACAAGAAAGCCTTCCAAGGGCCGAAGCTACATGCAGGGGCGGAACCAGGATTTTAAACCAACAGGGGCGGAATCAAGATCTTAATATTAACTAAATCATAATAATGTTTACAAATTACAATGCTATTCTCCTAGGCCCCATAACTTGAAAGTGCTTCAAGATGGCTTCATTATCAATAGTTTTAAATACATCATTTTCGATGTAAGTAACTAAACAATCACTCAACCATTTATCGCTTATTTGATTTCGAAAAGTGCTTTTAACAATGTTCATCGCTGAAAATATCCTCTCCACCGTGGCAGTAGCGACCGGCAAAATCAAAGCCAATTTCAACAATAAATATATTCGAGGATATAAACTAGCCTTATTCTTCTTAATCAACTTTTGAGCAAGTTCACCAATCCCTTTCATATTAGAAAATTCAAGGTCATTTTTCACATCTGCAATGTAAGACTCAAGTTCATCATCAATCCTCCAAAAATCTTTATTTTGAAATTCCAACGGGTAAAACTTTGCAAATTGAATCAACCGTTCCTTGTTAAATGCTGAGAAATGATTACTTGGATCAAGACATGTCATACATGAAAGCAACTCTGTATTATTTATTTTCTATATTCAAACAAAATCAAGACAAAACACATTAAAATCAACCAACAAAGACAACTCAATTCAATTTATTGCTAAATTTATATGGCAGGGGCAATCTCGTATTCACACAAGTAACAAAGTATGAAAATTTCTTAATATGACAAATTGACAGAGGTCCATCAGAACTCCAAAATTAGAAAACACTAATTTTCATTAGTGCTTTTGAAAATCTATCAATTAGTGCTTTTGAAAATCTATCAGTTAATGATTTTGAAAAAAAATGACAAAAAATTAATAAAATAGAATAGTCCATCCACACAAGAGCTGTCTCACCAACAAAGCTACATGCTTATCAATTCATCATCTATCTTTCAAAACAAATTAGTCAAATATTTTTCAAAAGAATCAAAACAGATTACTTAAAAGGATGAATCAAAAATAATCATTAACATAGTGACAACTTACAAGTTCAATTAACAAATAAAGAAAAGAAAAGAAGAAAATAATTGAATAAATAATGAAATAGTGTGCCTCACATTGAGAACTCGCGACAGGCGACATAAGCTACAACCTACAAAGTTTGGAACCTAGGGGCGGAAGCGGAACTGCGGAACTACAATTTACAGACTACAGAGGAAGGCATGAATCATATTAGTTTTATAGATCTAAAGAGTAAAGAAGATGACCCTAAATGGCTAAATCCCCTTTTCGGCTTTTCCCTAATTATTTTAATAGCCTTAAGCAATTCAGCCTACATAGTTGAACAATCAGACTTTGATGTCTCTAAAATGAAACAAACAGGATGATTATGGGATACGGAGGTTGGGCCTTGCCGCCTTGGGCTGTTAAATAGTTATGTTGGGCTAAGTGTTGGCCATTCAATTTATTATTTTTTTAAGCCCATACTGCCATACACCATAAATAAATAAATAAAAATAAAAACCCAAAAACCAACATAGGCACTTGCCTATATTGCCCTTCACATGGTTCCGCCCTTGGCTACATGTAACCGAGTGGGGTAAATTGACTCCACTGAAAAAAAATAATTAATTTATAATATAGGGTAAATTTTAAAAAATTTAAGTATAATATATAAATTAACTCCACTCAAATTTTATAAATTTTCTACTATACAGGGTCAAATTAAAATTTTATAACTTTCTCGATCAAATTTTAACCCCATATGATTTATATCCCCTCTATATATGTATCTCCCTCTATAATATTTTGAAACTAAATAATAATATAATTTAAATTATTTTTCAAATTAATTAATTAATTATGAATAATTGTGATTAGTTATTATATGGTGAATATGTTGTATATATACTATATGTTATTAGTTATTATACTGTCATTGTAATATAATATATATTTTATGTATATGTGATTCAAAAGTAAAAAAGTATCTGAGAAATTTTTTGCCATTAAATTATTTATAACTTAGTAATAATTTTGATCATACTAAAAAATAAGTTTGCCATCGTCACTACCTTCAGCCATCTCTTAGGGACAAGAAATTTCGATCCCCGGTCGTAACACTAACACTGCACAAAAAAAAAAACAATTTTCTACCTGTACAATAAATAAAATATATTTTCTTAACCATAATTAGTAAATCAACTACACATGTTAGAATCGAAAAAGCTAGCACAAGATTATTGTTTACTTTAAAACTGAAATGAATCAACAAATTTTTGAATTCAAAAATTAATACTGATATTGATTTTGAAAAGTTATAAATTTTCCAGGTGTAAATACTGTTCGGTGGGTCCTTATCCCTTTGCCGCCATTTCAATGGCCAAAAGCTCCACCCCGAATGCCCAAGAGTCATTAAAGAGGTAGCAGCCATTTGTACCATCCTTCAAAGTGTTTAGGGGAATTAGCTTTGTCAAAACCCCATTCTTTAACCCTTCTGTGAAAGCGCCAATTGGTTTCCAAAAATTATTTTATGGTCCTGGGACATGATCACCTCATAGCTCAGGATCACTCACATACTGTTATCTCAGCTTATACATTAAAAGGTCCACTGTATATACTGACATAACAGCATGCTAGTGACCTGAGACACCACGTAACGGTATCTCAAGATTATTGAATAATTTTTCTTTGGTCTCACTTTGGCATCTACTTGTAGGAAATTAAGTGATCAAACATATATATATATATATATATTCACAATAACCAGTTATTGAGAATACAATTCCAACAATCACATCTTACACTGTCCATTATAATAATGTATAACTTGAATTTATTGCAAAAATCTCCCTGTCGCTAGAGCCTCTAGCGGCAAACACTTCTTTTTTGAGATTTAATGAAGGAAGTGACTACCGCTAGAGCTAGCGGCGGTGGATTTTTGCAATGAATCCAAACAATACATTATTATGATGGACAACGTGAGATGTGATTGTTGAGATACTCAACAACCGATTATTGTCTGATTATTGTGGATGAGTAATTTATATATATATATATATATATATATATATATATATATATATCATTTTATTTAGCATAAATAAGTATATGAAAATCTTCATAATTAAACACAGAGTACATACCTTGGATACCCAAATATTTATCCCGGATGTGATCAAACACAAACTTTGAAGGTGACATTAACCTCCCAACTAAGAGGAAGTTCATCAGTCGTATGATTATCAGTCAGCACTAAGTAGGGATATGTGGCCATTTCCATTTCTCTTGGTATTCTCATTTGGATATACAGCTAACCTCCTAATAGGTCAGGGAGAGAAATGCAACTAAAATAAGAAATTTTTAATTGATCGATATTGTCTCTATTTAAAATTAGAAATACATTTTCAGTTTTAGTCCGTTTCATAGTTAGAGATATAATTTTATTTTAATATCATAAAGTATTACGATGTTTCAAATTTACTGTTATTTTCAACTGTCATCTCAAACATTTCCACCACTACAAATTTTTAGCTAATTTTAAGGATATATTTGAAAATATAAAATTATTCTTAAAATTGTCATTTTCAAAATGCATCTATAACTTTGTAGCGGATGAAATATACATTCACATATATATGTATATTCAAATATATAACCAGGATTCATACATTCACATATAAATGGATATTCATATATATAACCAGTATTTGAACGTACGTGTGTGTGTGTGTGTGTGTGTGTGTATAAAGGGATTTCTCGATTTTTCTAAAAGCAGTTGGTTTTAATTCGAATTTACTTCTTCTTGGGCTGGCTAAGTGGCTATGGACTCTAATGTTTTGGTTATTGAAAAAATTGCACAGTACCAGTTGAGCTGCCCGACTTGAGTTTCATCTCCCAACACATGCGTCTATTTATTATTAATAACAACTAGAGGTCGGGCCCAGCTTTCGGCAAGCCGAGCCACAACAGGCCGGGTAAAAAATAATATGACTTTTTGTGGGCTAAAAAATATTAGGTCAGTGGCCCGTGCGGGCCATTTGAGTAAAAAAAAAAATTATAATTTTTTTTATTTTTTATTATGACTTATAATTTGAAATAAATACTAACACTAATTATTTACAATTATGACACATAATTTTTATATAATCATATAATATTATTAGTAAATAAAATAAAACAATCAATAATTTTATAGATATTTTAAACTTTTATACATTAAAATGTAACTAATCTTGTGAACTGTGATTAATTAATTGATAAATGTATATAATATTAATTATTAAAGATAAGAGAGTAAAAGAATAAAAGAAAAAAAACTAAAAGTGATATATATATCTTATTGATAATACTTTTTTTGTATTATTATTTAAGATCATATGTTAAAATTTATTTTTATATTCTTTATAATTTTCTATTTGATTCATTTTTTATTTTTTTTTTGTCAACAATATCAAACAATAATATATATATATATATATATATATATATATATATATATATATATGCCCATAGGCTGATCCTGACCACTCACGGGTTAGGCCAAAAATGACGCAAATTTTTTTAGGCTATAATTTTAAGGCCCAAAGCCCGATTTTTTGCGAGCAGGCCGGGTCTGCCTGCGGGTCCGGACCAAAATTGTCAGATTTAATAATGCCGTTTCACCAAAAAAGATTTTTACTTGGGTCAAACTTATCCAAAAAGTCTAATTGAATGTATTATTAATAACAACTTGAATTTATATATATATATATATATTCAAATATTTTATATTAATTGATGTAGAACAAATTTTATACATGAGATTCTTTTTGTTCAATTGACAGGCATTAAATAAGCTTGCCAACTTGAGTGAACAATTGAATGACAAAACTGATTCTTTCAAGTTCAGAACTACTACACTTTTAAAGTACCAATATAAATAAATTAAAATGTCACATTGCACTCTAAAGTTTCAAATATGTCAACGTCCCTTGTCTATAAATCGAATAAAATTAAACGTATATTGTCTATGATTAGGCCTTCACTAGCTTTCAACCAATTCCCAGAAACACAAAAAAAAAAAAAAAAAAAAAATGTTTGCTAGTAGTATCATTCTATCAAAACAAAATCACTGTCAGATTCACAGAAAGAGAGTAGTAGTTTAAGTACCAAATTACTATGGACAACATATTTTAACAAGAATATGACAACCTTCTCTCCAAAACTGACCCAAATACCAACATTTGTATACAGTAATAATATGATCTCCACGGAGAAAGATTCATCTGCAACACCGCAAGTATGATGATACATACAGGGAGCATAGTGCCTGGAGCATAGTGTTTGATTTCCTGTGCAAAATTACAACAAAACGCGTGAACAATTAACATGCTCTATAATACAGAATAGTAATGTACTCGCTACTCCAGCAACCGCTTGTGCTTATACCAAGCAATTGCAATCACGTATAGTAAAATGCTAGCGATGGAACAGCCACCAACAGTCCAAAGGAACTTATCCATACTATGCGCTGTCTGATTGAACAGATCAATTCTGATATTCATACCGAAAACACCAGTCACAACGACAAATGCACTCACCACCAGGGTTGCTGTAGTTAACATGACCCCCATTTGTAGGAGGTGATTTTGCTTGTCATCCAGCATTATGTTGATGTAATCTTCTGTGTCATCCACATACTCCCTTAGCTTTCCAGCAATCAAAAGACACAGAAAATGTCAGTATAATCTCTGGTGCAAATGTAAACAAGTTTCAATGATCGATTTTCATGTAAAGCTAGATTTGCAAAGTTACATTTGTGGAGACACTTATAACTCAATACTATGATAATAAGGCATCAAAGAAACCATATAAAAGCACCACATATGATAATCAACCTCAGATGTGCACATAATACGAGCAACAACCCAATATGAAAAGTGAGCAAGAAGTCATGGTTTTAGGGAGACCATTAATGGATTGATAAGGTCATTAAAGAAACTTATACAATACTCCCTCCATTCTAAAATTAGATATACATTAGTTAAATGGTTTTAAAGCAAAAATGCATTTTTTAAAACATATCCTTAACATTAGCTAGAAATGTAGTAGTGGTGGCATTATGGTACTTAATCAACTAAGAACAAAAGTAGTGACATGTTAGGAACTTCATGTTATTTTATAGTCTAAAATTAAAAATGTATCCCTAATTTTGGAAGGATAATGCTAGAGGTCTCAATTTTTTTTTCACAAATATGTCTTAAACGAAGCGGCATAAAATATTTTAATAATACCTTATGGCACGACCAATCACAAAAGATACACTTGTAACGATGACACACCATTTGAGACATTGTTTGAGACACAAAATTTGAGACCCCTAGCATTACCCATTTTGGAATGAACAAAAAATTTAAAGTGTATCTCCATTTTTGGAACGGAAGAGTATATAATTCATAGCGTCTTGATCCTGCAAGACTTGTACCTATCAAAAAAATACTGGAAGAAAAATAGCTGTGTTGAGTTTGTTGACAGCTGTCAGAGGTTAGGTCTACTTATTTCCTAGTCACCTCACAACTTTCATTAGTGCGCTTATAGAAAGAAGTCTCAGATCACTTAAAAGGATCAGCTACCAGAGGTCAAGGCATGGTACTAACTTAATTAAGAGACCACTGTCACTTCATGCATTTTTGTCCGAATTCCATCATCAACACACTTCAACATAACACAGGACACTGAAAGACCTCTTGTACAAACTATAGTACACACAGATTCATAACGCAAAGATGCCTACCAAACTTCTAATCTGAATTCTGTAAACTTTAACCTAAGAATCACCCAAAAAAATGATAATCGACAACATTTTCCCACTAAAAAGTAATTCGATACAATTATACATTATAAGTGTCTTGAGCACTTCAGTTACATTGTTGAGTGTGCTCCCCCCATATGCCAATCAAATAGCTTGCAGAAATATTCTAATTAAGGCATTTTCCATCCTTTAGAACTTGGGAGATAAGTTCATATTATGTTCTGACTGAAAGCAAGCAAGCAAGCAGACCAACATATGCTAGTTGGAAATAGTATTCCAACTGGAAGCAATGCCACATCCATGATTAGAAGCACGGACTTATTTGTAAAAAAAAATTCACCAATTTTAGAGCAGAAATCTGGAGAAAGCTCTTGCAATAACCTACCAATATTTTTGAGGCGCGAATACACCAGTGACTACTCTCACAAGCACACAGATAAGAAAGCCTTGAATAGAGAGCAATATACGAAGAAATAGGGGTAGATCCACTCAATTCTGTAACCAAACTATTTGTACTACTATCCTATTAAACTATTTGAGATGGGCTCTGCCTTGGAAAGGAGTTTCCTTGATCACATTCCAATATTTTGAACTAAATATTTCAAGAATATCATAAACTAATAATTTGAATATTAGAAAGAATGATATCAATAATAGCTTTTTAAGTCACCAAGAGGACCCAACCTTTCATGATAAACAATAATAGCTTATCAATTCAACAAGTTGTAATTAAAGGATGAACAATTTGAGTTCAATATGAAGTAACTCAGGAAGTACGTACTGTGGATAGTTTATTCAGTGTACCATCAATCTGAACAAAGTATGCCTCCAGAAGCATCTCAAGCTCCTCCACATCAAGGTGCTTACTGATAGCACTGCGAGTGGTACTGGTATGGGTTCCACGGCTGTCTCTGCCAAGTACATTAGGTGCACCATATAGACTATGCCGAAGGTTGTCAGCATGTTGGTCACCTTCATAAATTGTGGAACCCCCATTACCTTCAGCCAATATTTCATCAGGAATCCTGATATTCACAAACGTACTATGTACTTGACAAAGTGCAAAAGACAGCAAAACTAAAAAATTATAAAATATAAAAAAAAGATCAAGAAAGCAAGTCTAGTATAAAAGTAATGAGCTAAAATATTCCATGCCTGTCAATGTCATCAATGTCTGACCAAAGAACTTCATCATCCACACCATCTTGCTCATCCATAGAGGAAACAGTGGAGTTTTCAAGATTTTGCACCAGCTTGTCAGTCAGATACATCTCAGCCATATCCTCATCATCGTCCAGCAAGTGCTCTAATTCATCCCTTACCTGATGACAAATACATATGCACAATAATTAGAAAAATATTCAAGAACCGTGTTCAAAAGGGATTAGTTCCAACAAAATCAAATAATTGTGTCAGTAAGATGTGAAGAATATTCAGACTATGCGAATCATTGTAACCTCGACCAAGAAGTAAATCAAGTTCCAATATAAGAGCAGGGAATGCAGCTGTTATAAATTAGGTTGAGCAATTTATATAAGAGATCCACAGGGGTCGTGCTCATATGCAAGGGAGTAAAGTGACCAAAACAAGCAAATGTTTATATTATAGCAATAATTAGTAAAAAAGTAATAATTGTCTGAAAATAGCCAAAGACACATGATATTCAAATTATGCTAGTATGCAACAAAAGTTCATGACTTAGCTACAATACAAGATATATGAACATATTGAGCATCGAGTATGATAATCTGAGACTCCAAGTTCCAACCAAACCCAGAAAATTAAAAGTAAAAAAGAAATACAAGATATAGTCAATGCTCATCTTGTACAAAAATCATATTTAAGATTTGATCAAAGGTATCCCTCACTAGGCTGTGCATTGGTCTAGAGAAAGAAAAGGAAATTTACAAAGAAAGTCTGGTTCTTATTTTGTTTGGTCACCACGCAAAAAAGGATAAGAAGATCTGAGTTAAAAAACTTCATCCTTTTCTTTGCCTTTTATTTGCCTTACTGTATCCACAAACCAAAGGGACCTTACTGTAAGAAGCTTTGAGATTCTTATATGGCTAAGATTTGACTATAGTTACATGCCGTGTCTTGCAAAAAAAAAATTTAAACATTGCCTGGTAGTAAATTCAACGTAAACCCAACAACTACATAGATTGCAGTATCAACTATCGACTACTATGCAAATTGTAGCAAATACAAATCAATTCAGCTAAAGCTAACATGCCAAGACCCTGTTGGTAAAGGCAATTTGTAGGTTGAAAAATGTTTTAATACATAAAAGTCAATCATCAAAGCATAACAAAATTACAAGCTGAACCTTCAACCTTCTGAACACGTCCTGTTATTGCAACCAATCGGCTTTTAATTTGACGGACACGTTCCAAATTGAACGTACTAATTTTTGAAGTCAGCTTATCCAATGCTGGATGAGCTTCTTGCTCCAATGTCCTTGCCTAGTTTGTAAAAAAGTAATCAAAAAGATGTTGTAAATTGGAATAAATGAATTCATTTATGTTGGCCCTAAAACAATCTCGACATCTTTAAAGAGACTTATCAAGCATACAAAATTATCCAACAAAAAATTAGTTCAACTTAATTACTTACTTCATTATCCAACCAACTACAAGCAGCCTCGAGGCATGCCTCCAGTGCAATAAACTCAAACGGAAGAAGCTTCAGTCCATCTCGCTTTTCAAGAGCTTGTTTCGCATCTGGCTTATTCTCCTCATCCTTCTCTGGAAAGCTTCCAGAAAGTTTTGGAGGGCGGGGGCTAACTGCCCTTGATTGTGGTTCTTCTAGATCATATAAATTGGTCCAGTCCGTATCGTCGGCATTCATCCCACCCTCCTTTAACAACAGCACAAAAGAAAGGTAGATAATCAGTAAATAATTGCAAAATTAGGATCACGAGCTCTGGTGGTTTCAAGAAAAAAAGAAAACCGAAAACATAATTGGGGAAAATGACTTGTTGTGAACTTGTGATGTTTCCCTGAAAATGACTTAAAAGTGTTGAAAATGTACATTATTTTAAAAAAAAACTGAGCTTAAACATGCATTATGATCCGTAAACAAATACCTGGATCAAATGTTTTCGATAAGCAAAAGTGCAAATAATGAAGTGTAAATAAAAAAATAGTTAAAGGGATTAGTCCACAAATCAAGAGTGAACCATAAAGTCACTTTTAAAAGTTAATCTAGAATATTTTTTGTATGTTCCATATTGTCATTCAAGTCTTACATTCTTAAGTAATATTTGCATATTTACGTGGTTTTACTTTATACTAAAGTTTAAAACTTAAATTTTCTTTATTACTCTTAGACGAGGACTATTTTACTCTCAAATCCCAAATTGAAATATAGGATAACTATAAAAACTCTAATATATTGTTCATCGCTAGAACGCACCTTAAAAGTTGATTCACAAAATACCATCTTGCACACTACACAAGAAATATACACATCTTTGAAATAGAATTTTAAATATGCAAAATGTGCAAAGCAACTCCTTAATTCAAAGTTAAATTATCAAACTAGTGAGTACCGTCATCCCAATTTTATTATAATTTTTTAATATTTTTATATGCAAAACAATCAGTCACTTTTAACAGTTACCCCATCAACCACTTTAAGTCTTACATACTTGAGCAACATGTACAAATATATGGTTGTTGAAACTAATCTGAATTACTAGAAACTGAATTTGGAACGTAAAATTTGATTAAAAAAGTTTGAATTAACTGTTAAAGTGTGTGAACCTGCGATTTAGTAGCTTGATGGTGGCGCAATATACGGCTTTGAAGTTGTTCAACAAAAGGAGTGACAGAAGGGTCTCTAGAATTGAGTAAAAGGACTTCCTGGGCAGTGATTATGGCCTTTATGTGCTCCAGATTGATGACAATGACCCGTTCTCGGCCCAGAACAGTGGAGGGGTATGAGAGGAGTGGATCCAGGATTCGAAGATCACGGGCAGGAAGGCCAGTCCGGCGCATGATGGCATGCTTTCCAGCCTCAACAACTTGAGCCTGGCCTGTGGAGTCGAGGAGGAGCCACGGCCTCACCCCAGTCACCTTTTTGCGGAGGCCAATTGTGGCAGTTCGGACAGGATCCACATCATCTTCCTGTGGAGCGACACCCAGTTTTGGTAAGGGAGGGGGATATGGGTTCCTCATGTTGTTGAAAAGATGATTCTCTCCCCTGTATAGATAGTGGCAATGTCTGTGAGTCTGCAAACTCAATTTTTGGTCATTCTAGGACACTTGAAACTAGAATCAGAACTCTATTTTCTAGTATTGTGATTAAAAAATTAGGTGCATTTTTCGGATAGTACAAATAGAAATGAAAGAATCATCTAATAAAGGAATCACTTTACCAAATTTTGTGGTTTGAATAATTTTTTTTCTTCTATAAATGCTCGTGTTCAATTCAACTTCGTCACTTTTGCTACTATAATTTCTAAGAAATATCACAGTATGTGCTCATTATATAAAAATTTGCAATCAAAGGCGAAGTTAGAACATTAGAAATTTCTTTTACAATTTTAAGCAGCACTAAGCAAAGACGAATAAAATCACTGTTTAAAATTTCAAAAAAAAATATTGGAAAGCAACATAAAGTGAATCACTTGAGCAAAATTAAACAAATTAGATCAAATCATTTGTTACGAACAGATAAACAGATAAAAAGAAACATACAGATCATAAAACAGATACAAGCATATATACATCTATATAAACATTTAGAAACATATAATTGGAGAGAGAAACAAAGAGACGGACCTTCGGAAGAGGAACTGAATGGAGAATCGGTTAGAATTCTCCCACTCCGCCAACCGATAGTGTGGAACGGGGTGTATGGCAATGTTTGTAGATATTTACCCCTTTGGTATGATTTGTTTTTCTTTCATTTTTTGGCTTCTCTTCTTAATTTCTTGCTACTCACACCCTTTCTTTTTTGGTAAAGCAAAAATATTTTGAAGAATAACTACATTGCAACAATTCTTATCTGCTGGTAGAGGTGCACGCCAGTTCAGTCTGGTCTAGTGCAGGACCGATAACGACTAGTTTACCGGTAAAGGTGCACACCAGTGCAGTCTGGTCTAGTGCAGGACCGATAACGACTGGTTTACCGGTAGAGGAGCACACCAGTGCAGTCTGGTCTAGTGACTAGTTTACCGGTAGAGGTGCTCACCAGTGCAGTCTGGTCTAGTGCAGACCGATAAAGACTAGTTTACTAGTAGAGGTGCACACCAGTGCAGTCTGGTATAGTGCAGGACCGATAAAGACCTGTATAAAATTTATATACCTATTTTACTTCAAAAAATATAA